>JAAKFY010000021.1:3346593-3449093 GCA_011823955.1 Dissostichus mawsoni
CTATTTCTCCTTATTATAATCAATCTGAGGCCTCTGTTTTAAGGGATGAGCTGCCAACACTCACAAGCATCATTTACCTACCTTTGATTGATTTTTCCTCATTTATAACTGAATTTATGAGGCGATAAACCTCTAGTGAGTGGCCCAGCTGTTTGTATATTTTTCAGTATGTGGCCCTCGGTGAAAACAGATTGAACCCCCTTGATCTAAGTGAATAAAGGGACTCGTGTTGTATGATAACACATCCTCTTACACAGGCTGCTTCTTCACTACTTGTGTAACGCAGCTACTTCTCTATTTACCTCGAGTGTGTACTTAGTGTTAGTCCACTCTTATCTGCAGTGTCCCTGTTCAGATGCTGATGAATGCAGAAATACTTCTCCTATCACAGTTTGTATGAGTTCTGAATCAGAGTTACAAATACAGAATTTGGAAGGCAGGTCAGCATCTCTGCAGTATGTCATTATCCTGCTGGAAGAGGGCGCTGCCATTAAGGGATACCGTCTCCATGAAGTACTTGGTCTGTCACAAAGATTAGGGATGTGGTACGAGTCAAAGTAACATCCACATTGTGACAGTTACATTTTTCTGAGTGTTCATTTTATTTATTTAGGGGTGCAGCCAAGTCTCTCTCGTGGCATTTTCGTTTCAATAGTATTTTTCTATTTAAATGTTTAAATCAACCATCACAAAGGTATGCACACACATCAGAATGTACATTCATTGAATGATCATTGGTAACTTCACAAGAAAAACACCAACACAATTTATTTGCAAGAACAAAACAAGTAATGCATTTAAATCTTTCCCCAAAACCCCACAGTCCAACAAAACAAAATATATATATAGTCTGGTTGTTACCTGTCAGTGGTCATAATTTTATGGCTGATCGCTGTATAAGTACGTGACTGTTTCACGATAGAGAGATAGATGGATAGATAGATAGATAGATAGATAGATAGATAGATAGATAGATAGATAGATAGATAGATAGATGGATAGATATATGGATGGATGGATGGATAGATAGATAGATAGATAGATAGATAGATAGAAAGATGGATAGATAGATAGATAGATAGAAAGATGGATAGATAGATAGATATATAGATGGATAGATGGATAGATGGATGGATAGATGGATAGCTAGATAGATAGAAAGATGGATAGATAGATAGATAGATAGAAAGATGGATAGATAGATAGAAAGATAGAAAGATGGATAGATGGATAGATGGATAGATGGATGGATAGATGGATAGATGGATAGATGGATAGATGGATAGATGGATAGATGGATAGACGGATGGACGGATGGACAGATGGATAGATGGATAGATAGTAGATAGATAGATAGATAGATAGATAGATAGATATATAGATGGATAGATGGATAGATGGATAGATAGCTAGATAGAAAGATGGATAGATAGATAGATAGATATATAGATGGATAGATAGATAGATATATAGATGGATAGATGGATAGATGGATAGATGGATAGATGGATAGATGGATGGATAGATGGATAGATGGATAGATAGATAGATAGAAAGATGGATAGATAGATAGATAGATAGAAAGATGGATAGATAGATAGAAAGATAGAAAGATGGATAGATGGATAGATGGATGGATAGATGGATAGATGGATAGATGGATGGATGGATGGATGGATGGATGGATGGATGGATGGATGGATGGATGGATGGATGGATAGATGGATAGATGGATAGATGGATAGATGGATAGATGGATATGGATATGGATAGATGGATAGATGGATAGATGGATAGATGGATAGATAGATAGATAGATAGATAGATAGATAGGGTTAGAATTGGTGGAGTGAGGGACCACTGGCAAGTTGCTGCCGCGCCTCCTCCGTTGTCTGTCGATTGTTTCGTGTTTTTTCATCTCGATCTGTTGAATGTTGTCTTTTGCAACGGACTCCAAACCCGTATGTTACAAACCCGTCTGTCCCATCTAACACTGTGACGATTAATTTAGCCGTTTAACAGTCTGTACACGCGCTAGTGCTACTGTTGCTGTCACTCGGTAGCTTGAAGCTAGCCGCGCCGGTACACGGCTCACCGTACTGGACTACTTGGGCCCCTCTGTGCTGTGCTCTCTTTCACCGGATAGCCTGATCTGGTGCGCCCTGCAAAGCACACCTGTTCGGATCTGTCCGCTGCCATTCTGCAGCTCTCCTGGGTGCAAATCTCCGCCTGTGGATTGCTGCCAACATGAAGGCCGCCCCACACAGGTTAGCCACTACCGGCTAACCTGTCACTCGTCCCAGCGCAGTACCTCTGGTTTCTCCGCCTCGAGAAAAAACCTGCGGCTACAACCAACACTACTACCTCCGCCTCAGCAGTGCAGGTTCGTCGCTTTACTTTAACCATTCGGATCATCAAACCGCTGGATTACATTGTTTTTGTTTTGGATTTTTAAACTGCTCATATGGAGCGCTCTGTGTCTCACGGTCACAAGCGCGTCTCTACCGGTGCGTTACTCTGCATCGGAGCTGCTACGTCTCCGGTCTTACTCCAGGACCCCTCCAGCTCTGCCCAACACTCTAGTATTCTCAAACAACCAAGATACATTCACCGTGGATCTGGACGAAACTTTGAGTACACAAAACACAACAATAACAAAACAATCCGCTCTTTCTGGTCCACTGAGCCACGCCCCCCTCGCACTGCCGTGATGTCAACCACAGTCTGTTATCCCCCCTGTCTAAAGCACCCACATACACACAACCTATCTGTCTGAAACTATGTCTGTTTAACATAAGATCCCTCACCATAAGGCCCTGCTGGTTCTGACTTCATTATGGACAAAAAGCTTGATTTTCTATGCCTCACTGAGACCTGGCAACAGTCTGATGACTTCTCCCAGCTTAATGCAGCTGTCCTCCGGGTTATGCTTTTATTAGTAAACCCCGTGCCACGGGAGGGGGGGGGCTTGCTGTGTTGCACGTGAAAACATTAAAGTCATTGCTTTCACTGTCCCCATCACTCCTCTTTTGAATGCTTAGCTGTAAAACTAACTGGCCCCAAACCCATCATCATTATTTCCATCTACAGACCACCGAAGCCCTCTGCTGTTTTTCTCACTGAATTTTCATCTCTACTAACATCTGTTAGTAGAGATCTGTATGGACATTGCACATCTGTATGTGCAATGTCCCCGACTGTTATTAGGCAACTTTAACATCCACATTGACGACCCATCCAATGTTTTTGCAAATGATTTCATCTCACTCCTGGTCTGCCTCAATATCACACTACATGTCAACCTCCCAACACATAATAAAGGTCACATACTGGACTTACTCTGCTGCACTGGCATCACTCCCATCAACCTTGCTGTCATTGAATTCCCCATTTTAACGAGCATTTTTGCTCTGCTTTTTCCAAATGTGGAAGCAAAATCTGTGAAAGCATACATCATGATGCGGGGTGTGTCTCTGCACTCTTTAGACTGGAATAGCGGGGCCCAGTACTACTGTGCGGTAGTCACATATAGTTTCTCGAGCTACCCGAATCTGGCACAGACATTCCTCTCGAATTGTGGACATATTTCAAAATGGCTTCCATTAGCCCTTCCCCCTTAAAGTTGGCCATTTTGAAAAATGTGCGTTTTAAGCGCGTTTACGCAAAACTCTCTAGCGAAATTATGGGAAAAATTCCAATCCAGGACAAGTTCAGCCCATATCCAATGTCATGCTAAATTGCTAATAAAATTGTTGCTAGCTCAATCGGGGAGGTCGTAAGCTAACAGGGAATGTACCATTTTCGATGATTTAAATGTCACAATTCGCTAAAATGAGCTCGGACGCAAAACTTGGGACACACGTCACAGTCCACGACCTTTTCCAGACTGTACAAAAAAACGTACGTTTTTTTTAACCAGCTCAGTAGCGCCCCCTATTGTGCGGTAGTCACATATAGTTTCTCCGAACTACCCGAATCTTGGCAGACTTTCCTCATGGAATTGCGGACATATTTCTAAATGGTTCCCATTAGCGCGCCCCCCATAAAGTCGGCCATTTTGAAAAATGTGCATTATAAGCGCGTTTTCGCGAACTCCTCCTAGGAAAATGATCGGAGAAATTCCATTCCAGAACAAGTTCAGCCCATATCCAATGTGATGCTAAATTGCGAATGAATAGTCGACCGCTCAAACGGGGAGCTCGTAAGCTAACGGAGAATGTACCATTTTTGACGATTTCAATGTCACAAATTTGCCAAAATGAGCTTCGGACGCAAAACTTGGGACACGCGTCACAGCCCACAACTTTTCGGGAATGTAAAAAAAAAACGTGAATTTGTGTTAAAACAGCTCAATAGCGCCCTAGTGTGTGGTAGTCAAATATAGGTTCTCCGATCTTCACGAATTTTGGCACAGATATTCCGCATGGAATTGCGGACATATTTCTAATTGGCTTCCATCAGCCCCGCCCCCCAGAAAGTCGGCCATTTTGAAAATGTGTAAATGTGCGTTTTTCATGCATTAAACACATTTTTGCAAATTCCTCCTGGGGAAATGATCGGAAAAATTCCAATCCAGGACAGGTTCAGCCTCTATCCGATGCAATCCTACATTGCAAATGAATAGTCGATCGCTCAAACGGGGAGCTCGTAAGCTAACAACGAATGTACAATTTTTGCCGATTTACATGTCAGATAAGCTACTCAGACCTGCCTGTCTGCCTGGGGCATCAACTCTCTCTCACACACACACACCACACACACACACACACACACACACACACACACACACACACACACACACACACACACACACACACACACACACACACACACACACACACACACCCACACACACACACACACACAACACACCACCCACACACACACACACACACACACACACACACACACACACCCACACACACACACACACACACAACACACACATACACACACACACACACCCACACCAAATACACACACACACACACACAGACACACCCACACACACACACACAAACCCCCCAACACACACACACCCACACACACACATACCCCCCCGACACACACACAACACACACATATACCCACACAACACACACACACACACACACCACACACACACACCACAAACACACACACAGATACACATACTCACACACACACACACACACACACACACACACACACTCACCACTGCTGGCAATGATGTTGACTGTTAGTCCAGCAGCTCCCTCTGCTGGCGGCAGATGCAATTCCAACAGACACACATACAGCTCCTAAAGCATATATCAGGCTACAGCCCATGCATGTGTTATGATGTGAAGCACTATTTGGTTTCATGAAAAATATCAACTGTTTATTTGTAGATATCTACTAAAGCATACAATAAAGTGTGTAATGTAGGCCTGTTACTTATATTATTGAGTGATATATATTATACACACTGTTCTGCTTTCTGCACTCAGCAGCTGTTCTCACTGTAAACGTCGGCTCACAATTAAAGCAGTTGTATTAACAAAATACAAAGCCTAATATCCAGAGTACATGCGTTCAGTGAGTAAACAAACGGTAAAGGGCAGAAATTCTGATGCACATTTGATCCTCTTAAATAACTTATAATCACAACGGGAACAGTTTGCAGAGCTTCTTTGACATTAGCTGCGTGCGGATAAGTCCAGCTTTGTTTGACAATGTTGGCAATCTAATGTTTAGATGACATATTAACCTGTTATATTGTACGTTGAAGGAGCTATCTGTGCAGAATATTACATGTTATATTTGTAATGGTTTTATTGCAACCTGCCTGTTGAACAGTTAATTAGCCTTGGAGATTATGTTCCATTGAAGAGAAAGTTATGCTTATTGTTTGCTGTATGTGAATAAAGTTTAATTTAATTTACACCCGGTCTCTGTGGCCTGAAATCGACTCCGGAGGATTCATCAGTATACCCTTGGTTAATGCTCCTCCAGAGAGCCTCCTCTCTCTCTACATCAGTGTACCCTCGGTTACATTACATTACATGTCACTTGTTAGTCGCTTTTAACCAAAGCGACTTACATACTCAATACTGTGGGCAATCCCCACAGGAGCATTTGGGTTGAAGTGTCTCAGGGACACAACGACATGCTGACTGCAGTGGGGTTTGAACCTGTGACCCCCTGATCCGAAAACCAACCAACAACCCACTGCACCACACGCCACGGTTACTGCCCCTCCAGACAGCCTCCGCGATAATCGATCCTCGACGAGCCTTTAGAGAAATGTGTTGTCCTGCGCGCGCGGTGGCGCGCCCACATCCGTTTCCGGGTCGCTGCCGGAGGACCTGGGAGTCCGGGACGCGAACATTTGAGAAATGACAAACGGCTCATTCGGAGGACTCGCGCGAGTCTGCTTGACGCCGGGACGACCGGCGACCCTCCCCGACAGGCGCTCGGACGCGAAGGCCCGCCCACAACTGCGTGCACGTCTGTGACCGCAGTTTTAATTATTATTATTTCACTCTGATGATTGGAGTTAATCAACGTTCTGCCGCCGACTGAACGTCCGTTTAATGTCTGCTTCCTGTTTCAGCCTGCAGACTTCCTGGAGGAGCTGTGAGCTGCTTATCATCACCTGGAAGATATCTTATCAAAGCTCCTTTAATAATCAGTGCTTCAGATCACAGCATCAGACTACACTGCCCTTCCCAAAAAAGTCCACAATCTAATATTTCATACTTTAGCTTTGAGTGTGGCACGCAGTCGCCGTGGCATCGTTTCGAAAGCTGCTGCAATGTCACTGTTAGGAATAATTAGCTTAGGTGTCTAACCTTTGACATACTCCATCTGTTTCTCCTTCCTGTGCCTCCTGTTCTTTGGACACAGGTTCAGCCTTGGACAGCTGTATCTCCCTTAAGGAGCGGCTGCTGAAAGTGTTGTTGTTGTTGCCAGTTTATGACCGGGCACAGCTCAATCTGAGATAGTTTATTGTTTAGGGACATCTGGAGCACTTCCTTATCTTAGGCACAGAAGGCTCAGAGGTGCGCATTCTCTAGCCATAACCGACAACTTTAGTTGATTCAGTGTCTCGACCTGTTTAGTCTCGCTGATGAAGAATGTTGATTATGCTCTCTGAACTAGTTAAAACCTGGGACGGTGGAAGGGTTCTTCAAAATTGGTTTGGTAGCAGCTGTGCCAACCTCATGGCTCAAGCACATCTTTTGTGAATTCTCAACGTGACCTCCCTGCATTTTCCTCTTGGAATTGCCTGTGCCATCAGGGAAGAAAACTCCATTGATGGAAAGACCAGGGTTTGCGGTCGAATTGTTAGTTTAGCTTAGGAACCTTCCTAACGGAGTGAAATGACCCGGCAGTTCCTCAGTGGCAGCCATGATAAGACCGTTTGAATTAGATGATAGGAAAGGAGGTTTGAAAATTCCTGTATAACCTTCTTTAGGAAACACCGGACCTTCTTTACGAAAAGAAAGAAGAAAGTGCTGCCCCACAATGCCTTGCGGCAGCAACATTTGACCGTGCCTCAACATTCAGCTGTTAACGGAAACAACCGATCATGACCGAGAAATGATATCATGAAAGTTACGGTGCTTATTAACCAGTTTAGAGCTTATGCCGTACTTGCCAAAGTCTTTGTTTTGAACGTCCATCACTCTTAATACTCAAAAGATAAAATATGAACGATACTTTTTTACTGAAATTATCAATAAAGTCAACATTTCACAGTGTTTACTGAGCTGTGTAGGGTTTCTTAAACTTTAAACATGTTTGAATGGTGATATACACAGTGATAGGTCAAGGAATAGTTGATAGGAAAGACGATAGCTGATTTTTGGACAATTCAACCCTAGTCCTTCAGTAATTCAGGAAGTCAGCTGACCTCAGTCTTTGTTGCTGAACCTGACCAACTGCATCAGATCATAACACTGCCCCCACAGTACGGTGCATGAGACCATAACACTGCCCCCACAGTACAGTGCATGAGACCATAACACTGCCCTCACAGTAAGGTGCATCGGATCATAACACTGCCCCCACAGTACGGTGCATAAGATCATAACACTGCCCCCACAGTACAGTGCATCAGATCATAACACTGCCCCACAGTACGGTGCATCAGATCATAACACTGCCCACAGTACAGTGCATCAGATCATAACACTGCCCCCACAGTACGGTGCATAAGACCATAACACTGCCCCCACAGTACGGTGCATAAGACCATAACACTGCCCCACAGTACAGTGCATCAGATCATAACACTGCCCCCACAGTACGGTGCATAAGACCATAACACTGCCCCCACAGTACGGTGCATAAGACCATAACACTGCCCCCACAGTACGTGTGCATAAGACCATAGCACTGCCCCCACAGTACGGTGCATAAGACCATAGCACTGCCCACAGTACGGTGCATAAGACCATAACACTGCCCCCACAGTACGGTGCATAAGACCATAGCACTGCCCCCACAGTACGGTGCATAAGATCATAACACTGCCCCATAGTACGGTGCATGAGATCATAACACTGCCCCCACAGTACAGTGCATCGGATCATAACACTGCCCCACAGTACGGTGCATCTGATCATAACACTGCCCCCACAGTACAGTGCATCAGATAATAGCACTGCCACCACAGTACGGTGCATCAGATCATAGCACTGCCCCACAGTACGGTGCATGAGATCATAACACTGCCCCACAGTACGGTGCATGAGATCATAACACTGCCCCACAGTACGGTGCATCTGATCCTAACACTGCCCCACAGTACAGTGCATCAGATAATAGCACTGCCCCCACAGTACGGTGCATCAGATCATTGCACTGCCCCCACAGTACAGTGCATCAGATCATAACACTGCCCCCACAGTACGGTGCATCAGATCATAACACTGCCCACAGTACGGTGCATGAGACCATAACACTGCCCCACAGTACGGTGCATCAGATCATAACACTGCCCACAGTACGGTGCATGAGACATAACACTGCCCCACAGTACGGTGCATGAGATCATAACACTGCCCACAGTACGTGCATCAGATCATAACACTGCCCCACAGTACGGTGCATCAGATCATAACACTGCCCCACAGTACGGTGCATAAGACCATAACACTGCCCCCACAGTACAGTGCATCAGATCATAACACTGCCCCACAGTACGGTGCATCAGATCATAACACTGCCCCCACAGTACAGTGCATCAGATCATAACACTGCCCCCACAGTACGGTGCATAAGACCATAGCACTGCCCCCACAGTACGGTGCATAAGATCATAACACTGCCCCATAGTACGGTGCATGAGATCATAACACTGCCCCCACAGTACAGTGCATCGGATCATAACACTGCCCCACAGTACGGTGCATCTGATCATACACTGCCCCCACAGTACAGTGATCAGATAATAGCACTGCCACCACAGTACGGTGCATCAGATCATAGCACTGCCCCACAGTACGGTGCATGAGATCATAACACTGCCCCACAGTACGGTGCATGAGATCATAACACTGCCCCACAGTACGGTGCATCTGATCCTAACACTGCCCCACAGTACAGTGCATCAGATAATAGCACTGCCCCCACAGTACGGTGCATCAGATCATTGCACTGCCCCCACAGTACAGTGCATCAGATCATAACACTGCCCCCACAGTACGGTGCATCAGATCATAACACTGCCCCACAGTACGGTGCATGAGACCATAACACTGCCCCACAGTACGGTGCATCAGATCATAACACTGCCCCACAGTACGGTGCATGATCCATAACACGCCACAGTACGGTGCATGAGATCATAACACTGCCCACAGTACGGTGCATCAGATCATAACACTGCCCCACAGTACGGTGCATCAGATCATAACACTGCCCCACAGTACGGTGCATAAGACATAACACTGCCCCACAGTACAGTGCATCAGATCATAACACTGCCCCCAGTACGCGCATCAGATCATAACACTGCCCCACAGTACGGTGCATGAACCATAACACTGCCCCACAGTACAGTGCATCAGATCATAACACTGCCCCACAGTACGGTGCATGAGACATAACACTGCCCCCACAGTACAGTGCATCGATCATAACACTGCCCCCACAGTACATGCATAGACCATACACTGCCCCCACAGTACGGTGCATAAGATCATAACACTGCCCCCACAGTACAGTGCAATCGATCATAACACTACCCCACAGTACGGTGCTAAGACCATAACACTGCCCCCACAGTACGGTGCATAAGATCATAACACTGCCCCACAGTACTGCATCGGATATAACACTACTCCCACAGTACGGTGCATAGACCATAACACTGCCCCACAGTACAGTGCATCGGATCATAACACTACCCCCACAGTACGGTGCATAAGACCATAACACTGCCCCCACAGTACGGTGCATCTGATCATAACATTGCCCCCACAGTACGTGCATAAGACCATAACACTGCCCCCACAGTACAGTGCATCAGATCATAACACTGCCCCCACAGTACGGTGCATAGACATAACACTGCCCCCACAGTACGTGCATAGACCATAACACTGCCCCACAGTACAGTGCATCGATCATAACACTGCCCCCACAGTACGGTGCATAAGACCATAACACTGCCCCCACAATACGTGCATAGATCATAACACTGCCCCACAGTACAGTGCATCAGATCATAACACTGCCCCCACAGTACGTGCATAAGACCATAACACTGCCCCCACATACGGTGCATAAGACATAACACTGCCCCCACAGTACAGTGCATCGATCATAACACTGCCCCACAGTACGGTGCATAAGACCATAACACTGCCCCCACAGTACGGTGCATAGACATAACACTGCCCCACAGTACAGTGCATCGATCATAACACTGCCCCACAGTACGGTGCATCAGATCATAACACTGCCCCACATACGGTGCTAGATCATAACACTGCCCCCACAGTACGGTGCATAGATCATAACACTGCCCCACAGTACGGTGCATCAGATCATAACACTGCCCCACAGTACGGTGCATAGATCATAACACTGCCCCCACAGTACGGTGCATCAGATCATAGCACTGCCCCCACAGTACGGTGCATGATCATAACACTGCCCCCACAGTACGGTGCATCAGATCATAACACTGCCCCCACAGTACGGTGCATCAATCATAACACTGCCCCACAGTACGTGCATGAGATCATAACACTGCCCCACAATACGGTCATCAGATCATAACACTGCCCCACAGTACGGCATCAGATCATAACACTGCCCCACAGTACGGTGCATCAGATCATAACACTGCCCCACAGTACGGTGCATCAGACATAACACTGCCCCACAGTACGGTGCATCAGACCATAACACTGCCCCCACAGTACGGTGCATGAGCCATAACACTGCCCCACAGTACGGTGCATGAGATCATAACACTGCCCCACAGTACTGCATCAGATCATAACACTGCCCCACAGTACGGTGCATGAGACATAACACTGCCCCCAGTACGGTGCATGAGACCATAACACTGCCCCACAGTACGGTGCATGAGACCATAACACTGCCCCACAGTACGGTGCATCAGATCATAACACTGCCCCACAGTACGGTGCATCAGATCATAACACTGCCCCCACAGTACGTGCATCAGATCATAACACTGCCCCCACAGTACGGTGCATCAGATCATAACACTGCCCCACAGTACGGTGCATGAGACCATAACACTGCCCCACAGTACGGTGCATGAGACCATAACACTGCCCCACAGTACGGTGCATCAGATCATAACACTGCCCCACAGTACGGTGCATCAGATCATAACACTGCCCCCACAGTACGTGCATCAGATCATAACACTGCCCCACAGTACGTGCATCAGATCATACACTGCCCCACAGTACGGTGCAAGATCATAACACTGCCCCCACAGTACGGTGCATCAGATCATAACACTGCCCCCACAGTACGGTGCATCAGATCATAACACTGCCCCCACAGTACGGTGCATCAGATCATAACACTGCCCCACAGTACGTGCATCAGATCATACACTGCCCCACAGTACGGTGCATCAGATCATACACTGCCCCCACAGTACGGTGCATCAGATCATACACTGCCCCCACAGTACGGTGCATCAGATCATAACACTGCCCCACAGTACGGTGCATCAGATCATAACACTGCCCCACAGTACGGTGCATCAGATCATAACACTGCCCCCACAGTACGGTGCATCAGATCATAACACTGCCCCCAGTACCGGCATCAGATCATAGCACTGCCCCCACAGTACCGTGCATCAGATCATAGCACTGCCCCCACAGTACCGTGCATCAGATCATAGCGCCCCCACAGACAGTATGCAGTACGTCATCAGATCATAGCACTGCCCCACCACCGTGCAACAGATCATAACACTGCCCTCACAGTAAGGTGCATCAGATCATAACACTGCCCTCACAGTGCAGTGGGCACTAGGCATGAAGGGTGCATCACTTCCTCTCTCTTCTCACCCTGATGCCCCCGTCACTCTGGAACAGGGTCAATCTGGATTCATTGATGTGGTTTTAATGCGTTGGACAGTTCTTAACCTTTAGTGGTTTCAGCACCTTAGTGTTGTTCTTTGCTTGATGCAGGTCATGTGACCCTTCTGAAACAGATCCTTTCCACGACCACAGGATGTCTTCAGACCTGGTGGAGAACTGCTCCACCACATCAGCTAGAGTTAAATAACTGAGACATATCACTGCAGTAAGTATCCAATGGGGGCTCTCACTGATTGGTTACATCCAGGTGGATATCCAGTGTTTCTCCAGGCTGTGTGTGAGAGCAGCTGCTGTCTCTATACTTCACTGTAAACTCTAAATGCTTTTCCTGCTTCAGTTATTAGCTTCAGTTCTTTACGATGTTTGATGAGTCTTAGGTTTTAATGATAAATATGAAGAGCTTAGAGGATTTAAATATACATCTTGTTCTGTGTGGGCATCCTTTGTAAGACATACACAGAGTAATATCTACAAGAACATGGATGTTAAATCTCTGATTCAGCAGCAGTAACTGTGGTATGACTTGCTTGAAGTGAATATATCTGCTCCTTGTTGTTCGGAGTTTGATTCTTTATGGTGAAACAGATACTCTCTGGTTGGTTTAGTAAAGGATGGTTTGGTTCGTTGGATTAGCCGCCCTTCTTTCACACAGTGGATGAGACAGCTGTTGTTTAGTGTGACTTCTGTGAATCAGATCAACTGAAGCGGGGCTCGTTAACATTTCAATCATCCATCACCACCTCGCTAAAGTGGATCAATGACGCCTAGCTTTGCAGAACATCAGTGAACAGGATTACAGCTCGGTGCCCGTTCTCTGTAAGGGTTTCCTTTTTAGTTTTTCAATAAAATAATACAATTACATGAAGTTTGTTGATTTATTATTACATTGGAAGAAGCAGTGCAGACTGTAGGGGACCTGGGACGTTTATAAGACAAAGACTTATTTGACCGATTCATGAGCTGAGAAAGATGTTTATGTCAACGTTGGAGCAGGGAGATGCTGCCTTCAGGGACCAACACAGAAATACGACATTCCTGCACCACTCACTGTTAGCACTAAAATATCCAATGCCGTCTAGGTGTATGCAATACCAAGAGTAGACCAGCAGATGTCCCCATTCAGACTCAATGCAATCATTCAAGATTCAAGGGTTATATTATCATGCGCACAGCAGCTACAGTGTAGTTATGGTAATGAACATCTTAGGTCCCGAGCTCCTCCAACAGTACAACATATTATATAAAGGACATAAGAGAAAAAATACAGTGATAACACAAAAATAAAAATAGTGCAATGAAACAGAGCGCGATAGATTTGAATAGAAATAGTGCAGGTGAAAGAACATTCAGGTTAAAAGACTTCCAAAGCATGGACTTGTTTTCGTTGTACTTTGGGAAAAAAGGTTGTTCACTATTGCCAGTAGGTTTAATTCACCATCTAAGAATATTATACTTACAGTCCCCAACAGGTACAGGTCTTAGCAGTTTGATCACAAAAAACATTCAGAACTCCCAATCGCACCCCGAGGTACCAAAGGCCCCAAAATCCCAAATCTTACCCAGAAGTCAGTACCAATTGGTAAAATAAGAACAAGCCCGGGTAGCTGCTCTCACACATTCTCACTCCCTGAACGTCCAGGAGCGACGCTTGGTCAGGGTCCTATGGCGTGCAGTTGTGACGCGCCGAGTCTCCTTCAGCTTCATAAACGGACGCAAAGAGCTTTCAACTGATTGCAATGTATTCCCATCGGCGGCGGTATTTGACGCTCAGGGAAGTACCGCATCGGTCCATGTCGGCGGCACTTAAAGGAAATGTGAGCGTCCATTCCCATTGGATAACGGAGGATTTTACACTCCGTGTAAACTTCGCGCACTGCCACTCCAACATCCAATCAGAGAGCTTGAGGACTAATCACGGGGTTTGTGAAGCAAAGCACATGTTGTAGTCCCAAACGAAAGCTGAGGACTCTGGGTAGTGTAGTGTCCTCTGCCATCCTAAACTCCGAAAAAATATGTGTTTCTCCGAATCGAAGGGGAAAAATACAAAAGCATTGACACAATTTAAACCAATCAATGTTGTGTAATTAACAAGGATACTCTGGTGTTTCTGAGTTGATGAGTAGTGCAGATATCACTGTTAAAATCAATCGACAGTAAAGAGAATACTTACTTCCGGGTGTAAAATCCTCCGTTATCCAATGGGAATGGACGCCACATTGCCTTTAAGTGCCGCCGACATGGACCGATGCGGTGCTTCCCTGAGCGTCAAATACCGCCGCCGATGGGAATACATTGCAATCAGTTGAAAGCTCTTTGCGTCCGTTTATGAAGCTGAAGGAGACTCGGCGCGTCACAACTGCGCGCCATAGGACCCTGACCAAGCGTCGCTCCATAGGACCCTGACCAAGCGTCGCTCCTGGACGTTCAGGGAGTGAGACTGTGTTGGCCCTCAGGAGGGAGTCCAGGAGAAAGAGAGAAGGAAAGTAGCCTTCGTTCAGAATCTGTGTTACCTTCAAGGACAAGGGGAAATAGTTACAAAACACAGGACTATACTTCAACTGTCACACACTCTCCACAAGGTTTTGCTTCAGCTCGAGTGGAGCTCTTCGTAAAGAAGGTGGTCCAGCTCACGGAGAGCATTGATCAGAACCCTGCAGGCAGCACCTCCTTTTCTTCGCACCGTGTCCACCACCTCTCGTGCTCCGTCTCGTGCTCCGTCATTTCGGGATTTGGTTCTGGCTGACTCCATTTCAGATTCACTGATCACCTCAGACTCAAGAGTTTATCCAGAAGGTCATTCAGCACAGGTAGAGACACTCTTTGAATGAACTCTGTCCGAACTGAGAACAGCCACTGGTCTGATGGGACTCTGCTCTCTGCTGGGACTCTGCTCTCTGCTGCTGGGACTCTGCTCTCTGCTGCTGGGACTCTGCTCTCAGCTGGGACTCTGCTCTCTGCTGGGACATTTCTCTGGGATAATTCATGCCTTGGACCTGGTAGATAAACAGGGAAAATACTTTTGTTGAATAACCAACAATCACATTAAACAGATCTCTTAAAAATTCAAGTAACTCAACATTTCAGGGTGTGGATATTCGTTCACAAAAAGATGAAAGTTATAATATGTAACATGACATCAGATGGAGTCTTTACCTTCCAGTGACACGCGACAATACCAGACTACATTTCCATCTTGGTCCTTGACCTTCAAAACCACTCTCTTTGTGCTTGTCGTCAGGGTAACTTGAAATGTCGGATGGTAGTTTGGTCCAAACCTGGAATCAAATGTTTTACTCTGAAAACCAGAAGCAGAAGTTAAAAGTGTATCTGGTTCTTTCCTGATTGTGATATCACATGCAGATAAATTAGTGTTAATGATCATTGTGTTTCTTTAGAGGAGTATCAGTGACTCACCTCAGGCTGAATATAGAAGCCCTCAGGTTCACAGTGCACACTGTAACTGTGATGAATGTCCAGCTCACAGTCGGAGGAGTTTGTGATGTTCACAGCACAGTTGTGTTTTTTAGCAACCTTCAGTAACAGGGTAACTTTAGTTATTCTCAGATAGTCAAGGCTACTTTATTTAACCTGTTAAGCCCTGAACCTATTTTTCAGGTATCAGGCTCGAAAATGACATTCCCAGAACAAATGACCATATCTTCACTTCTAAAAGGGGTAAATTAATAATCTTTTTTCTCAAAGCAATGATAGACCTGTGAGTTGGATGTAGAAAAGTCAGAATCAATATAGAATGTTTTTATTTTAAAGTAAATTCAGATTGAACATAGTAAAAAATTAAATTATTGGGTCCGTCCAAAAAAAAGAAATGACTTATAGTGAAAACCAGCCTTGAATGATGGGATAGTAGACTAACAGCTTTAGGAATCCAAACTATAACCTATAATAAATACCCTGCATCAAGATTGATGCAAAACAAGTGACATTTGACCTTTTTAGAGAGGTTTGGCAACAAACCGACTTCTTGGGTCATTTGGGTGGATTTGACCTATCTTTGGCCCCCCTCGGTCGATTTTGATGATTGACATCTCTTCTGAACCGTTAGAGCCAATAGAATCGAGGAGAATTCCTAAATTCCATTTAAACATGACCATTGGTGAATGAGTGCTGCGCAGCCAGAATGCCCAAAACAGGAAGCTGTCATACACTCTGGTAGCTATGATAGCAGCTTCATATGAAAACTCAGTTTTTGACATAAATATGGAATGATGGATTATCAGGAATCATTTCAAAGTGACACAGACACATTGGATTAACCTATGGATTAACCTTCAGCAGAGTTTTTATCATTTTAATGCCATTGAAGACAACTTTTGATCAGAAGAACAGCTAAGGTAAGACAATGTCCCGTGTTTCCTCCGTAAAGCTACGTGGTGTGATGTCTGTGTTAGCTTCCCATGTTGCGAGGTCTGATCTCTCAGTGATGATACTTATATTTCTGGAATTTGTGGAATCTCAGTTTGCTAATCGATATCTTGTTTGTGCAGATCCGATAAGTAATAAGGGTATTTTACCGTAAATTCTGTGCTAAGTGTGTTAGCATTCTTTCGCTCAGGGCTCATTTAGATGCTTCTTGTGAGACTTGTGTTTTGTTTCGGTAAAATGGTTTGTATCGTCAGTTAGCTGAGTTTCTTCCCGTTAAGTGGGTAAGACACATTAATAGGTTTTTAAATGTTAAAAAGCCCTGAGAAACAGTTTTGTGAAAAAAACTGTGGTGGGGGCCTTCGGGACAAGTTAAAGAAAAGCTGAGTTATTTGTATTCACAATGTCACATTAATCAAAAACATGATCTTTTTTTTATGCCTGCACAAGTAGTTTTGGTAGCTAAACCTGATCCTGAGCTGTAAAAGGACAGAGTGTCTCTGAGTATCGTGTCACAACGTTAACCAAACACAAACCGCCTGTGTCAGTTATACAACACAAAAGGCTGCTGCCCAAGCTGTAAAATATGGCTGGTAGGGATGAGATCACTTTTTCTTGGCAGTGATTCATCTCAGCAGGTCTTTCAGTTCTGTGTGATGTGTTAACTATTAATGCCATCAGTTTCCGCAGACAGAAAGACATGCTGAGAGAGAATCATACAAAACCACAAAGAGCGATCTGAAGATTTACGGTTCAGATAGATCTTAATCTTCTCCCAGCACGAGGAAGGTTTGAGAAGAGGAGCATTGTGTGTGGAAACAGCTTTTAAACCAGTGTTTAGTCTGATGGTGAGCATGTGTGCGATTACTTTACCTCCTCCTCAGGGACGTTGTTCTGCAGCAGATGTACATCCAGTATTTGCTCCTCTCCGAACGAGGGTTGAAGGAACACCAGAACTTGGCCCTTTATCAGCAGAAATAGAACCCTTTTAAGGATATCGCAGACCAGGCCAAAGAGAGAGAGGTGAGGCACCTTCACCACCACGTGAGTGGGTGTGACCTCCAGCGGCTCCAAGATGCTCAGGCCTTCATCAGTGATGTGGACGACAGACAACAGGCCGTCCAGGAGCAGCGCTGTGGAGCAAAGAGCTGGTCATCTGTTGCATTGCTGCTGAAACAGCTTCATCATATTCAATGTCACGCCACTTTAGTTCAGAGCTAATGTTCATCTAATGTCATTCCCTTTGGAGCCTCACTAGGATGTACCAGTTTAGATCCTTGACCTTCACCTTTTATTTTAATGTTTCATTATTGTTCTGTCCCCTGTGATCTTTCTGGATGGGAGCATTTACTGTTATGCATAAACTTTATTAATTATTTTTTATTAACCCTTGGTTGTGTTCGAAAGCTGTTACTGTTCATGGTGTTCGCGGGTACATTTTGACCCATGATTTATTTCAGTCCAGAACACAAAAAAAATGACTATCATCCAATATTGTTTTAACTACGTCATAACTAACTTATAATGCATTCATAACCGTACAATCCTGTTGTAATTTAATGTTATGGCCCAAAACACATTACACCACATATTGCACACGTACATATGTGTGTTCAGGTTCAAGTGTTAGTGTACATATTCTTTGAGAAAGATGAAGTTCCCGTGGGGGGAGGGGGGCAGAGGGAGGGGAGACCAGGTCCATATTGCGAAAATGTATTGCTACAGTGATGAAGGGGTGGGGGGGGGTGTCTAAAGTCAAAGATGAATCTTGATTGGGCCAAATTTGACCCTGAGTCACCCAAAACAATTCTGCTCGGTCTCCCCAGACCCGAACACCAAATTATACACTTTCTTTTTTAGAGACCTTCAGAATTGGCAAAAATTGTCAAAATCAGTTTTGTAGTGTTTATATATCTGTTGTGGAGGATATCATGAAGCCTTGTTCCGATACAAAAAACTAGAGCGTAGTTATTATATAATTTTTACTTGAAACAGGTCACGGGAGACCCGAACACAACATAAGGGTTAATAAGAATGCTGTAATCTGCAGCCAGAACAGCTCGACTGTGTCCGGTCTCATGTCTGAGTGATTCTCTAGATGTGTGAAGAGTTTTCTAAAGCTTTCAGGGCGTAGAAAGTCTAACTTATAAATGTTGTTGTCTGTTGTTTTGTTTTGTTCATGCTTCAGCCAGACTGACAATGTACAGAGCAGAAAGAGCAACAGATGGATAACAAAGGAAGAATGAATCAAACTGCTAGCTTAGCATCACAACAGTAACAGAGAGTTAGCGTTGAGTTAGCACTGTTAGCAGCTGAGCATGCTGTGGACTGACCAAGCACAGTTTAAATCTCTTTAATATTACAGTGAGGAGACTGCAGAGCCCAAAGACAATCCAACTCAGTATTTAGAGCTGCACTGCATCGTCTGCTTCAATAGACTTCCTGTTATGGCGTGGTGCTGAGCAGACAGGTTCCGGAGCCCTTCCTTCAAATTCTGTAAATTTGACTGCCTCACAACTTTAATTTATTCACATAGCCATTGGAACTAAAAGTACTTGGTAAATTCAGATGGCGCCGAAACCAGTGAAACAGGTGCAAAATATTGCCAAATTAAACTTTTCAAATGCCTCGACGCAGCAAGCTAACTGCAATGCAATGCTAACGGAGCAGCAGATGCTAATGCAGCCGCCAGCCCGGATAAAGTGCTGACCGCCATCCAAGCGATGAAAGAAGACTTGGTATCGAGATTTGACGGGTTGCTAAGCGCAGTACAAGGGTGCAAGTTGACCTGAAAGCAGTCACGGTGCGCGTTACTGAAGCTGAAGACAGAATTTGCACCAACGAAGACGATGTTGCAGCTCTGCTAGCTCAAAACACAGCCATGAAAACTACTGTAGAGGAGTTGGTGCTCGAGGTGGCTGATCTGGAGCCGCCGCTCTAACCTTCGTCTGGTGGGTATGCCGGAGAGAAAGGAAGGGACTGATATGTGCGCATTCTTGGAGAAGTGGATACCTGATGTGCTTCGTGCATCAACTTTCCAGGACCACTACTGATCCAGAGAGCGCACAGGATTGGTAAAGTCACGGACGCTGAAGCGCAGCCACCGGCGCGACACAGGGTTGAGATAATGAAGTTCCTGAATTACGCGGACAAATCTCGAGTCATGCAGGCTGCCAGCATGAAGGGACCATACTCCTGGATAACCAAAGAGTGATGTTTTTTCCTGACATCTCTGCTGAGCTTCTCAAGCGAAGAAAGGTGTTCGACGGAGTGAAGAGGGAGCTGGCATCCCTCTCCATCTCCGACCTGCGTTACAGGATCGTTCACCCGGCTAAACTCCTAATAACACACAATAGAAAACGCCATGTTTTTGACAAGGCAGCGGCGATGAAGCGGGAGGACCAGCAAAGCTCCAGAGTTGACTCTTTTTTGGGGTCCATGGGATGTGCGTACTGTGGGGGGGGGGGGGGGGGAATTACCCTCGGGTATGTGTTTAGTCTTCCACGTGTTCTTTACGGAGGTTTTTGCCCTTTATTTTGTGTCCTTATTGCTATGTTGTGTTCTATTAGCAGCCTACCCAAACATATCCGGCCTGACATGACTGTTGTGATCTACATGCATGTTATCTGAAATCAAGTTTTCCTGAATGAATGGGACTTAACAAACTTGTCAAACTAAAGCAAGTCATGAGTAGGATACGGCAATCAAAAGCCCACATAGTTTTTATAATAATGATAATAATAATGGGTTTCATTTATAAAGCACTTCATAATTGACTTCAAATCCCGAAGTGCTACAAGCAGTGAGCATGAACAGTATAAAACAGTACACAACACGGTAGAATGAATAAAAAGCAATAAAAAACAAACAATAAATATAAAATAAAATAAAAGGGTGGTAATAAATAAAAGGTCTAGGGAAAGGCTCTATTTAACAGATGGGTTTTGAGGCCTTTTTTAAAAGCTTCCACGGTCTGTGGTGCCCTCAGGTGGTCGGGGAGAGCGTTCCACAGACTGGGAGCAGCCGAGCAGAAGGCCCGGTCTCCCATAGTACGGAGCTTGGTCCTGTGGGGTCTGAGGAGGTTGGAGTTGCTGGAGCGGGTGGTCCGCAAGGAGGTATGGGGGGTGAGGAGTTCCTTGAGGTAGGGAGGGCAGTTCCATGGATACACTGGTGGGTGGGCATGGAGACCTTGAATTCGATCCTCAGTTCCACAGGGAGCCAGTGTAGTGATTTAAGGATGGGGGTGATGTGATAATTTTTCTCCAGGATGCATCTGACTGCTGTAGATGTGGTCAGGGTAAAGAGGAGATGGTCCGGTCAGGTGTTTTCAGCATCTCTTAGTTCACACTCTGGGAATAATCCCCTTATTCATAAATCTGTGCCTTTTCATCTTATTAATGATATGTTATTATCCAATGTGAAATCCTTTCAGTCAGACTAAATCTGGTGAATGTGTATGGACCGAACAATGATAACCCAGTTTTTTCAGACACCTTTTCCCAACGCTGGCTGCTCTGCCTGGCTGTCTCATCATAGGTGGAGATTTTAATTGTGTGCTTCAACCAGATCTAGACAGATCTACCGGGACAGACACCTCACCACCTTCTACTTTGAAAATAATACTGATCAGACTTCTGCAGGTGTGAGAAGGGAAGCATTTCAAGCATTTCTAAGAGGTCAGATCATAAGTTATACTAGTTCTAAAAATAGATCTCACAGACAGGAACTGGAAGAACTCGAAAAATCCATTAAAAAACTTGAGACCCATATTTTCCGAAATCCCTGCCGTCAGCTTAATGCAGAGCTTCAGAAAATGAGAGCCAAATATAATGTTCTGTCTGCAAACAAAGCAACTTATAGTTTGATGAAATGAAGGCAGTCTTACTTTGAACAAGTGAGAAGGCTGGTAAACTATTAGCCTGGCGTATTAAATAATTGCAATCAGAGAAAGCGATAAACTCAATTGAGACAAATAAAGGGGCAGTTACATCTGACCCAAAATAAATCAATGATACTTTTCAGGACTTCTACCAAGACTTGTATAGTTCTGAACAATCAGATTCAGCCCCACATACTCAAAGGGAATTACTTGATTCTCTAGAATTTATGCCGCTAAATAGCGAATCCATGGGCTTGTTGGAACTTAACATTGGGGTTGAAGAATTATCTGAAGCTATAGCCAGCGAAGAAGAAGAAGAAGAAGAAGAAGAAGAAGAAGAAGAAGAAGAAGAAGAAGAAGAAGAAGAAGAAGAAGAAGAAGAAGAAGAAAGAAGAAGAAGAAGAAGAAGAAGAAGAAGAAGAAGAAGAAGAAGAAGAGAAGAAGAAGAAAGAAGAAGAAGAGAGAAGAAGAAGAAGAAGAAGAAGAAGAAGAGAAGAAGAAGAAGAAGAAGAAGAGAAGAAGAAGAAGAAGAAGAAGAAGAGAAGAAGAAGAAGAAGAAGAAGAAGAGAAGAAGAAGAAGAAGAGAAGAAGAAGAAGAAGAAAAAGAAAAGAAGAGAAGAAGAAGAAGAAGAAGAAGAAGAAGAAGAAGAAGAAGAGAAGAAGAAGAAGAAGAAGAAGAAGAAGAAAGAAGAAGAGAAGAAGAAGAAGAAGAAGAAGAAGAAGAAGAAGAAGAAGAAGAAGAAGAAGAAGAAGAAGAAGAAGAAGAAGAGAAGAAGAAGAAGAAGAAGAGAAGAAGAGAAGAAGAAGAAGAAGAAGAAGAAGAAGAAGAAGAAGAAGAAGAAAAAAGAAGAAGAAGAAGAAGAGAAGAAGAAGAAGAAGAAGAAGAAGAAGAAGAAGAAGAAGAAGAAGAAGAAGAAGAGAAGAAGAAGAAGAAGAAGAAGAAGAAGAAGAAGAAGAGAAGAAGAAGAAGAAGAAGAAGAAGAAGAAGAAAAAAAGAAGTACTGAAGCCCCAAAATGTGTTTAGGCCATACCATAGGAGAATATGTCTGGACATGTCCAGTCCTGCACACCAGAGGTCATGACCTTTCCCCACATATATGGGTATGAAGGTGTGTCTTTGGTTTTCTGTCCCTGTGTGCAGCATGAAAGCTCTGGTTGAGAGGGAGAAAGCTCCAGAGCGGGTTTCTCCTTGGTAAGTTCTCTGAAATTGACTTTGGTTTTGAATGTATTGTTGAATGAAAGTTTGAATGGGTTTTTTATCACCGACCATTTATGAGGATATTCCTCTAAATTCTGTCGGAAGAATTTAAAAGGTACAATTTAAATGTCACAACTGAAGTGGGCCAGTTGAAGTTAGAGTTTAAATGTCACAACTGAAGTGGGCCAGTTGACGTTAGGATTTAAATGTCACAACTGAAGTGGGCCAGTTGATGTTAGAATTTAAATGTCACAGCTGAAGTGGGCCAGTTGACGTTATAATTTAAATGTCACAACTGAAGTGGGCCAGTTGACGTTAGAATTTAAATGTCACAACTGAAGTGGGCCAGTTGAGGTTAGAATTTAAATGTCACAACTGAAGTGGGCCAGTTGAGGTTAGAGTTTAATGTAAGAAATGTAAAACTGTGAATTGAGGTTTTATATTAGAAAAGGATCACAGCATGATACATGTTGTATGATTGTCACATTGTAGCGAGAGAAAGTAAAACCCTGAAAAAGTGTGGACCATTTTCTTCAAATAAAATCATCCACCTGTTTGGATTAGGATAACTTAAAGAGGGGAGACAGTTGTCTTCACTCACAGCAGGCTGTGCACAGGAGGCCCCTGGCTCAATGGAAAAGTACTGGAGCCCCATAATGTGTTTAGGCCATACCATAGGAGAATATCTCTGGACATGTCCAGTCCTGCACACCAGAGGTCATGACCTTTCCCCACATATATGGGTATGAAGGTTTTCTGTCCTGTGTGGAGCATAAAAGCACTGGTTGAGAGGGAGAAAGCTCCAGAGCGGGGTTTGTCCTTGGTAAGTCCTCTCAAATTGACTTTGGTTTTGAATGTTTTGTTGAATTAAAGTTTTAATGTATTTTTTGTAACACAGACCATTTATGAGGATAGTCCTCTGAATTCTGTCGGAAGAATTTAAAAGGTACAATTTAAATGTCACAACTGAAGTGGGCCAGTTTAATCCTTGTATGGTATTCGTGTCTGTGGGACCCGTTTTCATTATTTAGCTAAAGAAAAATGATATGATAAATTATTTTTTCAAACCCACACTCAATGGCCTTGGCTCATTTTCTGTGAAGAACATATATCAGAACACATTTTCAATGACCACCCACTGAACCCCCCCCCCTACACATTTACATTACATACAGGGTGTTCGGGTCCACTGGACCCGGGGCTAACAAAAGTGTGGAAATTGTAGGTCCTGTGCACCTGTCTGGGCCTTCTGTGTGTGTGTTGTGTGTGTGTGTGTGTGTGTGTGTGTGTGTGTGTGTGTGTGTGTGTGTGTGTGTGTGTTTGTGTGTGTGTGTGTGTGTGTTAGTGTGTTTAGTGTGAGACATTGGTGTTTCTGCCCCTGCCATTCCCGCACAAGGTTGCAACATTGTTGATACATTCAAGCACCGACACCATCTGCTCTCACATTCCTGCTTTAAGGTGAGATTGCACAACGGCCACACTCACACTTAGGCAGGACCACACCTCATTACTGATGCCAGAATCCTTCGGGATCGTTTATATGTGTTTAAATGCCCTTGAACACAACTTTTGATCAGAAAACAGCACAGGTAAGATGTATTTGCCATTTTGGCCCCGTAAAGGGAAGTTGTGTGTTGTCTTTCCTGGCTTCGCTGCCATGAGTTACAGTATGTAAAGTACTAGCTAAAAGATTGGAGCCAATTTGACCTAAAACGGTTCATTCTGACCAGAATGGATTTGTACAGGGAAGGCAGGGCTTTCACAATGTAAGGAGGGTGCTCAATGTTCTCTTTGAGAAATCTGGTTGTCCCGACAATGCTATTTTGTCGTTGGACGCAGAGAAGGCCTTTGACAGGGTAGAATGGCAGTACTTATTTCAGGTTCTGGAGAGGTTCGGCATTGGGGGTCGATTTTTAAGTTGGTTACGACTCCTATACTCCAACCCACAAGCTGAAATCCTAACAAATGGACTTGTGTCATCTCCCATTAAACTCAGGCAGGGAACAAGGCAGGGCTGTCCCCTTTCTCCTCTCCTATTCACACTGGCCATTGAGCCACTAGCGATGGCAATCCGTAAACACGCCATTATAACGGGAATAAATATAGGAGGCATAGAACACAGAATAGCTTTGTATGATGTTATTTTGTTCTGCTCCAGTCTAAATCAAACACTGCCTGCTTTACTTGATCTGATTGGTACTTGTGGCATCTTTTCAGGCTACAAAATAAACAACAACAAATCTATAATAATGTTTCGGTCAGAAAACGAGAGGCTCCGTCCTCCAGTTTTGACCCACTTGTGGTTCCAAAACTAGGATTTACCTATCTGGGTGTAAAAATCATCCCAATTATTAACGAAATGTTCCCAGCTAATTACAACCAGCTCACAGAAGCAGTTATACAGTTGATAAATAGATGGATTAAATTACCCATCTCATTGATTGGACACATCAACGTTCTCAAAATGACAATTTTATTCAAATTCTTTACCTTTTCCAATCAATTCCACTTTCCCCACCATCTTCCTTTTTAAACTGTTAAAGAAAACTTTGTTTAATAAACGTCCAAGACTTAGGCTCTCTTTCTAATATTTGCCATACGATAGAGGTGGACTACAATTACAGAATCTCACCTGGTATTATTGGGCGGCTCAAATTAGACTGTTTTATGTTGTGAAGGACAACCCTCCTGCATGGGTCACAATGGAATCCCTGTCACTTGCTGTGCCCATAAACCTTTATATTTACTCAACAAATAAAAGAAAGTTAATTAAACAGACAAGCAACCCCTTCCTCAAAAACACGATTGTGGTTTGGCGCAGTGTTCTGACATACTTTGGTGTGATACAGAATCTATCCAAATTCTCACCAATTTTTGGTAATGATGGATTTCGGCCAGGCAGGGCAGATCCAGACTTTAACACCTGGTCTACCAAAGGTATTGTTAAAGAAGCTACATGTATGTCATTTGAAGAGCTCAGAACCACATATGGAATTCCTGCAAAGCACTTTTTCAAATATCTCCAACTCTGGAGTTTTATAAGGTCCTGCCAGGGCAGCTTAGAACTTCCCCCTCTGTCCACTTTAGAAAACATAGTTTTGAAACATCAAGAAGCCAGGGGTCGAGTATCCTTATTATACAATCTGTTTGCAAATGAATGTAAAGAATCCTCAAACAAATCTTGCAGGCCTGGAAATTGGACATAAAACTAATTATAACACAAGAGCAGTGGCGAGCCGTGACTTTTATACCTAGGCCCTCTGACCCTGAAAATGCTTTCGGCCTACCTTTGATGATCAAATCACTGAAACACAAAGTCCATCCTCCTGTCCTTTTGGATGAAGCACTTGATGGCGGGTCATGCAGCTGATCCTTTGCCACTCCAGTTTATCATTGGAACTCAATCTTAAAAATGACTCGGTTAATAATTTCACAACGATGTCATCACTATCACTGACATGAGCCATCATGAACGAACTGATGCTAATCAGAAATCTATCGATCATAAATCTATCGATTAGATTTATGATTAGAAAATGATAAAAGTAGGGTAGACATGTGGAGATTATCCGGCTGAACAAAACGTGCATTTATCAAACAGTTTCGTTTTCCACAGACCTTATTTCGAGCTGTTTTCCAAAACCCTATGGAGAAATCCCGTTGCTTTGTTGTCGAGGGAACCAGCAACTTACTTCCGGGTTTTAGGACGCGTCGCTGCACCACTTGCATAGACTTCACAGCGGGACCAACAAGCTCTCCCGTCTTCACATAACTTGCAGAGACGGCATTTAACCCTTCACATTCCAACAGAAAGTGAACAGGCAGATTCGAGGATTTATTTCTTTGGAAATGTTATTTTAAATACAATTGAATCAAGTTATTTTGGTAAAACTAATGAAACATATTTTAAAAAAGATATTTAAAAAAAAGATATTTAATAAAAATGTTTTTTTTAATGTTTTCAAATATTATTTTTTAGAATATCTTAGGCCCTCTGACGGCTCGCCACTGCACAGGAGGAATGGTCAAAGGCTTGCTCCTTGGCTCAAACTCAAACAATGAACACACTCCAAATTACACAGTAGAAATGGCTAACCAGACAGTACATAACTCCGGCTAGGTAGCACCACTTCAATCCTAATGATCCTGATACTTGCATCAAATGTAACAACGTGAAGGGGTCGCTCTTTCACTGTATGTGGGAGTGCCCACAAATAATCTCCTTTTGGAGAAAGGAACCATCAACCTGTGGACTTTCTCAATGGCTGGAAGGGATGACTTTCTACCTTGCTCTTGAAAGGATACGTTTTTTCCTTAAAAACAAACTGGATAGGATTTGGGAAATCTGGAAAACCTTTACGACTTCCTGGAGCATAATGTTCTACAACATGATCGGGAGAATGAAGACACTTGAATATTATTTGGGCTGTGTTTCTATTTTCTTTTCTTCTTTCTTTATTTTTCTGTTTTGTTTGTTTTGCTGATAGAAAGTCTGTCTTGTTTATTAAGTGTCATTTCTATGCATAAAAACGAATAAAGAGAAGTTTGAAAAATAAATAAATAATGATCAATAATGTCATGCAACACATCGACTAAATGGACGTTTTCATAATGTCAATTCTTCACATGTCTTCTTTTGGGGACAAAACTATTTGAATGTAAAGAATACATTTGGTGTCTGAATTATACTGTTGTTATCTTTGTTAAACTAGTTTAATAAAGCTGCTTCATAACCTTTGAATGGTAGTGGATATTAAAAGGTGCCACAGAAACATTATACAAGTGTATATTTGTTAACACTAGATGTCTTTACCATCCTCTGTCTCACTGTGTGGCAGGTGGAGCTGGCAGAGGGCAGCTTCATCAGAACTCTTCACCTCGAACAGCGGCCCTGCTGCCTGCTTGCCAGCTGATTGGAGGATGCTCTCCTCCCAAGGGACCGTCCTGTACAGAAGCTCCGCCTCCTGAGCCATGACGAACACCAGGCCAGTGGAAGCACACTGGAACTCACCTGGACCAGGACACCTGAACCTGTAGACACACAAGAGACAAGTTACTACAACAAGCCTTCACTGGCCTGTGTTCTGACTGACAGGTGTTCATCCAGCTGGATCTGACCTGGAGGAGGGTTTGTTGAAAGATCTGAAACACCTGATGATGACAGGAACATCACTGAACATGTGTCCACATGCATCAGGATGTGTGTGCATGTGTGCAAAAACAAAACAATCCTATACACAGAAGCATTATATTATTTATGTCTGATAGAAAGAGATTGGATGCAATACCTCACGGTGAAGGACATGAAATTAAACACAATAAAATAAACCTATATTTTGAATGTGTTTAAATAATTTTTGGTCATGTTATAGCATCACCTGTATGAAGATCCAGTTGTGTGTTCAGGTGAGAAGGATTCAGGAGCCTGGAACAAACAAAGTTATTGATTTATTATTTGAAAAATGCAAATAGTCTGGATCATCTGAGTTCATTTCAAACGGTCAAAACACAGTATTACCAGCCAATCACAGTACAGTATTACCAGCCAATCACAGCACATTATTACCAGCCAATCACAGCACAGTATTGCCAGCCAATCACAGCACAGTATTACCAGCCAATCACAGCACAGTATTACCAGCCAATCACAGTACAGTATTACCAGCCAATCACAGCACATTATTACCAACCAATCACAGAACAGAAGTACCAGCCAATCACAGCACATTATTACCAGACAATCACAGCACATTATTACCAGCCAATCACAGAACAGAAGTACCAGCCAATCACAGCACAGAAGTAGGATTATTTCCCATTTCGTCGTGGATCCAGATATTTTAAATGTCATCGTCATATCCATTTATTGAATGAACTTGGTGATATGTAATCCTCTCAGACACACCTCCCATTAAAAGAAGAAACAAATGAAATAGAAATATTCATAACTCATAATTGAATACCTGAATCATTTCCACATCGGAGTCACCTGATGGAGAGAAGAGGTGACACAGAAATAAGAATTACACTTGAACAGAGAGAAACATTAGCAGCCAAAATGATTGATTAGAGCTGTAACAAAATGGAATTAAAATATATTGTTGTTGTTCTATAAAGACCGTTTAAGATCAGATTTAATGTACAATATCTTGATGAATGGAGGATATTCAGTACTCACAGGTCTTCTGGATCTTGGCTGTGATCGTCTCACCATCTCTGATCCTGTAGGGATGAACACAATCCAACAGTTTGAGATCCAGTTTAAATAAGTGTTAGTTATTTGAGTCAGCTTCAGAGTCCTGACCTCATGCTTTACATCCCATCATATCTTCTCTGCAAACACTACGACTGCCTGCCACAGCTCTCAGCTGCATTACAGGAAGTAACCAGTCATTGGAAACTAGAAACATCCCATAAAGAACAGACTACCTTTCCACTCTTCAGTAAAACCCCATCTGTCTGTTAGAGAGTGGATTACTAAAGTGTGGCTTTGCATGTTCAGCTGGCCTTCTATAGTTGATGGAAAATGAAAGAGCCTGCAGTCAGTGGGTAACATCACTGATCTGTTGGGATTCCCCAGTGAGAGAAACACCTCCCTGAGTTTAATAAAATACTGCTGAACCAGCAGAGACCCCATACTGACCTGAGGGTCTCCAGTCTGCAGTCTGGACTCTCCAGAAGATCTCTCAGCAGCTTCACTTCTGAATCCTGCAGATCGTTCTCACTCAGGTCCAGATCTCTCAGATGGGAGGGGTTGGACTTCAGAGCTGAGGCCAGAGCAGAACAGCTGATCTCTGACAAACTGCAGCGCCTCAGTCTGAATAAAGAAGACATGATGAGGATAAAATCAATTTATAATCCAATCAGATGTTCAGGTCTGAAATGTGTAGCTCATCATTACTGCGTCCTAATCAATGTGCTTTCCCTGAATTACAGTGACTGTCATTGTGTTATTGTGGATCATCATTATATCAGCCTTCTGTTTATTATCTGTGTTGGGTCCAAAGCTGTTCATAATATACATCAATGACATTTGCAGAGTATCAAATATATTGAAATTTATTTTATTTGCAGATGACACTAATAATTTTTGTTTCCGGTGACAATTTGAAAGAGCTAATGGAAGTGATAACAGCAGAAATGATTAAAGTAAAACATTGGTTTGACACAAACAAATTATCATTAAATATAAGCAAAACAAAGATTATGTTATTTGGAAAACATAAAACAAATCCACAGGTGCAATTAATACTAGATAACATAAACATAGAAAGAGTCTATGAAATGAAGTTCCTTGGTGGCTTCAGACCCAACATCAGCTGGAAACCTCATAGCACTCATGTAAAAGCAAAACTGGCTAAGACTATCGTAATATTGGGAAAAGCCAGACACATTCTGGACTACAACTCATTGTATGCTCTATATAACACACTCATATCGCCATATCTGATTTACTGTGTGGAGATTTGGGGAAAGACGTACAAAACCAACCTACAGCCGTTATGCACATTACAAAAAAGGGCTATAAGAGTTATCAATAATGTTGGATATCTTGAACACACTAATGTATTATTTTTGAAGTCTCACATATTGAAGTTCACTGATCTGGTTAAATTTAAAACGGCACAAATCATGTACAGAGCAAGACATAATCTACTTCCTAGGAAATTAAAAACACTGTTCATAGACAGAGAGGGGGGTATAATTTGAGAGGAAATCTACATTTGAAACAACTCAAGGTCAGAAGAACTCTGAGAAGTATGAGCATAACAATCTGTGGGGTGATTTTATGGAATGGTTTGGAGCAGGAGTTCAAACAAAGCACAAGCATAATTCAGTTTAAAAGGATGTACAGAAACACTTTTTGGGAAAACTATGAGAATGAAGAGGTGATAGAAGATGAGAAATGATTGTATGTATGAATGTAAATGTAAGTAGGAATAACTTGCATAATGATTTAAAGAACAATCATTGATCAAGTAAGGGTGGGAATTAATAAGCATTTGCTTCCTCCTGCTCCCTTTCGGACACATATGATTTATTATTATTATTAATATGAAGACTTTTTTTGTTGAATATATAAATATCATCATGAATGTGGATAAATACTGTATTTTAACAATACAGTATTCTGTTTTTCACATTTGTTATTTTTTATTTGTTTTTTTTTTTAATCTGTTCGAAATTAAAGATTGAAATGAAAATACGTCTAAATGATGGGAAGATAAACATTTCTATGTCAGAAAGTAAACTTTATGTAAAACTAATATTAGTTCAGAGGACCTTCTTTATTCAGACCATTTACTAAAGAAAATACATTTACTTTAACAAATAACAGTGGAAGAATAATAGTTTCTTTAGGAAATTGTTGACAGTTCTGCTGTGTAAGTGGCCGTGTCAGACCTGACCTTTACCTCACCTACCTCTATTAAGCTTACCATTGATAAAAATATGCTAAATTGGCTGTGAATGGAAAGGATGTATGTTTCCTTCTTTCTTGTTTCAGGCATATGAAACCAGGCATGTGAAACTAGATAGAACACTCTGAATTTTTGACCTATACACACTAAACATTCTAGATGGTGCAATAAAAGCGTAAACGTTCCAGCTACCATTCAGAGAAGGCGCTTGTGGTTTTGGACACCTTGAGAGCGGTTACAGCGGGTATGAAGACAATGAGGCACAGGACGCAGGCGGTCTACACAGAGATGTGAATCAACTTCCTGAGCCAGCGAATCGTAGAGACAAGCTGCCCATATTTGTCTCTGTTAATAAATGAAGTTTCTGTTAATGAATTAAAGAATAAAGTTTGCATATTTGAAATAGAAATGTTTAAAGAAAAGAACTTGAGACTAAAACATGACATTGACAATGTGTTCTGCTTTCATGAAAAATATTCATATTCCCTCTCTTTAAATGACATATCAGTACTATAAGTGTGTATTTGTTTAATTTTTAAAACCTTACATTTTAATGTTGAATAATTAAAAGTTGAACAGTTGTGACCTCCGTCTGACTGAAAGAGAGAAAGGGGAGACCACCTGATGCAGAGAGGGAGGAGGAAGAAGACTATAAAGAAGGATGAAGAAGAAGGAACGAGGCTTTTTTCAAGCCCTGGGCCTGGGCCTGGGCCTGGGCTTGGGCTCTTTTAGACGGCTTTAGGAGATTTTGACTTGTGAACCTGTTGCTATTTTGTTTTGACTGGGTGTCTTTATTATTTTTTAAGGATTCTCTTTAATCCTCAATTTTTGTTAAAACCTTAATAAAACCGGTTTGTACTTTGTACACTTCGACCCAAACTCCTGGTCTCTCTCTCGTGGTATCTGAAGGTATCTGCTTGGTCTTAGAGTGACGTAAGAATACCCTTCCTCGCATTAGAGGCCTTACCGATAATGGATGTCAGCTCTCGGGAGATGTCAATGCGTGGTGCGGTTACCCGAAGTGACAGACCTAATGGTACGCTTATCTCTGCCTTAGACGCCTTACCGATAATGGACGTCCTCTCTCGGGAGATGTCAAGGAGTTGTGCGGTTACACAAAGTGACAGACCTAATCGTACACTTATATCTGCCCCAGAGTGCGCTCACAGACCCCCAAAGGACGGTCTAATGCTCTCCAGCATGTCTCGCTAATGTGTGCCCTTAGCAGGATGGAGCAGCTGACATTACAACCCAGCAATAAGTGTTTTAAACCTGGGGAAAGGTGTTGTAAATAGAAGCAGAGTTTATCCAGAGCGCAGACAGAGCAGCTGACATTACAACCCAGGCATAAGTGTTTGAAAGGCGGGGGAAAAGTCTTGTAAATACCTGGAAGTCCCATACCCTGTGCACACTGTTTACCCAGGATCCAAGCTCTTTTCCCGCTTTTTAAAAGCTGTCATGTGCCCTGGGAGTCCCATACCCTGTACACACTGTTTACCCAGGATCCAAGCTCTTTTCCCGGCTTTTTAATAGCTGTCATGTGACCTGTAATTCCCATACCCTGTACACACTGTTTAACCAGGATCCAAGCTATTTCCCTGGCTTTTTAATAGCTGTTATGTGCCCTGGGAGTCCCATACCCTGTACACACATGTTTACCCAGGATCCAATCTCTTCTCCCCGCTTTTTAATAGCTGTTATGTGCCCTGGGAGTCCCATACCCTGTACACACATGTTTACCCAGGATCCAAGCTCTTTTCCCGGCTTTTTAATAGCTGTCATGTGACCTGTAATTCCCATACCCTGTAACACATGTTTACCCAGGATCCAAGCTCTTTTCCCGGCTTTTTAATAGCTGTCATGTGCCTGTAATTCCCATACCCTGTACACACTGTTTAACTAGGATCCAAGCTATTTCCCGGCTTTTTAATAGCTGTTATGTGCCCTGGGAGTCCCATACCCTGTAACACATGTTTACCCAGGATCAAGCTCTTCTCCCTTTTTAATAGCTGTCATGTGACCTGTAATTCCCATACCCTGTACACACTGTTTAACTAGGATCCAAGCTATTTCCCTGGCTTTTTAATAGCTGTTATGTGCCCTGGGAGTCCCATACCCTGTAACACATGTTTACCCAGGATCCAAGCTCTTTTCCCGGCTTTTAATAGCTGTCATGTGACCTGTAATTCCCATACCCTGTACACACATGTTTACCCAGGATCCAAGCTCTTTTCCCGGCTTTTTAATAGCTGTCATGTGACCTGTAATTCCCATACCCTGTACACACTGTTTAACCAGGATCCAAGCTATTTCCCTGGCTTTTTAATAGCTGTTATGTGCCCTGGTCCCATACCCTGTACACACATGTTTACCCAGGATCCAAGCTCTTCTCCCCGCTTTTTAATAGCTGTCATGTTCCCTGGAAGTCCCATACTAATTAAATGTATTTGTATGATATATTTCTGGGGTAGGAAAGTGACATTTCTGGGTGATTCTGTCAGTTTATGGAGCTTAGCCCACACATCCTGGAGGTTCCAGGCCGAATTTGGGTGTTCATAGGCTGCCTGCCATGGGCCCCCACCCGTGGAAAGAAGAAAAAAGTGAAGAAAATGGTTAATTATATCTTAAAATAATCAAAAATGAAGTTTTGAAAAAAGTTGAAAAAACGACTAAGTGCCAACGGAGAAGGGGAAATTAAAAGCTCAACCCTTTGGCGCTTCGGGCCGTTTTTTCCCCTTCTCCGTTGCAAGTTGCTGAAAAGGGTCCGGGGCTTCATTTCCCCTTCTCCGTCGAAAAAATTCATCCATACATTTCAGACTACCGTCTGCACGAAATCGGAAACCCGGTTTTTGGTCATACTCTGAAAAAAAATGGCTGTCTGCAAACGCGGAGGTGAAGTGTCCGCTCACCATGCACTATGGGTCAGCCTTATTTTGTGCCTCAAGACCCCCCAGACTGGTTCTCACAAAAGTTGACTGACAAATGTGCCTCTGGAGGAATGTAAGGGGAGTAGCCAGGGGACTCTATCCGCCTTATGAGGCACTATTTTCGGATACTTTTTTACATTTTCACCCCTTGCCTGGTTCTCAAAAAAGTTTTCTGACAAATGTGACTCTGGAGGAATGTCAGGGGAGTTGACAGGGGACTCTACCGCCTCATGAGGCACTATTTTTGGACACTTTTTTACATTTTCACCCCTTGAGCCTGGTTCTCAAAAAAGTTTTCTTTGACAAATGTGACTCTGGAGGAATGAGAGGGGAGTTGACAGGGGACTCTACCCGCGTTACAGGCACTATTTTCGGACACTTTTTTTACATTTTCACCCCTTTTGCCTGGTTCTCAAAAAAGTTATCTCTGACAAATGTGACTCTGGAGGAATGAGAGGGGAGTTGACAGGGGACTCTACCCGCGTTATGAGGCACTATTTTCGGATACTTTTTTTCACTTTCACCCCTTTTACCTGGTTCTCACAAAAGTTGACTGACAAATGTGACTCTGGAGGAATGTCAGGGGAGTTGACAGGGGACTCTACCCGCCTCATGAGGCACTATTTTCGGACACTTTTTTACATTTTCACCCCTCTTGCCTGGTTCTCAAAAAAGTTTTCTATGAAAATGTGACTCTGGAGGAATGTCAGGGGAGTTGACAGGGGACTCTACCCGCATTATGAGCACTATTTTCGGACACTTTTTTTACATTTTCACCCCTTTTTTGATGGATGAATTTGAACTTATTTTGTTACTTTTTGCTCAGTTTGACCCGGTTCTGGCCACCGTGTTGCCTGGAGGATAGGACCGAGAGATGACAGACTCTCTGGCCGCCTCACAAGAGTCTATTGTCGGACCCTTCCTTTGCTTTTCCGGGGCACCCCAAACCCTCCCACGGTTGGGGCACCATGAATTGATGCATCAGACCAAATGTTGCCATCACCAGCCCTGCGGAGGTGGGACCATCCAACCCGGTGGTAACCCAATACCTCCCTTGGTCCGTGCACCATGGATTGAAGCATCGGACCCAGTGTCGCAATCACCGGTCACACTAACGCATATAAACAGATAAATAGAACATCATTTTGATCAAATTCATTGTGTCTGTTCTAGTGAGGATGTCGTCCGAATGCCCGGTGTGCAGAGTCTTCTATCTGGCGTTGAACAAGCACCTTAAGCACAAACATGCAGTGCGTAACTTGGAAGAGAGAGGCATCATTCTGAAAATGGCGAGTGGCAGGATAAATGTTCGCACCAAACCCTGTCCCATCACAGGGTTTTCGTATGCTGGGAAGAGACTGGACCGTCATGTAATTCATGACCACCCTGAGTTATCCCGATTTGAGGTACATCAGGTCATGGCAAGGCTGAAGCATAGTGTGGCCCTGCAGTTGCTCCATGACCTCCGTGAGACTAACCCCATCATTGGAATGGCTACATCATTGGATATAGACAATGAGGAGGAATACCCCGGGCACCCTCGCCCTTGTCCCCACATATTGAGTGTGACAACGAGGACTGCGGGCAGGTGGTGCTGGAAAATGTGGCATTGAGGGCTCAGAAGGATGCCCTCAATGATGAGGTGAAGACCCTGCGCTCCAGGCTGAAAAAGGAGCTAAAACCCAGGAAGCAGAGTGCCACTGCTGCTGTGCTTGAGGAAGAGGAAGAATGTATACGATTTAAGGGCCTTCCAATCACAAGTACCTCCGGCACGAACACAGCAGCCTCCGGTGGAGAGCCCGGTGTGAAGACCCCTGACCACCCTGTGATGCAGTCCCCAGCAGCCTCCGTTGGAGAGCCCGGTGTGAAGATCACTGACCACCCTGTGATGCAGTCCCCAGCAGCCTCCGGTGGAGAGCCCGGTGTGAAGACCCCTGACCACCCTGTAATGCAGTCCCAGCAGCCTCCGGTGGAGAGCCCGGTGTGAAGACCCCTGACCACCCTGTGATGCAGTCCCCAGCAGCCTCCGGTAGTAGGACCCCTGTATGTCAGAAGACCCGTGCGTCTGTCTACAATAAGCTGAAAGCTAAGCTGTCTAAGAACTCGCCCTCCCCCCAAATCTCTGGTCCACTGGGAAGGGACGGGGGAATACCATGCGTGAAATCAAGTTGCCTAAAAGCATGTAGGCGTACCTTCAGACATACAGGGAGCATTGTGAGGGTGTCGCTCCGACAGTAAAACATAAAGAAAATGCTCTGTCGAAGGTCAGCCGGATAAAACACTTCCTCACATTCTCGTCCCATGGTTTGAAGCGGCTGTCAGACTGGCTGTTCCTGAAAGACTTAAATAAGATCCGTGGCTGGATCAAATTATTTCGAAGTGGTGCCAGGCAGTCACCACATCGGAGTTCTTCCTGAAGAATGTGAATCATTTCATGAGGTACATGTCTGATTCAAAGCCCCGGGGGTGCAGGCTCACCAGTCTGATATTTCCCATAATCAGAGAGTTGAGAGCCAACATGAAAAACATGAAGAAGGCAGTCACTGTGCACCAGTTTAAGGTGAAAAGGAATAAACTGGATCATCTGCCGAGCCAGGCTGAACTTTTCGCCGCCATGGCGGCCGCAGAGAAGCGCATCCCCCAGCTCCTTGACCTGATGACCAGCACGCCGACCTCAAGCACCCAATACCTGCTATATGGCTATCTAACCCTCCATTGGAGCCTCCTCTATGGCCACCGTCCGGGCGTGTACGCAAACATGACCAACATCGAGGTATTAGAGGCGGACAAAAGGGGAACTGCTGATGGCTACATCATCCATGTGCAGGACCACAAGACGGCCAAGACATTTGGCGAAGCACAGCTGGCGCTTACAGTAAATGAGTTTAGCTGGGTCATGCGGTGGATGGGGATAAAAGAGGCATTGCTGGGTCCTCAGAATGAATTCTTCCTTTCCACAACAGGGAAGTTGGCCTCCAGGAACCTGAATGCTCACTTGAAGAGTGCATGGGCTGATGCTGGGCTAGAAACAACCGTCACCTTCACAATCCTGCGCACTGCCCTGGCTGACAATATCAAGCATCACCAAGATCCAGCAAGCCGGTCGATTCTCGCCAGGTTTATGTGTCACGACATAACCACGGCTGACCGGTTCTACGCGAATGCACCTGGAATAAAGGAGGCATTGAAAATCCGCTCAATGTTCAGGGCGTCATCGGTTGCGGCAGCAGCTGCAGCAGCATCAGAAGGATGTCTACAGCCATCAGATGAGGATACCTCCAAAGAGGGCTCCGGGGCTGAGAGCAGCAGACAAGACCCCAACCATACCTCTTCTTCAGAGCATGAGCAACCTGAAGGGTCATTGGAGCGGAAGCAGCAGCGGATGCGGAAGCGGGAGGGAAAGAGGCCAATGAAGTCTGGAATTGGACCGGTTGACTCAACCTGTTTGCCCTTGTGCACCATACGAATTAGACCCCTGACCTGGTCCCCGGACCCCCACTACACATTGGGGGTATTTGTACCGTGTACACTGTTTTTGTCATGCATACTGTGTAAGCTGTTTTTGTTAAAAATAAAAATAAAAGGGGCGTGCTGCATTAGGGTTACCAGGGCCATGAAAACATCCACCACAGAAAGGGGTGGTGGTCCCGTGAAGAAGGCCGAATGTGGATGCTGAGGGGCGGGCATCATTAAGGTCAAAACATCCTCACAGCATGGAACCACTCCTGAAAATGTACATACTATGTGCATTCCCAGGAGTGGTTCCATGTTAAATGATATCGTGCAAAATGACAGGCTAAAACTCTCTTCCAGACGTTTACAAACACTTTTCCCGACCGTTTACATATTATTTCTGCCTTGTAAAGTGCAGGTTACCAGGGGCATGATAAAATCCTCCACAGAAGGGGTGGTGGTGCTGTGAAGAAGGTCGAATATGGATGCTGATGGGCGGACAGTAAAGCACCACAAAATCCACCCCCCTTTTAGGGTCACCAGGGGCACGAAGTTCTGGAGGGTGTGAATGTCTGGGTTTAGTCCGAGGGGGAGTGCTTAAGTGCGGGTCCCCGGGCACTCACGGTGGGCAAGGTTATGGAAGTACACATGATTGGGACACATGCTGGAGGTCATTAGCCCGTCCTTTGGTGGTCTGTGAGCCGCCAAAGAGAGGTGATTTTCCCGGTCTCTCTCCTGGAGGTGTGAAATAAACTAAGTGCACACGTTAGGGAGACGTGCTGGGGGTCATTAGCCCGTCCTTTGGTGGTCTGTGAGCCGCCAAAGAGAGGTGATTTTCCCGGTCTCTCTCCTGGAGGTGTGAAATAAACTAAGTGCACACGTTAGGGAGACATGCTGGGGGTCATTAGCCCGTCCTTTGGTGGTCTGTGAGCCGCCAAAGAGAGGTGATTTTCCCGGTCTCTCTCCTGGAGGTGTGAAATAAACTAAGTGCACACGTTAGGGAGACGTGCTGGAGGTCAGCAGCCAGAGAGTAGGACCACGCAGCCGCTGCCTGTTCAACCCAGGAAAAGAGAGCTTGGATCCTGGGTAAACAGTGTGCACAGGGTATGTGACTCCCAGGGCACATGACAGCTATTAAAAAGCGGGGAGAAGAGCTTGAATCCTGGGTAAACATGTGTGTACATGGTATGGGACTCCCAGGGCACATGACAGCTATTAAAAAGCCAGGGAAATAGCTTGGATCCTGGTTAGAATAGAGGCAAAGTGAACCCAGAGAGCAGGACCACGCAGCTGCCTTTTAAACCCAGGAAAAGGGTTTGAAAGGTGGGGAAAAGTGTTCATGCAGCCCCCTAACAACGGTAATAATGATTAAAAACCATTTTTAGGGCAGCGTGTATTTAAAAGTGAAAAGAAAACTATTTTAAACTGGTTAAAAAGCACAAAGTGATTTAAGTGCAGTTCCCATGTTTCCCCACAGGAGGGCTCTTCACCCTACATGAGCACAGTGCATTAACAGTAAAACATGCAATAAAAAAAGGCAAATCGATGGATTTAAGGTGCAGGGAGGCTCCGCACCAGACACAGGTACATTCCCAAGTCCCCACAATAGTGACAACGGTGATTTAAACTAGTTTCTGCGGGGAAAAGAGTGCTAAAAGTCGGATAAAACTCTGCTAAAACTCTGATAACGGTGTGGTAAAAGTCTGATTGTTTCAGAGACCCATAGTGATGATACAATAAACCATTTACATCTAAAAGTATCCATTAAAATTCATTTGCAGGGGGAACAGTGCAGAGAGAAGCCTGGAAATGCCTCTCCAGGACCACGGAGAGCTCCCAGGTGCTGAAGAGGGGGAGACAGGCGCCGCTGCCTTTTCAACCCAGGGAAAGGGTTTGAAAGGTGGGGGAAAGTGTTTTAAAGGTGGGGGAAAGTGTTGTAAATAGAGGCAGAGTGAACCCAGAGAGCAGGACCACGCAGCCGCTGCCTGTTCAACCCAGGAAAAGAGAGCTTGGATCCTGGGTAAACAGTGTGCACAGGGTATGGGACTCCCAGGGCACATGACAGCTATTAAAAAGCGGGGAGAAGAGCTTGGATCCTGGGTAAACAGTGTGTACAGGGTATGGGACTCCCAGGGCACATGACAGCTATTAAAAAGCCAGGAAAATAGCTTGGATCCTGGTTAAAATAGAGGCAGAGTGAACCCAGAGAGCAGGCCGGCGCAGCTGCCTTTTCAACCCAGGAATAAGTGTTCTAAAGGCGGGGTAAAGTTGTTTGAAATAGACACCTGGATATACAGTGTTGAAATAGTCTGATACCTCCAGGGTGTATCACTGCCCTATACAAGCCAGGGAAGGTGCTTGAATCCTGGGGAAACATTTTTGAATTGTTTAAGTGTTTTTAAATGTATGGAACAGTGTTTTGTCACTTTCAAAACTCTCCCGTCACTGGCCGGATAAATGGGGTCGATTTTATATTCCATCTGACCGTTAATATTCCAGTGAGACGAAGTACGTCTGATGGCCGGAGAGATCCCATGTTAATTTCGTCCAGAAACGAGAGTATTCCCTTGCTTGGAAAAGGCTGACATTAAATTGTTTAAGGGGAATAGAAACTCTGCTAAGGTTAAACTATAGTTTCACATTGGTTACTGTGGTTGAGGTGGTTTTGATGAATGTTGAAACATGACATATGCTCTGCTGATGTGGTAATATCACTGCTGTGATATCGAATATTTGACTCTGGCTGGTGATGTCACTGCTGTGACATTAATGTTTGACTCTGGCTGTGTTTGATATTACATTTGCATTGTTTTGATTGATATATTTGGGGATCAAGAGCGGGTGGGGTTAGGGACTGTGGGTTCTGAAGCTGCCCTAATTACCAGGGAGTCTCCCATTAACAGAGGGATTCTCCTCCAGGGGCAGTTTTGATACTGCTCTGGGGTTCTACCAGCCCACCAACACCTACTACACCATACACACCGTTTTGCTATCCTGGCGGTCGGCATCTGACGCTTTAGTGCCTGAAATAAGTGATACGATGGGCAGCGTGGTGTTAGAGGCCACGTTGTAAACGCCCCCCTAAGCAGATTACGTTGGTCTTGCGTGTAGATTCTGGGGGGTTTTGAAGTCCTAAAAAGATTGGACGGCCGTTCACCGGAGCCTTATCAGCACCGGAGTTCGGTATCGGAGGCGGCCTAGGTATTAACATTGGTTGTATTGAAGCAAGATTCCTTTTCAAAACAATCAACTGTTACGACAACATTTACAAACGTATGGATGTAATATATGTATGATGAAGAATTAGATTGAATAACTAATGAAACATGAGATCTCCAGCAGTAACAGAGAGTCAGTGAACTGACCTGAGAGTCTCCAGTCTGCAGTCTGGACTCTCCAGAAGATCTCTCAGCAGCTTCACTCCTGAATCCTTCAGATCGTTGTGACTCAGGTCCAGATCTCTCAGATGGGAGGGGTTGGACTTCAGAGCTGAGATCAGAGCAGAACAGCTGATCTCTGACAAACTGCAGTCCCACAGTCTGAATAAAGAAAACATGATGTAACTTTAGAAAACAATGTTCCTGTTTGAAATAACTCCAGGTTCAATAATCTGATCAGAGCTGAAGAAGTTTAGAAAGTGGAAACTCCAGTTGAATATTTTTCCAACCCTAAATTCAACATGGCCGACTTCCTGTACGTTTTTTTATACACCTTCAAGAGGCTTTTTGGTTTCGTCTCTGCACTTTTGATATGCGCATTAAAATAAGAATCACAATAATAATAATAATAATCCTATCGATATCAGTAATGTAGCGAGCTATCTGCCGTCATGATTTCGGACTCTTTTTGTGTGCTTTTTGTCTGTGTTTGGCTGGGTCAATAGGTTCTTCACCAACCTCTGCTCTCAGACCCTAATAAGTCATCTCAAGAGTTCGAAAAACACTCTTATTCTAGGTTAATAAATCATACATTCACGATCAGAATCGTGCATCTGTACCTGAGTACAGATGCAGGTGATGAATAGCCAATTTCTAAGCAATCTTTGCGATGTATAAAAACAAACTTGACGGGAAAATGTGCGGTCCTCCACGGACACTCTGACAAATGCGGTACACCCAAAAACGGGAGGGATGAGAAACTGCGACACCGTTGGCAGAAGGAAGAATGAAGGGAAATATGTGAAATAATACCATAAATCAAAACATTACCTCTCATATATTACATTACATTGCATTTAGCTGACGCTTATCCAAAGCGACTCACAATAAATGTGTTCGACCAACAAGATACAAACTAGAAGAAAACAGAATCATAAAAGTACATTAGGTTTCATAGAGCCAAAACATTTCAAGTGCTACTCAACTGGCTTTAGATAAGCCAGTCCTTAGTTAGTATATAAGTGCTTAGTTAGTATATAGTGCTCAGTTAGTATACAGTATGAGTGCTTAGTTAGTATATGAGTGCTCAGTTAGTATATGAGTGCTCAGTTAGTATATGAGTGCTCAGTTAGTATATGAGTGCTCAGTTAGTATATGAGTGCTTAGTTAGTATATGAGTGCTCAGTTAATATACAGTATGAGTGCTTAGTTAGTATATGAGTGCTTAGTTAGTATATGAGTGCTCAGTTAGTATATGAGTGCTCAGTTAATATATGAGTGCTCAGTTAGTATATGAGTGCTCAGTTAGTATATGAGTGCTCAGTTAGTATATGAGTGCTCAGTTAGTATATGAGTGCTCAGTTAGTATATGAGTGCTTAGTTAGTATATGAGTGCTCAGTTAGTATATGAGTGCTTAGTTAGTATATGAGTGCTCAGTTAGTATATGAGTGCTCAGTTAGTATATGAGTGCTCAGTTAATATATGAGTGCTCAGTTAGTATATGAGTGCTCAGTTAGTATATGAGTGCTCAGTTAGTATATGAGTGCTCAGTTAGTATATGAGTGCTCAGTTAGTATATGAGTGCTCAGTTAGTATATGAGTGCTCAGTTAGTATATGTGCTCAGTTAGTATATGAGTGCTCAGTTAGTATATGAGTGCTCAGTTAGTATATGAGTGCTCAGTTAGTATATGAGTGCTCAGTTAGTATATGAGTGCTCAGTTAGTATATGAGTGCTCAGTTAGTATATGAGTGCTTAGTTAGTATATGAGTGCTTAGTTAGTATATGAGTGCTCAGTTAGTATATGAGTGCTCAGTTAATATATGAGTGCTCAGTTAGTATATGAGTGCTCAGTTAGTATATGAGTGCTCAGTTAGTATATGAGTGCTCAGTTAGTATATGAGTGCTCAGTTAGTATATGAGTGCTCAGTTAGTATATGAGTGCTTAGTTAGTATATGAGTGCTCAGTTAGTATATGAGTGCTTAGTTAGTATATGAGTGCTCAGTTAGTATATGAGTGCTCAGTTAGTATATGAGTGCTCAGTTAATATATGAGTGCTCAGTTAGTATATGAGTGCTCAGTTAGTATATGAGTGCTCAGTTAGTATATGAGTGCTCAGTTAGTATATGAGTGCTCAGTTAGTATATGAGTGCTCAGTTAGTATATGAGTGCTCAGTTAGTATATGAGTGCTCAGTTAGTATATGAGTGCTCAGTTAGTATATGAGTGCTCAGTTAGTATATGAGTGCTTAGTTAGTATATGAGTGCTCAGTTAGTATATGAGTGCTTAGTTAGTATATGAGTGCTCAGTTAGTATATGAGTGCTCAGTTAATATATGAGTGCTCAGTTAGTATATGAGTGCTCAGTTAATATATGAGTGCTCAGTTAGTATATGAGTGCTCAGTTAGTATATGAGTGCTTAGTTAGTATATAAGTGCTCAGTTAGTATATAAGTGTTCAGTTAGTATACAGTATGAGTGCTTAGTTAGTATATGAGTGCTCAGTTAGTATATGAGTGCTCAGTTAATATATGAGTGCTCAGTTAGTATATGAGTGCTCAGTTAGTATATGAGTGCTCAGTTAGTATATGAGTGCTCAGTTAGTATATGAGTGCTCAGTTAGTATATGAGTGCTCAGTTAGTATATGAGTGCTCAGTTAGTATGAGTGCTCAGTTAGTATATGAGTGCTCAGTTAGTATATGAGTGCTCAGTTAGTATATGAGTGCTCAGTTAGTATATGAGTGCTCAGTTAGTATATGAGTGCTTAGTTAGTATATGAGTGCTTAGTTAGTATATAAGTGCTTTTTATTTATTTTATTTAATGATGAAGAATTCATTTGCATAAATGGATTAAAGCCAATCTTAAAATGATTAAACAAACGCCTGTTTGAGACTCCTCAGTGCACACAAAAACATAACTTGGAGAAATAAATAAATACGGATATGTTATTGAAAACCACCTCGAATATGTTGTGTTAATGTTATGACATGTATTCTCATAAATGATGCGATAAACAGAAGGACAGAATTACGTCTAAACTGACCGTTTGCCAAACTTGATAAGGTGCTAGTAAAACACAGGAGGTATGGAAACTAAGAACACCAATTTGGTAAATTGTGATTTAACACAACACATTTGTTTTATTTCCTTTAACTGGTGGATAGAGTTGCTGCTGGGGGGTTGAGACGCACAGCTGTTTAATTTTTTTAAATACATGTTCAAATAAGTATCGAAACCAAGTCAAATTTGTCAAATGTATTGAACTGGTGATCACAGTTTGAACAGTTGACAGCTATAGGCCTACAGCTTTCATGCTTAAAACATAACTTGGTTTTTAAATTAAAGAGGGATCATACACGAACAACATAACGGGTTAGGGCAACGTAACCCTATCACAACAGAGATCAACAACCTATAACAGGGCCTATGCACAGAATGCAGCTATTCAATACACATTCTTGTTTAAGAATATGAGCATGTCTACATGCTCAGGGGAGAGGCGGGTGCGGAGACAATTCACAATCAGGCCAGCTGTAGAGAAGACCCTCTCAGCTGGAACTGAGGATGCGGGTATAGCAAGGTATTCCTTCGCCAGGACACTGAGTTTTCTGTACCGTCCTTCATTTTTCCTCCAGCACTGTAGTGGGTTTTCCTGTGGTGGGATGCACGGCTCATTGAAATAGAGTTCCACTTCATTATGGTCTGGGTCTTCAGTGAAGTAGTCCTCCCCAAACAGGGTGTTTAACGACACGGCCCGTGTGTCGGTGGTCCTACAGCTCGGGCCGGCTGGTTCTCGCTGTCTGACTCTGTGGCTGTGCTGGTGCCCTCAGCTTCATGGCCACCAAGTCTGGTATCATTGGTGGCAGCGCTGGTCCTCCTGTCGGGCACTCGCCTAAACATTTCAGACAGGTTGTTCGCGATCTCCGAGCGGAGAGTCTGCGCTACAAAACGCAGGTGTTTGTGTCAGAGATGCAGCGCACTTACTATATACACAGGCTTCTTGCCTATCAGGGAAATAGAAATATCAAATGTTTAAGCATATTTATCATTTATGCCTAATATTGTCGATTCAATTAAATATTCTTACTTATTATTACAAATTAATTACCTGCATTAGCTGCTGAGGTGTCGTCTGATTCTGGGATTATGCACTTTCTCAGTGAGGTTGCAACAGTCTCCTTGAACTCGCAAACCACTCGCGACTCTCCAGGGATGGACATTAGTTGCCTTCTCAACAGGCTGTTTGTTACAGGATGTTCCAAGCTGATGCATACATGGGTCTCGCTGCAAAGTGCTGTGGTTGCACACTTGAGAGACTGGAATGCGGGCAGAATGTCATCGATAACCTGCCAGTTCTGATCTGTGAGTTCCAGGGTCCTCGCATCGTTCAGTTTTGTAATGGTCCTGTCCGAAAGGGCGACAGACACGGCCCATCTCTGCTCGTGTAGCCTTTCAAACATTTCACAAATCAAATTCCATCTCATATGAGAGTACTGAAAAGGGTTATGTTTGGGGAGATTATGCGCATCTTGTTTTTTTCTTCAGGCCAGCGGTGGCTACAGTGCTGTGATGAAAATGTGACACCAGTCTCCCACAAGCTGCCACAACCCGATGCACACTGCCCACTTCAGCTTTTTCACACCCTCTTCGTATTTTTTGCGCTGGTGAAGGAGGTGATGAGTGGCTGCTCCTGTCTTTCACTCTCGGGCTCCAAACTCAATGTTTTATGTTTTAATTTGAAGTGGTTGAGCATTGAGCTAGTTGACTTATGATACACAAGTTTCATTTTGCATAGTTTGCACTATACACCGCACTCACTAACCTGGTCGAAATATTTCCACACATTACTCCTTTTTGACGCCATGTCTGTTGTGTAGGACTCTCCGTTAGAGTGTAAATAATTACCGGACGATGACCGGTAAAATATGCTGAATACCGGCAAAACAAAATCTCTCCTGTCAAAATGTATTTGTAGTTTGCCGCCACACACGGTTGCCAAGCAGTGCTTATTGTTGTTTAGGCTGCCCACTCATGTGTCGCGAGCGTTGAGGGGGGGGAGCACGCTCGTGAACTGTTAGTGCCGGAACCTTGCAACGGGGTAACTGCGGAGCGCATTTGCGCCGCATTTGGGCTTAAGATGAGGTTTGAGTCTGCTTGATCTGCGTGTAGGGAGGGGCGGCAGCCATATCATTAGCTAGAACTAGCTAGATCTGATGGATTTGGACATAAACGCGAGTGAAGTATAACCGGACGCGAGAGAGAGATCAGCACCTGCAGCTCTACCCGCTGTGAGGGACCGGTGAGCGGAGCAAAACACACCTTTAGACCTAACACACTTAGCTATGGCACTATCGTATACATTGAATTATTCCATTTGATAATATGTAATCAACTTAGGCACCCCTCCCAAAAAAATACCTGAATACCTGAATAATTTTGAATATTCAAATATTCGATTAATCGTTCCCATCCCTATATACTAACTATAATATACATGTGTAGACACAAGATGGCGGCAGCGTGAAAAGCTGGGTAGCTCTTCAACCCCAAGAAGGATAAGTAGAAGAATATGGTGCTTTAAATATCTCTGTTTGCCCTCACAACTGAACATTATCAGAGCATGAATTTGCGATCAGGTGTAACGGCAGAGAAAACAACTTTACCAAGCAAGAAACGGACGAACAAACAATTTGCATCACCCCTCCCCACAATGGCGGAAGTAGGAGAAATAAAACATCTGATGCTCGAAATGATCACAGACTTCAGAATATATTTCAACGAATTTTGAGCTGAGACGGAAAGGACATAAAGAAAATTATGCAACTGACGACAGAACTACGCACCGATCATACAAAAACCAGCGACAGAGTGGATCAGGTGGAGCGTCGTGTCGGTGAGATGCATTACACAGAAATACCTATAATCAATTACATATCTGGTAAATAAAGTATCAGAGATGGAAGAACGCAATGACTACCTGGAAAAAATACCAGGCAAAACAATGCACGTATATTCAACATACCAGAGAAAAGTGAAGGAGAAAATATGTAAACTTTCCTGAAGAAACTATTCAACGAGGTGCTTAAAATACCGGGCGATTTTAACATCACCAGAGCGCACCGGGAGTACAGAGAAGTCAAGGATCGTGCCAGACCGATTATTGTTGCTTTCCTAAACTTTGAGACCAAGAAGCAAATACTACAGGCTGCATGGGGAAAGAAGGAAGTAACTTATAGCGGTATTAGAATCTTCTTTGATCATGACTTTACCTTTAAAGTAAGACAACAATGAGCCTTTGACCTATCAGAGACCAACTGAAGGCCAAAAATATCAAATCGCACATCTTGAAAAATTGAAAGTTTTCAGCGAAGATGGGACCACACAGACATATGGAAATCCACAAGCTGCGGGGAACGGGACACCGGGAAGCGACAACGATGCGAAGTGGATCATAAACAACGGAGCAGTCGGAGCATTATTGAACTGGTACAGGAGGCAGAGAAGAACCTTGGCATATGTGAGTGAAAACATTATGCAGATCACGGTTGAAACGGGTATTTTGTTTCAGAACTGTGGTTAGTCTTTCTCTCATGTACTTATGTTAATTAAGGATAACCGTATGAGCCTGGTTAGAGGCTTTATTTATTTTCCCCTTATTAGAAAAGAAACTTTTACGGCATGGAACGGTTTTCATTTTTTTGTGCGTAATCTTTGGATTATTCTCTTTGTTTAAGACAATTTTCTTCTATATCTATATCTATGTATATATGTAGAAAGTACATTTAAAGGGGTTGTGACAATTAATTCCATGGCAAATGAAATACAGGCATGTTATATTGTTCTTGTGATGTATGTGTACGTCAGTAATTGTTATAGGTTTTTTAGGTTTACAATTTGGGTCCTTATCAAGTATTTAAAGAAGGTTGACACACTTATATCACTAATTTTAGATGACACATGACATGTACTAGTATTACGATTGCAACTTATAACTGTAACGGCTTGGCTAATGTCTCTAAAATAAATGAAGTTTTTACTTGGTTGAAAGATAAAAACAATATTAAAATGATTTGTGTACATTGTATATTATAGTTGGAGATTTCAATACGGTGTTAAACATAAGCAAGGATCGTACAGGTACTCATTATTTTAATAACCACCCCCAGGCCTTAAATGAAATCCAACAACTCAAGGTATCCTTAGATTTAGTGGATATTTGGAGACAAAAATGATAAATGATATGGATTTTATTGAAAAAACTAAAGAACTAATCAAAGATTTTTTCAAAATAATGATAATTCATCGGACCCTCACAACGTGTGGGAAGCCTTTAAGTGTGTGTTTAGAGGACACACTGTTAAGATTGGGTCATGGAAACAAAAACAATATTTGATAAAGGAGAAGTGTCTAATGGGAGGTGAATGAATTGACTAAAACGTTGGATGAAAAGCAATTGTTATGCATAGAAACAACTTATTTGATAAAAAAATAAACAACTAGAATTGGAAAATGTAAACTCTGAGCCTGTAAATGGTAATTTATAGATCTCGTGCCACATGGATGGAAAAGGGAGAAAAGTGCACAGCTCATTTTTTAAGACTCAACTAAAGACATTTTGCCAAAAAAAACATTATGAGCTTGTATAATCCAAATGGTACTTTACTTACATCTCCACAGGAAATATAAGCTGAAGAGGTGGATTAATTTAAAACCTTATATGCTCTGGAAAAGGCTCCAGAGTCTCCTGTAGGATCCAATATTGAAATATTTTTTCAAAAGAATTATGATCAGTAGTCAGTAGATCAGCAACTAAGTTGTGAAGGAAACGTTTAAGAAGAAGAGTTACTGGATGCTCTTAATTCCTTCGCTCCTGGCAAATCACCAGGGATTGACGGTATCTTGTTTGTGCAGATCCGATCAGTAATAAGGGTATTTTACCGTCAGTTCTGTGTTAGCATTTTTTCGCTCAGGGCTCATTTAGACGCTTCTTGTGAGACTTGTGTTTTGTTTCGGTAAAAAAAAAAATGGTTCTTATCGTCAGTTAGCTGAGATTATTCCCGTTAAGTGGATATGACACATTCATAGGATGTTAAATGTTAAGAAGCCCTGATAAACAGTTTCGTGAAAAGAAACCCCGCAGCCCTCGCGGGGCCTGCCTGGCTTAACAGGTTAAGGTGGCGGTGGGTGTTATGCTGGGTCAGACAGCACCGTACAGCGCAGAATCGAGGAAATGGCCAGCAACGTGAATGACCAGCTAATAGCGCGGATAAAAGCCAGTCGATTTTTTGCACTACAGCTGGATGAATCAACTGACATAGCTAACCTTGCCAACCTGCTCACATACGTAAGGTATGAACACAACGGAGAAATAGAGGAGGAATTTCTCTTTTGTAATTCTTTGCCAACACGCACAACTGTAGAGGACGGAACATGGGATTGATTGGTAAAAATGCGTGGGTATTAGCACAGACGAGGCAGCAGCCATGTTAGGCCGACACAGTGGGCTTGTTAAACGTGTACAAGCAGTGGCTCTGTCAATCCACTGCAGCATCAACAGGGAGGCTCTGGCAGCCCAAAAAATGCCTCCTGATCTCAAAACTGTTCTGGATGAAGCAGTACGAATGGTCAATTTTATCAAGGCCCGTCCACTGAATGCCCGGTTGTTTGCCGTTGTTTGTCGTTGTTTGCTGTTTTATGCGATGAGATGGGCAGTGATCACCGGCAATTACTTCTGCACACCGAGGTCCGGTGGCTATCGAGAGGAAAGGTGCTTGATGAAGTGAGAATTTTTACTTGACTCAAAATTTGAACTTTCAGATCGCTTCAGTGATGCCCCGTGGCTTGCCAAGTTGGCATACCTGGCAGATATGTTTGAGCATTTGAATGGACTCAATCGGAGTCTTCAGGGGAAGTCAGTGACACTTTTTCACGTGCAAGACAAAGTTGAAGCTACTATCAAGAAGATGGAGATGTGGGCCAGGCGCCTGGAGCAGTCAAACTATGACTCAGATTTTTTGGACACCGCAGAAATGCAGCTTCCAAATAATGTGAAAAATGATGTCAGGGAGCACTTGCACAGTTTGAAAACACAGCTACGGATGTACTTCCCTATCCCTGACACAACTGCGAACTGGATCAGAAATCCATTTGCGACCCTGGACTATGACATCCTCACAAACTTTATGTCCAGAGAGCAAGACAGCCTTGTTGAACTGTCCTGTGACAGTGCTTTAAAAATAGATTTTTCTCAGAGATGCCTGCCTGCCTTTTAGCTAAAAGCTGCTTCAGAATACCCAGAGCTGTCCGACAAGGTTTGATGTTTCTTATGCCCTTTCCTACCACTTACCTCTGTGAATCGGGATTTTCATCACTGGTCTCGTTGAAGACAAAATATCGGAACAGACTTAACATTGAACCAGAACTCAGATTGAAGCTGTCATCGCTGGAACCTGACATCCAAATGTTGACGTCTGCGAAGCAACACCATCCATCTCATTAGCTGAGTGATAGGATTATTTGTTTCCACTGCACTTGCTGCGCATGTGTAACATGGTTGTTTTGAGTTTAATTATAATTGCACAAAATCAGTTATTTTATTTATTATTTCCTTATTATACATGTTTATATTAATTTATTTTATATTCAGTGTTCTCTGATTGTATGCTACAGGTAGGCTGTCATTTCATTTAGTTCCTTTGGTATTGCAAACATTACATTGCATTTAGCTGACGCTTTTATCCAAAGCTACTTACAATAAGTGCATTCGACCAACAAGATACAAAATTGAAGAAACAGAATCATATAAGTAGATCAGGTTTCATAGAGCCAAAACATTTCAAGTGCTACTCAACTGGCTTTAGATAAGCCAGTCCTTTATTAGTATATAAGTGCTTTGTTAGCAATTCTTTGTTAGTAATTCTATCGCTCGAAGTGGAGTCGAAAGAGATGAGTTTTCAGTCTGCGCCGGAAGATGTGTAAGCTATCTGCTGTCCTGATTTCAATGGGGAGCTCATTCCACCATTTTGGAGCCAGGATAGCAAACCCACGTGTTTTTGCTGATGGGAACTTGGGTCCCCCTCGCAGTGCTGGTGCAGCGAGCCGTTTGGCCGATACAGAGCGGAGTGCACATGCTGGGGTGTACAGTTTAACCATGTCCTGGATGTAGGAAGGGCCAGATCCATTCACAGCATGGTACGCTAGTACCAGTGTCTTGAAGTGGATTCTAGCAGTTACTGGAAGCCAGTGAAGGGAGCGGAGGAGCGGCGTGGTGTGGGAAAAGTTGGAAGGTTGAAGACCAGACAAGCCGCTGCATTCTGGATGAGCTGCAGAGGTCGGATGGCACATGCAGGTAGACCAGCGGGGAGGGAGTTGCAGTAGTCTAGGCGTGAGACGACGAGAGCCTGGACCAGAACCTGCGTCGCTTTCTGGGTCAGGAGGGGACGTATCTCCCTGATGTTGTACAGCGTGTATCTGCAGCAGCGGGTTGTAGCAGCAATGTTTTCAGTGACGGACAAGTTGTTATCTAGGGTCACACCCAGATTACTTGCAGTCAGAGTCGGGGAAACAACAGAGGTGCCGATGTTGATTGTTAATTCAAGAGTGGGACAATCTTTTCCCCGAAGGAAACTATGTGTTATGCGTCTCTTTCCCGCGATATCGGATGTTGAAAGAGCTGAAGCTGCAGTTCATGTTCGCTGATGCAGCTGTTGTGTTCTCTGATTGTGTGCTACAGATTTGAATCAAGGTCAAGGACCAAAAGAAAGAAAGAAGTTGTCCGCCGTCCTCTTTGAGAAACGACACAACGCAGACAGACACTGGTCACACGTGGGTCAAAAGTATCAGATAGGCTTCAATTTATTTTTGATTGTCTATAATTAACTATAACAAAAATATCGGCGTTTTAACACTACGTTTATATATGTACTTATTTTTTACGGTTTGCATATGAGGTGGTCCGCGAAAATCCTTGATAATAAATAGTGGTCCGCATAAACAAAAAGTTTGAGAACCCCTGGTCTAGAGCAAACATCCAGGGTAGTAGCTGAGCAAGGGATATTACATAGAGTTGGAAGTTCCCCTCTCGCAGAGATCTGACATATAGGAGCATAAGGATCTCAAGGGACATGACTTTCAGCCAGTAGTCAAAATGCACACTTTCCTTTGCCCTCATTGAGCACCAGTCCACAAAGGACAAATCATTGGACCCTGATGTGTTTTGGTCATCGTATGCCTGATGGAGGAGTATGTGCAGGCTTGCAACTGTGACTTGGTGAGCATGGCGCGTCTTGGTGACGTGGCTTGCATGAATAAATGAATCCGCAGTTCCAGTACTTGCAACATCCGCTTGAACCAGGGCATTTGTCCAGCCACTGCCATCTAGCCATTCCCCTAAGAGCTAGAAATAAAAGTAGATACAATACTTACTATATAACAATACTACAGAAATATAGACGCATCCATTTTGTATGATTACATTTGATTGCATGCAATTTACTATATACTAGATATCATAATAAGTATTCAATCCCAAATATCTAATGTGTATAGGATATGGTGTATTAACCTCTACAGTACATAGCTTCAAGACAGCCATTTCTATGTGAAGACCTCCGAAGATCATAACAAAGTGGTCCTCTGTGAGGGCTTGGCCACATCCACTGGATTTCCTTTGCAAGAGCATACAGCGGCTGGTCAGCAGCAATGATGGGGACTTGGCCTGGGTTCAGGTGCTGAACTGCTGCTTTGATCACATTCATGGAATGCTTAATCATAGCCACAGAGTGTGCATTGTCCAGAAAGAGGGGCAACAATACATTGAGTGCAGCTGGTGGGATTGATGCTTGTTGTATGTAAGCATGGTAGGCCATGTGCTTGAAGATTCTGCTGCTCGACCATAACACCTATTCCCCGACATCTAACTCCTGCTTTTCCATGGCAGCCATCACAATATCTAGCCACTTGTACTCTTCATCAGATGATGCAGCAATAGCTCTAGCAGCCTGGGGTGCAGGGAGTTGCACAACTCCTTGAACGGGGGGCGCAGTGAATTGTTTAGTTTTGAGAGCAGCTGGTGGTACGTTGGTGTAGGCTGGTGGCAGTGGTGCAACTGTCTTCATGGTTGGAGCAGACTGGTTGAGGATTAGGACTCCTCGGTCATGTCCTGGGGACTCAGATGTTGGGTGCTGCACCAGTGAAATACCAAGGCAGTGGAATGAGTCCCTGGCAGTTGCTGAACTGGGATTGTGGTCAATGTTATCAACAGCTGCAGTTGTAAATAAGCTGCTGCACAACTTTGGTGGTCAATTGCAGGAGGCGGTCATTTGAGGCACACATTCCTAGATGAAATAGTGTGTCAATGAGCTCTCTGCTGCGTGTAGCACCATGAACCTTAAGGGCAACATACAGTGGGAGTGGTGTTTCAGGGTTGCGCAGTGACTTACTGTGCTTGAAGATTCTGCTGCTCGAGCATGCTTCACACTGTTGAATATCAGAAGCTGTGAGACGGTCAGGGCAGCAGATGTTCTGGCTGTCTCAGCCAGCTGACTCTGGTGTTTGATGTTGGCCCCATCACGGACCATTTTCACTAGATCCAAAAGTGATGGTGGGACTGCTTCTCTCTGGCATTCGGCTCGAACAAGATGTATGGCATCACTGTCATGGTCACATGCCTTCCTAAGAGCAGGTCCAATATCTTGTTGAAATGATAGAAGTGGGATTTCAGTCTAGTAGTGTGAATCCGAGAATCTACATTGACTCCGAACTGCTGCATTTTGTCTTTATAAAGACTTCCCAAGTCTGCTAGCTTGAAGACAGGAGCACAGTCATCAACACGTATGTCTTCCATGAAGGCAACTAGCTAGGCAAAGGCAATGCCATGCAGACGGGCCACTTGTTCATGCTCTTCAGTTGGTGAAGTTTGACTTGCTCTGTTGTAGAAGGCGTTGAGGCATTTCAGGTGATACTTAGCTTCAATGGCAATCATATCTCCTGGGGCAAGTTTTGCCAGCAGTTCAGTGTCTTCCAGTTCCAATGCACACTTTCTTACATTCTCATCCAGCTGGTAGGTTGATGCATCATGCATCCCTACTGAACCCGCTGGCTCATTGCAGAAGAAGCATGAAGGCTCAGAAATGGCTGGACGGCTGATAGAAGAACGTGTGCGGACAGTGGATTGGTTAGATTGCTGCTCTGTCAGTTTCTTCTTTTTTATTCGCTCAAGTGCCTTTTGATTAAAAATTAGCCGGCATGTTTTATGCCACTTCGCACTGTGTGCCATCAGTGTAGCATCTAAACCATCTCCATTGTCAAGTCTGTCCAGGTTAATATCCAGTGGAATATTGCATAGCTGCTGAAATTGGAGGAGATTATCTACCAATTAAAGCTTGCTTCAAATCACGTGACATATGACGTCAGAAGCAGCAACTGCTTCATTTCCTGAATGAATCACTTGACTGGTTCGCGGTCCAATCACGCGATTCAATGCACTGCCTCGTCTCTATTCGGACAGGTGACAGGTTGAAACAGTTTCGAATTTGAGCGCTTCAACACTTTATAACCGCTCTAAACAATGCGCAATGTGTGGGTTGTTGTCGTAGTTTGCGTTGTTGCTGTTGAGTTGTTGTTGGTATTGCATTTGAATTGGATCATTATAGAGCAAGCAGGAAGAAAGAGAGGTCGTTCTGGGAAACACTTCAAAATGTGAAGTTGTGAACAAAAAGACAATTATGAGTAATATAAAAACAGTTAGATTGTGTAAGGAATAGATAGCCCAGTGGATAGAGCCGGCAGCCTGAATGCTGCGATGTCCTCCGCGCAGCTGGTTCAAAGCCCGGAATGGATGAACTTTGAATCATTGCTTTTCAACTTTAATACTTTAATAACTGATAAAAGGGCGTCTCCGCCCAAAAAAATGTCCAGCACTCTCTAGTCTCTTCTCAATAACCCAATACACACAATTATCAATCTTTAATTGCAAATAGAACATGATATTCAGTCTTTGTGTGTGTGTGTGTGTGTGTGTGTGTGTGTTGTGTGTGTGGTGTGTTGTGTGTTGTGTGTGTGTGTGTGTGTGTGTGTGTGTGTGTGTGCATCGAATATTTTTCAAGGCAAAGATACGTTAAACCCACTGCAGCCTTGCACTTCGCCAGGAGAGGTCGCTGTAACTGAAGCTTCGAGAAATGAACCTATTTCCGACACAATTGTCCAAGTGGTTCGATGCTTCATTCAAAGCTTCATTTTGCCATCACTACTTCCCCTGTTTCATTTTGACAAAGAACGCATAGGTCAGTCAGTTATAGCAGGTAATATGGTTTGCTTGATAATACATGCCATTGATGGATCTACAAGCATATGACACTTCGCCATATCGGCTGGTGTATTCAATGTGGGTCTTTCAGAAAGTAAAATAAAAGATTATTAAAAATAATAAAACGTAGATTTGATTGGCCTTCAAAAATAGTCCCTTTTCAATCATGAGTATAACAGTTCATAAACATTGTTTTTCAAATCAACTAACATGATTTATATATTGGAAATTGAAGACCTCAAATTATGATAGGATGTAAAAATGTGACCACAAGTAGTAAACTAGAAAAGTGCATGATCTACGCGAGGTGTGTCTACAATTACCACTGCTTTAATGTTTGATTGAATGAATACAAACCACAATTGCCCAGTCTAGACTGCAAGCATATCAGACAGGTTTATTACTCGCACGTCTCATGTAACAGATACACTCTCATTTTAATCCATGCAGCAGTCTGCAATGGCTTCACCAAACACACCGCAGGACTCTAACGGCTAACTAGCTGTCCTACTGCCAACATTAAAAGACGCGCTCTGTTGTAATAATACTCCCAAGCGGAACATTCCAAACTGTATTCGGCTGAAGTACTTCAGTACATTTATTTACTGTAAACTTTTGTGTTGTCACATAAAACTGCAGTTCACTGTATTCGCTGTATTAGCCCTATTAACTGTTAGCTCCATTAGCCAAACACACCATTGGACTCCCACCGGCTGCTAACAGCTAACTAGCTCTCTTGCTACGGACATGAGAAGACACACTATTTTATTCAGGGCTCGGTTCAGTTAGTCATTTGCTAAGCAATACTTTACATGCATACATACATACAATTGTCTCACCTTGGTGTGCAAATCTGGACAGGAACAATTTGTAATCCGTAGCTGAAACAAGATTCCAAACTGAAGCAGTTGTTGATCACTTGCAGGCCCCTAAAGGCCGATTAAGAGTAGTGAGGAGTCAGCAGTCAATGACGGTATAAAAAGTCAAGAAAATTAGTTTCCAAGAAAATTTATGTTTATTTTCTTTATTTTTTGTAAACATTACGTACACAAAACATCAAACGTATGTTTGCAATATTAATTTGTCAAGGTCATTTGAACGCCATTATACAATCACAGGGGATATAAGGTGTTCATGTGTGTTTTGTGCATGTTCAGTTAATCACGAAAACAGACTTCTTTCACAATATTTATTTTTCAAGGTCAGTTGAAGGTCATCAAAGGTCAAATTCCAAATGCCTCCACATCTGAAAATAATCCTTATGGTCTGAAGATGCACTGGTAGAAATGTCATGCTTCTTTCACAAAATGCACAATAGGTTTGCTTATCCGCTGCACGACTAAGCATTTTATTATCATTACACTGGAGAAACCGACTTATTATTGTGGCAGCAGAACGTGAACATGTAACTTAATGCCTGCATTTAAGGACGAAAAATAGCGTAGGCAATGCTTCAGGGACAAGGAAAAGATTTGTTTAAATATTAGATATGACGTTTCTGTGACAATTAAGCTTATTCATTGCATTACATTTGTTAAAGATGTTTGTCTTTTACCCTTACGTGTGTGTTACAAATGAATGTGAATATGGCATAGGACAAATATTTAATTTGACTGTCTCATGAAAAACTATTCCAAAGTAACAGTGAAATAAACAGACCCCAACTAGACAATAATAAACAATCCAACTGATAAGATACAGCAAGGGAATACTCTCGTTTCTGGAAGAAATTAATATGGGATCTCTCCGGCCATCAGACGTACTTTGTCTCACTGGAATATTAACGGTCAGATTGAACATAAAATCGACCCCATTTATCCGGCCAGTGACGGGAGAGTTTTGAAAGTGACAAAACACTGTCCCATACATTTAAAAACACGTAAAAAATTCAACAATGTTTACCCAGGATTCAGGCGCCTTCCCTGGCTTGTATAGTGCAGTGATACACCCTGGAGGTATCAGACTATTTCAACAATGTATACCCAGGGGGCTATTTTAAACAACTTAACCCCGCCTTTGAAACACTTATTCCTGGGACTGGAAGAGAGTTTTAACCTGTCATTTTGCACGATATCATTTAACATGGAACCACTCCTGGAAATGTACATAATATGTGCATTTCCAGGAGTGGTTCCATGTTAAATGATATCATGCAAAATGACAGGCTAAAACTCTCTTCCAGACGTTTAAAAACACTTTTCCCGACCATTTAAATATTATTTCTGCCTTGTAAAGTGCAGTGATGAGTTCTGGTAGTATCAGACTATTTCAAACAACATTTCCCCACCTTTCAAACACTTTCCCTGGATAGTAAAGTGAGTCCCTGCAGTCTGGTTCTCTCCCAGTACTGGGTACTATTTAAATGTATTTGTATTATATATTTTTGGGCTAGAAAAGTGACATTTCTGGATGATTTTGTGAGTTTATGGAGCTTAGCCCACAAATCCTGGAGGTTCCAGGCCGAATTTGGGTGCTCATAGGCGGCCTGCCATGCGCACTAACCCGTGGAAAGAAGAAAAAAGTGAAGAAAATGATTAATTATATCTTAAAATAATCAAAAATGAAGTTTTGAAAAATTGTTGAAAAAATTACTAAGTGCCAACAGGAGAAGGGGAAATGAAAAGCTCAACCCTTTGGCGCTTCAGGCCGTTTTTTCCCCTTCTCCGTTACAAGTTGCAACGGAGAAGCGGAAAAGTGTCCGGGGCTTCATTTCCCCTTCTGCGTCAAAAATATTCATCCATCCGTTTCGGACTACCGTCTGCACGAAATCAGAAACCCGGTTTTGGTCATACTCTGAAAAAAAACGGGTGTCTGATATCCTGGAGACACAAAAAGACATATGCATTGTGCACATATATCATGCACAAAAAGAGGCTGACCCAGAGTGCATGGTGAGCTCACCATGCACTCTGTGTCAGCCTCGTTTTGTGCATGAAGACCCCCCAGCCTGGTTCTCACCAAACTTTATCTCTCCAAATGTGAGTCTGGAGAAAGGTGAGGGGAGTTGACAGGGGACTCTACACGCTTTATGAGGCACTATCTTCGGATACATTTTTCCATTTTCACCCCTTTTGCCTGGTTCTCAAAATACTTTATCTCTCCAAATGTGAGTCTGGACGAATGTGAGGGGAGTTGACAGGGGACTCTACGGTGTTACGAGGCACTATTTTCGGATACATTTTTCCATTTTCACCCCTTTTGCCTGGTTCTCAAAACACTTTATCTCTCCAAATGTGAGTCTGGAGGAATGTGAGGGGAGTTGACAGGGGACTCTACCGGTGTTACGAGGCACTATTTTTGGATACATTTTTCCATTTTCACCCCTTTTGCCTGGTTCTCAAAACAATTTATCTCTCCAAATGTGAGTCTGGAGGAATGTGAGGGGAGTTGACAGGGGACTCTACCGGTGTTACGAGGCACTATTTTCGGATACATTTTTCCATTTTCACCCCTTTTGCCTGGTTCTCAAAACAATTTATCTCTCCAAATGTGAGTCTGGAGGAATGTGAGGGGAGTTGACAGGGGACTCTACCGGTGTTACGAGGCACTATTTTCGGATACATTTTTCCATTTTCACCCCTTCTTTGATGGATGAATTTGAACTTATTTTGTTACTTTTTGCTCAGTTTGACCCAGTTCTGGCCACCGTGTTGCCTGGAGGATAGGACCGAGAGATGACAGACTCTCTGGCCGCCTTACAAGTGTCTATTGTCGGACCCTTTCTTTGCTTTACCCGGTTCTATTACTCTTTCCTCCTTTGACCATACAACCCGTTTCCTGCTGGGGTGCTGCCTGGTTCCGGGGCACCCCAAACCCTCTCATGGTCGGGGCACCATGAATTGATGCATCAGACCCAATGTTGCCATCACCAGCCCCGCGGAGGTGGGACCATCCAACCCGGTGGTAACCCAATACCTCCCTTGGACAGTAAAGCACCACAAAATCCACCCCCCTTTTAGGGTCACCAGGGGCACGAAGTTCTGGAGGGTGTGAATGTCTGGGTTTAGTCCGTGGGGGAGTGCTTAAGTGCGGGGGCCCGGGGACCCACGGTGCGCAAGGTTATGGAAGTGCCACTGTTAGGGAGACATTCTGGAGGTGTTTAGTCCGTCCTTTGGGGCTGTGAGCGGGCAAAGAGAGGTGCCTTTACCGGTCTCTCTCCTGGATGTGTGAAATACTCTAAGTGCACACATTAGCGAGACATGCTGGAGGTCTCCAGGCGTCCTTTGGGGGTCTGTGAGCGGACAAAGAGAGGTGCAATTACTGGTCTCTCTGCTGGATGTGTGAAATATTCTAAGTGCACACACGAGTTTGGGTGCTGAAAGGCGATCTCTGGATGAACTCTGCCTGTATTTACAAGACTTTTCCCCAGGTTTCAAACACTTATGCCTGGGTTGTAATGTCAGCTGCTCCATCCTGCGCTCTGGATAAACTCTGCCTCTATTTACAACACCTTTCCCCAGGTTTCAAACACTTATTCTGGGGTATTAATGTCAGCTGCTCCATCCTGCGCTCTGGATAAACTCTGCCTCTATTTACAACACCTTTCCCTAGGTTTCAAACACTTATTGCTGGGTTGTAATGTCAGCTGCTCCATCCAGCTCTCCTGGTTCAATCTGCCTCTATTTACAAGACTTTTCCCTGCCTTTCAAACACTTATGCCTGGGTTGTAATGTCAGGTGCTGCACCCTGCTCTCTGGATAAACTCTGCCTCTATTTACAAGACTTTTCCCCCGTTTCAAGCACTTATTGCTGGGTTGTAATGTCAGCTGCTCCATCCTGCTAAGTGCACACATTAGCGAGACATGCTGGAGAGCATTAGTCCGTCCTTTGGGGGTCTGTGAGCGCACTCTGGGGCAGAGATAAGGGTACAATTAGGTCTGTCACTTTGTGTAACCGCACCACTAATTGACATCTCCCGAGAGCGGACGTACATTATTGGTAAGGCCTCTAATACATGTAAGGGCTGTGATATCCAGCACTTTTTTTAAGGATAACAAAAAGATTATGACATGACGTTTGCATGTAAAAAAGTCTCTGACCAACACATTGTTACTTTACATATATATATCTGTTTGTTTAAAGTTTCCAGGTGATGCAGACAGACCAGAGGATGCTGAACACGAGAGAAAGACCTAGATTCCTGACATCAGTGAACTTCAGCATGGACTCAAAGGTACAAAGACCCCTTTCATACTGTACAAAGAATCGAGAAACGTTTTGGTTTAAATAGATAAAGTAATGACTATAATACATTTTAATGTTGATTAACTGCAGACTGTTCATTCATAATCTGATTATCTTTGTAGTAGAAAGTGATGAATTAAAAAAACACATTCAGATTATTTTTTATTTATTTCTACAGCCCTCTAACGTACGTCTTTCATAAATAACACACTTACTCTGCAATAATTTCATATGTTTTATGTCATTTCTGTTAGGAAAGGACATACCTGAAGGACGCAACTGCCTCACCGTTTTCTCCGAGAGGCAAGAAGAAAATGAAAAGCTGATATGAGATTAAAGACCGATACAGGACATTCACTAAGAAACTACACTGTTATTGTGATAGAAAGACCTGCACACTGAATAGTGTGTAGTCAAACAGGACCATCATTTGTTTGTGACAGCTGAGCCCAGTATGGGCTCACAGATGCAGTTTGGTGGTTTCTTCACCTCCTCCTCCCTCAGGCCTGGTCCTCCTCCATCAGGCCTGATCCTCCTCCATCAAGCCTGGTCCTCCTCTATCAGGTCTGGTCCTCCTCCATCAGGCCTGGTCCCCCTCCCAGAGAAAGACCGCTCCACCTCAGTCTTCTCCAGCCAAACCATCAGACAGGACATCATCTGACTGAGGTTTCTCCCAAAGTCTCTGCAGCTCTCCGGACACCGAGCTTTCTCAATTGATCCACACTGTGAATATGAGAGGGGAAATGTGTGGAATAAATGCTTTAGACAATAAGAAATATGAAGTTAACTTTAAGGAGTGGCTCAGTTTTTTAGATAAACAATACTATTACTTTATTTAAATATATCACTTCTGAAAGTTTAATTTAAAATAAGAAGAGGCACCTAAAATGTAGATTGTTATTTCAATACATTTAGTTAATTTTGTCTTTTTAATTGTTTGAAGTAAAGTAGATAGAACTGGTACTTAAGAGTTTTAATACAGTCTGGTTGTGGAGGAGGCACACTGGTAAGAGCACTAACTAGCTACCATCACATGTTACTAAGCTTGACTTGAATTTATCAAAAGTATAATTAAGTGACAGCAAAAAATCAATAACTAAAATCATGCAAAAATGTGAATCTTTGCTGGATCGACTGTTGAATTTATCACATATTATATATTTTAGAAACTTTAAGGCATTTTAAGATTTATATGCAAGTATTATCCCAACACTCAATACCTTAGATTATTATTGAAAGTTTTGCTGAATAGTTTCATATTCACTTACCTTAAGCAATGTAAAATGTGCAGACTGGGAGCAACAGATGTAGGTTAGCCGGCTAGCATCACAGAGCAGCACTGCTGAGCATGTTAGTTTAGCTTGTTAGCCTCAGCTAGCTCCGGAGCTTCCAGCTAGATGGCAGCAGGTCCCGCCTCGGCTCCGCCTCTTTGCCCTTATTTGGATCAGGCTGGAGCAGGCGGGACTTAGACTCTGACGTCACTGTCAAGACGGCAGCGGCCAACATTAACTTTTTTCGGACCACTTATTCATTTATTTTGGTGACGATCCGACCTCCATGCTGCTACTCTGGTTCAAACTGCATCCACCAAACAATGTGATTCGTCTCCACCTCCCCGAAAGAACCTAAATCTGACACGGTGTGAAATGTATTTTTTAGCTGTTCTGTCGTGATTTCCTGCGGTCTTCTTCATGCAGTCAGTCAAAAAATATTAATACGGGGCGTTTCTTTGACTATTTATAGGCATATATGGGCGTTACGTGAAGCCCGCAAAAGCTGCGCCGCATTTCGAGTTGACTGTGATTTATAAAGGGAAACCGGCGTAGGACGTGCGTGCACAGTGTTTTATAAATCGGAATATTTTTGTGCGTATTTATTTGCTTTGTCCTACGTACGCCACCTTCCCACGTGAATCCTATGCAAAACTTTATAAATGAGGAGCAGGGCTTTTTTTTCGAAAGGATTTCAGAGAGGTGCCCCCCCACCCCTCGATACTATGATCATTTGAGCTTTTAGTAAAATACAAAAAGAGCCTTCAGTAACTTTTCTATTGAATAGTTTTAGAGAGAAAGATCATTAAAGTGCAGGAACACAGACTTCTCATTAATATGAAACACAACGTGCTTCTACTTCACATCTGAGACTTTGCTCCATCTACACTAACTCCTGATGTGCAGCCAGACAAACACAAACCCTCAGAAACTGATTCAACTCAAGATCACAACATTTACAAAGATCACAAATGGGATGAATTTTAAATGTGAAAAAACATCCAGAATCTGTATTTTAGGAACAGTGGATTCATCAAATCACAGCTTCTTCAGTGTAAACTATTCAGTCAGTAAAGCATCATGTAGCTTCAGAAACATGTTGGAAACAGCAACAACAGAAAATACTTGTTAGTGTTTGATAGTTTTAATAAACATATTTAATTATTGTATTTCAAAGAAAATAAGATGTATTTCAGGTGTTTAAAGGTTCAGAGTTAATTATGCAGTGAAGGTTCTTTTTGTTATATTTAAATGTAAAGCTCAACATGGCTCTGCCACAGTCAGTGAACTAAACCACAGAAGAAGAAAGTAGACTTTAGCATTAAGATGCTCAGTGAGGATCAGAGTAATATCAGTCTGATGTCTGCAGCTCAGAGTCAACACAACTCTCAATCTCAGAAAGGAAGTTAAAGATGGAGAACTAACCTGAGGGTCTCCAGTCTGCAGTCTGGACTCTCCAGAAGATCTCTCAGCAGCTCCACTCCTGAATCCTGGAGATCGTTGCGACTCAGGTCCAGATCTCTCAGATGGGAGGGGTTGGACTTCAGAGCTGAGATCAGAGTAGCCCAGCTGATGTCTGACAAACTGCAGCTCCTCAGTCTGAATAAAGAAATCATGATGAGGGGAAAAATCTGTTTATAATCCAGTCAGATGTTCAGGTCTGAAATGTGTAGCTCATCATTACTTCGTCCTAATCAATGAGCTTTCTATGAATTACAGTGACTGTCATTGTGTTATTGTGGATCATCATTATATCAGCCTTCTGTTTCTTATCTGTGAAAACACGTCTAAATGATGGGAACATAACATTTCTGTGGAAGAAAGTAAACTTTACGTAAAACTAATATTAGTTCAGAGGACCTTCTTTATTCAGACCATTTACTAAAGAAAACATACATTTACTTTAACAACTAACAGTGGAAGAATAATAGTTTCTTTAGGAAACAATCAACTGTTAATACAACATTTACAAAGGTATGGATGTAATATATGTATGATGAAGAATCAGGTAGAATAACTAATGAAATAATGAGATCTCCAGCAATAAGAGAGTCAGTGAACTGACCCGAGAACCTCCAGTCTGCAGTCTGGACTCTCCAGAAGATCTCTCAGCAGCTTCACTCCTGAATCCTGCAGATCGTTGTGACTCAGGTCCAGATCTCTGAGATGGGAGGGGTTGGACTTCAGAGCTGAGATCAGATCAGAACAGCTGATCTCTGACAAACTGCAGCCCAAGAGTCTGAATAAAGAAAACATGATGTAACTTTAGAAAACAATGTCCCTGTTTGAAATAACTCCAGGTTTAATAATCTGTTCAGAGCTGAAGAAGTTTAGAAAGTAGAAACTACTAACAGGATAAAAACTAAGACAGAAAAAGTGAAATTGAGCTGATAGTCCGTGTTTTTTTTATGTCAATCGTTTTATTTGTTAAACCAGTGAACAGAGAGGAGACTGCAGGTTCTTTAGTTTCTGCTCTTAGTCGTACTAAATGATCAAATGATCTTTGGGGAGAGGGAAGGGACTCTCAGAAGATGATGAAGACCTAAAGCCCTCGCTCAATAACGTGGGGGGAGGCTTTATAAAGAATGCCATCATCAAGGCATGTATATTAATATTTCAGTGAGAAATGTCAGCCTATAGCCACGAGGCGCTGTCTGTAGTGAGGTCTGTGCTGAAGCGTTCCTCTGACGCTGCTGTGGCTCGTTTGAAAGGAAATCCAACCACTGTTAATAAACTATGGCCAGTCAGATTCAGCAGGAGAGTCAGTAAGCGTCCGGTCAGCAGAGCGCTGTAGTGCTGTCTCTGCTGTATAACTGCTCTATGTGACAGTGGAAGAGAGACGATGAACACTTCATATTCACAAAGTACCGCCAGTTACATATATTCAGACTTTCCCACCAGACCAACCAGACTTGTATGGACAGTTAGTTCCTGAAGTTAAATCATGCTCCATCTGCTTTATTATTTTTACCCTGAGAGCAGCCGTGTTGCATTCTGGGAGCTTGTTCATCACAGCAGTGGATTTAAGCAGCAGAAAGCCGGCACGTGTACAGCCTCTAACGCGAGCTGCAAACATCGCTCCGGTGCTCGAGCGGCACTTTTATATACATATTGATCTCAGCATAGAAGTTAAAGATGGAGAACTGACCTGAGAGTCTCCAGTCTGCAGTCTGGACTCTCCAGAAGATCTCTCAGCAGCTCCACTCCTGAATCCTGCAGATCGTTGAATCTAAGGTCCAGATGTCTCAGATGGGAGGGGTTGGACTTCAGAGCTGAGATCAGAGTAGCCCAGCTGATCTCTGACAAACTGCAGCCCTCCAGACTAAATAAAGAAAACACGATGTAACTTTAAAAAACAATGTTCCTGTTATAAATAACTCCAGGTTTAACAATCTGTTCAGAGTTAAACAGGATTTTAATGTCAGCAAAGAGAAACAATCCATTGATAATCTGGAACTTTAACTTTTCTCAGATGTTTAACAACTTCTTCATCTCCCTCACAGCTCATCAGTACTGACAGCATCTTCACTGACTCATGGAGCACAGAGTGCTCCATGTGGAAGCCATTTCAGTTTGCCTACCGAGCTAAACGGTCCACAGAGGATGCAATCTCCTCCACTCTCCACCCAGCCCTCACACACCTGTACACTAAGACTAAGACTAAGGACTCATATGTTAGAATGCTATTTATAGACTTCAGCTCAGCATTCAACACTATCATCCCCTAGCAGCTTTTACAAAAATGTACAGACCTGGGCCTCAGCCCCTCTCTCTGCAACTGGTTAATGGACTTCCTCACAGAGAGACCACAAGCTGTACGGGTCAACAACAACACCTCAAACACCCTCATACTGAGCACGGGGGCCCCCCAAGGATGTGTGCTCAGCCCCCTTCTCTTCACTCTGCTGACCCACGACTGCAAACCCAACTTCAGCTCCAACCACATCGTGAAGTTTGCAGACGACACTACTGTGGTGGGTCTCATCAGCCACAACGATGAGACTAACTACAGGAAGGAAGTGAACCAGCTGGCCCTGTGGTGCCAAAGTAACAACCTCTTCCTCCACCTGGAGAAAACAAAGGAGATAGTTGTTGACTTCAGGAGAACCCACTACCGACCCCCTCTCCCCCTGACCATCAACAGCGCTGCTGTGAAGCAGGTGACCACCACCAAATTCCTTGGTGTGACCATCACTGATGACCTCACCTGGAAAAACAACACCACCGCACCAGCGAGGAAAGCCCAGCAGCGCCTGTACTTCATCCGGAAGCTCAAGCGAGCCGGAGCATCACCCCCATCATGCTGTCTTTTTACCAAGGCGCCACCGAGAACATCCTCAGCAGCTGTATCACGCTGTGGTTTGGAAGCTGCACCTCCTCCAACCGCAAGAGCCTGCAGCGCATTGTGAACTCTGCCCAGAGGATCATCGGGGCCTCACTCCCATCACTACAGGACATATAACACCCGCCTCACCCGCAAAGCACTCAGCTTCGTGGGTGACTCCACCCACCCCTCCAACAGCCTCTTCAGCCTCCTGCCTTCAGGAAGAAGGTTCCGCAGCCTCAGCTCCAACACCAACAGGCTGGGGAACAGCTTCCTCCACCAGGCGGTCAGGATGCTGAACTCTCTCCACTCCCTCCCTCCCTCCCTCCCCTCTCTGACATCTCTCCCCTGAACTCTCCACCCTGCCTCCCACTGCCCTAAATGGCCCTGGACTTCAGCCCCCCCCCACACACACACACACACTACCTTCCCTCATCCAGCACCAGTCACTTTTCTGCCCAACTCCGCTGCTACTGCAATGACACTGTACTTTGAACATTTTAAATTGTATACCCCGTTTATCTAGGCCCTTTTTGTTTTGTTTTATGTATATATGTCACACTGTGGGACTGCGGGAAACGATATCTCGAGATTTCTGGATGTATAATGCATGTAGTAATTTTTACAATAAAGCTGACTTTGAATTTGACTAAAACTCTCTCCCTCACACATTCAACTTCTCTTTGATATTCTGATGAATATTCAGTCATTAGCAAAAGTGAGAGAAATAATTAAAATGTATTTGTTCTTAGGCAAATTCAGAAAGTGATAAATAAAAACAGATCTGTATGAACTACAGTGAGTGAACTGACCTGAGAGTCTCCAGTCTGCAGTTTGGACTCTTTAGTCCAGAACTCAGCAGCTCCACTCGTGAATCCTTCAGATCGTTGTGACTCAGCTCCAGATCTCTCAGATGGGAGGGGTCAGACTTCAGAGCTGAGGCCAAGACTTTACATTGAGTCTCTGAGATCATACAGCCAGAAAGTCTATAATAACACATATATTACAACAGGTGTTAAAAAAGAGGAAACATTATATTAAACTCAAGCATTTGATTAAAACATATTTGACATGTTCTGATTGACATTTTCTGTTATTCCATGTGTTACGCCCAGGTCTAGGGGAACCTAGGCGCAACATAAAATGTGCACTCTCCCCACTTTTCCCACTCCCAAGAACATGGACACCGAGACAAAGAATGCCGTTTGGTAATTTTAATTACCAACGTTTTTACAAAGAGGCGCAACAACCCACAAAACAAACAAACCTTTTAACACAAAAATCTTACCTAACGAATGAGAAAAATAAACGTACAGGCTTCTTACCTACTCTAACGTAAAAACAGGAGAAAACAAATTAACCAAAAGAAAAGGGTTTTGCACTTTCACATAAATTAAAGCGTGTCCAACAAGGACAGGTTAAAGTAGTTTCTATTTCTAAGATTTCACAATATACAAACGGACCGGTACGGTAGAATTACACACAAAGCACAACAGGTCAGATATCTCAAAACGCGCAGAGTTGGGAGTAGGAGAAGTTGAGTCAGAGAGAGGGCAGAGGGACTGCATGGCTGCAGCTTAAATGCTCCCCTCTTCTTCAGGTGGACCAATCAGCATGTTGAAGGTAGCTAATCAGCTAACGGGCACCACCTGCTTGCTCATTCACACACACACACACACAAAGACACACACTCACAGACACAGGAGGAGGGAAAAATATCTACACACAAATGACCTAACGACCCAGGGTCGTAACACATGTAATGTTATATACAATAATGTATTATAATAGAGTGTAATGTGTTGTCAGTGTGATCTGATCACATGTCTGTGCTCCTGCTGTCAGTGACTGTTACCAAAGAAACAGAAATTAAATAAATCACTTGAAAATATTACAGATGTACATATTTAAATGTTCATTAATATTTGGATGTGATGGATGAAGGATGTTTTGGCTTCTCTGAGCATCTGAACATGTACTGCGCACACAAACACAATTAACACACCAATACAGTTTCAACATTTCAACTGAATACCATCAGATGTTCCCAGTATATCAGCATTAAGACATAACTCTGTTATTGGTGTGAAAATATATAGATCTTACTTTAAACTCTAACACATTGAGATAAAAACGTGTTTAATGATAAAGAAACTACTAGAAAGTAATAATACCAGCTTTCTCTGATAACTGTAAGTCCTGCTGTGTGGTGTGATCACATGCTGAGAAACCTCTAAAGTCCTTCATGTGTTTGACATGTCGCCTCCATCACTCGAGATAAGAGAGAAACGGTTCAATTGAACTATTATTATGAATAAATAGAAAACAGTGTTGGTTTTATTTTGCTCTCAGTATTGAAAGCAGAAATGTTATAGTTTTTATTTGAATAATTAAACTTCTGATCCACATTAGTTTATAAAGTGAATCACATCTGGACTCACACAGCCTTCCTGCAGTTCCTCACAGCTGGAATCAGTCTCTGTCGTCCCTCATCTCAAAATAAATATATATTTGAATGTGTTTAAATCATGTTTGGTCATGTTATAGCATCACCTGTATGAGGATCCAGTTGTGTGTTCAGGCGACAAGGATTCAGGAGCCTGGAACAAACAAAGTTATTGAATTATTATTTGAAAAATGCAAATTAGTCTGGATCATCTGAGTTCATTGTCAATTTCAAACAGTCAAAACACAGTATTACCAGCCAATCACAGCACAGTATTACCAGCCAATCACAGCACAGTATTACCAGACAATCACAGCACTGTATTACCAGCCAATCACAGCACAGTATTACCAGACAATCACAGCACTGTATTACCAGCCAATCACAGCACAGTATTACCAGACAATCACAGCACTGTATTACCAGACAATCACAGCACAGTATTACCAGCCAATCACAGCACTGTATTACCAGCCAATCATAGCACAGTATTACCAGACAATCACAGCACAGTATTACCAGCCAATCATAGCACAGAATTACCAGCCAATCACAGAACAGTATTACCAGCCAATCACAGCACAGTATTACCAGCAAATCATAGTACAGTAATAACAGCCAATCACAGCACAGTATTACCAGCCAATCACAGCACTGTATTACCAGCCAATCACAGCACAGTAATACCAGCCAATCAAAGTACAGTATTACCAGCCAATCACAGCACAGTATTACCAGCCAATCACAGCACAGTAATACCAGCCAATCACAGCACAGTATAAGCAGCCAATCATAGCACAGTAATACCAGCCAATCACAGCACTGTATTACCAGCCAATCACAGCACAGTAATACCAGCCAATCAAAGTACAGTATTACCAGCCAATCACAGCACAGTATTACCAGCCAATCACAGCACAGTATAAGCAGCCAATCATAGCACAGTAATACCAGCCAATCACAGCACAGTATAAGCAGCCAATCACAGCACAGTATTACCAGCCAATCACAGCACAGTAATACCAGCCAATCACAGCACAGTATAAGCAGCCAATCATAGCACAGTAATACCAGCCAATCACAGCACAGTATAAGCAGCCAATCACAGCACAGTAATATCAGCCAATCAAAGTACAGTATTACCAGCCAATCACAGCACAGTAATACCAGCCAATCACAGCACAGTAATACCAGCCAATCACAGCACAATATAAGCAGCCAATCATAGCACAGTAATACCAGCCAATCACAGCACAGTATTACCAGCCAATCACAGAAGAGAAGTACCATCCAGTAGGAATATTTCCCATTTCGTCGGGGATCCAGATATTTTAAATGGCATCTTCATATACATTTATTATGTTATATACAACTTGGTGATATGTAATCCTCTTAGACACACCTCCCATTAAAAAAAATAAACAAACACTAATTAATTAGAATGATTCTTAACTCATAATCGAATACCTTAATCATTTCGATCAATTGCGAGCATTATAGCGTTTAACTTGACAGCCCTAATAACTATATTTGAATTCAGTGGTGAAATAAATACACTTCACTCTGTTCAACTGCTCCTCTCTCACCTTTCTGTCTGTCTTCACTTCCTGTTCCACATCGGAGTCACCTGATGGAGAGAAGAGGTGACACAGAAAGAATAATCATTAGAGCTGTAACAAAATGGACTTACAATATATTGTTGTTGTTCTATAAAGACCTTTTAAGATCAGATGTAATGTACAATATCTTGATGAATGGAGGATATGGTTTCAGTACTCACAGGTCTTCTGGATCTTGGCTCTGATCGTCTCATCATATCTGATCCTGTAGGGATGAACACAATCCAACAGTTTTAGATCAAGTTTAAATACGGAGGCGTGTGGCGCAGTGGGTTGTGCGTAGGTGTTCGGATCAGGAGGTCACAGGTTCAAACCCCACTGCAATCAGCATGTTGTTGTGTCCCTGAGACACTTCACCCAAATTGCTCCTGTGGGGATTGTCCACAGTATTGAGTATGTAAGTCGCTTTGGATAACAAGTAACATGTAATGTAAAAATAAGTGTTTGTTCTTTGAGTCAGCTTCAGAGTCCTGACCTCATGCTTTACATCCCATCATATCTTCTCTGCAAACACTACGACTGACTGCCACAGCTCTCAGCTGCATTACAGGAAGTAACCAGTCATTAGAAACTAAAAACATCCCATAAAAAACAGACTACCTTTCCCACTCTTCAGTAAAACCCCATCTGTCTGTTAGAGAGTTGATTCTTAAAGTGTGGCTTTGCATTTCCAGCTGGCCTTCTATAGTTGATGGAAGAATGAAAGAGCCTGCAGTCAGTGGGTAACATCACTGATCTGTTGGGATTCCCCAGTGAGAGAAACACCTCCCTGAGTTTAATACAATACTGCTGAACCAGCAGAGAACCCTTACTGACCTGAGGGTCTCCAGTCTGCAGTCTGGACTCTCCAGAAGATCTCTCAGCAGCTCCACTTCTGAATCCTGCAGATCGTTGTAACTCAGGTCCAGATCTCTCAGATGGGAGGGGTTGGACTTCAGAGCTGAGGCCAGAGCAAAACAGCTGATCTCTGACAACCTGCAGCGCCTCAGTCTGAATAAAGAAAACATGATGAGGGGAAAAATCTGTTTATAATCCAGTCAGATGTTCAGGTCTGAAATGTGTAGCTCAACATTACTTCGTCCTAATCAATGATCTTTCCCTGAATTACAGTGACTGTCATTGTGTTATTGTGGATCATCATTATATCAGCCTTCTGTTTCTTATCTGTGAAAACACGTCTAAATGATGGGAACATAAACATTTCTATGGCAGAAAGTAAACTTTATGTAAAACTAATATTAGTTCAGAGGACCTTCTTTATTCAGACCATTTACTAAAGAAAACATACATTTACTTTAACAACCAACAGTGGAAGAATAATAGTTTCTTTAGGAAACAATCAACTGTTACGACAACATTTACAAAGGTATGGATGTAATATATGTATGATGAAGAATCAGGTAGAATAACTAATGAAACATGAGATCTCCAGCAGTAACAGAGAGTCAGTGAACTGACCTGAGAGCCTTCAGTCTGCAGTCTGGACTCTCCAGAAGATCTCTCAGCAGCTCCACTCCTGACTCCTGTAGATTGTTTTCACTCAGGTCCAGATCTCTCAGATGGGAGGGGTTGGACTTCAGAGCTGAGATCAGAGCAGAACAGCTGATCTCTGACAACCTGCAGCTCTTCAGTCTGAATAAAGAAAACATGATGTAACTTTAGAAAACAATGTTCCTGTTTGAAATAACTCCAGGTTTAATAATCTGTTCAGAGCTGAAGAAGTTTAGAAAGTGGAAACTCCAGTTGAACAATTTTCCAACGCCAAATTAAAAATGGCCGACTTCCTGTACATTTTTGTATACACCTCCAAAGGCTTTTTGGTTCGTCTCCGCACTTTTGATATGCGCATTAAAATAAGTATAATATAATAATCATAATAATAATAATAATAATAATAATAATGATAATCCTATCGATATCAGTAATGTAGCGAGCTATCTGCCGTCATGATTTTGGACTCTTTTTCTGTGCTTTTTGTGTGTGTTTGGCTGGGTCAATAGGTTCATCACCAACCTCTGCTCTCAGACCCTAATAAGTCATCTGAAGAGTTAAAAAAACACTCTTATTCTGGGTTAATAAATCATACATTCCTGATCAGAATATCCCTGAGTACAGACGCAGGTAATGAATAGGTGGGCTAAGATGAACTCTTTCTGCCAGGTTAGATGCATCCTGTGCTGCTAAGCAGGACACAGAACACAGAGGAGATGCAGGTGGTTGATGGTGAGCAGGTGTGTGTTAAACAGGTAACACCCTGCTGCTGCTTCATGATAACAGAGCATTATATTAGTATGAGCAGAGTGCACATGTGAGCAAACTGTCCAAAGTGTGTAGAGCTGTTAAAGCTGACAGCTGATCAGCTGAAGCAGACGTGGCTTCAGTGACGCTTCAGAAGGACTTCTGAGAGTCAAGCCCCCGCCCCTCGCTACTATGATCATTTGAGCTTTTAGTAAAATACAAAAAGAGCCTTCAGTCACTTTTCTATTGAATAGTTTTAGAGAGAAAGTCCATTAAAGTGAAGGTACACAGACTTCTCATTAATACAACGTGCTTCTACTTCACATCTGAGACTCTGCTCCATCTACACAAACTCATGATGTGCAGCCAGACAAACACAAACCCTCAGAAACTGATTCAACTCAAGTTCACAACGTTTACAAAGATCATCAATAATAATAATAATATCAGCCTGATGTCTGCAGCTCAGTCAACACAACTCTCAATCTCAGAAGGGAAGTTAAAGATGGAGAACTGACCTGAGGTCTCCAGTCTGCAGTCTGGACTCTCCAGAAGATCTCTCAGCAGCTTCACTCCTGAATCCTGCAGATTGTTGTTACTCAGGTCCAGATCTCTCAGATGGGAGGGGTTGGACTTCAGAGCTGAGATCAGAGCAGAACAGCTGATCTCTGACAAACTGCAGCTCCTCAGTCTGAATAAAGAAATCATGATGAGGATTAAAATCTGTTTATAATCCAGTCAGATGTTCAGGTCTGAAATGTGTAGCTCATCATTACTGCGTCCTAATCAATGATCTTTCCCTGAATTACAGTGACTGTCAATCTGTTATTGTGGATCATCATTATATCAGCCTTCTGTTTCTTATCTGTGAAAACACGTCTAAATGATGGGAACATTAACATTTCTGTGGAAGAAAGTAAACTTTACTTAAACTAATATTAGTTCAGAGGACCTTCTTTATTCAGACCATTTACTAAAGAAAACATACATTTACTTTAACAACCAACAGTGGAAGAATAATAGTTTCTTTAGGAAACAATTAACTGTTACGACAACATTTACAAAGGTATGGATGTAATATATGTATGATGAAGAATCAGGTAGAATAACTAATGAAACATGAGATCTCCAGCAGTAACAGAGAGTCAGAGAACTGACCTGAGAGTCTCCAGTCTGCAGTCTGGACTCTCCAGAAGATCTCTCAGCAGCTCCACTCCTGAATCCTGCAGATTGTTGTTACTCAGGTCCAGATCTCTCAGATGGGAGGGGTTGGACTTCAGAGCTGAGGCCAGAGCAGAACAGCTGATCTCTGATAAACTGCAGCTCCTCAGACTGAATAAAGAAAACATGATGAGGATAAAATCTGTTTATAATCCAGTCAGATGTTCAGGTCTGAAATGTCTAGCTCATCATTACTGCATCCTAATCAATGATCTTTTCCCTGAATTACAGTGACTGTCATTGTGTTATTGTGGATCATCATTATATCAGCCTTCTGTTTCTTATCTGTGAAAACACGTCTAAATGATGGGAACATTAACATTTCTGTGTCAGAAAGTAAACTTTACTTAAACTAATATTAGTTCAGAGGACCTTCTTTATTCAGACCATTTACTAAAGAAAACATACATTTACTTTAACAACCAACAGTGGAAGAATAATAGTTTCTTTAGGAAACAATCTACTGTTACGACAACATTTACAAAGGTATGGATGTAATATATGTATGATGAAGAATCATGTAGAATAACTAATGAAACATGAGATCTCCAGCAGTAACAGAGAGTCAGTGAACTGACCTGAGAGTCTCCAGTCTGCAGTCTGGACTCTCCAGAAGATTTCTCAGCAGCTTCACTCCTGAATCCTGAAGAGCGTTGAGACTCAGGTCCAGATCTCTGAGATGGGAGGGGTTGGACTTCAGAGCTGAGATCAGAGCAGAACAGCTGATCTCTGTCAACCTGCAGCCACTCAGTCTGAATAAAGAAAATATGATGTAACTTTAGAAAACATTGTTCCTGTTTGAAATAACTCCAGGTTTAATAATCTGATCAGAGCTGAAGAAGTTTAGAAAGTAGAAACTACTAACAGGATAAAAACTGTAAGACAGAAAAAGTGAAATTGAGCTGATAGTCCGTGTTTTTTTTATGTCAATAGTTGTATTTGTTAAACCAGTGAACAGAGAGGAGACTGCAGGCTCTTTAGTTTCTGCTCTTAGTCGTACTAAATGATCAAATGATCTTTGGGGAGAGGGAAGGGACTCTCAGAAGATGATGAAGACCTAAAGCCCTCGCTCAATAACGTGGGGGGAGGCTTTATAAAGAATGCCATCATCAAGGCATGTATATTAATATTTCAGTGAGAAATGTCAGCCTATAGCCACGAGGCGCTGTCTGTAGTGAGGTCTGTGCTGAAGCGTTCCTCTGACGCTGCTGTGGCTCGTTTGAAAGGAAATCCAACCACTGTTAATAAACTATGGCCAGTCAGATTCAGCAGGAGAGTCAGTAAGCGTCCGGTCAGCAGAGCGCTGTAGTGCTGTCTCTGCTGTATAACTGCTCTATGTGACAGTGGAAGAGAGACGATGAACACTTCATATTCACAAAGTACCGCCAGTTACATATATTCAGACTTTCCCACCAGACCAACCAGACTTGTATGGACAGTTAGTTCCTGAAGTTAAATCATGCTCCATCTGTTTTATTATTTTTACCCTGAGAGCAGCCGTGTTGCATTCTGGGAGCTTGTTCATCACAGCAGTAGATTTAAGCAGCAGAAAGCCGTCACATGTACAGCCTCTAATGCGAGCTGCAAACATCGCTCCGGTGCTCGAGCGGCAGTTTGAAATGTAAGGGATAATGTGCAGCGAGGCGGTCATTATGGGGAAAAGAACACCCGACAGGCTGATCAGGGATCTTGATGAGTCTATCGGGTGTTCTTTTCCCCATAATGACCGCCTCGCTGCACATTGTCCCGCTTATTACACGGCCATATACTAAACAAACTAAGGAATCGACTCACAATATTAATTGAAAATATGTTATTGACTTAAAAATTATCGTATTTCTTCTGCTAAGAAAAAAAAAATTCTGTTCCACAGCGCGCCTACGGCTGAAACTGCGACAAGGGGCAGACTGGCCATCGGGAGTACCGGGGGTTTCCCCGGTGGGCCGGTGCTCTGCGTGGGCCGGTCGGATTAAAAAATATATATATATTTTTTTTTTTTTTTTTGCCTAAATCCTACCGGCCCACATTTGTCTATCAGATAGTTTCACTTTCACATATCAGTGATATCACAATACCCAACACGTGGCAAACCCACCACCCCCTTTCCCTTCCATCAGCAGTGTTGCCAGATGGGCAGTTTTCCAGCCCAATTGGGCTGGTTTGGGTTCCATTTGGCTGGTAAAATTGGGCTTGGGCTGGTGGACAGAATTTGGGCTGGTTTCCATGAGTTGGGCTGGTTCAGAAAAACACCACTGGTATTACGTGTCTGTGTTGCAGTCTACCAAATTAAGTCAAACCTATTATATTTGGTATTTGAGCGGTCCATTTCTTTATTCTTATGTTCAGTGCTGCCAACTCAATTGGCCTTGACTGAAGTATTAGCCTATAATATTTGGGCTGGTTTTTATACATTTGGGTGGATTTTGAGCACTTATTGGGCTGGTAAACATCAGACCAATCTGCAACACTGTCCATCAGCCGTAGCAGCTGTCACTGCGCAGTGAACGATCAGGAGTGACTGAGAGACCTAGCTGGCAGTTGCTTACAAAGATGGATAAACAACCTCCAAAGCGTAAATGCGGTGCACAAAAACTTAGGGATAAGAAAATGAATGCACTTGAGGAAGGTTCAGCAAAATCAAAAAAAATTACAGACTTTTCGTTTGGTCGTGCCGCTGGTTCTATTTGTAGTACACCAGAGAAGCTGATGTAACGTTAGCCAACACAGCGGCCATTCCCAGTGGCAGTGAGTCCAGCAATGAAACCGACACAGCACAGCGGCATCCAGAGCCCAGTACCAGCAGTGACATGATGGTAAGTTAACGTTATGATTGATGCTGAAAGTGAAAATCCTCATTTGGCTAATGCTAGCTTGCTTTTTAATGTAGCAGATGAGGTAACATTAGCTAGCTAGCCTATTAGCTAGCTAGCCTATTGCAAGCTAGCTAATGCATTAGCTAGGCTATTGCTGGTAGATTTGCTTCACTCATTGACAACGGTAATCTATTTGAACATTATAGTATGGCTGCTCAATTAATCGTATTTTAATCACAATTACGACGTTGGCTTGCAACGATTACGAAAACAACGTAATCGAAATAAAACGATTATTATTATTTTTATTATTATTATTTATTTATTTATTTTTTGTATTGGTTTTTCAGTTGAATTATACTTAACGTTCAGGGTAATCAACTGTTAAAAACATACTCTTCAATTAATTGTTTCAGTAAATGGATGTTTTCAAAGTAAATGGATAATCGTTTTTAATAATCGTGATATACATTTTTGACACAAATAATCGAGATTATGATTTTTGCCATAATCGAGCAGCCCTACATTATAGCCACTTGACTGGGCTGGTGAATCAATGAAACTACTATGATGGCTTATACTGTCTTTTGTTTGATTAGCTTAGACCAGAGGTGCCAAGTACGTCGACCGCGGTCGACCAGTCGACCGCAGGGGCAATGCTGGTAGATCGCGAGTCATTCATACAAATAAAAAACCAGCTCCGTTAAAATAGACAAAACAGGTTTTGATCCCTCCTCCCTCAGCCTCCCTGCCACTTAATTCATGAGTTTTTTTTGATTGACAGAAAAGCGACCTATCGCTTTCCAGTCTGTTAACCCAGAATGCAAAGCGATACAAAATCAGTCAAGTGCCGGGAAAAAATCAAATTAAGTTAAAGAGACAAACAAGAGACAAACAACAAAATGAGTGCGGGACCGAGCAAAAAGCTAAAAACATACCACTTCCACCCAGAATGGGAGGAAGAATATTTTTTTGTGATGTCACATTCAAAGGTTATTTGCCTTATTTGTAAAGCAAGCGTCGCTCTGCCAAAGAAAGGTAACGTGGAGAGGCATTATCGGAGTGTTCACAAGGCATATGACAGCGACTTCCCTCCGTGTAGCGAGTTGAGAAAGAGAAAGGTGAGGGAACTTAAGTCACAATTAGCTGGACAGCAGTCACTTTTCTTAAAGCCGACATCCACCGCAAAGGCAGCCACTGAAGCATCTCTACGAGTGAGTCACGCTATAATCAAACACAAAAAATCCTTTCAAGATGGAGAGATGGTGAAAGAAGCCTTCGTAGAAGCAGCAGACGCCTTGTTTCGGGATTACACAAACAAAACAGAAATAGTAAACGCTATCAAGGCCGTCCAATTATCACGGAGCACAGTCACACGACGCTGTGAAGTCATGGCTGAGGATTTGACCCAGCAACTCAGGAAGGACATAGAAGACTGCAAGTGTTTCTCACTCCAACTAGACGAGTCCACTGACGTGAGCGATACAGCGCAATTGTGCGTTTTTATCCGGATGGTGTTCACAGACATGACGGCGAAAGAGGAACTGCTGACAATTCTGCCAATGAAGGAACACACTCGGGGCGAGGACATTTTTCGGACATTTAAAAACTTTGTTGACAAAACTAAACTCCCTATGTGTAAGTTGAGTTCCATCACAACGGATGGTGCGCCTGCGATGGTGGGCCGTTGTAATGGCTTCATCGCAAAATGCAGAGAGGATGACACATTCCCTGACTTTCTGAATTATCACTGCATCATACACCAGCACGCACTTTGTGCAAAAATGCTGAACATGAAAGAGGTCATGGATGTGTCACTTAAAGTGGCCTGTTCTATTCGGGCAAGACCTCTTCAAAGACGGCTGTTTCGTGCATATCTGGAGGATGCCGACTGTGTTCACAGTGACCTCTTACTACACACCGACGTAAGATGGCTGAGTAGGGGCAATTTTCTCCAGAGATTTCGAGTGCTTCTACCGGAGATAAAGGAATTTCTCCATGGCACCAACCTCGCGGAGTACGCACGTCTAGATGACGAGGAGTGGCTGTTAGATCTGGCGTTTTTAACAGACATTACACACATGTTGAATGTGCTGAACTTGGAGCTACAAGGGAAAGACAGAACTGTGGTTGACATGATCAGCTCAGTTAATGCCTTCAAACGAAGACTGCATCTGCTGTGTTCAAAGCTGCAGCGCAAAGATTTGGCCAACTTCCAAAACATCGCCTCTGAGCTGGAGAAGCAAGGGAAGGACAGCGCGCTCCTTGACAGTGCGCGCTACACAGAGCAAGTCAATAACATTACATCTGACTTCGAGAAACGCTTCCGAGACTTTGCTTTGCTCGAGCCAATCGCCACATTCATGTGCTATCCGTTTAGTGAAGACCATGATATTGATTCGCTGGCCCAAAACATCGAGCAGTGTTTCATCTGAACCCGTCTGCGCTGGAGGATGAGATGTTGTCGCTGCAGGCCGACATTCAGTTGAAGGCGCGTGCCCATGCCGGACAGTTTTGGAACTTATTCAGAGTTGAAAAGTATCCAAACGTCAGAAAATGTGCCACCTCACTGACCTCACTCTTCGGCTCGACTTATTTATGCGAGTCAGCCTTCTCCCAAATGAAGATAGTGAAGTCGAAATACCGTTCCCAATTAACTGATGAACATTTGGAGGCCTGCCTGAGACTAGCCATCAGCAGTTACTGTCCTGATTATGCAACATTGACGGACTCCATTCAGTGCAAGTCATCAGAATATGGTAGGGACCCACCTAAATATATTGAATTGTGTTTTGCAGCATTATATCAGGACCATGGAGAGAGGTTTCTTACCCTGCTTGTTTTATGTGTTTCTTAACAGGGAAATGAAGGGACAGTCAGCAGAGAGAGAGAGAGAGAGAGAGAGAGAGAGAGAGAGAGAGAGAGAGAGAGAGAGAGAGAGAGAGAGAGAGAGAGAGAATGCCTATTGGACCTATGTATATATCATTATAACTTTGAGAGACTGTTCATAGGACCCATTTGAGTCTGGTGTCTAAGTTGAGTGTTCTACTCGTTTATTGTATTCCTTGTACTTATATTTGGGTTTTATGTTTAAAATTGCAGGACCATGGAGAGTGGTTTCTTAGCCTGCTTGTTATGTGTTTCTTAACATAGAGAGAGAGAGAAATAGAGAGAGAGAGAGGTTAACATGCCGTTTTAGTTTGATGTATTCATGTATTTGTTTCTGTTCAAGAACCCAAATAGAGTTGTTGTAGTTATCCCATGTATAAATAAAACGTGTTATTCAACCCTTGCAATTTGGGATTTTATTTTTGGTTGGTAGACCTCGGTGAGCTGGTCATTTCAAAAGTAGCTCACCAGCCAAAAAGTATGGGCACCCCTGGCTTAGACGTTAGGTTACCTTATTAATACTAAAAATAATAAAGGGTCCATTATTTGTCAACCTGCCTAGACTAAAGCTACTGTCTGGTGGAAATTAGCCTGTTACTGTCTTTAAGACTTTACTTGGTTTAGAAACATAATAATAATAACATGGTGGTAACATAATAACGTAACATACTAATCAATACTAATCACTTATGTAGGCTGAAGATGATCCTGCTGCTGACAGAGATAGTCAAGGCCAGGATGTCAGTGCCACCCCAGTTGATTATTTCACCAGGCCGAAGTCAGACACATTAGACCTCTTCTTCGGTTTTCACCCCCAGCAGAAGGCAGACAAGGCTATAGTGCAGAGGGCTTTTTTTTGCAAAGACGGCACAAACAGGAAATGGCTATCATACAGTGAAGCCAGAGAAGCACTCTTCTGCTCCCTTTGTATGGCTTTTGCTAATCCTAGAGATAGCAGCTCCTTCATCACTGGCATGACCAACTTCACACACATACATCAGAGAGTCGAAGAGCATGAGCAGAGCCATCTACACAGAGGTTGCGCTGAGGCATATTTCCTCAGGTCCTCAAAAAACTCAATTCAGGACCTTCTCATGGGACCTCAGATGTCACGTCACAGAGAGGAAGTCCGCAGTAAGCGTCAAGTGTTGGAGCGCATCATAGATGTGTTGGAGCTCATTGGCAAAAGGGGTTTGAGCTACAGGGGCAAGCAGGCGGAGGCAGTATATACACTAGATCAGAGGTCTTCAACAGGGGGTCCGCGGAGGTACTGCAGGGGGGTCGCGAAATCTTGTGGGATTAGACAATTTTTATATTTCTTTTTTACAAATTGAAATGTCTTTAAATGCACATTAACATGAATCCAACATATTGTAGCGAACGGAGAAATGGAGGCAGAAGACGTTATCTTTCAGTCAGCAATGCACGCATTCAGCTACACACAGTAGCTATCTCAAGCTAGGCGCCGGTTCACTCACAGCAGGAGACTACCCCGGACCTGTCCCACCAGGCCTCCTGTACACAAAGGGGAGGACCCGCCCCTATCGCTGCTGTGCCAATCACGAGGCCGCATGACACACGCTGGCTCTGTCAGGTTCCCCGTGATTGGCCGAGAGCCTATTCAGTCCCCAGTTTACTAAGGACCCAGACACAAGGACGCACGCTGCGATATTATTGAGAAGACCATACCTTTATATATATATAAAAATGGATCGTTTTGTAACTCGACCAAAAAAATCCACAAGCACAAGAGAGATACCATCCACCTCAGAAACCACCAGTGAACATGCAAGTGGCGAGGCGGAACCTGCTGCTGATGTAGCAGCTAATAAGGGTAAGCGCAAACGAGAGAAGACCCGAAAATATGCAGATAATTATCTGAAGTTTGGTTTTACCTTTAAGGAGACAGATGGCATTGAATTTCCAATGTGTGTCATTTGCTCTACTGTTCTTTCAAATGAATCTATGAAGCCATCAAAGCTGCAGCGTCACTTGGAGACAACACACAGCCACTTAAAGACAAACCTGTTGAATACTTCCAAGCTAGCCTCAAATCCCTCCAAGGTCAACAGATATTGATCAGAAAATCAGCCAAAGTTGGAGCTAGCTTTGAAATGCTCTTATCAAATTGCTCTTCGGATTGCCCAGAAGAAACAGCCATACACACTTGCAGAGGATTTAATATTGCCTTCAGCAACCGATATGTGTAAAACAATGTATGGGAATGATATTGACATTAACAAACTGAAAACCATTCCAGTGTCGGACACAACCATAGCTCGCCGTATAGACAGATGGCATCTGATGTGAGGGTGCAACTGATAGAGAAGCTGAGGTTGGCAGATGCATTTGCATTACAATTAGACGAGTCAACAGATGTGTCTAAGGACGCCCAGCTTCTGGCGTTTGTGCGCTTTGTCGATGATAAGGAAATGCAGGAGGAATTTTTGTTTTGTAAGTGCCTCCCTCAACGCACAACTAGTTCTGAAATCTTCAAAGTGATTGATATTTTTTTCAGAGAAAATGACATTCCGTGGACAAAATGTATTGCGCTGTGCACTGACGGTGCAAGAGCCATGGCTGGTTTAAAAAGTGGACTAATCGCGCTTGTAAGGGATGTGTCTCCGCAAGTGATTTGGACGCACTGCATGCTACACAGGGAGTCACTTGTTGCCAAAGATATGAGCGCTGAATTGGCAGATGTCATGGACTCGGTAGTGAAAGTAGTCAATCTAGTCAAGAAGAGTGCATTGCAAACGCGTCTCTTCTCTAATCTCTGTGCTGCTGAGGGAGAAGAACACACTGCGCTACTGTACCATTCCGAGGTTCGATGGCTTTCACGTGGAACAGTGTTGTCACTGTGTTGGAATTGCGCAAGTCTATTCGGGAGTTTTTACTTCTCCAAAAGCGCACAGAGCTGGCTGCACTTTTCAGTGACAATGTTTGGGTCACCAAACTTGCCTATCTTGCTGATGTTTTCGCTGAGCTGAACAAACTGAACAGTTCAATGCAAGGCCCCAATACACATGCCATTCATCTGTATGACAAAATGGAAGGCTTTCTAAAAAAAATCAAAAGATGGAGGGAGCGCATCGGGGAGGAAATATTTTCCATGTTTCCATCAGTGGATGAGCTGGGAGATTCTGCTGTGCTCTCGCCCCCGTAACACGCGCAATTATTGCGCATTTGGAGGCGCTCGAGGGACAATTTGGGCACTACTTTTCTGAGGCTGACTCCTGGCGCAGGGACAAGACATGGATACTGTTTCCATTCACAGACAACGCAGCAGACGGCACACGCCTGACAGTGACAGAGGAGGATCAGCTAATCGAACTATCCACGGACAGTACGTTCAGACACATATATGACACAAAACCACTCACCCAGTTCTGGATCTCTTGCCAGAAAGACTTTCCGCAATTGGCAGGAAAAGCTATGATGAGCCTTTTGCCCTTTGCAACAACCTATCTTTGCGAAAGTGGATTTTCCTCACACTTACTTGAAAAACAAATACAGGTCAAGGCTGCAGCCTGAGGCTGATATACCCTCTGCCTGACAACCTCCATCTCCAAGGTTAGATAAGCTGTGTGCTACTCATCAGGGTCAGACATCTCACTAATGTGGGAGTACGTGTGCCATCCACAGATGGTTTGAGGATTCACTGTCCCTTCTACATGTATGTTTAAAGTTAAATCTGTGAATTATTTTAATAGCTCTGTGTTGTGCAAGATGTATGTTTATAAATGGCAGTGGCACGGCCACCCTGTACCTTGCACTTGTTTGAAGTTAAAACTTGAATCTGTGAATTATTTTAATAGCTCTGTGTTGTGTTCAAGATGTATGTTTATAAATGGCAGTGGCACGGCCACCCTGTACCTTGCACATGTTTAAAATAAAACATGAATATATTAACCTGTGTATTATTTGAATAGCTTAGTATTGAATGTACAATAACAGAGTAGCTATGTTTATACACGGCACTAGGCCCCGTTTAATATAAAACACAATTGTATGCCATACATATAGTAGGGGTCCCTGCTCCAGCTCTCCATCAGTTTGGGGGTCCCTGGCCTGAAAAATGTTGAAGACCCTGCACTAGATGACGACACCGTTGATCATGGTAACTTTTTAGAGATGATTGTTTTGCTGGGAAAATATGATGTGTGTCTCAAGGAACACCTCACTCTCTGCATAGAAAAGAGCAAGCAAATACACCAGTCTGGTTTGAGACAAGGTAGAGGTTCCCTTGTCACTCTCCTATCCAAAACAACCATCGACTACATCATCACCACCATCCAACGCCTAATGAAGGCCACCATCGCCACTGAAGTCCGGGAATCTGGCATGTATTCTGTCCAGATTGACACCACACAGGACATCACAGCCCAAGATCAGTGCTCTGTTGTCATACGATATGTGACAGACATTGTTCATGAGCGACTTGTTGCTGTGATTAAATGTGAGGCATCCACTGGGCAGTACTTTGCCCAACTTGTTGTGAATGTGCTGGAGACCATGAAACTGGATGTGAGGCAGTGTATTGGAAATTCCACCGATGGGGCCTCCAATATGCAAGGCCAATATAAAGGCTTCTCTGCACTGCTCGCCAAAAAGTCCCCCACCCAAGTCCATGTATGGTGCTACGCACACGTCCTGAACCTCGTCCTGGCAGACACAACACAGTGTGTATTGGCAAGTGGGTCTCTTTTTTCCCTGTTGAACAACATCGCTGTCTTCATCAGAGAGTCCTACCAGAGGATGAACATCTGGGAGAAGAGAGCAAAGACCCAAGACACAGACGTCTCGCCCCGATTGGAGAGACACGCTGGTGGTCCAAAGACGTTGCTGTGACTAAGGTATTTGGCTCTTTTGGAAAGCCAGATAATGCCCTGTATGTTGATGTCCTTCACACCCTCTCCGCCATTCAAGATGGACAGACCATCAACGCCACTGCACGGGTCAATGCACGTGGATACATCACCCAGCTTCTGAGGTATGAAACAATCCTTACAGCTCAGATCTTCCTGAGAATTTTCCAGGTCACCTCACCAGTCTCAAAATACCTTCAGACAAGTGGAATGGACATCCTGACAGCTCATCGGATGATTGTGGCTGCAGAAACACAGCTGAAAGATATGACCAGAGACTTCGAGAAAGTCAAGACAGCGGCCGCCACATTCGTCCAGTGGGCCAACAATCAAACAGAGGAGCAGAGTGAGGAGACTGAGCTGGAGGTTGAGGCCGCTCTGCCACAGAAACGGGGTAGAAAGAAGAAAACCATGCCTGGAGAGATGTCCAAGGATGAGGCTGTGACTGATGCTGAAACATCATACAAGATTGATGTCCATAATCGAATCATGGACACAGTCACAGGAAGCATGCACCAGCGCTTCCTCAAAAATGGCACTTTGTATGCTGATTTGGCACTTCTGGACCCAAAGACATTCAGCCAGGTAACATCTTATGCCGGTGGTTTCCCAGAGGCAGCACTCCAAGAACTAAGCAAGAGTTTGCTGCCATTTGATGACAGAGCAACGGTGGCCAATTTACAGAGTGAGCTCATCAGTCTGGCAGGACAGTGGAATAGGTTGAAGACATCTGTATTTGAGGAATACACAACCAAGACTACAGAGGCTGGGACAGAGGATGCTGAAGATGAAGCGGATATGGTATATAAAAAGTGCTCATCTTGCAAGGACTGCCCATTGTGTTGCTACCGTGTCCTTAGGCAGTACAACCTCCTGACAGATGCATACCACATCATTGGCCTTGCATACAGGTTCCTGCTTACCCTGTCTGTCACACAGGTAGCATGCGAGCGAAGCTTTTCAACACTGAAATTCATCAAAAACAGGCTCAGGAGCTCGCTCTCTCAACAGAACCTGGAGGCCTTTATGCTCATGGCTACTCAACCAGATGTTTTGAAGATGCTGGATAGTGACCAAATCATAGATGGTTGCAGAGAAAAGTGAGCTGCTGCAGAAATTACTAATTCAGTGAGGTAATAATACATTTACATTTATTACTATGTGACTTACCAATCTTGACACTAATAAATGAGTGATTATTGCAGACTATTAAACAACATTGAAAACATGACATTTGTTCTAATCAAGGATGTCAGTATCACTTTGATAATGTGTACATAACATACATATTTTTTGTCTCTCACCCATAGGCCACCCTATTTGTTCCAGAGGGGACTGACTTCTACAACCTTGCTCCCAATGTCAAATCAACTACTTCAACCCAGCCTCCTCCATTTAAAAGCAACACATGGATGAGCTCACTTATAGACCCAAAAGGGTAGAGAGGGAAGTATTGAAAGGGCTTATTGTTTATAAGTATGTTGCCCTGCCCTCTAGTGTTTTTTTTGTTGTATTTGTGTATACAGTATACAGTATTGTAGCGAGCCCTGGGTTCAGAGGGAGGGGCTTGCATAGGGGAGTGGGGGGGGGGGGGTATTGGCAGGGAAACGGGGTTCAGGGGAGTGGCTGCACCTGTAGGATAGAAAAGGGGGAAGTGACGTCTGACTCAGAGGTCGCGCGGCTGTGGAGGAGAACGTGTTGCCCACATTCTGTTACTGAGTTTAGGCTAGTTAGCTAGCAGGTTTATTGTTTTGGGTGCAGTCACTTTTGCCTCCACTTGCTGTTCAAATAAATATTGTAGAAACTTGGATTTTGGTATCGTTCGTCAACCTTGGGCAGATCGTCACAGTATAATTTTATTCCATGTGTCAAGCCAGGCAAATTGGCTCCAAATGTTATTGCATCAATGATCTGTTAACATTAAAATCACTAAATATATGCTGTAATTATTTTGCTGTAGGCAACTCAAGGGCTCAGGTAATGTGATTACTATATGAATAATGGTCCAAAATAACATCAAATGCATAGGTTTTTTTGTTAAGTAACATACTTTCTTCGCCGGCCGGCCGATACATGCCACGCATTAAGTGGGCCTGTCTGTCCAATAATCCCCGGGCCACTTTTTCACCCCAGTCCACCCATGGCCCGACAACAACAACTTTACGGCAGCACTGTCCAATTCTGTTCACAGTTTCTGATCCATCAACAAGTCCTTAAACTCTACCAAGCTCATACCGTGTTCCTGTTATACCTCATTCACACCAATGCAACTCCGGTTCAAGCTCCGTGCTAGAGCTTTTCAGGTTTAGCTCCGGCTCTTTTCACACCGCTCAGAGCCCGACTGGTGCTGCGTCATTGCGTCATCGTTTGCGTCATGACGTAACCGTTTGCGTGCCTGCTTCATAAAGCCAAACCGCGCGGAAACCCCTCACAGCTCACACCGACAACAACAACAATGGCCGATTGTGTTGAAGCGCTACTCGTTTTGGTTTTGGTAAAAACCAGCGGTGTCCATCTCTTTCTGCAATTGTTGGAGAATTGCTTTGGACCGCGTGCTCCCCTCCAGCTTCCTCTGTACCTCTTCGGAAGACCAGATTCCCAGTAGGTAGCTGGTCTCTTCAGTGAACCACTGCTGCTTGTTAAGTTTCTCCATCGTTGTGTACAAACTGGATAAAACGCGGGCTTTTTGTTGTTGTTCAGGAGTTGATCCCGCCCCCGCCCCTGCCCCCGCCTCGACGTAAGCGTGACGTATGCGGTGCTTTTGCTCTAGCCGGAGAATTTTTTGGTGCTTGAAACGAACCGGATTCCGGAGCTAAGAGGCTGCTCCGCTGCGGTGTGAACAGGAAAACCCGGTGCTTTTCAAGCTCCAGCTCCGAACTGGTCCTGAAACACCGTTGGTGTGAATGAGGTATGAGTGTTTACTTCCTCTCTGCCTTCTTCTGGGGATGTATCTGACGTCCAGCGCTCCATCTTTTAACATATTTTACTTTCTCTTTCTTGATCCTCCTTAGCAACGGTCAATAAGTCGTTGACAGCGGTCTGTACTACTGGATTAACAATGTGTCACGTGTTCTGAAGTGACCAATCAGAATCGAGTATTCAACTAAGCCATATAATAAATACATATTGATCTCAGCACAGAAGTTAAAGATGGAGAACTGACCCGAGAGTCTCCAGTATGCAGTCTGGACTCTCCAGAAGATCTCTCAGCAGCTTCACTCCTGAATACTTCAGATCGTTCTGACTCAGGTCCAGCTCTCTCAGATGGGAGGGGTTGGACTTCAGAGCTGAGATCAGAGCAGAACAGCTGATCTCTGACAACCTGCAGTCTCTCAGTCTGAATAAAGAAAACATAATGTAACTTTAGAAAACAATGTTCCTGTTTGAAATAACTCCAGGTTTAATCATCTGCTCAGAGTTAAACAGGGTTTTAATGTCAGTGATGATGTAGAAACAATCCATTGATAATCTGGAACCTTAACTTTGATCAGATCTTTAACAACTCCTTCATCTCCCTCACAGCTCATCAGTACTGACAGCATCTCCACTGACTCATGGAGCACAGAGTGAGTCTGTGGAAGCTCAAACTCTCTCCCTCACACATTCACCTTCTCTTTGTTATTCTGATATTCAGTCATTAGCAAAAGTGAGAAAAATAATTTAAAAGTATTTCTTCTCAGGCAAATTCAGAAAATGATAAATACAAACAGATATGTATGAACTGCAGTCAGTGAACTGACCTGAGAGCCTCCAGTCTGCAGTTTGGACTCTTTAGTCCAGAACTCAGCAGCTTCACTCGTGAATCCTTCAGATCGTTGTTACTCAGGTCCAGATCTCTCAGATGGGAGGGGTCAGACTTCAGAGCTGAGGCCACGACTTCACATTCAGTCTCTGAGAGTCCACAGTTAGTAAGTCTATAATAACACATATATTACAACATGTGTTAAAAAAGAGGAAACATTATATTAAACTCAAACATTAGATTAAAACATATTTGACATATGTTCTGATAGATATTTTCTGTTATTCCATGTAATATTATATATAATCATTTCTTAGAATAGAGTTGAATGTGTTGTCAGTGTGATCTGATCACATGTCTGTGCTCCTGCTGTCAGTGACTGTTACCAAAGAAACAGAAATTAAATAAATGACTTGACAATATTAGAGATGTAGGTAGTTATAAGACACCAGTATGTGTCCAAATGAGATTAAGTACCTGATATGATAAGTGATTTATGACCCTCATAAGTGATTTATGACCCTCATAAACCTTAGTCCCGCCTCCAAATCCATTTGATGTGGGACCTGTCACTCTGACATCCCTGACCTTTGACCCTTTTATCTTTTATGACTTGTTTGTTTATTGTTTTATTGCCCCTCATAAATGCGTAATAAAACAGGGGTAACAGGGGTAATGTTGCTCAATGAGGGGTGATAAGACTTTATTGCCTCTTTGACGTGACACATGTTGTAGTGTCCCCCTAGTAAGCTATTATAGTCATTGATGATAGTATGACTTGTTTCGGTCACCTGTTGTGGTTGTAATGCCCTCTATAAGGTAGTGTTCTTTAACCCTTCTCTTGCGTTTTGGGTCAAAAGTGGACGGGTGGCGCAGTGGTCTGTGCGTCTGATCATCAGATCAAGGGGAACTTGATCGAAACCCGCTCCCGCCGCCACTGCGTCAGGCCGTTGTGTCCTTGGCAAGGCACTTCACCCGAATTTGCTCCTGTGGGTATTGTCCACAGTACATGTATGATATCAATGTGTACTTGTAAAAGCGCCTCGATGACTTCGAGGTGTGAAGATGGGCGGTGTGGCGCAGTGCACTGTGCAATGATGATCAGATCAAGGGGTGAAACCCGCCGCCGCTGCGTCTGTAAAGCTGTTGTGTCCTTGGGCAAGACACTTCACCTGAACTTGCTCCTGTCGGTATTGTCCACAGTAGATGACCATTACATGTATGTGTAATGTGTATTTGTAAAGCGCTTTGAGAGTCATTGATAAAGCGTTATAATAAATATAAGGATTATTATTTATTATTATTATTTAATAATCCAACTAGGCAAGTTAGTGATTTTGGCTGTTTCAGTGAGACAATGCAGTTTTGATGACTGTTAGAACCCAATCCTGTTTTCAGGCTCGAAAATGACATTTCCAGAACAAATGACCATAACTACACTTCTAAAAGGGGTAAATTAATAATCTTTTTTCTCAAAGTAATGATAAACCTTTGAGTTGGATGTAGAAAAGTCAGAATCAATATAGATGTTTTTTATTTTAAAGAAAATTCAGATTGAACATAGTAAAAAACTGTAAATTAGAGTGTCCGTCCGAAAATTATTTTTTACTTATAGTGAAAACTACCCTTGGATGATGGGTTAGTAGACTAAAAGCTTTAGGAATCCAAAGTAAAACATATAATAAGTACCCTGTATCAAGATTGATGCAAAACAAGTGACATTTGACCTTTTTAGAGAGGTTTAGCAAAACAAATACATTTGGGTGGATTTTCCATATCTCTGGCCCCCCTTGGTCGATTTTGATGATTGACATCTCTTTCTAACCGTCAGAGCCAATGGAATCGAGGGAAAGTTCCACATACACACACAGGTTACCAAATAACGAGTGATAGTGACGTGTATAAAAACCGGAAGCTGCGCTAGCCTCTGGTGGCTACCATTAGTATCTCATTTTGATTCTCCGTTTTTTGCATAAAAATGATTTTATGGATTATCAATAATTGTTTCAAAGTGACAGACACATTGGATGAACCTATGGATTAACCTTCAGCCGTGTTTTTACTCCTTTTAATGCCATTGAACACGACTTTTGATCAGAATAACAGCTAAAGTGAGCATATCTCCGTGTTTTGCAACCTAAAGCTACGTCGTGTATATTTGCTTCCCCTGTCCCGAGTGCTGATCGCTCAGTGATGATCCTTATATTTCTATAATCTGTGGAATCTCAGGATGTTAGCTAAGCTTGTTTGTGCAGATCTAATAAGTATATCGATCGGTATAGCTAGAGTTCTGTGCTAACGGCCTTAAGATTATTTTGCCCGTGGCTAATTCAGAGGCTCAGCGTTAGCTCAGATCAGCTAGCTGAGTTTCTTCCCGTTACATAAATATGAAACATTCATAGTTTATTCAATCTTAAGAAGCCCTGAGACACTTTTGCTTGCAGATGTTGTGATTTCGGCCCCTTCAGCGGGTCCGCGGGGCTAAAGAGGTAGCCTGACTTTCTTTTTTTTTCTTTATGTTTTTTAGATGAATTACTGTGCTATTTTTTCCCTCTATGACTTTGTTCATTATATCTTGAAAAACTACACAGAGATTTTTATCAACATACAACTCACTTTTTGTGAAATGTTTCAACATACTTTAGTTGTACCTTCTTTTCTTTTTTGTAGGGTTGCAGGATGTTTTGCCCGTCATGCTTTACACCTCTAATCTTTTCTTGAAACTGACATACATTTGAAAAAAAAGACTAGACTAGTGCTGTCCTTTTTACAAACAAGTTATTTTTCTGCTTCTTCCTCGCCCGTGTCTCTTCCTTCAGCCATCACAACAATCAAGTCAGATCTATCAAATGAATCATCTACCTCTTCCTTTCCCCCACCCTAGGGTCCATGTGACTCTGTAGTGTCAAAACACCTCCCCCTCCAGACCCCTCCCCCTTCTTTTTACCTCCCTTTCCTGTTTTATGCTCAGTCCCTGTGACTCTGTCTCTGGCAGGTGTCCCCACACTGTTGGTTTAAACAAAAAAATCATCTTTCAGATAATCTAGTTCCTTTCTCACAGTATGGGTTTTTAAAAAAGAAGAATAGACATCTCTGAGGGATGTAACATCACAGTTTTAGTGAAAATCCTATCTTTACATGTCAGTTTCTTTACTCACAATGTTTTTGAGATAACAATGTCTCCCATTGTCTCCCCTCACACACAAACCAAAGACACACAAAAAAACACACACACTATACAGTGACTCTAAAAGGCTAGTTTGTTTGACCTTTTAAAAAAAATGATATTCTGATTTACCATACTATTATTAGAGCCAAATGTTACTTAAATCACCAATCTCCATAAGAGTTAGCCTCTATTATTAGCTCAACCTCATTTAAAGCTATTGCTTTCAAGCTTTTAACTTAAATACGCTATGCAACGTTGGCTAAATACTGAGAAGCATAGGTCAGAGAAATAAAAGCTAGGTCAGAGCTAACGTAATTATCAGACCCCAATGTTATATGTTGTTAGAAAACACTCGTGACCACCAGAACATAAAAACAAAACATTTTGATCACTGTCAGTCATCAGTTCCAAGTTTCAAGTACTTAAATATGTCCAGACATATCCAAGATGCCCGACCACAAATACTTAAAGAAAATAAGTCATGATACCTGGATATACCATACTATTACTTTTTGTTTTTGTTGTTGATACATTCGAACATATTATAATGACTATTTGACATATACCAGGGCTATGCGATTGGCGGAGGTAATATATATCAGCCCTTTGAGTAGAATGTTAAAAAGTAAGCTAGTTCCTGACTGTAGTGCCCACTCCTTAGGTTGGCTTCACTTCGGTTAAATTACTTTAGTTACAAATAGTGACGTTAGAAGTGAAGATATATCATTTGTTGTGTTAGTGGCCTGAAACCTGAAAAAGAGGCTCAGGGCTTAAGAGGTTTTAAAGTCATCAAAACTGCATTGTCTCACTGAAACAGCCTTAAAATCACTAACTTGCCTATTAGAGTTGGATTATTAAAGAACATCTATTCAGAAAATTACTTATTTTTGTACCAGTTGTAAAGTTTTGCATGCATTAAAGTGTAACTGAAAATATCTTAGTAACACAAAACAGCAACAATTTGTAAGTTATCAAAAAACTGCAATGTTTCACTGAAAAAAGGGTTATAAATCACAAACTGCCATTCAGGAAACCCCATTCCTTACAAAGTACTTCATTTTCTAGTTTTAAGGTTTTGCATTCATACAAGTTTATGTTTCAGTATCTTGGTGAGAGAAAAAAGCAAAAATCTGTAAATGTATAAACATAAAAAAAGAAACTGCCTAGTTTCACTTAAGTGTTAAAATCACAAACTGCCATTTAGGAAACCCCCTTCCTACAAACTGCTTCATATTCGACCAGATGCAGAAGTTTGACCTACATTAAGGTGTGTGTGTGTGTGTGTGTGTGTGTGTGTGTGTGTGTGTGTGGTGTGTGTGTGTGTGTGTGTGTGTGTGTGTGTGTGGTGTGTGTGTGTGTGTGTGTGTGTGTGTGTGTGTGTTAATTAACAACTAACAATTAACAAACCAATAAAGTTTCAATATTTTCAACTTAATACCATCAGATGTTCCCAGTATATCAGCATTAAGACATAAATGGGGCGAAGCCTGCGAGCTAGTTCAGGCAGTCAACTCGATCACTTATGCTGCATTCATACATAACGCCCATTGCCACTCTACAACCAACCAAACAGAGTCTCTTAATATGCCGCTCTATTTAACCTGCCAGACTCTCTCTATGCTTTGCTTGCTGCAGCTACTTCCACGTCACTGTGCTTGCTGCCCCCCCACCACCCCAGCTCCACCCCAGCTTCCACCTGTAGGCTCGGGGGGTTAGTTATTTAATCATCACTCATCGTGCTGTATATCTGTGGAGTGATGAGGCCAGAGCCTAGACGCCAAACTTAACTAACTGCTGCTTCTAATAAACATGTTAAAGAAACACGTGAGTTGTCTGACTGAACTCTGTTATTGGTGTGAAATGATATAGATCTTACTTTAAACTCTAATACATTGTGATCAAAACGTGTGTGTTTAATGATAAAGAAACTACAGTAATAATACCAGCTTTCTCTGATAACTGTGAGTCCTGCTGTGTGGTGTGATCACATGCTGAGAAACCTCTAAAGTCCTTCATGTGTTTGACATGTCGCCTCCATCACTCGATATGAAGAGAGAAACGCTTCAATTGAACTATTATTATAAATAAATAGAAGAGCAGTGTTGTTTTTATTTTGCTCTCAGTATTTAAACAGCAGAAATGTTAGTGTTTATTTGAATAATTAAACTCTGATCCACATTAGTTTATAAAGTTAATCACATCTGGACTTACTTGGCCTTCCTGCAGTTCCTCACAGCTGGAATCAGTCTCCGTCGTCCCTCATCTGTTGTTTTGTACTTCTTCAGGTCCAACTCATTCAGAACTCCTCTGACATCTGCAGCATGTAGGCCAGAGCAGAGCAGTGGATCTCAGAGAGTTCCTTCTCTGATCTGTTCTCTGACTTCAGGAACTCTGTGATCTCCTGATGTATTGAGTGGTCCTTCATCTCTGTCAGACAGTGGAAGATGTTGATGCTCCTGTCAGGAGAGATATTAGAACTTCTCATCTCCTTCAGGTTGCTGATGGCTCTCTGGATGATTTCTGGACGGATTTCTGGACGGTTGTGTGTGCAACCCAGCAGGCCTCTGACGAGTCTCTTGATGATTTTTGGACGCTTGTCTGTGCGACAGAGCAGGCCTCCTAAGAGTCTCTGGTTGGACTCAAGAGAGAGGCCATGGAGAAAGCGTACAAACAGGTCCAGGTGGCCATTTTCACTTCTGAGGGATTTCTTCATGGCTCCCTTTAGGAAGACATCCAGGGATGGGTAATCCTGATCACTGTTATACCTGTAGCTATAGTCTCCTTGCAGGAAGTCCTTCAGTACCGCTGTTCCTGTTGGTGTAACAGTGCAACATGTAGACTGCAGCCAGAAACTCCTGAATGCTCAGATGAACAAAGCAGTATACTGTTTTCTGGAAGATCACACTCTCTCTTTTGAAAATCTCTGTACAAACTCCTGCGTGCACCAAGGCCTCGGTGACATTAAGACCACAGCGCTGCAGGTCTTCTTGGTAGAACATGATGTATCCTTTCTCCAGATGTTCAAAGGCCAGCCTCCCCAGCTTCAGAAGAACCTTCCTGTCAGCCTCCGTCAGCTGCTGTGGACTCGTCTCATGTCCCTCTTTATACTTCTGCTTCTTCCTCTTTGTCTGGACCAGCAGGAAGTGTGAGTACATGTCAGTGAGGGTCTTGGGCAGCTCTCCTCTCTGGTTTGTAGTCAACATGTGGTCCAGAACTGCAGCAGTGATCCAGCAGAAGACTGGGATCAGACACATGATGTGGAGGCTCCTGGAGCCCTTGATGTGAGAGATGATTCTGCTGGACAGGTCTTCATCACTCGATCTCCTCCTGAAGTACTCCTCCTTCTGGGCGTCAGTGAAGCCTCGTACTTCTGTCACCCTGTCCACACACTCAGGAGGGATCTGATTGGCTGCTGCAGGTCTGGAAGTTATCCAGACGAGAGCCGAGGGAAGCAGCTTCCCCCTGATGAGGTTTGTCAGCAGCACGTTGACTGAGGACTTCTGTGAGACATCAGACACAACCTTCTTGTTTCTGAAATCCAGAGAAAGTCTGCTTTCATCCAGGCCGTCAAAGATGAGCAGCACTTTACAGACAGCCAGCTGCTCTGCTGTGACCTTCTGTAAGGTTGGATGGAAAACATGGAGCAGCCTGAGAAGACTGTACTGCTCACCTTTGATCAGGTTCAGCTCCCTGAAGGAAAGCGGGATCACCAGACTGACATCTTGGTTTTCCAAACCCTCGGCCCAGTCCAGAGTGAACTTCTGCACTGAGAAGGTTTTTCCAACTCCAGCGACTCCGTTGGTCAGGACCGCTCTGATGTGTGTCTGTTGGTCAGGTAAGGCTTTAAAGATGTCCCGGCACTTGATTGGAGTGTCATGGAGGGTCTCTTTCTTGGAAGCTGTCTCCAGCTGCCTCACCTCATGTTGGGTACTAACCTCTTCACTCCATCCTTGTGTGATGTAGAGCTCAGTGAAGATCCTGTTGAGGAGGGTTTCACTTTTATTAGTTCCTTCAGTCACACGTTCACATCTCTTCTTCAGACTGATCCTATGTTCATCTATAACCTCCTGCAGACCACTATCTACTGAAAGAGAAGGAAACATGAGAGAATCAGAAAATGCTTTTAAGAATCTAATAATAAAAACAGACAGAGTTTAACATTTTTATAAAACAGCTTACTGTCTATGCTCTAAAACTGTATAAGATAAGATAAGATGGTACTTTATTGATCCCAATTTGGGAAACGTTTGTGTTACAGCAGCATAAGAAGACAAGGCAATGTACAATACAATACAAATTCAAAGACTAGAAATAATCAGGAAAGTACAAAATATACATGTTGAATTTAAGAAGGTATTATATATACAAATATATATATACATAAATATATGACAGAAGGAATATTAATATTAAATATCAAAACCTTACCTTATACCTTGTTGAGGTTTCCATATTAAGTTGAATAATTAAAACGAAAGTTAATATAATCAATTATAATCAAATATAATCAAATATATTCTTGTATAACCCACAATGAAAATGCATTGTATTTCATGTTGTTCTATAATCACAGTATACACAAACATAAGTGGTTTGGTCAATTGAGTTTAAGGCCTATTATAGTTTTTCACTATGGGTGTCACTGTTTAAGAGGGGAGACAGTTGTCTTCACTCACAGCAGGCTGTGCACAGGGGGGGGGGGGGCCTGACTCAATGGAAAAGTACTGGAGCCCCAAGATGTGTTTAGGCCATACTTTAGGTGCCATAATGCTACTTAGCCCAAGTTCATTTGTATTATTATTATTTGTTTACGTCACTTTTATTTGTTTGTTGAGCACTTCCGGTAATTGACACATGGGTGTGGTTTGTTTATATAAGTCACCTGTTTCATGTCGAATGCAGATGACAGAGGGTGAGCTTGTGCTTTCATTTTTTCTGTTGACCATTTAGTCCATAGTTACTGTGTTTTGATTTTGTTTATTAAATATCGTAAAACAATCTTGCTTCAGTATGGACTTTCTCTTTGTAAACGCGTCACAGTTTATAGCCAAGCTTAGCCTCTTGGCGACTGAACTGGAAATTGAGCCGCCACATTAAGTCAACAGAAAAAGGAGGTGATTCCCATCAGAGACTGAACTGGACGGACCGGCCGGCTTCCATAGGCTTACGGATCGCATGGACGCTTCGGATAACGGACTTAACATTCTGTACCTTTGGAACCTTCGGACCGATATGCATTGGAGTAGCCACGAGGACTCACTGATGGACACTCATTGACTGCAGCGCACAACAAGCTGAAAGCAGTAGGCATGATTAATTCCTTTCTCGTGTATTTTTGCTGGACACAGTTTGGGAAGCGTGACCACTTGTCCATTGGGGACTTTGGCTTTTGTTCTGTGTGCTTGTTATATCTCTCACAGGCTCCGCCCTCTACTGGACTCTGTGGGTACTCCCCTTGATCCTATCATGCAAGCATTCATCCACTGAGACTTTCTAGACGTAGCCGGCCCCGGGCGGGCCTACCTGAATGCGCACGCATCTCACCGCATGAAAGGAGGCCTCGCCTCCTGACTGTCAACCCTTTCTCTTCAGCAAGCAAGAGACACACAACTGAGTGAAGAGAGACGGATACATTAAAAGCAAAACGAAGAAAATTGACTCACCATTGCTGGAGCAGCGGCCCTGTCCGTCGTGTCCGGGCGCCATTGCAGGCGCCGACCTCCTCCGCCAGTGCATTGAATGCCTGGGGTCCGACCACGCGGCGGCCAACCTGGGCCCGCTTACAGTCTGCAGCGCCTGCCATCTAATTCCCCGGCTCAGCCGCCATCAGCGGCTGGCGCAGTTTGAGGACTGCTACGTCTCGCCGGTGGAGGACCCAGAGCTCGACGTGGTGGAAATGGAGGACATGGAGGAGGGAGTGCCCTTCGTGTTTGCCTTACCAGCAGGAACGGGCGGGTCCGCTCGTCGGGGAGAGGGACGACGATGGCGACAGCTCGTCTTCTGATGTTTCCGGCGACCGCCAGGAAGGCCAGCAGAACAGGTCTGCGCGACAGGACTTCCCGGCAGTGATGACTATGGCGGCAGAGCATGCGGGCTTGCCGCTCCCCCCACCGCTGCCACCGAGGCCGGTGAGCCGCCTACGTCAGAGCTTCTACGGCCCGGCCCGTCCGGCGCAGCCGGCCTTCGTTTCACCCCCCCTGCCAGACATCTGGCGGTGTGTGGAGGCGACGTGGCGACAGCCACTGAGGACGAAGGCTCCGGTGGCGACATGGGCTGGAATCCTCAGGGTGCAGGGCCACTCGGACACAGGCATAAGAGAGGCAAAGCTATCATCCCGAGGGGAATAGGTTTTCTCTCAGCAGAACGGCCTTGGTGCAAAAACAGGCAGTGTCTGCTGTGCGCATGCAAGACAGAGAGGGGGGGCATTATTCCCTGTACTTCCTGGTTCCCAAAAAGACAGGCGAATTCAGGCCCATTCTGGATCTTCGCAGTCTGAATCTCCACATTGCACACAGAAAATTCCGGATGTTAACTATAAAACAGTTACTGGGACTGGTGCAGCCAGGCGATTGGTTCACAACCATCGACCTGAAGGAGCTTACTTTCATGTCGAGATTGCTCCAAAACACAGAAAGTATTTGCGTTTTGCCTTCCAGGGGTGGCCTACGAGTACAACAGCTACCGTTCGGCTACTCCCTGTCCCCACGCACGTTCAGCAAATGTGTGGCCACAGCGCACCAACCGCTGCGCGGCCGTGGCATGAGAGTTTTCTTTTATCTGGACGACCTCATAGTCATGGCCAGGTCCAGGGAACGGGCAATGTTTACACAGCCCAATTGATCCTACACCTAACCAAGTTGGGTTTTGCGATCAATTGGAAGAAGAGCACCCCCATACCTCACCAACAGGCGTTGTATTTGGGAGTGGTGCTCGATGCAGGCAGGCTACGCGCCACCCTGTCAGAGAGCAGACAGGCATCCTTGCTTCGGGCAGTTTGCAGACTGCGACAGGGGGCAACAGTGACAGCTTTGACTATCATGCAGACCCTGGGTCTCATGGCGGTGGCTCACGTTGTGGTCCCACTCGGGTTACTGCATATGCGCCGCCTGCAGAGGTGTTCTCCAGCCTGCGTTTAGATCCCAAGAGACACAAACGGCGTCTGGTGACCATCCCCCCCTCAGTGGAGGGCAACCTCCGGTTCTGGGGTCCCCGGATCACCTCCGGAGGGGGTCCCCACTGGGACGGGTGACCTCCTACATCACAGTGTTTACGGACGCATCCGGAACAGGATGGGGGGGACCTGCCTGGGGAGAGCTATAGGTGGGCGCTGGTCTCTAACAGAGACACGGCACAGCAACCTCCTAGAGCTAGGGCAGTAGTGTTGGTCCTCCAGCATTTCAAACCCTTAATTCAGGGGAGACATGTAATGGTCAGGAGCGACAACAGCACCACAGTGGCATATATCAACAGGCAGGGCGGAGTCCGCTCGCCGCTTTGTTGACCACAGCGGAGAAACTGTGGTTATGGGCTTCAGAGGTGGTGTTATCTCTGAGAGCCCTCCACATTCCGGGTCTGGAGAACAGGGGGGCCGACCTCATGTCGAGGGCGGACCCCTGCCAGGCGAGTGGGCGCTTCACCCGGAGGTGGTGAAGCGGATCTGGGCCCGGTTCGGGACAGCAGAGGTGGATCTGTTCGCCAGCCGGCGCAACAGCCACTGTGCCCTGTGGTTCTCCATGGCTCTGAGCGACGACCCGCCCTTGGGGGTGGACGCGTTGCACACGAGCCATGGCCAAGAAAAGCTGCTCTACGCCTTTCCACCGCTGCGTCTCATTCTCCCTCTCCTGGGGAGAGTGAGGCGAGAACGTCTGTCAATCATCCTAGTGTGCCGGATCGCGTCGGGGCCGTGGTACTCAGAGATGACACAGATGAAGGTGGGTCAGTCCTGGGCGCTTCCCAGTTCTGCGGGGCGATGTCTCAAGAGGCAGGTGCAATCGGGGCATTACCCACTCTGGGCCGACCTCTCCAGGCTTGGCTCCTGAGAGGGACAGGCTGAGACAGGGTGGATTGTCTGACAGTGTTATTCAGTCTATCCAGGCAGCTAGAGCGGGATCCACCACAGCCTGTTACAGGACAAAAAGGCTTGGATTCCAGCGATGGTGTGAGGAGCGGAAAATAGAGCCCCTATCTTGTGAGTTGGGATCTATTTTGTCATACTTACAGTTATTGGTGGACAGAGGGCTTGCTTATTCCACAGTGAAAGTGTATGCAGCAGCCATCCCGTCCTGCCATGAGGGATTTGGCGTCCGGTCAGCCTTTTCTCAGCCACTAATGTTGCGGTTTTTATGGGGGGTCAGGAGGCTGCGCCCAGTAGTGCACGCCCCCCAGTGGGACCTGCCGCTGGTGCTCGAGGCTCTGGTCACAGAACCATTTGAGCCTCTGGAGCCGGGGTGACCAGAGCGGGGCAACACTCAGACCGAACCCCTCCTTTGTGCCCAAGAGCCTAAGGAGTGCGTTCAGGTCGAGGGCTATTCAGTTGGGGGGCTTTAATCTTCCACGCCAGAGTGGGGCGAGGGAGGCTAAATTAGACCTCCTCTGCCCGGTGCATGCGCTAGAGTGTTATGTGGAGCGCACGGCTGTCCTTAGACGCACTGAACAGCTGTTTGTGTGCTTCGGGGGCGGGGTGATCGGGAAAACGCCTGGCTGGCTGGCTCTGCGAGTGCATTGCACATGCCTACGGACAGGCGGGGAGAGCCTTCCCCACGGGGGTCCGTGCACATTCTACACGAGCTATGGCTGTGTCAACAGCCTTATTTAACGTCGTGAGTGTGGAGGACATATGCACGGCAGCGTCTTGGTCAACGCCAGGCCCCTTCATAAAGTTTTATCTCTTGGACATGTCTGGCCCCGGCCCCGGGGGACGTGACGCGCACTGGGCCCATAGGGGCTGGAGGACTCTTTCCCCCTGCTTTAGGGCAGGGCGGGGGAGTCCTCCATGTCATAGCACACCTCCGCGGGGTAAGCGCGTCAGGGTGTGCTCTGTCAGCCGCAGCCCCAATTTTTTCTCCACGGTTACGACCGAGGGAGAGGTGAGTGAGGCGCAGTGGCTGCTAACCAGAAAGCCGGTCAGAGACAGTGAGATGAAACAGTGTTGTTGTGGGACGACACGGAGCCCCGTGTATACATCGGGGCTCCGCCCACTGTACCCATATAGTCCAGTAGAGGGTGGAGCCTGTGAGAGATATAACGGGTGTTACGTATGGTAACCCTTGTTATATAAACACAGGCGGAGCCCTCTACTCAGGGGCCCTGTCTGTCCTATGCTGCTTGCTGAAGAGAAGTGTAGGATGACAGTCAGGAGGCGAGGCCTCCTTTTATGCGGTGAGATGCGCGCGCATTCAGGTAGGCCCGCTCCGGGGCCGGCTACGTCTAGAATGTCTCAGTGGATGAATGCTTGCATGATAGGATCAAGGGGAGTACGCATAGAGTCCAGTAGACGGCTCCGCCTGTGTTATATAACACGGGTTACCATACGTAACCCCTCGTTATGCCGTGATCGGCGGAAGTTTTGAATTGTGTGCTTGTTATGCCGTGAACGGCGGATGTTTTGTATTGTGTGTTGTGCTGTGAGCGGTGGTTGTGTGTGCTTGTTATGCCGTGTGCGGCGGAAGTTTTCGAATTGTTTTTTTGCTGTGGCTGCCGGGCCCCGCTGGTTTAAGTTTCATACCAGTGAACACTGTCGTGTTGCTTTAAATCCTAAAGAACCACACACATTGCATCAAATATGAGTGACACAAACGATAATGGGGATGGAATGGAAAAAAGAACAGTCAAGCTTACTAGTAAAGCCTTGGCTTGCAAAATCGAACAACTGCAAAAAGAACGTCAGTCAAAAGTGAAGAATGTTAAAGGACGCACGCAGGAAATCAAACATCTAATGAAACATGATGAAAATGCAAAGGATGTTAAACTCAAACTGGACAAATGAATTCATCAATATGAAAATGCAAAAACAGCACATGACTCAGTTATTATGTTGCTTTCGGAAGACGAACTGGAAATACAAAATATCTGGTTTCAACAAATAACAAAACATAACAATGATTTCATGGAGGATGTACAACAATGGCTATTGGAAACTGGGAGGCCCTTTCTGCAACATGTGACTGCCAATAAACCAATCGCTGCAAACACAGATATTCCTCTCATTCTACCAGACGAGGCACCTGCCAATATAAAGGAGCAATTCGAACACACTGAGGCTCAGCAGGACGTTTTCTGTCCCCCGTCAAACATGAGGGCTACATCATGCACACAAGAAGATATACAACCTGGTGACAGCATATCAAATATTGGTAGCAGAAAAAGCAGGCAAAGCTCTAGTGGCTAAAGATTAAGAGCTTCCAGCACCACATCCGCACAAATAAAAGCTGAGGCAGAAGTAGCAGCCATGAAAGCACTCCAAAAACTCCTAAAGGACAAACATGTCCTGGAAGCACAGGAACAGGAATTGAGGAGCAAAAAAGAGCAAATGGAGTTAGAAGGAAACATTGCTGCCACCATTACTAAAATGAAAGTTTTGGCAGCAGAGGTTGCGCAAGACCAGGGGTCTCCAACATGTCGATCCCAGTAGCTCGCAAGCCCTCAATAAGTAGCTCACCAAACAAAAACAAAAAAAAAAAAAAAGGAAATGCAATTAAAAGAATCTACCCTATGCATAAACGAAACCTCAATCATAGCGAACTCTATCTACTTACTACAACTCTATATCTATCTAACACCCCTCCTCCCCCCACCCCCCACAATGAATATTGACCAAGCACGTTCTTGCTTGATTTGCGGGACCAGCGTTGCAGTCGGGAAGAAAAGCAATGTGGCACCTCAAACTTCATAAGGAGTTTGACCTTTCCTTCTGGCAGAATCTACACATCACATCAGCCCCATTGAGCAGCCTAGTCGTGCCAGCCTATACAACACATGAGGGCCAGAGCTTTACTGTGTGTGTGTTGCAACTTGCATATTTATTGCACTTGACAAACACACACGCATGGCGTAATTTCCACTGGGGACAGGAGGGACATGTCCCCCCCACTTTTCGAAATCCCGTTTGTGTCCCCTCACTTTACAAATATGTTTATTATTATTTTTTAACGCAAGCCGTCATCGCCACGGAGGAGCACACAGCTTCTGTGAGCGAGCGAGACAGAGA
>JAAKFY010000021.1:3454093-3542454 GCA_011823955.1 Dissostichus mawsoni
GTAGGGGAGTTGACAGGGGACTCTACCCGCGTTATGAGGCACTATTTTCGGATACATTACATTTTCACCCCTTTGCCTGGTTCTCAAAAAGTTACTCTGACAAATGTGACTCTGGAGGAATGAGAGGGGAGTTGACAGGGGACTCTACCCGCGTATAGGCACTATTTTCGGATACTTTTTTCATTTTCACCCCTTTTTTGATGGATGAATTTGAACTTATTTTGTTACTTTTTGCTCAGTTTGACCCAGTTCTGGCCACCGTGTTGCCTGGAGGATAGGACCGAGAGATGACAGACTCTCTGGCCGCCTCACAAGAGTCTATTGTCGGACCCTTTCTTTGCTTTTCCGGGGCACCCCAAACCCTCCACGGTTGGGGCACCATGAATTGATGCATCAGACCAAATGTTGCCATCACCAGCCCTGCGGAGGTGGGACCATCCAACCCGGTGGTAACCCAATACCTCCCTTGGTCCGTGCACCATGGATTGAAGCATCGGACCCAGTGTCGCAATCACCGGTCACACTAACGCATATAAACAGATAAATAGAACATCATTTTGATCAAATTCATTGTGTCTGTTCTAGTGAGGATGTCGTCCGAATGCCCGGTGTGCAGATTCCTCTATCTGGCGTTGAACAAGCACCTTAAGCACAAACATGCAGTGCGTAACTTGGAAGAGAGACGCATCATTCTGAAAATGGTGAGTGGCAGGATAAATGTTCGCACCAAACCCTGTCCCATCACAGGGTGTTCGTATGCTGGGAAGAGACTGGACCATCATGTAACTCATGACCACCCTGAGTTCTCCCGATGTGAGGCACATCAGGTCATGGCAAGGCTGAAGCATAGTGTGGCCCTGCAGTTGCTCCATGACCTCCGTGAGACTAACCCCATCATTGGAATGGCTACATCATTGGATATAGACAATGAGGAGGAATACCCCGGGCACCCTCCACCCTTGTCCCCACATACCGAGTGTGACAACGAGGACTGCAGGCAGGTGGTGCTGGAAAATGTGGCATTGAGGGCTCAGAAGGATGCCCTCAATGATGAGGTGAAGACCCTGCGCTCCAGGCTGAAAAAGGAGCTAAAACCCAGGAAGCAGAGTGCCACTGCTGCTGTGCTTGAGGAAGAGGAAGAATGTATACGATTTAAGGGCCTTCCAATCACAAGTACCTCCGGCACGAACACAGCAGCCTCCGGTAGTGAGCCCTGTGTGAAGACCCCTGCCCACACTGTCATGCAGTCCCCAGCAGCCTCCGGTAGTGAGACCCCTGTATGTCAGAAGACCCGTGCGTCTGTCTACAATAAGCTGAAAGCTAAGCTGGCTAAGGACTCGCCCTCCCCCCCAAATCTCTGGTCCACTGGGAAGGGACGGGGGAATACCATGCGTGAAATCAAGTTGCCTAAAAGCATGGAGGCGTACATTCAGACATACAGGGATCATTGTGAGGGTGTCGCTCCGACAGTAAAACATAAAGAAAATGCTCTGTCGAAGGTCAGCCGGATAAAACACTTCCTCACATTCTCGTCCCATGGTGTGAAGCGGCTGTCAGACTGGCTGTTCCTGAAAGACTTGAAGAAGATCCGTGGCTGGATCAAGTATATTTCGAAGTGGTGCCAGGCAGTCACCACATCGGAGTTCTTCCTGAAGAATGTGAATCATTTCATGAGGTACATGTCTGATTCAGAGCCAACATGAAAAACATGAAGAAGGCAGTCAATGTGCACCAGTTTAAGGTGAAAAGGAATAAACTGGATCATCTGCCGAGCCAGGCTGAACTTTTGCCGCCATGGCGGCCGCAGAGAAGCGCATCCCCCAGCTCCTCGACCTGATGACCAGCACGCCGACCTCAAGCACCCAATACCTGCTATATGGCTATCTAACCCTCCATTGGAGCCTCCTCTATGGCCACCGTCCGGGCGTGTACGCAAACATGACCAACATCGAGGTATTAGAGGCGGACAAAAGGGGAACACTGATGGCTACATCATCCATGTGCAGGACCACAAGACGGCCAAGACATTTGGCGAAGCACAGCTGGCGCTTACAGTAAATGAGTTTAGCTGGGTCATGCGGTGGATGGGGATAAAAGAGGCATTGCTGGGTCCTCAGAATGAATTCTTCCTTTCCACAACAGGGAAGTTGGCCTCCAAGAACCTGAATGCTCACTTGAAGAGTGCATGGGCTGATGCTGGGCTAGAAACAGCCGTCACCTTCACAATCCTGCGCACTGCCCTGGCTGACAATATCAAGCATCACCAAGATCCAGCAAGCCGGTCGATTCTCGCCAGGTTTATGTGTCACGACATAACCACGGCTGACCGGTTCTACTCGAATGCACCTGGAATAAAGGAGGCATTGAAATCCGCTCAATATTCAGGGTGTCATCGGTTGCGGCAGCAGCTGCAGCAGCATCAGAAGGATGTCTACGGCCATCAGATGAGGATACCTCCGAAGAGGGCTCCGGGGCTGAGAGCAGCAGACAAGACCCCAACGATACGTCTTCTTCAGAGCATGAGCAACCTGAAGGGTCATTGGAGCGGGAGCAGCAGTGGATGCGGAAGCGGGAGGGAAAGAGGCCAATGAAGTCTGGACCGGGACCGGTTGACTCAACCTGTTTGCCCTTGTGCACCGTACGAATTAGACCCCTAAATTGGTCCCCGGGCCCCCGCTAAACATTGGGAGTATATGTACCGTGTATACTGTTTTTGTCATGCATACTGGATGCTGAGGGGCGTGCAGCATTACGGTTACCAGGGGCATGAAAACATCCTCCACAGAAAGGGGTGGTGGTTCCGTGAAGAAGGCCGAATGTGGATGCTGAGGGGCGGGCAGCATTACGGTTACCAGGGGCATGAAAACATCCTCCACAGAAAGCGGTGGTGGTCCCGTGAAGAAGGCCGAATGTGGATGCTGAGGGGCGGGCAGCATTACGGTTACCAGGGGCATGAAAACATCCTCCACAGAAAGGGGTGGTGGTGCCGTGAAGAAGGCCGAATGTGGATGCTGATGGGCGGACAGTAAAGCACCACAAAATACACCCCCCTTTTAGGGTCACCAGGGGCACGAAGTTCTGGAGGGTGTGAATGTCTGGGTTTAGTCTGCGGGGGAGTGCTTAAGTGTGGGGGCCCGGGGACCCACGGTGCGCAAGGTTATGGAAGTGCACACATTAGGGAGACATGCTGGAGGTCTCCAGGCCGTCCTTTGGGGGTCTGTGAGCGGGCAAAGAGAGGGACATTTACCGGTCTCTCTCCTGGATGTGTGAAATAGTCTAAGTGCACACATTAGGGAGACATGCTGGAGGTCTCCAGGCCGTCCTTTGGGGGTCTGTGAGCGGGCAAAGAGAGGTGCATTTACCGGTCTCTCTCCTGGATGTGTGAAATAGTCTAAGTGCACACATTAGGGAGACATGCTGGAGGTCTCCAGGCCGTCCTTTGGGGGTCTGTGAGCGGGCAAAGAGAGGTGCATTTACCGGTCTCTCTCCTGGATGTGTAAATAGTCTAAGTGCACACATTAGGGAGACATGCTGGAGGTCTCCAGGCCGTCCTTTGGGGGTCTGTGAGCGGGCAAAGAGAGGTGCATTTACCGGTCTCTCTCCTGGATGTGTGAAATAGTCTAAGTGCACACATTAGGGAGACATGCTGGAGGTCTCCAGGCCGTCCTTTGGGGGTCTGTGAGCGGGCAAAGAGAGGTGCATGACAGCTATTGCAAGCCAGGAAAAGAGAGCTTGGATCCTGGGTAAACAGTGTTTAAATAGTATGGGACTTCCAGGGAACATGACAGCTATTGCCAAGCCAGGAAAAGTGTTTGAAAGGTGGGGAAAAGTGTGTAAATAGAGGCAGAGTGAAGCCAGAGAGCAGGACGGCGCAGCTGCCTTTTCAACCCAGGAAAAGTGTTTGAAAGGTGGGGAAAAGTGTTCATGCAGCCCCCTAATAACGGTAATAATGATTAAAAACCATTTATAGGGCAGTGTATTTTAAAAGTGAAAAAAAACTATTTTAAACCGGTTAAAAAGCACAAAGTGATTTAAGTGCAGTTCCTATGTTTCCCCACAGGAGGGCTCTTCACCCTACATGAGCACAGTGCATTAACAGTAAAACATACAATAAAAAAAGGCAAATCGATGGATTTGGTGCAGGGAGGCTCCGCACCAGACACAGGTACATTCCCAAGTCCCCACAATAGTGACAACGGTGATTTAAACTAGTTTCTGCGGGGAAAAGAGTGCTAAAAGTCGGATAAAACTCTGCTAAAACTCTGATAACGGTGTGGTAAAAGTCTGATTGTTTCAGAGACCCATATAATGATACAATAAACCATTTACATCTAAAAGTATCCATTAAAATTCATTTGCAGGGGAAAAAGTGCAGAGAGAAGCCTGAAAATGCCTCTCCAGGACCACGGAGAGCTCCCAGGTGCTGAAGAGGGGGAGACAGGCTCACAGCTCGGCCCGGAACCTTCAGCAGGCCCCCCTGCAGCAGGGGACATGACAGCTATTGCCAAGCCAGGAAAAGAGCTTGGATCCTGGGTAAACAGTGTGCACAGGGTATGGGACTTCCAGGGGGCATGACAGCTATTGCCAAGCCAGGAAAAGAGCTTGGATCCTAGGTAAACAGTGTGCACAGGGTATGGGACTTCAGGGGACATGACAGCTATTGCCAAGCCAGGTAAAGAGCTTGGATCCTGGGTAAACAGTGTGTACAGGGTATGGGACTTCCAGGTATTTACAAGACTTTTCCCCCGCCTTTCAAACACTTATGCCTGGGTTGTAATGTCAGCTGCTCCGTCCTGCGCTCTGGATAAACTCTGCCTCTATTTACAACACCTTTCCCCAGGTTTAAAACACTTATTGCTGGGTTGTAATGTCAGCTGCTCCATCCTGCTAAGTGCACACATTAGCAGACATGCTGGAGAGCATTAGTCCGTCCTTTGGGGGTCTGTGAGCGCACTCTGGGGCAGAGATAAGGGTACAATTAGGTCTGTCACTTTGGGTAACCGCACCACTCATTGACATCTCCCGAGAGCGGACGTCCATTATCGGTAAGGCGTCTAAGGCAGAGATAAGGGTACAATTAGGTCTTTCACTTTGGGTAACCGCACCACTCATTGACATCTCCCGAGAGCGGACGTCCATTATCGGTAAGGCCTCTAATGCGAGTGAAAACCAGCCTTGAATGATGGGATAGTAGACTAAAAGCTTTAGGAATCCAAACTATAACATATAATAAGTACCCTTTATCAAGATTGATGCAAAGAAATTGACATTTGACCTTTTTAGAGAGGTTTAGAAAAGAAACCCACCTCTGGGGTCATTTGGGAAGATTTGCCCTATATCTGGAACCTGTTGGGAGGTCATATTAAGTTGAATAATTAATACGAAAGTTAATATAATCAAATATAATCAAATAATAATCAAATATAATCAAATATATTCTTGTATAACCCACAATGTATTTCATGTTGTTCTATTATCACAGTATATACAAACATAAGTGGTTTGTTAAATTGAGTTTAGGCCTATAATAGTTTATGGGTGTCACTGTTTAGCAGAGGGGAGACAGTTGTCTTCACTCACAGCAGGCTGTGCACAGGGGGGGGGGGGGGGGCCGACTCAATGGAAAAGTACTGAAGCCCCAAAATGGGTTTAGGCCATACCATAGGAGAATATGTCTGGACATGTTCAGTCCTGCACACCAGAGGTCATGACCTTTCCCACATTTATGGGTATGAAGGTGTGTCTTTGGTTTTCTGTCCCTGTGTGCAGCATGAAAGCTCTGGTTGAGAGGAGAAAGCTCCAGAGCGGGTTTCTCCTTGGTAAGTCCTCTCAAATTGACTTTGGTTTTGAATGTATGTTGAATGAAAGTTTTAATGTGTTTTTTATCACCGACCATTTATGAGGATATTCCTCTAAATTCTGTCGGAAGAATTTAAAAGGTACAATTTAAATGTCACAACTGAAGTGGGCCAGTTGAAGTTAGAATTTAAATGTCACAACTGAAGTGGGCCAGTTGAAGTTAGAATTTAAATGTCACAACTGAAGTGGGCCAGTTGAGGTTAGAATTGAAATGTCACAACTGAAGTGGGCCAGTTGAGGTTAGAATTTAAATGTCATAACTGAAGTGGGCCAGTTGAAGTTAGAATTGAAATGTCACAACTGAAGTGGGCCAGTTGAAGTTAGAATTTAAATGTCACAACTGAAGTGGGCCAGTTGAAGTTAGAGTTTAATGTAAGAAATGTAAAACTGTCAATTAAGGTTTTATATTAGAAAAGGTTCACAGCATGATATATTTTGTATGATTGTCATATTGTAACGAGAGAAGGTAAAAACCCTGTAAAAGTGTGGACCATTTTCTTCAAATAAAATCATCCCACCCTTTTGGATTGGGATAACTTAAAGAAATCTGCGCTCTCCTCTCCTGCTTAAAGGTAAGATTGCACAACTGCCACACTCACACTTAGGCAGGGCCACATCTCATTACTGATACCATAATCCTACGGGATCGCTTTAACAGATTTAGCGTGTCGTCTGAATTGAAACAGCAGTTAATTGAACCTGGTTCTTCAGGAGTTAGTAGAGGTGAGATCTTGCTGATCCAGGTAGATGCGAGCCGGGCAATAAACTTACATAGACTCAATAGCTTCTGTTAGGTCAATTAGTAGGACTGAGTAATTGCCGGAATAAATTAACAGGCGATTTTGCTGATTGACACCTCTTTTGAACCGTTAGAGACAATAGAATCGAGGGGTGTCCTAAATCCATCTAAACATTACCATTGAGGAATGAGAGTGATGCACACGCAGTTTGCCCAAACCGAAAGCTATGTTACGCTCTATAGAAAACTAAGTTTATTGCCATAAATATGATGATGATTATCATAATCATTTCAAAGTGACACAGAGAGATTGGACTAACCTTCAGCAGCGTTTATATGCGTTGTAATGCCTTTGTCTTTCCTGGCTTCGCTGCCGTGAGTTATGTGAAGTACTAGCTAAAAGATTGGAGCCAGTTTTACCTAAATGGTTCATTCTGACCAAAATGGATTTGTACAGGGAAGGCAGGGCTTTCACAATGTAAGGAGGGTGCTCAATGTTTTCTTAATCACAGCTCACACTGTCCGCTCCTCGAGCCCCACAGGGCGGAGCAGCGAGCCCCCCAACGTCCCGCCAACACGGCACCCAGACCCCACGCAGCATTCTCATCTGTTTGTCATTACTGGTGTCCTTTTCTGGTTGCTAACAAACGCCATTGTAACACAAACACTGATGTTCCGCTGTAACGGTTGTGGACTCATGAAACAGAGTGGGCGAGCTGACCAATCAGAGCACAGTGGGCTCATAGGGAGGGAGGGGCAGGAGCTCCAAAAAGCCGTTTAGGACAGAGAGTGAATACACATACTATACAGAGATGCTGTATGAGAAACCAATGTGAGTTTGGAACATTGAACAATGTAAATATATTCTAGTAGACCTCAACAATGTCACAGTCTGCTCCATCATTCACCAGTAGTTTTCCATTCACCTGTCTCACCTGTTAATCACACGCACGTGTTTGCTCACTCTCTTTCTCTACTGCGCCCATTAGTTTTACTGCCAGTATTTAAACCCTCACCAGACACACACCCGTTGCCAGATCGTACTTTGCCTTCATGCTAGTCTTTCACGCGTTTGTTACCAGATTGCCTACCCGGTTCCGACCCTGCCTGTCCCTGACCTGCCTGCTCTGCCTGTTCCCTGATCCTGCCTGTCTTTGGACTATCCTGCCTTGCCTGCTGTCTGACCCTGCCTGTACCTACGTTGACCGCCTCGCCTGCTCCCTGACCCTCTGCCCGGCCCTGACTCACCTTCTGCCTGCTGTCCTCTGGTTCGTTTGCCTGCACATCATCCGGCTGTTACTATTCTGCTGGTATCCCTCTGCTCTGGTATTATTACCAATAAAGTACATTACCAATACTCCTTGGTTTCTCGAGTGCTGCATTTGGGTCCTTCATAAGATTGTGACAAACAATGGAACTATGATCAGTAGAAATGGCCATCTCTGAGCCAATGAGAGTTCATACAAGAGCAGAGACCCAGCACCCCGACTGATCTAAAGACGCTGCATGTGTTCGGCCTCTTACCTCGTACAGTTCTGGTCTGACTGGCTGTCTGCAGTCCAGCTCTGGTTCTGGATCTTTCTCCACACTGGGGACAGGAGGAGTCTCCTGATGAAGGTCTCTGCTCCCAGTATGAGGTGATGCCTGTCTGCAGACCAGTGTCCCAGCTGATAGAGACTGGATCCTTCAGGACGTCCTGACACAGAGCACAGCTGGACAGCTGCTCCTCCACAGGAACACGACTCTTCCTCTTCCCTCTGTGGAGATGAACACATCCTTTATAGCACTTTACATTAGAGGAGCTGATTCTCACCAAAGGTACAACAAGGTGGAAAATTCTAGTTTAACATTTTAAAAGGTCTATATCTCGATATAATATATCTTAGTGATCAGGTAGATAGTTTACACTTCACATTATTATAAAAGCAAACCTCATCCTGTCTGGATTCATCCTGTCTGGATTCATAGCATTATAAACACAATTCACATAGAATTTGCTGTGAATTAATTACAATAAACATAGCATAAAAAGCATAGAGCATACAAATATTTAAAATATTTTCTGAATGAGACCGGTTTGATTAAAGCTAGGCTAACATTAGCTGCTCCATCAACACTCTGAATGACTTCCTGTAGTCATAAGTACAGCAGTGAGTATATTGTTAGCACCACAGACAGTCTCTGGTTTATAGGAACATGAATAACCCTGATTTAATATGAGCTGCTGTAGAGCTCTGTCCTCCTCTCTGATTCCCCTCAGGCCGTCAGAGACCAGGAGCACAATCTCAACACTGACAGGTTTTTGTAACAGAGCGTCACAAACTTTACACTCAAGTTGAAATGTTTCACGCTGCACGAATACGCAGGTGACATGAATTTCACCTCTTCACTTTATTCGTGTTGCCAGACACAGATCTGGGTCTTTGTATTGACTCTACATGTGATCTTTAAAACTCTGTTACAGCTTCTATTGCTAAACCAACCAGCTGACCAGGTTATCACTATTATTAACATCTTAAATATACATATCATAAACATGCACAAGTCGTACATTCATGTTTTGGACGATATGTTTTGTTTTAATAACAGCTTTTATCTATATTTTAGCAATTTAAAACCATTTAATACCACTAGCAATGATATGCAATTGCATATATATCCTTAAGTAATGTTTGCTTACTCTACTCTACTGCGCACATGACATTATTAAAGAACAGATCTTAAAAAAATTACAAATCTGAATCCTCTTCAGGTCAGTTTACAGTAGAAACTCTTACTTTGTGTCTGAGGGTCCAGGTTCATCACTGAAGAGTGGAGGGTCCTCTTTAGACCGGTTACTCTTCAGAGACAGACAGCTGGGGACTGGAGACTTGTCCTCTTCCTCATCTTTTAAATCACTCATCTTCTCGAGTCTGAGAGATAAACCACTAACACTGGAGACACACACACACACACACACAATATAATAACACACTTGTTTCAATCATAACATTATAAACTTGGTTAAAACAAATTAAATCAGTCAGACTTCAGACAGGCTGCTCAAAAACCAAGAAATAAAAAAGTTCACACCATTTGAAGAGGTCTCATTGGATCCAGTATAACAGAGTAAATAGTGTGTTAAAAAGCAGATCCCGGTGTTAACACTCACCCTGTTGTCCTCCTGCTCTGTCGAAGTGTAAAATGGAGTCTGGCAGTCTGACTTCATATTTTCACTTTGAACCTTCCTCCCTGTCTGCAGCTCCTCCTTTGTTTCATGACCAGCTGAACAGGTTCATGTTTAACCCTTTATGGAACCTTCCCTGCTGGTAGTTGATCTATTATATCAATAATGAGTTTAGTATCTAAAGTATCTAAATCTCTAAGGTACCCAAACTCAAAATGCACATAAGGGTTAACTCTAATTCTAGGTTTGTTTAGGATATTGGTTTAGCAAACTCTATGAACAAGTTAAGACCTCCAGCCAACACAATGACACACAGGACCACAACTTAGGAACATGGAAAATAATTGTGTATTCTTAAATCAAAACATATAGATCAGAGAAAATACAATTACTCACAGAAAGTATAAAATAAAAATGAAATAAAATGTATTAAAATGTTTCTGATACAGGAAGAAGAAAATGCTTTCAACATGAATCACAGATCTGTTTACAATGTTCAAAATAAAACTCCAAAGAAAGGTGTTCTTTAACCCGTCCCTACCTTCCTGTGGATCAACATCCACATATCATCCATAGGAGACGACATCATCCACATATCATCCATAGGAGACACAACATCCACATATCATCCATAGGAGAGGACACAACATCCACATATCATCCATAGGAGACGACATCATCCACATATCATCCATAGGAGACACAACATCCACATATCATCCATAGGAGAGGACACAACATCCACATATCATCCATAGGAGACGACACATCCACATATCATCCATAGGAGACACAACGTCCACATATCATCCATAGGAGACAACACAACATCCACATATCATCCATAGGAGACACAACGTCCACATATCATCCATAGGAGACAACACAACATCCACATATCATCCATAGGAGACGACACATCCACATATCATCCATAGGAGACGACATCCACATATCATCCATAGGAGACACAACATCCACATATCATCCATAGGAGACGACATCCACATATCATCCATAGGAGACACAACATCCACATATCATCCATAGGAGACACAACATCCACATATCATCCATAGGAGACGACACATCCACATATCATCCATAGGAGACGACATCCACATATCATCCATAGGAGACACAACATCCACATATCATCTATAGGAGACGACAACATCCACATATCATCCATAGGAGACACAACATCCACATATCATCTATAGGAGACGACACAACATCCACATATCATCCATAGGAGACAACACAACATCCACATATCATCTATAGGAGACAACACAACATCCACATATCATCTATAGGAGGCACAACATCCACATATCATCCATAGGAGACAACACAACATCCACATATCATCCATAGGAGACAACACAACATCCACATATCATCTATAGGAGACGACACAACATCCACATATCATCCATAGGAGATGACAAACATCCACATATCATCCATAAGAGACAACACAACATCCACATATCATCCATAGGAGATAACACATCAACATATCATCCATAGGAGACGACACAACATCCACATATCATCCATAGGAGACACAACATCATCCACATATCATCCATAGGAGACGACATCCACATATCATCCAGAGGAGACACAACATCATCCACATATCATCCATAGGAGACGACATCCACATATCATCCATAGGAGACACACAACATCCACATATCATCCATAGGAGATGACAAACATCCACATATCATCCATAGATGACACAACATCCACATATCATCCATAGGAGACGACATCCACATATCATCCATAGGAGACAAACATAACATCCGCATATCATCCATAGGAGATGACACAAAATCCACATATCATCCATAGGAGACAACACAACATCCACATATCATCCATAGGAGACACACAACATCCACATATCATCCATAGAGATGACCAACATCCACATATCATCCATAGGAGACGACATCCACATATCATCCATAGGAGACAACAAACATCCGCATATCATCCATAGGAGACGACACAAAATCCACATATCATCCATAGGAGATGACACAACATCCACATATCATCCATAGGAGACACAACATCCACATATCATCCATAGGAGACACAACATCCGCATATCATCCATATGAGACGACAAAACATCCACAAATCATCCATAGGAGACGACATCCACATATCATCCATAGGAGACACAACATCATCCACATATCATCCATAGGAGACGACATCCACATATCATCCATAGGAGACAACAAACATCCGCATATCATCCATAGGAGACAACACAACATCCGCATATCATCCATATGAGACGACAAAACATCCACAAATCATCCATAGGAGACGACATCCACATATCATCCATAGGAGAGACACAACATCCACATATCATCCATAGGAGACGACACAAATCCACATATCATCCATAGGAGATGACACAACATCCACATATCATCCATAGGAGACACATCCACATATCATCCATAGGAGACACAACATCCACATATCAACCATAGGAGACGACACATCCACATATCATCCATAGGAGACACAACATCCACATATCATCCACAGGAGACAAAACATCCACATATCATCCATAGGACAACACAACATCCGCATATCATCATAGGAGAGGACACAACATCCACATATCATCCATAGGAGACAACATCCACATATCATCCATAGGAGACAACATCCACATATCAATCCATAGGAGAGGACACAACATCCACATATCATCCATAGGAGACACAACATCCACATATCATCCACAGGAGACAAAACATCCACAAATCATCCATAGGAGACGACATCCACATATCATCCATAGGAGACACAACATCCACATATCACCATAGGAGACGACACAACATCCACATATCATCCATAGGAGACACAACATCCACATATACCATAGGAGAGGACACAACATCCACATATCATCCATAGGAGACACAACATCCACATATCACCATAGGAGAGGACACAACATCCACATATCATCCATAGGAGACACAACATCCACATATCAACCATAGGAGACACAACATCCACATATCATCCATAGGAGACGACACAACATCCACATATCATCCATAAGAGACACAACATCCATAATATATGCCTTAAAATAGCATGATAGGTGCACTTTAAAGTGTTTTTTTAAATGAAAAATAAAAACGTGTTTTTTAAGGCTGGGCAAAATAACGCGTTATTATCGTGTTTTTTTTTTACAATTTGTATATTGTCCGTAGCTCACTGGCTCTGAATACACGTACAGACCATGGGTCACAGGAGGGGCAAGTGTTGATCAGTATTGTTGTCATCACGCGTCTCAACCAATGAGAGCATCTAGGGATATTTTATTCATGCTACACTCACAACTACGTCATACAAACTGAAATAAAGCAGAGACTGTTCGCCATGGCACAGATAGTCTGTGCTTTGGAGAAAAGTTATACATATACACGACTTTTTCATTTTATTACTGAATTTTGCGCAAAACAATACGATTAATCACGATCGCATAAAATCATTTGATCGTGATTAAATTAATCGTTGCACAGCACTAATGTTTATCAAAGTAAATGTAATTTCTGTGATCCAGTGCAGTTCTTCCTGATGCCTCCAGTGTCGGGGGTCGCTGTCATTTTACAACCCGGTTGAGATTTGACCACGTTCACTTCCGCACGATGAGAGGTCAAAGGTCATCCAGGCTCCGGAGCCACAGCTTCAGGGCGAACATGGTCCCGGCGCTGACCCGCTCCAAGTCCGGGCCGCTGACTGGTGCCCGGCTGAGGAAAACCTCCAGAGGCAGCGAGGAGTTGCTCAGAGCGCCATCTGCAGAGACCTGAGACACACTGCATGCACACACACATTTCATGAGGACATTTAACACTCAAAGGATTCTTCTAGATAATCTACTCATTTAATCTCACACATTTTACTTTTTCTCGTACATTTGTAAGGTTTTTCTCAAATGAACTTAATTTTTAGAGAAAATATTTGTTTATCTTAAACATTTGAGTTTTTCTTGTAAATGTTAAATCTCAGAGAATATTCAAGTTGTTTTCTTGTGATCATGTATAAAAATGATGTAAATGATATAAAAAATGATACACAACGGTTGCCCTGTAAAGATTTTGTTACTTCAAATAATGTTTCACCAAAACTAAAATATGAGAAACTAAAAAACCTGGTTTTGAGGAGTTGTTACGTGACGCTGCGCTGCAGGTCGTGATTCTCTCCGTCCGGGTCGGACACCACGGCGCTGACCAGCTGGCGGTCGGCCCACAGACAGGCACTGACCTCCGCCGGAGACGGGCTCAGAGACGCCTGCAGGGTGACATTCACATTTCAGATGTCACACCAACAACCACCTCACGGGGCGCCATATAGCTCACCTGGTAGGTAAAGGGACTCAGTTCCCATGCGGAGGACCCAGGTCGAATCCGGCCTGGGACCATGTAGTCCCCTCTATCTCCCCCTTTCAACACTGGTGAAATCAGGTGTATATCAGTATGTAGTGTCTCTACTTTAAAGAGTCCTCTCCTGCTGATGTTCAGGTGTATATCAGTATGTAGTGTCTCTACTTTAAAGAGTCCTCTCCTGCTGATGTTCAGGTGTTTATCAGTATGTAGTGTCTCTACTTTAAAGAGTCCTCTCCTGCTGATGATCAGATGTATATCAGTATGTAGTGTCTCTACTTTAAAGAGTCCTCTCCTGCTGATGTTCAGGTGTATATCAGTATGTAGTGTCTCTACTTTAAAGAGTCCTCTCCTGCTGATGTTCAGGTGTATATCAGTATTTAGTGTCTCTACTTTAAAGAGTCCTCGCTCCCACACACTCAATACTGATATACACCTGATGTTCTAATCTTTTTGTACTGTTACTAGAGAAACATTTTGAAATCAGGACTTTCACTGGAGAACTTTAAGACCGTAGTATTTGTACTTTTACTGAAGTAAAGGAGTACTTCCTCCCACACTGCTGGTCAGTCTGCAGCGAGGACAACTACCAGTGTTGGTTTCCCCGATTACCCGTGAAGGCAGCATACAGACGGCATCTTTTCCACAGAATGGTTTTTCTCACTCTGACCTGAGAACGAGTCTGGAATTATAACAACACAAATATTCTACAGAGTGTTTTTAATATAATCACAGATATAAAAAAAAACCTTTCTACTTCAAAGATCCTCAAACCTGCATTGTTTTTGGAATAATTTGATGGTGAAATAAAGTGAAAGAAGAGAAAGAGAGGAGATAAAAACACGTCAACGTTTAAATAACTGCAGATGTTTCAAATATCAGTAAAACACACAAAGGACGCACAATTAGAATAACACAAGAGGCGGGAAAAAGAGAAATAATGAAAACAAAACAGTGATTTTTTTACATTTTTAATTAGAGACGGGGGGGAAGCGGTTGTAAAGACAATTAACTGAAACAATAATAAGATCTTCTTATTAAATTATAAAAAAATATAAAAATGTTCACGTCTTTCTTACATTCACAGCAGGGTTCATTCTGTTTAAATCTACACTCATATATTCACTGTGTTCAGAACATTAAAACATAAGAGACAGGATTTAATATTCAGCTCGACCCCTGATCCAATACACAGAACATCAACAGGTATATTAATACAAAACATCCCCAATAAAGACAGTGGAGGGATTCAAGATGCATTTAAACATCAGTATTAACATTTCTACTTGAAAACACCCTAAATATATGACGTCTCTTCACCTAGAGACGTCTTCTTCCAGATGTTCCTCTATTTATCTGGCTCATCCAGCCCCTTCACTTTCCCCTATATTGATGCATTTAACTTTAGAAAATGAAACCTGGAACATTTAAAGTGGACCTATCATGCTATATTGGAAACATATTTGTGTAGGGCCATACCTATACAAAACATGTCAGTGAAGTTTTTTGCTTAAAATCCCAAACAGATCCCCCGTTGTAGCCATGCCTCATACTGCTCATACCCCTCTTTTGCAGCCCTGTTAGAGAAACGTGGATTCTGGGTCCTTAGCTTGAAAAGAAAAAAAAGAGGAGGCGGAGCTAATGCCTGATCAGAACTCTACCGGAGATAAAGTTAAATTCTGCTGTTATAAAATGCCATCCTGTTCTAAACCACATCAAGGATTATTTCTGAACAGTATGGAGTTCAAATGCTTTTTCTCTTGCGGGTTTATCACAAGATGAGTTCCTTACTATTTCCTGCTTTTTAAACACATGTGCTCTCCAGTACAGGTTAGCTCTGAGTGTTAGCGAGGCTTGCTAATGTAAACACAGATGAGTTTACGTCCAAAACATTGTTTCTGATAGCAACTTTCTGTGGGTCCACCATCCGAAATTACGTCATATCGGCAGCAAACCTGTATCCGCTCGTTGTACCCCGGTTTTTAAAAGATGTGGGTACGGAGGAAAAGAGAAAGGGTTTTATTTTTTGACGCTGCGTTATTTCCCCGAAACACCGGGGACACATATTTATGTATAAAAGACATCAAAAAGTGCATTGTGCATGATAGGTCCCCTTTAACCTGTTAAACCCTGAGCCTGTTTTTCAGGTTTCAGGCTCGAAAATGACATTCCCAGAACAAATGACCATATCTTCCCTTCTAAAAGTTGTAAATTAATCATCTTTTTTCTCAAAGCAAGGTTACATCTGTGAGTTGGATGTAGAAGTGTCAGAATCAATATAGATGTTTTTATTTTAAAGTAAATTCAGATTGAACACAGTAAAAAAATGTAAATTATATTGTCCGTCCAAAAAAAAAACATTACTTATAGTGAAAACCAGCCTTGAATGATGGGATGGTAGACTAAAAGCTTTAGGAATCCAAACTACAACATATAATAAGTACCCTGCATCAAGATTGATGCAAAACAAGTGAAATTTGACCTTTTTAGAGAGATTTAGCAAAAAAAACCACTTCTGGGGTCATTTGGGTGCATTTTCTATATCTCTGGCCCCCCTTGGTCGATTTTGATGATTGACATCTCTTTCTAACCGCTAGAGCCAGTGAAATCGAGGGAAAGTTCCAAATACACACACGTTACCAAATAAGGAGTGAGAGTGACGCGTAGCCAAAACCGGAGGCTGCGATAACTCTGGTGGCTACCATTAGCAGCTAACTTTTATTCTCTGATTTTTACATAAAAATGGAATTATGGATTATCAATAATTTTTTCAAAGTGACAGACCATTGGTATAACCTATGGATTAACCCTCAGCAGCGTTTTTATCGTTTTAATGCCATTGAATACGACTTTTGATCAGAATAACAGCTAAGGTGAGACGATCTCCCGTGAATGCTCCGTGAAGCTCTGTGTTGTGATGTCTGTGTTTGCTTCCCCTGTCGCGAGTTCTGATCGCTCAGTGATGATACTAATACCTATATAATCTGCGGAATCTCAGCTTTAATCGGATATCTTGTATGTGCAGTTACGATAAGTAATAAGGGTATCTTTATCTTGAGTTCTGTGCCAAGTGCGTTAGCATTTTTTCGCTCAGGGGTATTTAGACGCTTCTTATGAGACTTGTGTTTTGTTTTGGTAAAAAATAGTTCGCATCGTCAGTTAGCTGAGATTCTTCCCGTTAATCTGGTATGACACATTAATAGGTTTCATAAATGTTAAGAAGCCCTGAGACACACTTTCACGAGCAGCGATCGGGGGGGGCGCTTGTCCTTAAGAGGTTAATTTAAATATCCAGTTTTTGTTCATATTGCAATGTCAATTTTTTTGCACGATATTTAAAGATCAGAGTGATGTTAAAACTACGGTATTTCAAAGATATTGAAATGTACATTACATATCACTTGTTAGACGCTTTTATCCAAAGCAACTAACATACTCAGTACTGTGGGCAATCCCCACAGGAGCAACTTTGGGGTGAAGTGTCTCAGGGACGCAACGACATGCTGACTGCAGTGGGGTTTGAACCTGTGACCCTGATCCCAACACCAACGCACTAGTCCACTGCGCCACAGCCGCCCAATCCAGGAATTTTAAATGATGGGTTATACAGTGTTATTGAAATATTGATTTTATAAATATTTAAATATCGGAATGCCAGCGAGATATATTTGATCTGTATCACATGGAAATGCAAGTGTTGGTATCAGTGACGTGCGGTGAGGTTCATGGCTGCTGAGGCACTGACTCTTTCAGAGCAGATTTACAAATATTATATTTTGACCTTAATCGAAATATTCGGATATTTTCAAAAGCTTTTTTAGTCTGATGTTCGATTCATTTTAAACAGACCGTTCAACAAAAGGATACCCACAATCTAAATTGGATTGTTCTCTCTTAGTAAGATCCCATTTTCATTACAATGGTGATCTTACCTTGACTTGAGGATCAAGTCCATGCTATCCTTCTGGACAACAATCTCTACTACTTGTTTGTAAAAGTCCTCCTTATCTTCCTGTAGTTTCAAAAGTCTAGCTTGTTGTTTGCGTCCACCGTCTCTGCGTAGAATAACAGTAGCAACAAGAACCTGTGGGCTCACGTGCGCCCCCTGCAGTGCGGCAGAGGTTATGGCTGCCTCCCCTGGTGCTTTTTCATTGCCGTTGTACGATGAGACCAGCGAGCCTAAATATCATATGTGAAATAAGTTCTTTAGAGACTATGGATGGCGAGGACACATGTAATAAAGGGATCTACACATTACATTACAGCTACAGTGAGATGGTAACAGGCATGCGCTTAGGGCCCGCGCTCCAGCCAGCTCCTGTGGGGTGAGGTGAGGCAGAGCTCATCTGTGCCTCACCTCACCCCACAGGAACTGGCTGGAGCGCGCTCACAAATAAGTGCCCGCGCTCCAGCCAGTTACTGTGGGGCTTACGAGAGGCAGAGCTCGTCCCTGCCTCACTTCTCATCGCTCCCCGTAGTTGTGGCGGAGCTCTGCAAATTTGCTGATTTTGACTATAAGAAGCGATTGGAATCATACAGAAATCACACTTACAACACAGATCAGTGGAGACATTTTATTATTTTTACTATTTAGTTTTTCTTTAGTTGTTACATTGGAGTATGACAGGTGAGGCTCTGCCTCCCCTGCCTCCCCTGACTGCACGTCGCTGGTTGGTATATTTTAATAATAATATAATTACTCAGCGATATTTGTGGATAAAGAAATATTAGTAATATAAAATAATAAAGAGGGAGGGATATTGACTTTGTATCCACAGCACCACTCTGTGCAATATCAATACCATGATTACACACTCTCTGCTATGTAACATATATGATTATTATTAATAATGTTCTATAATCACGTACAATTACGCATCGTTTTGCACTATTAAATACTGCTGGTCACTTACAGTATTTTACATGATGTGCCCGTCTATTTTTCCCGTAGTTAAGGACTATAATGACCGTTGCTAAGGAGGGTCAAGAGAGAGAAAAAGCCGTTGGTGGGTTTTTTCTTCTTAGCGGAATAAATACGATTATTTTGAGTTAATAAAATAACTTAAATTAATATTGCGAGTGGAGTCGTTAGTTTGTTTAGTATCTGGCCGTGTAATAAGCGGGATCTTGATCAGCCTGAATAATAATAATATAACTTTAATTTATATAGCGCCTTTCAGGGGACCCAAGGTCGCTTTACAGAACAACAGGAGTAAAACAAAACAGTCAGACAAACAAAACAACTAATAAACTGAGGGCCCTTTTCAAAAGGTGTTCTTTTCCCCATAATGACCGCCTCGCTGCACATTAGCCCTTATCTTAACGGTCTCCTATCATGCTATGTTTAGGCATATATTGTGGGTCTCAGATATGTAAAAAAATAGATCTTGCATTTTAGAAATCCCTCGTACCCTCTGCTTCTTACCACATACTCTCTCCAGTACAGGTTAGCTCTGAGTGTTGGCATGCTAATGTAAACACAGACCATATTACTTCCAGAACACGTCTCATTGTTTCTGACGGCAACGTTTCTGATTGGCCGTGAGTGTAAAGCCCGCCCACATTTTAGTAATGTCGTCATGATGCAGCAAATCTGGATCAGCTACGTTGTTCCCCGTTCTTAGAGATGTGGGTAGGGAGGGAAAGAGAGAGGGGTTTACTGCTGACACTTTGTGAGTCTGCTGACACACGGGGACACACCGGGGACACATGGTGATGTAGAAAAGACATCAGAAAGTGCATTTAGCATGATAGGAGACCTTTAATGAGCACAGAGCTGTTACTGCCCCCCGCTCGGCTCGTCCCCCGTCCGGCCCAGCGAGGGCGACTCTCTCCATGGCTGCATTGCTGGCCCCGCCCTCCTCGGGGCTCAGCAGCCGGCTGATTTTGATCCGAGCGTCTCGGCGCCACAGCAGCAGGCCTCCGAGGATCATCAGACCCACGCAGAGCGCCAGCAGCAGGGAGACCACCAGCAGGGCGGGGCGGGGGCCGCCTCCTCGTCATCACTCCTGGACTGAAGGTCCGCCCTCGAGGTCGGAGAGAAGAACACCTCCGGGGTCTCGTCTTTAGAATCGCCGACGTGTTCGGCCTTCCTGCAGGAGAATCACAATCAGAATTCCTGCGTTCACAGCGGACCAGATCCTGTTTTCAGACCTCGTGTTTACATGATAAGATGAGATAAGATAAGGTAAGGTAAGGTAAGGTAGGCTAGGTAAGATAAGGTAAGGTAAGGTAGGCTAAGGTAGAGAACGTAAGGTAAGGTAGGCTAAGGTAAGATAACGTAAGGTAGGCTAAGGTAAGGTAGGCTAAGGTAAGATAATGTAAGGTAGGCTAAGGTAAGGTAAGGTAAGGTAGGCTAAGGTAAGATAAGGTAAGATAAGGTAAGATAAGGTAAGGTAAGGTAACGTAAGGTAGTAAGGTAAGGTAAGATAAGAGGGACCTTTATTAATCCTGTCAGAGGTGGGAAGTAGTGGAGTACAAATACTTTGTTTACTTTACTTTAGTACATTGTTCTGGTATCAGTACTTTACTCCACTACTTATTTTTCTGACGACTTTTTGCTTTTACTTCTTCCATGTTGAACCCAAATACCTGTACTTTCTACTTTTACATGTTGAACCCAAATACCTGTACTTTCTACTTCTTCCATGTTGAACCAAATACCTGTACTTTCTACTTCTTCCATGTTGAACCCAAATACCTGTACTTTCTACTTCTTCCATGTTGAACCCAAATACCTGTACTTTCTACTTCTTTCATGTTGAACCCAAATACCTGTACTTTCTACTTCTTCCATGTTGAACCCAAATACCTGTACTTTCTACTTCTTCCATGTTGAACCCAAATACCTGTACTTTCTACTTCTTCCATGTTGAACCCAAATACCTGTACTTTCTACTTCTTACATGTTGAACCCAAATACCTGTACTTTCTACTTCTTACATGTTGAACACAAATACCTGTACTTTCTACTTCTTACATGTTGAACCCAAATACCTGTACTTTCTACTTCTTCCATGTTGAACCCAAATACCTGTACTTTCTACTTCTTCCATGTTGAACCCAAATACCTGTACTTTCTACTTCTTACATGTTGAACCCAAATACCTGTACTTTCTACTTCTTTCATGTTGAACCCAAATACCTGTACTTCTACTTCTTACATGTTGAACCCAAATACCTGTACTTTCTACTTCTTACATGTTGAACCCAAATACCTGTACTTTCTACTTCTTCCATGTTGAACCCAAATACCTGTACTTTCTATTCTTCCATGTTGAACCCAAATACCTGTACTTTCTACTTCTTCCATGTTTGAACCCAAATACCTGTACTTTCTACTTCTTTCATGTTGAACCCAAATACCTGTACTTTCTACTTCTTCCATGTTGAACCCAAATACCTGTACTTTCTACTTCTTCCATGTTGAACCCAAATACCTGTACTTTCTACTTCTTCCATGTTGAACCCAAATACCTGTACTTTCTACTTCTTACATGTTGAACCCAAATACCTGTACTTTCTACTTCTTACATGTTGAACACAAATACCTGTACTTTCTACTTCTTACATGTTGAACCAAATACCTGTACTTTCTACTTCTTCCATGTTGAACCCAAATACCTGTACTTTCTACTTCTTACATGTTGAACCAAATACCTGTACTTTCTACTTCTTACATGTTGAACACAAATACCTGTACTTTCTACTTCTTACATGTTGAACCCAAATACCTGTACTTTCTACTTCTCACATGTTGAACCAAATACCTGTACTTTCTACTTCTTACATGTTGAACCCAAATACCTGTACTTTCTACTTCTTCCATGTTGAACACTAATACCTGTACTTTCTACTTCTTACATGTTGAACCCAAATACCTGTACTTTCTACTTCTTACATGTTGAACACTAATACCTGTACTTTCTACTTCTTACATGTTGAAACCCAAATACCTGTACTTTCTACTTCTTACATGTTGAACCCAAATACCTGTACTTTCTACTTCTTACATGTTGAACACAAATACCTGTACTTTCTACTTCTTACATGTTGAACACAAATACCTGTACTTTCTACTTCTTACATGTTGAACACAAATACCTGTACTTTCTACTTCTTACATTTTCCTAGTTATGAGTACTTTTTACTGAAGTACATTTCAAAGCCTCTTTACTTTTACTTGAGTAAAGAAGTTTAGTCAGTACTTCTACTTTACCAGAGTATTTTAAACACGAGTATCTGTACTTCTACTTGAGTAAAGGATGTGTGTACTTCTACTTGAGTAAAGGATGTGTGTACTTCTCTTGAGTACAGGATGTGTGTACTTCTACTTGAGTAAGGATGTGTGTACTTCTACTTGAGTGAAGGATGTGTGTACTTCTACTTGAGTAAGGATGTGTGTACTTCTACTTGAGTAAGGATGTGTGTACTTCTACTTGAGTAAAGGATGTGTGTACTTCTACTTGAGTAAGGATGTGTGTACTTCTACTTGAGTAAGGATGTGTGTACTTCTACTTGAGTAAAGGATGTGTGTACTTCTACTTGAGTGAAGGATGTGTGTACTTCTACTTGAGTAAAGGATGTGTGTACTTCTACTTGAGTAAAGGATGTGTGTACTTCTACTTGAGTAAGGATGTGTGTACTTCTACTTGAGTAAAGGATGTGTGTACTTCTACTTGAGTGAAGGATGTGTGTACTTCTACTTGAGTACAGGATGTGTGTACTTCTACTTGAGTAAGGATGTGTGTACTTCTACTTGAGTAAGGATGTGTGTACTTCTACTTGAGTAAGGATGTGTGTACTTCTACTTGAGTAAGGATGTGTGTACTTCTACTTGAGTAAAGGATGTGTGTACTTCTACTTGAGTAAAGGATGTGTGTACTTCTACTTGAGTAAAGGATGTGTGTACTTCTACTTGAGTAAAGGATGTGTGTACTTCTACTTGAGTGAAGGATGTGTGTACTTCTACTTGAGTAAAGGATGTGTGTACTTCTGCTTGAGTACAGGATGTGTGTACTTCTACTTGAGTAAAGGATGTGTGTACTTCTACTTGAGTAAGGATGTGTGTACTTCTACTTGAGTAAAGGATGTGTGTACTTCTACTTGAGTAAAATGTGTGTACTTCTACTTGAGTAAAGGATGTGTGTACTTCTACTTGAGTAAATGTGTGTACTTCTGCTTGAGTACAGGATGTGTGTACTTCTACTTGAGTAAAGGATGTGTGTACTTCTACTTGAGTAAAGGATGTGTGTACTTCTACTTGAGTAAAGGATGTGTGTACTTCTACTTGAGTAAAGGATGTGTGTACTTCTACTTGAGTAAAAGATGTGTACTTCTACTTGAGTAAAGGATGTGTGTACTTCTACTTGAGTAAAATGTGTGTACTTCTACTTGAGTAAAGATGTGTGTACTTGTACCCTCTCTGCTCCCTGTGGGGAAATTCATTATTAACAGCAACAGGTAAGAATGAAAACAGCACAGATTCACACAGATTAATACGATTAAAGATCAAATCAAAGATAAAAATACAATTATATACAGTTAAGTAACTTTAAAATAATTAATTAAAATGAACATATATACATATTGGTTCATACATATATAAGTCCATGCAAAGACGCGCTAGACGCAAATTCGTCCATAATATTCAGGAAAAATGTTCACAAGTTTGCTTAAAACCTTCCTGTTGTTCCTGAATGATGTGTTTTATTTAGATCAGGGTCAAACTCAAGGCCTCAGTTAATGTGGCCCCGCAAGAGCGTGCAAAGAATATAATATACAATACAATTGGTGTAATTGTTGAATATTTGCTTTCAATTATTTGACTTCTGCTTTCAGACGTAGTTATTTATAAAGTTATTAACCTATCTGATAATAATCCAATGCAGAGGCAATAATGTTATATAATACATTATTTTATATATATTATATATGTATATAGTCTTAAAGTTACAACCGGCCCTTTGAGTGAAACTATAATGCTGAGGAAAGTGAGCTGGAAACCCGATTTAGATGAACAGCCTCTGGTGTAATAAAGTGCTGCCTGTAAACATTGGAAAGGTTTTTTAAAACAGAGAGACTACATGTTGACATTAACCAGATCATCCATCACATTTATCTATCATAAAATATGTTTTAGGTAGTGTGTAAACGAGGTTTTTTGACAAAATAATACAAAAAAAGATAAATAATGAGTTGGAGTTAAGTTAAAAGGTGTAACCAAGATCTGGGTTTTCATTTAAACTATATGTTGTATAAACAGCATCATGACTCATTGATGAGCTGTCTGTTGTCAGCACTGGATGCTTTAGATATGTTTAGTTTCATGCATGTTTGCCTGTGTGTGTGCGGACCCAATGTAGAACAGCCAATGCTAATGCTAGATCCTAATAAACAACATCAGTCTGTGTTGTGGGGGGGTTTACCAGGGGTGTGGTGCTCTGCAGGATTCAGTGTGAACGTGACCTCGGGGAAGATGTCCTCGAACGGCTCGTGTTCCTCGTTCTTCGTCACCTGGTCTTCCTCTTTCTTCTGGACGGGGCTGAAAGCTCGCGGAGACGAAACCGGCCCGACGATAAAGCTGGCGATGACCTCGCTGACCCTGTGGGACGTTTACAAAGAATGAAGAGCATGCAAGCGGTTCATCGTATAGCTGCTCCTTATTTAAAGGTCTCCTCTTATTCTATTTTTAGGCGTGTATTATAGGTCTCAGATATAAAAAAACATGTCTATGAAGTGTTTTGCTCAAAATACCAAACTGATCATTCTAGCCTCATCCCCCTCTATTTCAGCTGTTACTAAAGTGATGATTCTGGGTCTAAAGCTTTAAAAACGGTCTCCTGACATACCGGGGACACATGTTGATGTAGAAAAGACATCAGAAAGTGCATTTTGCATTATAGGAGACCTTTAAATAGGTCTGCTTCTCTTCTATATATCACAGGGAGTAACTCACCCGGCCTCCCTCGCCTCGCAGCGATACTTCCCGAAGGTGTGGGCGGTGGCGATGAAGCTCAACGCACCGTCAGCTGATTGCAGGAAGTGACTCTGCCGGAGGTTTGTGAAGAGAGAGGACGTCCAGGTCAGAGAGGACGGCTGAGACGGCTTCTCACAGGGAAGAATCACCGCCTCGTTCACAGGAGCAAAGACCTCTGAAGTGGAGAAAGAACATCAGAATAAACAAAAAGGGAGACTAGCTTTAGCCGGGATGCTAGCAAAAAGCACTGCCCAAAAGTGAGCTAAAGGGAAGAGTCCTAATCCCTTCACTTCCCGTCCCCTGGTCTGGAGGTCAATGGTTTCCCCAATGTGTTTCTGGTTGTTATCCTGAAATCAGGTCTGTGGTTAACACAACCTGGAGAGATTTTAACGCTTTGTTCACCACATAAAATACGTCAGAAATACACCTGTGTCCCTGGGTCACTTTAGCTGTTAGCTGTTAGCTGTTAGCTGATAACTGTCATCTGTTAGCTGCTAACTGTGCCTAGCCTGTGACCTAAGATTTTCATCGGCATAACTACACTGTAGCTATGTTCGTATGACAAAATAAAGAACCTTGAAACTTGTTAACTGTTAGCTGTTAAAGGTAGGGTAGGTAATTCACTTCAGAAACACTTTTTGTTATATTCCATGGAATGCTCTTAACATCCCGATAGCAATGAATACATTAAATGCTTTGACAATACATACATAAAAACATGTCATCTGTGGAAGCCATGGCACTGAAAAGCACGACCAATCATCTGAGCCGGCCCGGCTAAAGTAACTGGATGGCCTACCTGCCTGTCAGCCTTCCATCTGTGCACAAACTGATCTCGTGCCCTCATTGGTCATGTGCGCATTCGTGTGTTGGAGGAGGGGCTCTGTGAGGAAGTCTGAAGGAAGGGGCAGATTTCTTTCGGCTGCGTACTTTCAAATTCTAGCGCACTCAAGCTGGTTTCTCCATTCTTACCTACCCTACCTTTAAATGTTAGCTGTTAGCTTTTAAGTGTTAGCTGTTAAATGTTAGCTGTTAAGTGTTATAATAATAATATTGGGAGGGATGAAACCCTCTTTAATGCTCACACTTGCAGAGCACACAGCACACACTGTGACATTTGTTCTCTGCTTTTAACCCATCCTAGTACCAGGAGTCTAGTACTAGGAGTCTAGTACCAGGAGTCTAGTACCAGGACCAGGAGTCTAGTACCAGGAGTCTAGTACCAGGACCAGGAGTCTAGTACCAGGAGTCTAGTACCAGGAGTCTAGTACCAGGAGCAGTGGGCAGCTATTGCACAGCGCCTGGGGAGCAATGGGGGTGGGGGGTTGTCCGGTGCCTTGCTCAAGGGCACCACGGCAGGGCAGGAGGTGAACTGGGACCTCTCCAACTAGCAGTCCACACTCCATTTTTAGGTTTGTTCGGGGACTTGATCCAGCGACCCTACGGCTAGCTGCTAGCGGTTATCTGTTAGCTGTTAAGTGTTAGCTGTTAAGTGTTGACTGTTAGCTGATAAATAATAATAATACATTGGATTTTTATAGCACTTTTCCAAATGCTCAAAGACGCTTTACATCAAATCAGAACAGAAACAGTAGCCTACAAAGAAAACAAAAACATAAACAGTTGTCCTTATCCAAGTGGTAGCTGTTATCTGTTAGCTGTGAGATGCTAGCTGTTAGCTGCTAAAAGTTACCTGTGTCCCGGATGGCCTTAGTTTCTCCTCGACATTGTTCTTTCACGTTTCCGTCCTCCAGGTCCTGAGCCCTGAGGGGAAACAGCCTGTCAGTCACTACCCAGGAACACATTACACAACACTACATAACATTACACAACACTACACAAAATTACACTACACTACACAACATTAGACAACACTACATAACATTACACAACATTACACAACACTACACAACATTACACAAACATTACACAAAACTACAAAACATTACACAACACTACACAACACTACACTACACAACATTAAACAAACACTACACAACATTAGACAACACTACATAACATTACACAACATTACACAACACTACACAACATTACACAACACTACACAACATTAAAACAACACTACACAATATTAGACAACACTACACAATATTAGACAACACTACACAACATTAAAACAACACTACACAACATTAGACAACACTACATAACATTACACCACAACACTCGTCAGTTTATTTCATTACTTTCTCCTGTAAATAATTAGAAGACAGTAATTTAGAAGACAGTTGAGAAGATTTAACCAGTTACAGTGAAATAGAGGGGGATGAGGCTAGAAGGATCTGTTTGGTATTTTGAGCAAAACACTTCATAGACATGTTCATGAGACCTATAATATATGGCTAAAAATAGTATGATAGGAGATCTTTAAGGTAACTTTCCCCGCTCTGCTCTCCAGCGTGACAGTTAAATAGCAAAACAAACAACTCTAATAGTGATAAAGGTAAGTTACATGTGTGGATGGTTGGCGTCCGGCGCTGTGCAGACGCTTCGGTCCGGCTCCAGCCACACTGAGGGTCTCGGGCCAGAACACACTGACTGCAGCTGCTGTGGACAGAGCAGCGAGACACCGGGACCCCCGTCACCCCCTCAGACGTCCCCACATACAGCACCCCCTGCAACAGATACTCACTTTCAGAGATGGCAAGAGTACACACATCCTTTACTCAAGTGGAAATACAGATACTCGTGTTTTAAAAATACTCTGGTGAAAGTAGAAGTACTGACTAAACTTCTTTACTCAAGTCAAAGTAAAGAAGTTTGGCTTTGAAATGTACTTAAGTAAAAGTACCCATAACTAGCAGCTGTTTAAAGAGTACCTGACCTCCCTTTATATTAATAGAACAATAATGTCATTGTTAGCTAATGAATGTTCCATGCTGAACAACGGCAACATGACAACGTTTTCATTGGTCCCTCTTCTTTAGAGAAGACCAGGAAATGATGGATACACGGATCGTGTTCAAATCAATAGGCACGCAATGACTCTAAATAATAATGATCACGCCACCAAACACACATTCAGACTAAAGGAACCAGCCTGTTTGGAACATGGAAGAAGTAGAAAGTACAGGTATTTGGGTTCAACATGTAAGAAGTAGAAAGTACAGGTATTTGGGTTCAACATGGAAGGTAGAAAGTACAGGTATTTGGGTTCAACATGGAAGAAGTAGAAAGTACAGGTATAGGGTTCAACATGGAAGAAGTAGAAAGTACAGGTATTTGAGTTCAAAATGTAAGAAGTAGAAAGTACAGGTATTTGGGTTCAACATGTAAGAAAGTAGAAAGTACAGGTATTTGGTGTTCAACATGTAAGAAGTAGAAAGTACAGGTATTTGGCTTCAACATGAAGAAGTAGAAAGTACAGGTATTTGGGTTCAAAATGTAAGAAGTAGAAAGTACAGGTATTAGTGTTCAACATGTAAGAAGTAGAAAGTTCAGGTATTTGGGTTCAACATGGAAGAAGTAGAAAGTACAGGTATTTGGGTTCAACATGGAAGAAGTAGAAAGTACAGGTATTTGAGTTCAAAATGTAAGAAGTAGAAAGTACAGGTATTGGGTTCAACATGTAAGAAGTAGAAAGTACAGGTATTTGGGTTCAACATGAAGAAGTAGAAAGTACAGGTATTTGGGTTCAACATGAAGAAGTAGAAAGTACAGGTATTTGGGTTCAACATGTAAGAAGTAGAAAGTACAGGTTTGTGTTCAAATGGAAGAAGTAGAAAGTACAGGTATTTGGGTTCAACATGGAAGAAGTAGAAAGTACAGGTATTTGGGTTCAACATGTAAGAAGTAGAAAGTACAGGTATTTGGGTTCAACATGTAAGAAGTAGAAAGTACAGGTATTTGTGTTCAAATGGAAGAAGTAGAAAGTACAGGTATTTGGTTCAACATGGAAGAAGTAGAAAGTACAGGTATTTGGGTTCAACATGGAAGAAGTAGAAAGTACAGGTATTAGTGTTCAACATGTAAGAAGTAGAAAGTACAGGTATTAGTGTTCAACATGAAGAAGTAGAAAGTACAGGTATTTGGTTCAACATGTAAGAAGTAGAAAGTACAGGTATTTGGTTCAACATGGAAGAAGTAGAAAGTACAGGTATTTGGGTTCAACTGTAAGAAGTAGAAAGTACAGGTATTTGAGTTCAAAATGAAGAAGTAGAAAGTACAGGTATTTGGGTTCAACATGGAAGAAGTAGAAAGTACAGGTATTTTGGGTTCAAAATGTAAGAAGTAGAAAGTACAGGTATTAGTGTTCAACATGGAAGAAGTAGAAAGTACAGGTATTGGGTTTCAACATGGAAGAAGTAGAAAGTACAGGGTATTTGGTTCAACATGGAAGAAGTAGAAAGTACAGGTATTTGGGTTCAACATGGAAGAAGTAGAAAGTACAGGTATTTGGGTTCAACATGTAAGAAGTAGAAAGTACAGGTATTTGTGTTCAAAATGTAAGAAGTACAAAGTACAGGTATTTGGGTTCAACATGTAAGAAGTAGAAAGTACAGGTATTTGTGTTCAAAATGTAAGAAGTACAAAGTACAGGTATTTGGGTTCAAAATGTAAGAAGTCAAATTCAAAAGTCTTCAGAAAAATAAGTAGTGGAGTAAAGTACTGATAACAGAAAAATGTACTTAAGTACAGTAACGAAGTATTTGTACTCCACTACTTCCCACCTCTGGTCACTTTGATATGACATACAACGTAAAAGAATATATATATATAATAAGTGGTTTTGGTAAATTGAGTTATTGAAGGTGTGTCTTTGGTTTTCTGTCCTGTGTGCAGCATAAAAGCACTGGTTGAGAGGGAGAAAGCTCCAGAGCGGGGTTTCTACTTGGTAAGTTCTCTCAAATTCACTTTTTTGAATGTATTGTTGAATGAAAGTTTTTATGTGTTTTTTCCCACCGACCATTTAAGAGGATATTCCTCTAAATTCTGTCGGAAGAATTTAATGTCACAACTGAAGTGGGCCAGTTGAAGTTAGAATTGAATGTAAGAAATGTAAAACTGTGAATTTAGGTTTTATATTAGAAAATGACCAGCATGATATATTTGTATGATTGTCATATTGTAACGAGAGAAGGTAAAAACCTGTAAAAGTGTGGGACCATTTTCTTCAAATAAATCATCCCACTTTTTTGGATTGGGATAACTTAAAGAAATCTGCGCTCCTCTCCTGCTTAAAGGTAAGATTGCACAACGCCACACTCACACTTAGGCAGGGCCACACCTCATTACTGATACCAGAATCCTTCGGGATCGCTTTAACAGATTTAGCGTGTCGTCTGAATTGAAACAGCAGTTAATTGAACCTGGTTCTTCAGGAGTTAGTAGAGGTGAGACCTTGCTGATCCAGGTGGATCCGAGCCTGGCAGCAAACTTAGACTCAATAGCTTCTTTAGGTCAGTTAGTAGGTCTGAGTAATTGCCGGAAAAAATTAACAGGCCTCCCGACTCCAACAATATCGTAAACGTTTGTTTGACACAGAGATTATTTTTGACATAATCCAAAATCCCATGGAGAATTCCCATTGGACCAGGAGATGCTGCCTTCAGTGACCACACAGAAATACAACATCCCTGCACCTCTCTATGCTGCCAAAGTTGGCTTAATGCAACTATAGACACATTAGAACATGGGTAAATACCCTCATTACATCTAGTAAACCATAAAAAAGGACTTTAAAACCTAATTTCTGAAGATCAAATTACCAAATGAGTTAATTTTGACTGTTTAGCTAAATATTTCCATCCCTCCAGATGAGTGTTGCATACCTTTGAGGAGGAGAGGACGATGCTTTTGACGATCTGAGGCTGAGTGAAGACCTGAATCTCTTCAATCACCCGAGGTCCTCCAGCCAGCAAAACCACTTTGTGGAGGAACCCGGACTCTGCAGAGAGGACGAACACGGTATTATCAAAACATTTACATAGAATAGAACAACTGATCAGAATCAGGGACAGGTTTGTTGCCAAGTAGGTTTACACCAACGAGGAACTTGCCTTGGTGAATATCCTGTCTTGTAAGAGCATATATTCCTGCTACTGACTGCAGTATTTTTGACTTTTTTTAGAACATTTTAATTATCCAGAAGTTCTATACTGTTTATATTAGATATCATATTTTCATTTTATTTTTCATTTACATTTTTAGTTGTTAATTCTCTATTCCACTATTTTAAGTATTTTAATTGTCATGTCTGAACAGACTGATGATGCTTCTGTAACAAAATAGTTTCCCAAATTGGGATAAATAAAGTATATATCTATCTATATTTATATATCTATCTATGGTGCGTAGATAAACACTTTGTGAGTCTCCGGCACACCGGGGACACATATCCAGGGGTGGTTCTAAGGGGGCCAACAGAGGCCAGTGCCCCCTAACGCTGACCGGGGACCCCACTCCAAAAAAAAAGGTTACAATATTACGATTTATTGGAACTAAATCAAATCAGAGACCCGGATGTACAGTGGAGATTAAACTGTTCATTACCTTATAAAAGAAAATACTAATAATATTTATGTTTTTTAATTAAATTGTCACTTAAAGTTACTAAAACAAATACTCTGAATGAAAAAAATGACTGAAACAAAGGATTGTAACTTAAATTTACAAAAACAATTACTGTATTTCATGTTTATTTTACACAATTACTTTATACTTTCTTTGTCTTTTTAACCCGCTCTTATTGTGCCCCTCTCATGAAATAACCGGCCCCAGCCTGGCCCCGGCCTGGCCCGGCCTGGCCCCGGCCTGGCCCCGGCCTGCCCCCCCCCCCCCAGTCAAATTGGTCTAGAACCACCACTGCACATATTTATGTATAAAAGACATTAAAAAGTGCATTTTGCATGATGGGAGACCTTTAAAGTAAGGCATAGAGGAGTGTATGGAGGGCTCAGGGTCGTCCCAGCTGTTCACCTGTCAGCAGGAACAGGACGGTGTATTGTTTGCCGTTGAGGGCCTTCGTCCTCATCGCCGCCACGCGACTGTACCGCTGATCTGAAGAAACGAGCGGAGCGCCGGCCGACTTCACGCTGCCGCTCGTCAGGAAACTCTTCTTCACTTGAGATAATTCAGAATCTGTAGCGCTGTCCAGCCCACACTGTCAGCAGGACATGGAGGGGGGGTCACACGTTAACATTATCGTAGAAATGTATCACAAGTTCAAATGCAAAGGTTTTATCATCATATGCACATAAGCTTCAGTTTAGGAATGGCAATGAAATTCTTCTCCTCCAACAATGCAACATATATAAAAATACAAAAATTCAAAATAAAAAATTGTGCAAAAAGTCTATATACATGTAAATAGAATATGATATGTACAAGAACAGAATATGAAATTAATGAATAAATAAATGAATTTATTGCGGTGACAACTATTTATATAAATAAGTAGATATCAAGATGACTAACAGATGAATGTTTATTGAGGCACTTCACAGAGCTCAGGTGTTTAACAATGTTATGGCCTGTGTGATGACACTGTCCCTGAGTCTGTTTGTGTCCGGATGAAGTTTCTGTGATTTCTCACAGTTTAAATTCACACCTAGCAACTAAATGTTCTCAGACAGAAGGGTGGACCATTGTCAGGAAATTATCATATTGATCTTAGGTTTGTAATCACCATCTTTGCAAGTTTCGCCCGTCTGGCCAACATTTCAATGGCCTCTAATGTAAATTCTAGCTGAGACCTCCCCCTTTTGTCTTTGCCTGTATAAAGTGCTTGTTTTCTGTAACGGGTCAGATCTTTGAGCTACATCAGTGGTGCAGGTTATCTGTCCTTCCAGCTGGAAATAGATTGATTCTGTGAAATGCTATAGCTTTTTATTAAATAAGTCAACTTTGGTTTATGCTTGATTTGTTATTTTCTTACCAGAAGGTGATTAAGTGTGGAATTTTCACCACAAACATCTTAGAACTCAATCAAACTCAATTAAATTAAAACTTTCAGAATCACTAAGAACAGAAGCAGGCCCAGATTCAAACCCTGAGGGCGCCGTTTTTTGTTTTGTCAAGGAACCACATTTAGTTGATGAATTAGTTTGGATCCTGGCTGTGACAGTTTCGTGGTGTGACAGTAACGTCCTCACCTGTCCCAGATGTGAGTGTTTTCCCAGGGAGCTCCACAGGTGTTTGTGTGTCGAAGGTCCGGTAGCTTCCATCAAACACCGCCTGGACGTCCTGAAGTTTAAAGACGCAAACCGCTGACTCTGCCCCCGAAGACCTGAAGCAGACGGGAGGGAAAACCGAGAGGCTTTATCTCACACATAACGACGATACGATAACACTTTAATGGTCAGATCAAGTCTGAAATGCTCCTTGCATCACAGCAGCTCCATGTGGAACATCAACAGACAAATATCAAGACACATGAGAAACAAACAACAAACGTTGAACATAACAGCAGGATCATTGTCTAATTGTACAATGCCTGGTCTTTTTATGCTGCTGCAACGCAAACATTTCCCAAATTGGGATCAATAAAGTACTTCTTATCTTATCTTATCTTATCTTATCTTATGTACCTTCCGCTGACATTGTGAGTTTTGGCCTTTAAAAGTTAGTAAATCAATAAGCAGAGAGAGAATAAGGAAGCGAAATCGAACATATCCACTTCCTGCCAAAAGCAGAAGAGGTGATAGTGTCTGCCTGATCTGCACCGCACTGCGAGAGTTGGTCCTCCTGTTGGACCGCTACGTACAGCAAGAGGGACATTTGCCGTCCGTACTGATCTAATAACACAGTTTTGTCTTGAATCAACTTTTTTTTATGAAAAGTCATTTCCCTTTTCCAGGAATCTCAACAGAAAAGGTTTGGCCACACTAACACATTTCTAATGTTCAATAAATGAAAACTATTCACAGTTAAGAATGAGATATTAATTATGAATGCCATAAATGATTGAATACATTTAGTTTCTTATTTTCCAGTGTGATAGCTAACAGAAGCTAAATCCATCTCTCCTATTATAAGAATGTACTCAACCCACTAAAAGGATTTCTTCTCAAATAATGGGGAAATTACGTTGTCATAACAATAACTTTAACTCTCTCGTTCAGATTAATGTGATCGGGTTTTTTCTTCTTTGTGAAAAGATGCCCTGCTGTGAGTAGCGGTCCAATAAGGAGGACCAACTCGAGCTTGCGCAGTGAAAATCGGGCAGAAACAGTGATCCACCGCTGGCTCCGTACCACTGCGAGGTGAAGACGCCGTAGAACAGCGTCTCTGAGGAGCTGGCGCCCTCCGGTGGTGGGAGGGTGAAGACGTGCTGCAGGACGTTGAAGGGAAGCTGTCTGGGAACCTGGCAGAGCAGCGGCGCTTTAGCGAATGACGTCCACTTATTCTGGAGAGTCCGCTGCCCCCCCACATCGTCCTGTGTAGACAACGGAGCAACGTGTTATACATTCAGATATCTGAACCCAGAAGAACCCGGACCCATTTATACTTTTGGGGAAATTATGCGGAACATAATTTAGACTTAATAATAGACCACATCGAACACATTTCTGACAAGTTAACCCCCCCTACTGTTAGAGATCTGAAAAGTTACATATATGTCACATTGGGCGTTAATGGTAAAGTAATGCTTATTAATAACTTAATTAATGAGGATTGTTTTTTGGTTTAAATTAGTTTTAACATTCTTTGAATTGAAGAATATAGAATACGCAGCAACATGTTACACATATATATCTTTAAGTGGTGTCACTCGATTCAAAAACATCTCTGTAGCTTTTTTCAGAATACATTTTTTTTCTTTCTCAAAATTCTTTTTTTTCCTTCAAAATCCTGACTTTTTTCAGAATTCCGAAAATGTTCTCAACATTCTGAGTTTTTCAAGAAAATCAAAAATTTTTCTCAAAATTCTGACATTATTCCAAATTCGGACTTTTTTCAGACTCCCGATTTTTTTCTCATAATTTCCGGGTTTTTTCTAAAAATTCTGACATTTTTCAAAATCCCGAATCCCGGGACTCAATAATAAAAAGACACGATAGACAAGAAAATATACAAATAAAACGATTTAAAATACATCAAAATACTATAAAATGTAAGACAATCTTGCACTAATGTACATTCTCAAGATATTGAAGGGACTGTTATTTTGTATATATTGATTGTTGTGTTTTTATTTATGTCTTAATGTGTGCATGTGTAAATGTGTCTTGATTGTGTATATATAGGATATACTTATTTGCACACTATTTTTATATATATTTGTTTTTAATTCTGGATTGTGGGAAAGGTATTTCGATCTCTTTACACACAAACTGAAAGATTGACATAAAGTTGGCTTTGACTTTGACTCAGAGTGTACGAAGGTAACTTCGGCCTTGTGATATTGCACATGTGGTTTAGTTTGAAAGTGTTCCCCCTCCGTTTTGTCTGTGGCTGGTGACTGTGTTCACCTGGTGCCCTGTGTTGTCTCCTCCCCCCTCACCTGTGTCTTATTGGCCTGATTAGTGTGTGTGTGTTTAGGCTCTGTTTTCCCTGTCAGTGAACAGGTATGTGTGTGAGATCCGTGGCTGTGACTGTGTTCACCTGTGCCCTGTGTTGTCTCCTCCCCCCTCACCTGTGTCTTATTGGCCTGATTAGTGTGGTGTGTGTTTAGGCTCTGTTTTCCCTGTCAGTGAACAGGTAGTGTGTGAGATCCTTGTGGCTGTGACTGTGTTCACCTGGGCAGCAATATTGAGGCTGTGTCATACCACAGCGATGAATAAATGCCCACACCGGGTTATATCTGATTTCCTCTGCCTCCTTGCTTGGTCGGGCCGCTCAACGGTCAGCTTCACAGAGGATGTGGCGTAATCTTAAAGCAGCTCTATTATATATTTATATTTGATATTTTCCGTCACCTTGCAGACTTGCGCGACGCGATCGCTCCGCAGCTCGTCCACGAAGCTGAACTCTTTCCCGTCTCAGTGAAGAAGAAGAACAGCTTCCTGTCCACGCGCCGCAGAGCCCACGAACGCCGGCTCTGAAAACAGGTAGTAAAATTATTTATATTTTTTAAATATTTTACACATTTAATAATCAACAAAACTTTTTTTTCAAAATAAAAAATGTTCTCAATTCTGACTTTTTTTCTCCAATTTCTGACTTTTTTGAGATACAGTACACATGCGTCACTCCGGACAAAATGACGGCTCCGCCCACTTTTGGGGGAAAACAAAGCTGTCATTTGAATGGTGGTCAATACACATTCTGACGTTTTTGCCAATCCGATCAGAAATGTAAGAAAACCATGGATTTTGGATCTTCAAAGAGCCCGATCACGATGGCCAGACAGGCAAACAATTACATGACATGACGCAGGTTAATTGGAAGAGCCAGCAGTGTGCACAGCGAGACGTCTCCCAGGCCTGTTCAGCCTTTTATTAGTTCTAGTAGTTTTATTGTTTTGTGTTTTTTCAAAATGTCTCTGCTCTACTAGTTTACGACCGCCAGTCGCTTATGGAAATCAAAGCGTTTCAGGAGGGGTATTAGAGCAATGTTTAGGAGAGCCAACCTCGAATCCTCCTCCTCCACTTCTTTCAAGCATACCGGCATACCTGCGCCGCCAGGTATATGCCATCCCCCAGAGGAAGCGCCCAAGACGAAGGGGAAAGCGGGGCGGAGAAGCCGTAAGGATCAGGGCTTACCTGCTATCTCTACGTGGAAAGGCCCCTGGCCTCAATAGCAGTGGATGCTACGCTGCCCCGATGACTAGGCAGAGATGGCTCCTCCGCGTCTTTCCGGATGGCCGCTCAGTGAGCCTACCGGAGCAGGCTAATTTCCCCAGGCGGATACGCAGGGGTGGCGTGGATCACAGACACCTTCGCCCACTGGATTGTACTCAAAAACCGGGAAGAGAGGAGCTACTCTCCGCCTGGCACTCATCAATGCTAGATCGCTAGCTAACAAGACTTTCCTGCTTAATGACTTTTTTAAATCCCGGGATTTGGACTTTATGTTTCTGACGGAGACGTGGATTCGTGCTGGTGAGTTAACAGCTTTTTCGGAACTTCTACCACCTGACTGTTCATTCATCAGCACCCCGCGGACCACCGGTAGAGGTGGAGGGCTGGCGTCGGTCTTTAAATCCAGCTTTAACTGCCGTCAAACTCCGTCGAACAGCTTCTCCAGCTTTGAGCTGCAACTTTTCGAACTACACTTAACACTTCCAGTGCTCTGTGCTTTGATCTATCGCCCTCCGAAGTTCAATAAGGATTTTATTCAGGAATTCTCAGACTTTGTAGCGGGGGTTATCTTGAACTTTGATCGATTTTTAATCATTGGCGATTTTAATATTCATGTGTGCTGTGATTCCCGACCGCTCGTCAAAGATTTTATGAATCTCATTGACTCTTTTAATCTTACAGTCGGTTAATGGCCCGACACATGAGAAGGGACACACTGGACCTTGTGTTGTCTCATGGTTTAGATGTTTGTATCAGGGACATTTGTGACACTGGTATTTCGGACCATTTGCCTGTGTTATTTACTATGATGCTGCCTTGCTCTCAAGTTGACTCGTGCGTTCCGGAGCGCCGCCTACGTGCGCTGAATCCTCTGACAGCGTCACAGTTTTCCGTTGCCTTTAATGACTCTGTGCTTTCCACATTAATTGGCTCTTGTGATGCCAGTGCTGAGGAGATTCTCAGCCTTTTTAATTCTACTTGCACGGATATTCTGGACCTGATCGCTCCATTCACGGCCAGACACCCTAAACCTGTGACTGTGGATAACTGACTCTACCGCGCCCTGAGACGCGCATGTAGACGAGCAGAGAGGAGATGGAAGAAGGATAAACTTCACGTCTCCTTGGGGATTCTAAGAGACGGTTTAAGCGAATATCAGAGGGCTGTTAAATGTGCAAAAACTCATTTTATTTCAAATCTTGTGTCCAAAAACAGAAATAGGCCCCAGTTCCTTTTTACCACTCTTAATTGTCTTTTAAATCCCTGTAACTCTCCCTGTGTTGTGCCATCACCTACTCTATGTGAAAAGTTCCTTTCATTTTTTAATGATAAAGTCTTGGCCATCAGATCTTCACCTCCTCCTCTCACCTTAGACCCAGCAGTGTCTCCTGTGTGCTCAGCTGTCTTCGAGCAGTTTGACCTGGTTTCACTGCCCGAGTTATCTGATGTGGTTAAAAAATTGAATACCCCTTAGACAGTATTCCTCCGAGACTACTGAAAGACGTTTTTACTACTATTGGGTCATATATTTTAACTTTGATAAATATCTCTCTCACCTCAGGCTGCGTTCCAACCTTTTTTAAACACGCTGTAGTGCAGCCTCTTATCAAAAAACAGAACCTTGATCATTCTGTTCTCTCCAACTTTAGACCTATTTCTAAGCTTCCCTTCCTAAAGTCCTAGAGAAAGTGGTGTTAGCGCAACTGCAGTCGCACCTTGTTTTAAACTGCATATCAGAGAAGTTTCAGTCTGGTTTTAAATCACGCCATAGCACAGAAACTGCTCTCCTAAGAGTTTTGAATGATCTTCTTTTAACTGCTGATTCAGGGAATTCTGCTGTGCTTGTGCTTTTAGATTTGTCTGCTGCTTTTGACACCATTGACCACCAAATTCTTTTATCACGCCTTGAACTGTGTGCTGGAATTAAAGGTAATGTCCTAAAATGGTTTCAATCCTATCTGTCAGAAAGGACCTTTTCTGTGCATCTTGGCCAGTATTCTTCAGCTGCAGCCCCACTAGCATATGGGGTCCCTCAAGGTTCTATCCTAGGCCCCATTTTGTTCAGTCTGTATTTACTACCTCTGGGGTCAATTTTTAAAAAGCATAACATTTCTTACCATTGCTTTGCAGATGATCTGCAGGTATACCTGCCTATATAAGGAATCTAGGATTGCCTTGCTTAGCTGTCTGAAAGACATAAATCATGGATGGAAATCAACTTCTTGACTCTCAACGAAAACAAGACAGAGATTATAATATTTGGACAGTCTGAACTCCTGGATGGCTTTAATAGTGTACTCGGCCCCTTAGCCTCCTACAGCCGTCCCTCTGTCAGAAATCTTGGAGTCATCTTTGACAACTGTTTTAAATTCGACAAACAAATAAGCTCAGTTGTCAAGACAAGCTTCTTCCAGCTGCGGCTTCTGGGGAAGGTAAAAGCCTATCTTCCTAGTAAGGAATTTGAACAGCTAATCCACCTATTTATAACGTCTCGTTTAGACTATTGTAACTCCCTGTATATTGGTGTTGATAAGTGTTTGATCCGTCGCCTGCAGCTGGTCCAAAATGCGGCTGCACGCCTTCTTACTGGGAAGAGACGTTATGACCACATCACACCCGTTTTGGCAGACTTCATTGGCTTCCTGTCAGTTACAGGATCCAGTTCAAGTACTTACTTGTTGTTTTTAAATCATTGCATGGACTGGCACCACATTACCTGTCTGAGTTGTTGCACCGCCATGCTCCAGCTAGAGCATTGCGATCAGCTCAGCAAAATATGTTGGTGGTTCCTCGGTGCAGGAAAAAACCCGAGGTGACAGGGCTTTCAGTGTTGCAGCTCCCAGACTGTGGAACAGCCTCCCAGTACATATCCGGACTGCTGAGTCTATTGAACTTTTTAAATCTCAGCTAAAAACTCACCTCTTTGCACTGGCGTTTTAATACTAGTTGAACATTACATTTTTACATTTGTATGTGTTTTTTTTTTTATATGTTTAGTTATTGTGCTTTTTATCATGTTTTTAATTATTGTTTTATTATTGTACTCCCATTGTGTTATTTAATATTGTAGTTATTGCCTGTACAGCACTTTGGTCAACTGAAGGTTGTTTTAAATGTGCTATATAAATAAATAAAGATTGAGATTACATCATTGGAAATCGACGATCGGGCTCGATATATGGTTAAACATAGCAGTAGGCGATCGATGTCCATAGATGAGAGTAACATCTACGTCACTTTAAGGCCCCGCCCACTTTTGGGGAAACCAGCCGTCATTTGAATGGCAAGCCTGAAGCCACAGAGCTCTTCTGTTACTGTCCTTTTTTCTGAGAGGAAGTTCAGAAACACTGAACTCTGGATTTGTTTGAATGTTTGAGGTGCAATAAACGACACAGCAGTTTTTTGGCATGATACAACTATTATTTCCCGCCTCGCTCATGAGAGTAACAGCTGGCGAAATTACAGCCTCGCCTATTGATTTTAATTTAACCATATATCGAGCCCGATCGTCGATTTCCAATGATTTCATGTAATTGTTCGCCTGACTCAAAATCGGGCTGTTTGAAGATCCAAAAATCCACGGTTTTCAAAAATGTCTGATTGGATTGGCAAAAACTTCAGAATTTGTATTTACCGCCATTCAAATGACAGCGTTGTTTTCCCCGGAAGTGACGTAGGTGTTATCTATTAAATATTTTCTTTCCTCAAAATTCGATATTTTTCCAAGTCCTGACTTTTTTCAGAATTCCGGCTTTTTTCTCAAAATTCTGAGATTTTCAAGAAATTCGTTTTGTTCTCCATATTCTACAATTTTTCCAAATTGGGATTATTTTCCTTTTCTTTTTTTTCTGCCAAATTCAGGGTTTTTTTCTCCAAATTCTGAGTTTTTCAAGATCCCGACTTATTTTTTCCAAATTCTGAGTTGTTTTTTTTTACGAATGACACCTTCAGTTTATGGGAAGGACGAATTTTTGTTCAGCTTGACATTTAAAATACGCAGAGTTTGTAGAAACAGGATCAAATGTAAAGAAACACAGAAGTGAGAAGTTCTTCCAGACATTATTTTTTTTGTTTTGTTAAAAGAGGAAGTGAATTATCGTTGATAGGAAACAGGAAGTTGAGCTGTCTGAAACCTCACTCTGTGTTTACATCTTTAAAATCAGCATTTTATTAAACAAAAACCTCAACAAATCAAACTTTGAATGTATTCATTTATTATTGTTATAATAATTATTTACTAATGTATTTATTTATTGTTTCAACATTACAAATATTATTATTGCTATTTTGTTATTATTATAGTTTACATTTATTTGTATATTTATTTAACTTACTATTATTCGTTTTATTATAATTTTGTTATTATAATTTGTTATTATTATATATATTTATTATTGTAATTATAATTGACATTATTATTTATAATTATTGTTATTATTCAGAATCAGAATACCTTTTTATTCGTAAAGTATACAAAGATTAAAACAAATTAAGGAATTACACAGTTGACAAAATACACATCCTGTTACTGTTGTTGTTGTTGTTGTTATTTGTGCTGCCTCTCCCCTGCAGTAGGGCGATGGAGGTGTCCTGGCTGATGTCCTGCCCCCCCTGGCTGAAGTGTCTGGAGATCTGAGCTCTTTCTCCTCTGAAGTCGGTGGTCGAGGCGGTGAAAAGCTCTCCGTCTGCGCAGAGAACAACAATACGTTTAATATTACCTCAAATAAACTTTGATTTCATGAATCTCTAAAACCTGCATCAGAGACCAGAGCCTCTCCTCTCTCACCTGTTCTCCTGCTCCTCACCTGAGGCTGTACGACGAAGCCGGTTCAACCTAACCTGGATATGTTTGAGTTACCCGGCTTACCTAATCCAAAACAACCGCGCTCTCGCTAAGCGGTCCTACGACGCTGGTTATCAACTCGGTAACTCAAGCCAGGGTTTCTCTGTCCGGCTGAGTGCGCGTTCACATGAAAGGGGCGGGGCTAGCAACATTTGACCAATCACAAACATGGAGAAGCGCACTGACAGCGCAGCGTCATACTTCCTGAATGAAAAGTGAACTATAATATTAGACATATGAAGAAGTTAAACTTTAAACATCCATGACTTAAACACTTGATCCAGGATCAAAGCCACATAGCTGCACCTGCAGGTGAATACAGCTGGTAACAGAACAAGTGTTTGAATGCGTCCATTAACAGGTTTATGATATCACTGCCCCGTCTAAGACACGATCTGACTTTCATTACATTTGACTCGAGTGTTTCGTCAACTTAATGTGTTGCTTAAAATAATACTTCTGCATACAGTATGTGACACTGAGTGTACCTCAAACATATCCAGGGTATGTTGAACCGGCTTCGTAGTACAGGCCTCAGGTCAGAACGCTTTAATAAAGGAATTATTCTCTGTTGCTCTTCATGATGTTTCTGTGTTTAATAATGTGTATTAATCTTTAGTAACGGACGTTCAGACTGACCCACGGTGAGGGCGCTGTTTCTCTGCAGCGGGCTGAACGGACAGCGTAGCTTAGCTTTAGCATCGACGAGTCCAACCAGAGAGAAGCTTTCTGCGTTCTGAAGAATCACAGAGTCATGGAGTCAGAGTCACAGAGTCATGGAGTCAGAGTCACAGAGTCATGGAGTCAGAGTCACAGAGTCATGGAGTCACGGAGTCAGTCACTGGAAGATCCATCATTTATATCAGTCAGTGATATACAGTAAGTACTCAGATGTCGACAAGAACTAGGAACTTCTACTTTTAAGTAGAGGTACTCAGGTCTTGTACTAGAGTAAAAGTAGAAGTACTCAGATCTTGTACTAGAGTAAAAGTAGAAGTTCTCAGATCTTGTACTAGAGTAAAAGTAGAAGTTCTCAGATCTTGTACTTGAGTAAAAGTAGAAGTTCTCAGATCTTGTACTAGAGTAAAAGTAGAAGTACTCAGATCTTGTACTAGAGTAAAAGTAGAAGTTCTCAGATCTTGTACTTGAGTAAAAGTAGAAGTACTCAGGTCTTGTACTTGAGTAAAAGTAGAAGTACTCAGATCTTGTAATTGAGTAAAAGTAGAAGTTCTCAGATCTTGTACTTGAGTAAAAGTAGAAGTACTCAGATCTTGTACTTGAGTAAAAGTAGAAGTTCTCAGATCTTGTACTTGAGTAAAAGTAGAAGTTCTCAGATCTTGTACTTGAGTAAAAGTAGAAGTACTCAGATATTGTACATGAGTAAAAGTAGAAGTACTCAGATCTTGTTCTTGAGTAAAAGTAGAAGTTCTCAGATCTTGTACATGAGTAAAAGTAGAAGTACTCAGATCTTGTACTTGAGTAAAAGTAGAAGTTCTCAGATCTTGTACTTGAGTAAAAGTAGAAGTTCTCAGATCTTGTACTTGAGTAAAAGTAGAAGTACTCAGATATTGTACTTGAGTAAAAGTAGAAGTTCTCAGATCTTGTACTTGAGTAAAAGTAGAAGTACTCAGATCTTGTACTAGAGTAAAAGTAGAAGTACTCAGATATTGTACTTGAGTAAAAGTAGAAGTACTCAGATCTGGTACTTGAGTAAAAGTAGAAGTACTCAGATATTGTACTTGAGTAAAAGTAGAAGTTCTCAGATATTGTACTTGAGTAAAAGTAGAAGTTCTCAGATATTGTACTTGAGTAAAAGTAGAAGTACTCAGATCTTGTAATTGAGTAAAAGTAGAAGTACTCAGATCTTGTATATTATTATCTGACAGGAAATAATAAATCCTTAATACATCTGCAGTGATGGATAATGAGCATGTTACTGTTGTAGCTCGTATATATTTATTTACATTTCCACAAAAGTTAAATACTATACAGTACTTGAGAAACTACACGTGGTTATTTTCCACCACCAGCGTTACTGAAGCAGAAATGAAAGTGAGTTTCAGTGATTCACGTACGATGAAGGCGTCGTGGGGGCTGAAGGCGAAGCTGCCGCAGACGTACAGGTGAGACGAGTTCACCTGAGAGAGGACGCTCACGAAGTTAGGACAGTCCACCTGAGAGAGGACAACATGAAGTTAGGACAGTCCACCTGAGAGAGGACAACATGAAGTTAGGACAGTCCACCTGAGAGAGGACAACAGGAAGTTAGGAGGGTCAACCTGAGAGAGGACAACAGGAAGTTAGGAGAGTCCACCTGAGAGAGGACAACATGAGGTTAGGACAGTCCACCTGAGAGAGGACTACATGAAGTTAGGACAGTCCACCTGAGAGAGGACAACATGAAGTTAGGACAGTCCACCTGAGAGAGGACAACATGAAGTTAGGACAGTCCACCTGAGAGAGGACAACATGAAGTTAGGACAGTCCACCTGAGAGAGGACAACATGAGAGACATAGGGACCAGAGATGGCAAAAGTACACATCCTTTACTCAAGTAGAAGTACAGATACTCGTGTTTAAAAATACTCTGGTGAAAGTAGAAGTACTGACTAAACTTCTTTACTCAAGTAAAAGTAAAGAGGCTTTGAAATGTACTTCAGTAAAAAGTACCCATAACTAGCAGCTGTTTTAAAGAGTACCTGACCTCCTTTTATATTAATAGAACAATAATGTCATTGTTAGCTAATGAATGTTTCCATGCTGAACAACGGCAACATGACAACGTTTCATTGGTCCCTCTTCTTTAGAGAAGACCAGGAAATGATGGATACACGGATCGTGTTCAAATCAATAGGCACGCAATGACTCTAAATAATAATGATCACGCCACCAAACACACATTCAGACTAAAGGAACCAGCCTGTTTGGAACATGGAAGAAGTAGAAAGTACAGGTATTTGGTTCAACATGAAGAAGTAGAAAGTACAGGTATTTGGTTCAACATGAAGAAGTAGAAAGTACAGGTATTTGGGTTCAACATGTAAGAAGTAGAAAGTACAGGTATTTGGGTTCAACATGTAAGAAGTAGAAAGTACAGGTATTTGGGTTCAACATGTAAGAAGTAGAAAGTACAGGTATTTGGGTTCAACATGTAAGAAGTAGAAAGTACAGGTATTTGGGTTCAACATGTAAGAAGTAGAAAGTACAGGTATTTGGTTCAACATGTAAGAAGTAGAAAGTACAGGTATTTGGTTCAACATGTAAGAAGTAGAAAGTACAGGTATTTGGGTTCAACATGTAAGAAGTAGAAAGTACAGGTATTTGGGTTCAACATGTAAGAAGTAGAAAGTACAGGTATTTGGTTCAACATGTAAGAAGTAGAAAGTACAGGTATTTGGGTTCAACATGTAAGAAGTAGAAAGTACAGGTATTTGGGTTCAACATGTAAGAAGTAGAAAGTACAGGTATTTGGGTTCAACATGTAAGAAGTAGAAAGTACAGGTATTTGGGTTCAACATGTAAGAAGTAGAAAGTACAGGTATTTGGTTCAACATGTAAGAAGTAGAAAGTACAGGTATTTGGGTTCAAATGTAAGAAGTAGAAAGTACAGGTATTTGTTCAACATGTAAGAAGTAGAAAGTACAGGTATTTGGGTTCAACATGTAAGAAGTAGAAAGTACAGGTATTTGGGTTCAACATGTAAGAAGTAGAAAGTACAGGTATTTGGGTTCAACATGTAAGAAGTAGAAAGTACAGGTATTTGGGTTCAACATGTAAGAAGTAGAAAGTACAGGTATTTGGGTTCAACATGTAAGAAGTAGAAAGTACAGGTATTTGGTTCAACATGTAAGAAGTAGAAAGTACAGGTATTTGGGTTCAACATGTAAGAAGTAGAAAGTACAGGTATTTGTGTTCAACATGTAAGAAGTAGAAAGTACAGGTATTTGGGTTCAAAATGTACTTAAGTAGAGTAACAAAGTATTTGTACTTCAACACTTCCCACCTCTGCACAGGTTTTCAACACACATCAACGTCCATGATGTTAAACCTGGAGCTCATGATCACATCGAGGACAGAGTTTCCCAAAGGGTACTATCTGAGGAACCCTTAACTAAGACTTTAACAGACACCTGAACTTAAGGTGTTTTTATTCAAAGGAACCCTTAACAAAGACTTTAAGAGACACCTGAATTTAAGGTCTTTTTATCTAAAGGAACCCTTAATTAAGACTTTAAGAGACACTGAACTTAAGGTGTTTTTATTTAAAGGAACCCTTAACTGAGTCTTTAAGAAACACCTGAACTTAAGGTGTTTTTATCTAAAAGAACCCTCAACTAAGACATTAAGTGACACCTGAACTTAAGGTGTTTTTATTTAAAGGAACCATTAACTAAGACTTTAAGAGACACCTGAACTTAAGGTGTTTTTATCTAAGAAACCATTAACTGAGACTTTAAGAGACACCTGAATTTAAGGTGTTTTTATTCAAAGGAACTCTTAACTGAGACTTTAAGTGACACCTGAACTTAAAGTGTTTGTATTTAAAGGAACTCTTAACTGAGACTTTAAGAGACACCTGAACTTAAGGTGTTTGTATTTAAAGGAACCCTTAAACTGAGACTTTAAGAGACACCTGAACTTAAGGTGTTGTATTTAAAGGAACCCTCAACTAAGACTTTAAGAGACACCTGAACTTAAGGTGTTTGTATTTAAAGGAACCCTTAACTGAGACTTTAAGAGACAACTGAACGCACCATCAGCATGAGCAAAGGTGAAATGTAATCCTGAAGTTATGGGATGAATGTTGTATAAAATAAGAAAACAAACAGACCTGGGTTATTCGGTCAGGGACCAGAAAGACGTGTTATACCTTCTGCAGAAGTATTTGTTGTTAAAAATGTAAATATATCACTTAATAAAGGTTGTAATCACCTCAGCGTCCTTCCCTTTATTCTGGCACTCGTTGATTTCACTCTGAGACGGACGCCACTCAACCTGGAGACAGAAAGATAAAACACTAAACATCCATCATCACCACAAAGCATCATGGGAGATATAGTAGACGGGGGCTCACCTTTCTCTTCAGGCTGATGACATCACTCTGGGTGACGTCCAATGAGAACACGGCGTCTCGAGCCCCGACGAATAGCGTGGAGCCATCGTCGCTTAGCAACAAGGTCGTGCTGTTCTGGAGGTAGGGGGGGCGGAAGAAGACCAGGGGGCGCTCTGTAGAGTCTGAACAACACACAACACACACACACACACAGACACAGACACACACACACCAACACACACAGACACAGACACAGACACACACACACACACACACACACACACACAGACACAGACACAGACACAGACACAGACACACACACACACACACACACACACACACACACACACACACACACACACACACACACACACACAGTTTAACAGGCAGAGATGGCAAAAGTACACACCCTTTACTCAAGTAGAAGTACAGATACTCGTGTTTAAAAATACTCTGGTGAAAGTAGAAGTACTGACTAAACTTCTTTACTCAAGTCAAAGTAAAGAGGGCTTTGAAATGTTCTTCAGTAAAAAGTACCCATAACTAGCAGCTGTTTTAAAGAGTACCTGACCTCCCTTTATATTATAGAACAATAATGTCATTGTTAGCTAATGAATGTTTCCATGCTGAACAACGGCAACATGACAACGTTTCCATTGGTCCCTCTTCTTTAGAGAAGACCACGAAATGATGGATACACGGATCGTGTTCAAATCAATAGGCACGCAATGACTCTAAATAATGATGATCACGCCACCAAACACACATTCAGACTAAGGAACCAGCCTGTTTGGAACATGGAAGAAGTAGAAAGTTCAGGTATTTGTGTTCAACATGGAAGAAGTAGAAAGTACAGGTATTTGTGTTCAACATGTGAGAAGTAGAAAGTACAGGTATTTGTGTTCAACATGGAAGAAGTAGAAAGTACAGGTATTTGGGTTCAACATGGAAGAAGTAGAAAGTACAGGTATTTGGGTTCAACATGTAAGAAGTAGAAAGTACAGGTATTTGGGTTCAACATGTAAGAAGTAGAAAGTACAGGTATTTGGGTTCAACATGTAAGAAGTAGAAAGTACAGGTATTAGGGTTCAACATGTAAGAAGTAGAAAGTACAGGTATTTGGGTTCAACATGTAAGAAGTAGAAAGTACAGGTATTTGGGTTCAAAATGTAAGAAGTCAAATTCAAAGTCTTCAGAAAAATAAGTAGTGGAGTAAAGTACTGATACCAGAAAGATGTAATTAAGTACAGTAACGAAGTATTTGTACTCCACTACTTCCCACCTCTGAACAGGGCTGAAACAGAGGGGATTATGGGATGCTGCAATGATCTGTTTGGTGTTTCAGCCAATCAGAGAAAGGTTCTGTATTCATCTGAGAACTGTGATATACTGTGGAGAATGAATATCAGAATAGCTGACCTTTAAAGTGAAACAGCAAAGCTCTAACCACGTCTTGCAGGTTTTATCATGAGATCTTAAACCAGAAAGCATTTCCCGCATTGCACCCTGCCAGGAAACGCTGGATATTAATATTGTGCGGTTCTTCTCTGAGTTTACAGCGAGAGCAGAGACCAGGTCAGAAGAGAGGATATGAATATCAGCTTTCACAGGAAGTGGTTTCAGAGCTGCAGAGGTCTTTTTCTGATCTCACACGCATGAATAGAGACGAGACAATAAGATTAAGATCAGAAATAAAGAAGTCGTCTCACGGTCTGAAGGCTGTAAGCAGATGGTCACATTTATTCATTTTAATAAGTCACGTTTCATGTAGAAATCTGCACGTAGTCTTTGTCTGTGAAATAAGACCCTGCAACACGTGATATACACCTGAACATCAGCTGGAGAGGACTCTTTAAAGTAGAGACACTACATACCGATATACACCTGAACATCAGCAGGACAGGACTCTTTAAAGTAGAGACACTACATACTGATATACACCTGAACATCAGCTGGAGAGGACTCTTTAAAGTAGAGACACTACATACTGATATACACCTGAACATCAGCAGGACAGGACTCTTTAAAGTAGAGACACTACATACTGATATACACCTGAACATCAGCAGGAGAGGACCCTTTAAAGTAGAGACACTACATACTGATATACACCTGAACATCAGCAGGAGAGGACTCTTTAAAGTAGAGACACTACATACTGATATACACCTGAACATCAGCAGGAGAGGACTCTTTAAAGTAGAGACACTACATACTGATATACACCTGAACATCAGCTGGAGAGGACTCTTTAAAGTAGAGACACTACATATATACACCTGAACATCAGGAGGAGAAGGACTCTTTAAAGTAGAGACACTACATACTGATATACACCTGAACATCAGCTGGAGAGGACTCTTTAAAGTAGAGACACTACATACTGATATACACCTGAACATCAGGAGGAGAAGGACTCTTTAAAGTAGAGACACTACATACTGATATACACCTGAACATCAGCTGGAGAGGACTCTTTAAAGTAGAGACACTACATACCGATATACACCTGAACATCAGCAGGAGATGACTCTTTAAAGTAGAGACACTACATACTGATATACACCTGAACATCAGCAGGAGAGGACTCTTTAAAGTAGAGAAATTACATACTGATATACACATGAACATCAGCAGGAGAAGGACTCTTTAAAGTAGAGACACTACATACCAATATACACCTGAACATCAGCAGGAGAGGACTCTTTAAAGTAGAGACACTACATACGATATACACCTGAACATCAGCAGGACAGGACTCTTTAAAGTAGAGACACTACATACCGATATACACCTGAACATCATCAGGAGAGGACTCTTTAAAGTAGAGACACTACATACCGATATACACCTGAACATCAGCAGGAGGACTCTTTATAGTAGAGACACTACATACCGATATACACCTGAACATCAGCAGGAGAGGATCTTTAAAGTAGAGACACTACATACCGATATACACCTGAACATCAGCAGGAGAGGACTCTTTAAAGTAGAGACACTACATACTGATATAAACCTGAACATCAGCAGGAGAGGACTCTTTAAAGTAGAGACACTACATACTGATATACACCTGAACATCAGCAGGAGAGGACTCTTTAAAGTAGAGACACTACATACTGATATACACCTGAACATCAGCAGGAGAGGACTCTTTAAGTAGAGACACTACATACTGATATACACCTGAACATCAGCAGGAGAGGACTCTTTAAAGTAGAGATGCTACATACTGATATACACCTGAAAATCAGCAGGAGAGGACTCTTTAAAGTAGAGACACTACATACTGATATAAATCTGAACATCAGCAGCAGAGGACTCTTTAAAGTAGAGACACTACATACTGATATACACCTGAACATCAGCAGGAGAGGACTCTTTAAAGTAGAGACACTACATACTGATATACACCTGATCATCAGCAGGAGAGGACTCTTTAAAGTAGAGACACTACACACTGATATATAAACCTGAACATCAGCAGGAGAGGACTCTTTAAAGTAGAGACACTACATACTGATATACACCGGAACATCAGCAGGAGAGGACTCTTTAAAGTAGAGACACTACATACTGATATACACCTGAACATCAGCAGGAGAGGACTCTTTAAAGTAGAGACACTACATACTGATATACACCTGAACATCAGCAGGAGAGGACTCTTTAAAGTAGAGACACTACATACTGATATAAACCTGAACATCAGCAGGAGAGGACTCTTTAAAGTAGAGACACTACATACTGATATAAACCTGAACATCAGCAGGAGAGGACTCTTTAAAGTAGAGAAACTACATACCGATATACACCTGAACATCAGCAGGAGAGGACTCTTTAAAGTAGAGACACTACATACCGATATACACCTGAACATCAGCAGGAGAGGACTCTTTAAAGTAGAGACACTACATACCGATATACACCTGAACATCAGCAGGAGAGGACTCTTTAAAGTAGGGACACTACATACCGATATACACCTGAACATCATCAGGAGAGGACTCTTTAAAGTAGAGACACTACATAACGATATACACCTGAACATCAGCAGAAGAGGACTCTTTAAAGTAGAGACACTACTTACCGATATACACCTGAACATCAGCAGGAGAGGACTCTTTAAAGTAGAGACACTACGTACTGATATACACCTGAACATCAGCAGGAGAGGACTCTTTAAAGTAGAGACACTACATACCGATATACACCTGAACATCAGCAGGAGAGGACTCTTTAAAGTAGAGACAATACATACCGATATACACCTGAACATCAACAGGAGAGGACTCTTTAAAGTAGAGACACTACATACTGATATACCTGAACATCAGCAGGAGAGGACTCTTTAAAGTAGAGACACTACATACCGATATACACCTGAACATCAGCAGGAGAGGACTCTTTAAAGTAGAGACACTACATACTGATATACACCTGAACATCAGCTGGAGAGGACTCTTTAAAGTAGAGACACTACATACTGATATACACCTGAACATCAGCTGGAGAGGACTCTTTAAAGTAGAGACACTACATACCGATATACACCTGAACATCAGCAGGAGAGGACTCCTTAAAGTAGAGACACTACATACTGATATACACCTGAACATCAGCAGGACAGGACTCTTTAAAGTAGAGACACTACATACTGATATACACCTGAACATCAGCTGGAGAGGACTCTTTAAAGTAGAGACACTACATACTGATATACACCTGAACATCAGCAGGAGAGGACTCTTTAAAGTAGAGACACTACATACTGATATACACCTGAACATCAGCAGGAGGGGACTCTTTAAAGTAGAGACACTACATACTGATATACACCTGAACATCAGCAGGAGAGGACTCTTTAAAGTAGAGACACACTACATACTGATATACACCCGAACATCAGCAGGAGGGGACTCTTTAAAGTAGAGACACTACATACTGATATACACCTGAACATCAGCAGGAGGGGACTCTTTAAAGTAGAGACACTACATACTGATATACACCTGAACATCAGCAGGAGAGGACTCTTTAAAGTAGAGACACACTACATACTGATATACACCCGAACATCAGCAGGAGGGGACTCTTTAAAGTAGAGACACACTACATACTGATATACACCTGAACATCAGCAGGAGAGGACTCTTTAAAGTAGAGACACTACATACTGATATACACCTTAAAATCAGCAGAGAGGACTCTTTAAAGTAGAGACACTACATACTGATATACACCTGAACATCAGCAGGAGAGGACTCTTTAAAGTAGAGACGCTACATACTGATATACACCTGAACATCAGCAGGAGAGGACTCTTTAAAGTAGAGACACTACATACTGATATACATCTGAACATCAGCAGGAGAGGACTCTTTAAAGTAGAGACACTACATACTGATATACACCTGAACATCAGCAGGAGAGGACTCTTTAAAGTAGAGACACTACATACTGATATACACCTGAACATCAGCAGGAGAGAACTCTTTAAAGTAGAGACACTTCATACTGATATACACCTGAACATCAGCAGGAGAGGACTCTTTAAAGTAGAGACTACATACTGATATACACCTGAACATCAGCAGTAGAAGACTCTTTAAAGTAGAGACACTACATACTGATATACACCTGAACATCAGCAGGAGAGAACTCTTTAAAGTAGAGACACTACATACTGATATACACCTGAACATCAGCAGTAGAAGACTCTTTAAAGTAGAGACACTACATACTAATATACATCTGAACATCAGCAGGAGAGGACTCTTTAAAGTAGAGACACTACATACTGATATACACCTGAGCATCAGCAGGAGAGGACTCTTTAAAGTAGAGACACTACATACTGATATACACCTGAACATCAGCAGGAGAGGACTCTTTAAAGTAGAGACACTACATACTGATATACACCTGAACATCAGCAGGAGAGGACTCTTTAAAGTAGAGACACTACATACTGATATACACCTGAACATCAGCAGGAGAGAACTCTTTAAAGTAGAGACACTTCATACTGATATACACCTGAACATCAGCAGGAGAGAACTCTTTAAAGTAGAGACACTTCATACTGATATACACCTGAACATCAGCAGTAGAAGACTATTTAAAGTAGAGACACTACATACTGATATACACCTGATCATCAGCAGGAGAGGACTCTTTAAAGTAGAGACACTACACACTGATATACACCTGAACATCAGCAGGAGAGGACTCTTTAAAGTAGAGACACTACATACTGATAACACCTGATCATCAGCAGGAGAGGACTCTTTAAAGTAGAGACACTACACACTGATATACACCTGAACATCAGCAGTAGAAGACTCTTTAAAGTAGAGACACTACATACTGATATACACCTGAACATCAGCAGGAGAGGACTCTTTAAAGTAGAGACACTACATACTGATATACATCTGAACATCAGCAGGAGAGGACTTTTTAAAGTAGAGACACTACATACTGATATACACCTGAACATCAGCAGGAGAGGACTTTTTAAAGTAGAGACACTACACTGATATACACCTGAATAAGTCAGTCACACGACAGCAGGGGTCTTCTTTTCTGCCTGACGACCCGTTAGCCAAGACACACATGTGCATATTAAACTGTGTGTGTGATTTAATTACATTATTAGCATCTTTATTATTGCTGCCTCTTTAGCTGCAGGACTCATAAAGGACTTCTGATTCCGATGCAGGACTTCCTGACTGCGCACCACGTTAAGCCATTTAAATAATAAATAAAACGTAGACGTGGCTTTGTATTCTGTGCGCACTGACTTAGCACAGGTTAGCTGTTCACATGGTAGAGCAGGCTATCATTAGCATACTCATGTGAAGAAGGTGGAGTATTTCATCTGCTGTGAATCAATTAGAAATGAGATTCATTTAGTTTAAATAAGGATAACACAAATACACATATACTCAATGGTAGTATCATACTGTGATAGCCCTCTGTATAATGTGTACTACATATACTCAATGGTAGTATTCATACTGTGATCGCCCTCTGTATAATGTGTACTACACATATACTCGTATGGTAGTATTCATACTGTGATCACCCTCTGTAATGTGTACTACATATACTCGATGGTAGTATTCTTACTGTGATTGCCCTCTGTATAATCTGTACTACATATACTCGATGGTAGTATTCTTACTGTGATCGCCCTCTGTATAATGTGTACTACATATACTCGTAGGGTAGTATTCATACTGTGATTGCCTTCTGTATAATGTGTACTACATATACTCAATGGTAGTATTAATACTGTGATCCCCTCTGTACAATGTGTACTACATATACTAGTATGGTAGTATTCATACTGTGATCCCCCTCTGTATAATGTGTACTACATATACTCGTAGGGTAGTATTCATACTGTGATTGCCTTCTGTATAATGTGTACTACATATACTCAATGGTAGTATTCTTACCGTGATTGCCCTCTGTATAATGTGTACTACATATACTCGATGGCAGTATTCATACTGTGATCGCCCTCTGTATAATGTGTACTACATATACTCGTATGGTAGTATTTATACTGTGATCACCCTCGTAATGTGTACTACATATACTCGTATGGTAGTATTTATACTGTGATCACCCTCTGTAATATGTACTACATATACTCGTATGGTAGTATTTATACTGTGATCACCCTCTGTAATATGTACTACATATACTCGTATGGTAGTATTTATACTGTGATCACCTCTGTAATGTGTACTACATATACTCGTATGGTAGTATTCTTACCGTGATTGCCCTCTGTATAATGTGTACTACATATACTCGATGGCAGTATTCATACTGTGATCGCCCTCTGTATAATGTTTACTACACATATACTCGTATGGTAGTATTCTCACTGTGATTGCCCTCTGTAATGTGTACTACATATACTCGTATTGGTAGTATTCTTACTGTGATTGGCCTCTGTATAATGTGTACTACATATACTCGTATGGTAGTATTCTTACTGTGATTGCCCTCTGTATAATGTGTACTACATATACTCGTATGGTAGTATTCTTACTGTGATTGCCTCTGTATAATGTGTACTACATATACTGGTATGTTAGTATTCTCACTGTGATTGCCCTCTGTAATGTGTACTACATATACTCGTATGGTAGTATTTATACTGTGATCACCCTCTGTAATGTGTACTACATATACTCGTATGGTAGTATTCTTACTGTGATCACCCTCTGTAATGTGTACTACATATACTCGTATGGTAGTATTTATACTGTGATCACCCTCTGTATAATGTGTACTACATATACTCGTATGGTAGTATTCTCACTGTGATTGCCCTCTGTATAATGTGTACTACATATACTCGTATGGTAGTATTCTCACTGTGATTGCCCTCTGTAATGTGTACTACATATACTCGTATGGTAGTATTCTTACTGTGATTGCCTCTGTATAATGTGTACTACATATACTCGTATGGTAGTATTTATACTGTGATCACCCTCTGTATAATGTGTACTACATATACTCGTATGGTAGTATTCTCACTGTGATTGCCCTCTGTATAATGTGTACTACATATACTCGTATGGTAGTATTTATACTGTGATCACCCTCTGTAATATGTACTACATATACTCGTATGGTAGTATTTATACTGTGATCACCCTCTGTAATGTGTACTACATATACTCGTATGGTAGTATTTATACTGTGATCACCCTCTGTATAATGTGTACTACATATACTCTATGGTAGTATTTATACTGTGATCACCCTCTGTAATGTGTACTACATATACTCGTATGGTAGTATTCATACTGTGATCACCTCTGTAATGTGTACTACATATACTCGTATGGTAGTATTCATACTGTGATCACCCTCTGTAATGTGTACTACATATACTCGTATGGTAGTATTTATACTGTGATCGCCCTCTGTATAATGTGTACTACATATACTCGTATGGTAGTATTCATACTGTGATCACCCTCTGTAATGTGTACTACATATACTCGTATGGTAGTATTCTTACTGTGATTGCCCTCTGTATAATGTGTTACTACATATACTCGTATGGTAGTATTTATACTGTGATCGCCCTCTGTAATGTGTACTACATATACTCGTATGGTAGTATTCATACTGTGATCACCCTCTGTAATGTGTACTACATATACTCGTATGGTAGTATTTAAACTGTGATCGCCCTCTGTATAATGTGTACTACATATACTCGTATGGTAGTATTTATACTGTGATCACCCTCTGTATAATGTGTACTACATATACTCGTATGGTAGTATTCATACTGTGATCACCCTCTGTAATGTGTACTACCTATACTCGTATGGTAGTATTCTTACTGTGATTGCCCTCTGTTATAATGTGTACACATATACTCGTATGGTAGTATTATACTGTGATCACCCTCTGTAATGTGTACTACATATACTCGTATGGTAGTATTTATACTGTGATCACCCTCTGTATAATGTGTACTACATATACTCGTATAGTAGTATTTATACTGCGATCACCCTCTGTAATGTGTACTACATATACTCGTATGGTAGTATTTATACTGTGATCGCCCTCTGTATAATGTGTACTACATATACTCGTATGGTAGTATTTATACTGTGATCACCCTCTGTATAATGTGTACTACATATACTCGTATGGTAGTATTCATACTGTGATCATCCTCTGTAATGTGTACTACATATACTCGTATGGTAGTATTTATACTGTGATCACCCTCTGTAATGTGTACTACATATACTCGTATGGTAGTATTCTTACTGTGATTGCCCTCTGTATAATGTGTACTACATATACTCGTATGGTAGTATTTATACTGTGATCACCCTCTGTAATGTGTACTACATATACTCGTATGGTAGTATTTATACTGTGATCACCCTCTGTAATGTGTACTACATATACTCGTATGGTAGTATTCTTACTGTGATTGCCCTCTGTATAATGTGTACTACATTACTCGTATGGTAGTATTTATACTGTGATCACCCTCTGTAATGTGTACTACATATACTCGTATGGTAGTATTTATACTGTGATTGCCCTCTGTATAATGTGTACTACATATACTCGTATGGTAGTATTTATACTGTGATCACCCTCTGTAATGTGTACTACATATACTCGTATGGTAGTATTATACTGTGATCACCCTCTGTATAATGTGTACTACATATACTCTATGGTAGTATTTACTGTGATCACCCTCTGTAATGTGTACTACATATACTCGTATGGTAGTATTTATACTGTGATCACCCTCTGTAATGTGTACTACATATACTCGTATGGTAGTATTCTTACTGTGATCGCCCTCTGTAATGTGTACTACATATACTCGTATGGTAGTATTCATACTGTGATCACCCTCTGTAATGTGTACTACATTACTCGTATGGTAGTATTTATACTGTGATCACCCTCTGTAATGTGTACTACATATACTCGTATGGTAGTATTCTTACTGTGATTGCCCTCTGTAATGTGTACTACATATACTCGTATGGTAGTATTTATACTGTGATCACCCTCTGTAATGTGTACTACATATACTCGTATGGTAGTATTTATACTGTGATCACCCTCTGTAATGTGTACTACATATACTCGTATGGTAGTATTCTTACTGTGATTGCTCTGTAATGTGTACTACATATACTCGTATGGTAGTATTCATACTGTGATTGCCCTCTGTAATGTGTACTACATATACTCGTATGGTAGTATTCATACTGTGATTGCCCTCTGTAATGTGTACTACATACTCGTATGGTAGTATTCATACTGTGATTGCCCTCTGTAATGTGTGCATCACAGGGTTCATCACTCTCTGTAAGGAACTGTTGGACCTCCTGGTTCTCCTTTGACTGGTCTGCACTTCTCTTTCCTCTCTAGCTCTGACTCAGACGGGGTTTCATGAGACAGCAACATGTCCGAGGGGATCGTATATCACACTGTTTCAGAGAGAATCACATCCAGAGTTCTGCAGCTCCACTTATCCACATTTCTTTTTACAGTAACGATGCATGAAAGTACTTCACCTGAGTACAGATGAACTTTACTACATCTCAGAGGTCTAATCTGACAGCGTTAGTTCCTCTACAGATTCAGATTAATAGTACATGTTCATGTGTATAGATTAGAGTAGTTAAGATGAGCTCCACCTTTACCAGCTGCAGCATTACAAGTGATGAACACATTAATGCATCAATATAATAATATCATGTATGTTCTGCAGAAAGAGTACATGTTTTATATTTGTTTTGACAGACTTGCTTCATGAGCATGTGACTCTGCAGAACTATAGGAGATGTGTGACGAACAGTTGAGAGGAACATATGCAATGTTGAAATCTGCATAGTCTTTGTCTGTGAAATAAGACCCTGCAACACGTGGTCACTTCCTGTGCCAGCTTCAGTCGGAGCAGGAAGTGCTGCAGGCTCCTCAAACGAAATCAGTTACCACAAACACTCTGAACAAGCTGTGGTTCCCGTCAGAGGGTGAGAAGAGGTGCTGCAGCTTTAGAATAGAGGAACTACATACTGATATACACCTGAACATCAGCAGGAGAGGACTCTTTAAAGTAGATACACTACATACTGATATACACCTGAACATCAGCAGGAGAGGACTCTTTAAAGTAGAGACACTACATACTGATAGACACCTGAACATCAGCAGGAGAGGACTCTTTAAAGTAGAGACACTACATACTGATATACACCTGAACATCAGCAGGAGAGGACTCTTTAAAGTAGAGACACTACATACTGATATACACCTGAACATCAGCAGGAGAGGACTCTTTAAAGTAGAGACACTACATACTGATATACACCTGAACATCAGCAGGAGAGGACTCTTTAAAGTAGAGACACTACATACTGATATACACCTGAACATCAGCAGGAGAGGACTCTTTAAAGTCGAGACACTACATACTGATATACACCTGAACATCAGCAGGAGAGGACTCTTTAAAGTCGAGACACTACATACTGATATACACCTGAACATCAGCAGGAGAGGACTCTTTAAAGTAGAGACACTACATACTGATACACACCTGAACATCAGCAGGAGAGGACTCTTTAAAGTAGAGACACTACATACTGATATACACCTGAACATCAGCAGGAGAGAACTCTTTAAAGTAGAGACACTACATACTGATATACACCTGAACATCAGCAGAGAGGACTCTTTAAAGTAGAGACACTACATACTGATATACACCTGAACATCAGCAGGAGAGGACTCTTTAAAGTAGAGACACTACATACTGATATACACCTGAACTCAGCAGGAGAGGACTCTTTAAAGTAGAGACACTACATACTGATATACACCTGAACATCAGCAGGAGAGGACTCTTTAAAGTCGAGACACTACATACTGATATACACCTGAACATCAGCAGGAGAGGACTCTTTAAAGTCGAGACACTACATACTGATATACACCTGAACATCAGCAGGAGAGGACTCTTTAAAGTAGAGACACTACATACTGATATACACCTGAACATCAGCAGGAGAGGACTCTTTAAAGTAGAGACACTACATACTGATATACACCTGAACATCAGCAGGAGAGGACTCTTTAAAGTTGAGACACTACATACTGATATACACCTGAACATCAGCAGGAGAGGACTCTTTAAAGTCGAGACACTACATACTGATATACACCTGAACATCAGCAGGAGAGGACTCTTTAAAGTAGAGACACTACATACTGATATACACCTGAACATCAGCAGGAAAGGACTCTTTAAAGTCGAGACCCTACATACTGATATACACCTGAACATCAGCAGGAGAGAACTCTTTAAAGTAGAGACACTACATACTGATATACACCTGAACATCAGCAGGAGAGGACTCTTTAAAGTAGAGACACTACATACTGATATACACCTGAACATCAGCAGGAGAGGACTCTTTAAAGTCGAGACACTACATACTCATACACACCTGAACATCAGCAGGAGAGGACTCTTTAAAGTAGAGTCACTACATACTGATATACACCTGAACATCAGCAGGAGAGGACTCTTTAAAGTAGACACTACATACTGATATACACCTGAACATCAGCAGGAGAGGACTCTTTAAAGTAGAGACACTACATACTGATATACACCTGAACATCAGCAGGAGAGGACTCTTTAAAGTCGAGACACTACATACTGATACACACCTGAACATCAGCAGGAGAGGACTCTTTAAAGTAGAGTCACTACATACTGATATACACCTGAACATCAGCAGGAGAGGACTCTTTAAAGTAGAGACACTACATACTGATATACACCTGAACATCAGCAGGAGAGGACTCTTTAAAGTAGAGACACTACATACTGATATACACCTGAACATCAGCAGGAGAGGACTCTTTAAAGTAGAGACACTACATACTGATATACACCTGAACATCAGCAGGAGAGGACTCTTTAAAGTAGAGACACTACATACTGATATACACCTGAACATCAGCAGGAGAGAACTCTTTAAAGTAGAGACACTACATACTGATATACACCTGAACATCAGCAGGAGAGAACTCTTAAAGTAGAGACACTACATACTGATATACACCTGAACATCAGCAGGAGAGGGGTCTTTAAATTAGAGACACTACATACTGATATACACCTGAACATCAGCAGGAGAGGACTCTTTAAAGTAGAGACACTACATACTGATAGACACCTGAACATCAGCAGGAGAGGACTCTTTAAAGTAGAGACACTACATACTGATAGACACCTGAACATCAGCAGGAGAGGACTCTTTAAAGTAGAGACACTACATACTGATATACACCTGAACATCAGCAGGAGAGGACTCTTTAAAGTAGAGACACTACATACTGATATACACCTGAACATCAGCAGGAGAGGACTCTTTAAAGTAGAGACACTACATACTGATATACACCTGAACATCAGCAGGAGGACTCTTTAAAGTCGAGACACTACATACTGATATACACCTGAACATCAGCAGGAGAGGACTCTTTAAAGTAGAGACACTACATACTGATATACACCTGAACATCAGCAGGAGAGGACTCTTTAAAGTAGAGACACTACATACTGATATACACCTGAACATCAGCAGGAGAGGACTCTTTAAAGTAGAGACACTACATACTGATATACACCTGAACATCAGCAGGAGAGGACTCTTTAAAGTAGAGACACTACATACTGATATACACCTGAACATCAGCAGGAGAGGACTCTTTAAAGTAGAGACACTACATACTGATATACACCTGAACATCAGCAGGAGAGGACTATTTAAAGTAGAGACACTACATACTGATATACACCTGAACATCAGCAGGAGAGGACTCTTTAAAGTAGAGACACTACATACTGATATACACCTGAACATCAGCAGGAGAGGACTCTTTAAAGTAGAGACACTACATACTGATATACACCTGAACATCAGCAGGAGAGGACTCTTTAAAGTAGAGACACTACATACTGATATACACCTGAAAATGAGTGTGAATACGGCCTATTTAAGTCACAGCACATGTTTAGACTTGTTATTGTTGTAAGGGTGTGAAGTATTAACACTTTTCTACTTTAACTGATCCTCAAAACGAGTAAAATATAACAAATTAAATACTCAATAATGTTGTTTGAACAAAAAAACCTTAATCTGACAAACATAGTCATAATGCATCTTTTCTTATATGGACAAAAAGCTAAGCGACTATGATCTGATTACTCACACACACACACACACACACACACACACACACACACACACACACACACACACACACACACACACACACACACACACACACACACACACACACACACACACACACACACACACACACACACACACACACACACAACACAGGAAGTGACTGGCATCAGATTGGATCTGTAACTTCTCCATTTTCACTTCACAGTTTATTCACAAATAATTTGACACTGAAAGGTTTCCTCGTTAAAACCCCCCAGCCCGATGTTATGTTAGGATGTTGAGCCGTGTCTTTACTTTATTCCTAACGTGTAACTTTAATCCTGGTTACGGTGGGTTTTATACAGCTTTCTATCAGGGTTATTGTAGGCGGCGGGGAATTAATGATAAGAATTTACGCGATAGTAGTGGTACGTATATGAAAGAAAACACCTCACTAATGTACATTAAAAAAAACGTGGAACATGTTTTTGTGAAGGAACTAAAAGACTTTCCCACAAACTACCGCTTTAACCTAAAAGAATACCCAAGTACATTTTCTCAAGTAAAAAAGGATAAACCTTAAGGTAAGACGGATACATCATGAGGAAACAAGGATACACCGTAAGGAAACGACGCAACATTGGGGGTCACACAAATACATGGTAAGGTAACATGCATCATCATGAGGAAACAAGGATACACCGTAAGGAAACGACGCAACATCGGGAGGAAACAAGGATGCATCGTAAGGTAACAATATTCATATATATATAAGATTGCAATATTAACATAAATAATAAAATAAAACACATACTACACACACAGAATAATAAAGAACGTCAGATTGACTCACTGAGGAGGAAGGAGGTTCGTGGAGGAGGCAGAGAGACGGAGGAGCTCAGGAGGAAGAGGAGGAGGAAGAGGAGAGACGGAGGCATGATGAAGGAGCAGCTGATGAAGATGGAGGACTTTTCTCTGCAGCTCTTATCGTAGCGACTGTCAGCGTCGACTGTCAAAGAGCGACTGAAGAAACACTCAGAAACACTCAGAAACCTCAACTTCCTGTCACTGTGGACGGAGGTTTCTCCGTCATCATCCTGTCAGGGAGGGCCCCTTTAAATGCCTTACAACACACATGTCAAAAAATGAAATTAGTAACCTATTCTGAGTTTTAATATATAAAAAGTAACCTGATTACTTTCCATATCTTTTGGATTGGATATCAAATGCAATGCAAATAAAAACAAGAGAATATAAATAACATTAAGATGTTGTTTACTTAAGTGTTTGTAATACTGTAACCTCAGAAAGGTAGAAACTAAGATATTTCATATAACGTTTTGGTAACACTTTATATTAAGGTACACAAATTCACCATCAACTAGTTGTTAATTAACATGCATATTAGCAGTATATTGGCTCTTTATTAGTCATTATAAAACACTTATTAATGCCTTATTCTACAAGACCATATTCTACAAGTAATAGGCCATTAGTTGAGAGTTTTTCCTCAATAACCCTCTAATTAGTGCTAAGGAAGTAAGGAAGTTGTTGTACACGAGTGTTGGTCTTAATATGCTCTGCTCAATATGGGCCTAATGAGGCAGCAGAACCACAAGAATAGTTATTCTCCCATAATAACACTTAACAAATATGATCTATTCTTATGTAACAAGACATGAAACTATAAGTGTTAATTGTGTCCTAAATAACTAAACATTAGGTATTCTATATAGATATGTGTTGGGGTATTGACAGTTCAGCTACCAATAGCAAGGATATTGACCTGTATGTTTCATATTTGCACATTTATATTTTTGTGAAATGTGTACTGAAGGTTAGACAGGAAACCGGAACAGGAAGTAGGAGAAAGTGAACTGAATAGCATGGCAGTAGACTGCTACTAATGTCCCTATGCAACCTGAAAGTAAAAGGGTCAAGTCCGTCAGAAAGCAATGACTGTAAGTGTAATCCTTACACTTACACTGTAAGGATTAGTAACTTGTATTGTGTTTATGTGATGTCATTTGGAGATGTTTAAACACAATGACGAAGTCCGCTAGCGTTAGCATGCATGCTAGCGTTAGCCATACTAGCCTGTATACATGCTTATTGCACATGTGTTAATCTGTGTGTGTTACACTTGCATACGAGATCATTAAGTGCCTTGTAAGTTCTTTTTTTATAGTTTCACTCCGTTTGAATGTCAGTGGACTGCAAATAAGTCAATATAAAGGAGCATGGCTGCTCATTCCCTGGCTCTCAAAAGAGTTTGGCTGGCTGTTTAATCTATGTTCACACTGAGACAGGACAACACATAGAGAGAACAGTACACCTAGTGTGTAAGTACATACAAGCAGGTCACACAGTATGATCAGTTTTTTTAAAAAGCACAGGCTGCATATGTGTGCTCAGCCTTGGAGAAACTTGACATGTTTTGGTATGTGTCTGAACTAGGGTGGCCATTTCCATAACACCAAAAAGGAGGACACTTTGGGATTATCTTTTAGTTTTTATCCTGGCTTCACTGAATCCTTCACACTCAAAACACAATAAGACTAGTGTACTAACCACAAGTTGATGTCTATTTTCATACTTTTGCCCTTTCCTGGCTGCTTCCAAGAGTTTTTTTTGTAAGGAGTCTCTGGTACATGTCTGTGCACTCAAATGTGAAGTTGACACAAATTTCAGCTCTGCCTTGACACTGTCCACATCCAGACGATTTCTCTCATTTCTCCATGCTGAGGTCATCATTGAGAACACACGTTCTGTATGGGCATTGCTACATGGGATGGAGAAGATGTAGGCGCTGACCTTCCTCAGATTCACAAGTGGGACTTCTGCTTTGGAAAACAGTTTCAGATACCGCTCCTCACTGTGGCATCCTTCCATTTCTGAAGAGCTGAGAATAGCTTCCACCATGCCATATTCCTCATAGAGTCCATCCATGTCAATGTCTTTCAGGCTGCAGGCTTGGACTGCATCACTGTATTCTCCATAGGACACAGCAGTTGTGAGGCCAAGCTTTGACACTTTACTATGAAAGCTGTTCTCAGAGAAGTCATACCTTTCACTCACGTATTTCTTGGCTCTTTCATAGAAAACAAGAAATCAGCCTCACATTTCTTTGCCAGATCAGGGGTTAGCTGCTTGAGTTTGTTGTTCACAGCAAAGCCAAAAATGTGTCCTTTAACCTTCTCTCAAGTTTCCCTTTCAGTTCAGTCATTACCTTAAACACAGAGGTTATGCTGAATGATTTGGCCTCAAGTGCTTCAATGCAGTCTGAAAACACTTTCAGAATGTGACTGAGGAAGAGAAAATACATCTCAGATACTTCGTTGCCATCCTCTCCAAAGCATTTCCACAAAATCTTGGAGCATTCCTCCTCACCTAGACTCTGAAAGTAGCTGGTCAGGGGTCTCCAACACTTCAGGATTCTGTCAATAGATGGCAGCAGAGACAACCATCTCGTGACAACGTGCCGCAGCAGATTGCATTCCTCCACTTCCACAAACTCGCAGAATTCCTTCAACTGCGCCGTTCTGCTAGCTGAGATGCTAAAATGGCTATACACCTTAAGCAACATTTTCAATGTCAATATCCAAGTTGCTTGCTGCATATCTTGTTGCATTGTGCAGAATATGGGCTAAACAGTTTGCAGCGAGCTCGTCTTTTTGAGCCAGTTTCAGTTTCTGATAAACACTGTTGTGTTTTCCATAGTTAGCGCTGGCGTTGTAGCAGGTGATCCCCATGCGTCTGGACAGAGTAGGTGATCCCCATGCGTCTGGACAGAGTAGGTGATCCCCATGCGTCTGGACAGAGTAGGTGATCCCCATGCGTCTGGACAGAGTAGGTGATCCCCATGCGTCTGGACAGAGTAGGTGATCCCCATGCGTCTGGACAGAGTAGGTGATCCCCATGCGTCTGGACAGAGTAGGTGATCCCCATGCGTCTGGACAGAGTAGGATCCCCATGCGTCTGGACAGAGTAGGTGATCCCCATGCGTCTGGACAGAGTAGGTGATCCCCATGCGTCTGGACAGAGTAGGTGATCCCCATGCGTCTGGACAGAGTAGGTGATCCCCATGCGTCTGGACAGAGTAGGTGATCCCCATGCGTCTGGACAGAGTAGGTGATCCCCATGCGTCTGGACAGAGTAGGTGATCCCCATGCGTCTGGACAGAGTAGGTGATCCCCATGCGTCTGGACAGAGTAGGTGATCCCCATGCGTCTGGACAGAGTAGGTGATCCCCATGCGTCTGGACAGAGTAGGTGATCCCCATGCGTCTGGACAGAGTAGGTGATCCCCATGCGTCTGGACAGAGTAGGTGATCCCCATGCGTCTGGACAGAGTAGGTGATCCCCATGCGTCTGGACAGAGTAGGTGATCCCCATGCGTCTGGACAGAGGGTGATCCCCATGCGTCTGGACAGAGTAGGTGCTCGGACATTTCCGCACAAAGCTTTGGCTTTTGTTTTTCCACAGGTCATCCCTTTTGCTATTGATGAGTCGTTGTAGATTGTGCGATCAACTTGTATTCCACAGTCTACACTCCTGTATGACTGGTGATGCTTGACGGCATGATAAACTTTACAAAGTTCTGCAGCGGAGATTTTGTCATCTTGAGGCGATGAAGCTTCACGGAAAAACGATAAAAGTGAAGAGGCACCTGCGCTTTGATCGTTGCTTTTGTGCTTATCTGTGTTAGCATGTCTGTCGACAGCACTTTTCCTTTGCTGCTTACGTCCACATCGCAACGACACAACGTGCAAAAAGCATGGAAGTCGTCCTTTCGGCTTTTTGTGAGGAATCCATGCTCTTTCGACCATTCAGGATTAAATGAAGTCTTTCGTTTCGGCATTTCTGCGGTTTAACCTACCGCTAACTAGGCGGAGTCGGCTCGTGAGCTAGTCCGCTAGCGCTAACGTCACTCTGTGCCACAGTGCCCTGCCGTGAACGTGACGTCAAGAAGCACATGGCTAATTGTTTACGTTTATTAACCAATGAAATACAAGATATTTATTTGACATCGCAATCAGCCAATAATTTGTAAGACCACAAGTCTTACGGGGATATATACTAACTTATTTTTTTATTTGTATTTTTGTCTATTTTTTTTTATACCCTAAAAGTATAAAATAGGGATGACCTCAAAAGGAGGACAAATGAGCGTCCGGCTCAAGGCTGCGCCGGCAGACGGGCACAGACATTGAAAACCGGACTGTCCGACCTAAACCGACGGAGGCCACCCTAGTCTGAACCTCTCTTTAGTGGTTCATTAATAAAACATATTTCAACGTGTGCCTACTTTGTTCATGTACTGTGGAGTTCATTTCAGTAGTTGTGTGCTATAATGTATTTACAAAGTGTGAAGAGGAGCAACTTTAGAATAGGAACCTGTTCAGGTCAATTAGAGTCAAACTACTAGCTTATTGGTTACGAACAAGACTTCACTTTAAAATAGGGAACATGTTCTTAGATAGAAATACCACATTTTGTGTTATTTTGACACAATTAACACTTATAGTTTCATTTCTTGTTACATAAGAATAGATCATATTTATTAAGTGTTATTATGGGAGAATCACTATTCTTGTGGTACTACTGCCTTATTAGGCCCATATTGAGCAGAGCATATTAAGACCAACACTCATGGACAACAACTTCCTTACTTGCAATAAATCAGCACTAATTAGAGGGTTATTGAGGAAAAACTCAACTAATGGCTTATTACTTGTAGAATATGGTCATTTTTTAGACATAGTTTACAAATGCTGTTTAACACTAATCTGATTACTTATTTATTTAATGTAAATGTGATGGAATACAGTTACTTTTTTGTATCCTGTTACATGTAATCCATTTCCCCCGAAGCCTGATCATGTCACCTGTTAATGCGTACTGTGTTTCACACGCAACACTAGTGCTCAGCACACACAATTATAATTTAATTGTTGTGTTTTTTCATAAAAAAATATCAGTAGCATCATGTTAGCCAATTGGCATTTCAAGGGTTCAATTCTGAAAATAAATTAATATTTTGCAGCTATGATGAAAACTGATCTTGGTTCAAAGATTTCACCTTTTGTTGATTCAGTGAAAATGATATTTATTTATTATTTCTTGATGGTGCTTCTTTTTCCTTTAAGCACATGAGTTTAGAGACACGAGGTTTTAGACGGTTCCTCTGAGTCACATTTGGTTTCTCGTAATGACTTTTCAGACTTAGATCCTTCGCCCACGTTTCTTCTGGTTAAAGGGTTCGCTGACTATAGAGAAGTTTGATAAGTAAGGGATATGGGTTCTTTTACCCATAATGACCAAGTCGCTGCACATTATCCGGCTTATCACACGGCCACATTCTCAACAAAGTAACGATATGACTCCCAATATTTATTGAAATGTTTTTATTGATTTAAAAAATAGTATTATTGATTTAAAAAGTAGTTTTATTGATTTAAAATGACATGCATCCGCTAAGAAAAATAGTCCGTTGTTACCGTTTGAATTACGTAGCAACGGCAGCAACTGCTTCGATAGCGTTTTGCCTTTTGATTACAGATTTGAAAACATCGTTGCTTGCTTTAAAAGTAGCTCAATCCATGATGTCAAAGCTTGGAAAGCATCTAGATATCCCTGCCTGATGCCAAAGGAACTGCACACTGAATATGTTTTGCCGTTTGATGTCTATGTCTGGACCGTTGCGTAAAAAGGACCGCAGCTCCTGTTGAGGGTTTCCGCCCCGTAGCTGATCAGCTAGTCTTTAAATAGTTTCATAGCCCATAATGTGGTCCGTCTTCGACCAAACTGTATACAGTTCAATCGACCGGACTTCTTTCTGCAGATGTGAGCGTCCTTAACAACGGTCAATAAATCCTTGACAGCGGTCTGTACTACTGGATTAACAACGTGTCACGTGTTCTGAATTGACCAATCAGAATCGAGTATTCAACTAAGCCATGTAATAAACTGGGTTAAAGACCAAGGTTAATATTGTCCTCAACAAAAGGGTTCAATTTTAACTGTATTGTAATATTATTTTATTTTAAATGTACTATGTATTACTTTACAGACCTGTACTTTAATCTTGTTTGTCTGATAGCGATTATGCAATGTTTTTAGTGTTTGTTGATTGATATACATGCAGATGGAAATGAGCTCAAATCTGGCATAAATCATCTCTTCTCTTTCCTGAGATTAGTGTATTTGTATGCATGGTCCTAAATAAATACATACATTCAAATGAAATCGTCACTTCACAATAAAAAGTTATTACAAGGAGTTTTCTTTTCCTGGTAATGAACCATTCTCATTGTAATGAAACGTACTCGTACGCTTCATTAAAAGTATTGAACATTATGGCAATTATTGATCATTATGGCAATTATTGATCATTAAAAGGGCAACATTGTTGAACAGATGCATTCACTGGTTCAGGCTCAACTCGGCTATATCGTTATGTGGTCTTGAAAAATGTGATATTTGAGGCGAAACATGAATAAATCCAGTTTTCGAACGAGATGTTTTTACAGTAATATAAACCAGATATTATGGAGGGAATTGTTGCTTCTGAATTTTCTCAAGTTTCAGACTTTTTTCAAGAATTCTGACTTTCTTCTTAAAAATGTTGATGTTTTTAAAAAGTCGTACATTTTTCTAACTTCTTTCAAAAAATTCTGACTTTTTTGAGAATCTGTGCTTTTTTCTAAAATTCTATATTTTTCTGAACTTTGACATTTTTCAAGAAATCTGACGCAGGATTCTGACTTTCTTTTAAAAAATTCAGACATTTTTCAGACTACTGGATTTTTTCAGAATTCTTAGACTTTTTCCTCAACATTCGGAAATGTTTCAGTCTCAACTTTTTTTTGTCAGAATTCTGCTTTATTTCTAAGGTTTCTTAATTTTTCATAAATCTGTCTTTTTTGTCAACATTTATTCTGTATCTTTTGCAAAATTCAGACTTTCCTAAAACTGTTGACATTTTTCTGAACTTTTACATTTTTCAAGAAATGTGACTTATTTTTTTCTCTGAATTCTGACTTCCTCTAAAAAATTCAGACTTTTTTCTGAATTCCAACTTTTTCTCAAAATTCTATTTTTCTTTCAGGAATCGGACTGACTTTCTTTTAAAAAATGTTGACATTTTTCCAAAAATTCTGACATTACAATGGACAATGTATTTCAACCTGTAAATAAACAAACCAACGAGCAGAAAATGTAGAAAGTTGGTTTTATTGAGGACATTTCCTCTAGCAGCAAACATGTGAACATAGCAGGACGCGAACAGCATGAATATCAACCATGTACCTAATCAATCAATTATCAATCTACCAACCAATCTGGCAAACAACCAACACATCTTTCCACCAACCAACCAACCAACCAACCAAACAAACAAACAAACAAACAAACAAACAACAAACAAACAACCAACCAACCAACCACCAACCAACCAACCAAACAACAAATCAACCAACCAAACAACCAACATAAACAACCAACCAACCAACCAACCAACCAACCAACCAACCAACCAACCAACCAACCAACCAACCAAATGGCCAATTGTTCCAGCAAACAAACAACCAACCAACCAACCAACCAACCAACCAACCAACCAACCAACCAAACAAACAAACAAACAACCAACCAACCAACCAACCAACAAATCAACCAACCAAACAACCAACATAAACAACCAACCAACCAACCAACCAACCAACAACCAACCAACCAACCAACCAACCAACCAAATGGCCAACCAAATGGCCAACCAACCAACCAACCAACCAACCAACCAACCAACCAACCAACCAATGGCCAATTGTTCCAGCAAACAAACAATCATTCAACAAATTATTCCACCAACAAACCAACATAAACAATCAACCAACCAAACATACAACCAACTCATCAAACAACCAACCAATCATTCAACAAATTATTCCATCAACCAACCAACAAACCAACATAAACAATCAACTAACCAACCAATCAACCAACCTAACAAAAAACAACCAACCAACAACCAACCAACCAACCAACCAACCAACCAACCAACCAACCAACCAACCAAATGGCCAATTGTTCCAGCAAACAAACAATCATTCAACAAATTATTCCACCAACCAACCAACAAACCAACATAAACAATCAACCAACCAAACATACAACCAACTCATCAAACAACCAACCAATCATTCAACAAATTATTCCATCAACCAACCAACCAACCAATCAACCAACCTAACAAAAAACAACCAACCAACCAACCAACCAACCAACCAACCAACCAACCAACCAACCAACCAACCAACCAACCAACCAACCAACTTGAATATCGGGACATGTTTGCTCAGAAGCTCTTTAAGGATCGTCAGGTAAAACCAGATTCAGTTTCCTGTGCAGCAATAGATTGAACGGACATCACTTTCACACATTTTAATAAAACAAATATTCTTAAAGGGATTTTTTGCATTCAAGTGACGCTTTAATTCATTGTAGATAAAAAAGGTAAATCGTGTCAAGAATAAATCTAAATCCTGGCGTTATATTCTGAAAGTTTGACTTTATTCTCAAAATGTTGACTTCGAGTTTGGCTTTGAATCACTGCAGCGGAAAGTTCAGCAATAACATTGATAATTATTTAGATCAGATCACAAAATCAAAACATTTTAAGAAAAAGGTTTTAGCATTTCAGAATGAAGTGGAGGAAAGAAAAAGGTCAGAATAAATTAAAGGAATTGTCATAATATTACAAAATGAAAAAGCATAAAGGAGGAACATTTTGAGGAAATTGTCAAAATATTTAGAAGATAAAGTCTTTTTTTTAGAAAATTAATTCATAATATTTTTAAATAAAGTTGTCAACGCTAGCTTTCTCTGTTAATAGAAACGTCATCCTCAAATAATTATGACTTTATCCCCGAAATATTACAACTTTTTCCTCTAAATAATACTTTATAAAATATTGGTGTTTCCTCAAAAATGTCAGCGTTCAGCCAAAATAATTGTAAAACTTTATTCTCAAAATATTTTAAACTTCACAAAATCCCAGAAGGTCTGGACACAGGTCTGAGCTGTCGAAGGGAAGTCCCGTTAGCAACATAAAGATTAAACTCCATGATCACTGTATATATAATCCTGTTCCTTAAAGTGTCTGAAACTTTCTACATTTCATTGTTTTGCTAAAAAGAAAATCCCGAAGGTAGGTTCAAAACTATGTCCCGTGATCCTCCTCGGGTCCGGGGCCACAGGTTGAGACCCGGTCTTTATTCCCTTCTCAGGGTCCATAAGGCACTGCGCATCACTGCCGAGGTGCCGCTGAGCAAGGCACGTTCATATTTATCAACAGTCTCTGAGAGAAATCCGACGAAAGCAAAGTCTTCATCTTCATCTTCATCTTCGGGCGAACAGACCAACGTTTTATTTAAAGCTGGTCTTCGCTCCGTCAGAGCGCCGATGAGTCGACTCTCTGAGCGCCTGCGGGCCGCAGAGGGGGGCGTCTGCAGAAAGAGACCTGGGGTTACTTTAAACCTTCCTTTTCATTAGACCTGGGATTCCAAACTTTGTTCTCCGAGGGCCACATATAGAAAAACATAAGAAGGGCCGGGCCGCTCACAGAGGAGAGAGATGTCGCCTCATAAGTTAAGTTATAAGTTAGAAAAATCAATCAAATGTAGGCAAATTATGCTTTATATTTGAATGTGCTTTAAGAAAAACAGACTCCTTAAAAAAAACTAAAATATTTCCTGTTCTTTTGTCAAATAAACAAACTTAAAAATAAATAATTGTCCCAACGACTTCAAAGACGCCCGTACCTTTTGGGTCCGGCTGGGTTTGCAGCTGCTCCGTGTCGGGGGGGGCAGTTGGGCGGGGGGGCGACCAGACGAGGCTTCACAGGGACCAAAGGTTTGAGAGGGATCTGAGGAGAGCATCATGGGTAATAACTTTTCATTTGATTTGATTTATTTCGAACGTTTAAAACAATAATACAAAAGATAATACAAATAATGAAATGAAACAAGAGAATTATGATACTGTACAAACATAAGCAGTATCAGATTGATAAAGACAAATATTATTGACTTACAAATGATATATAAAAATGATTTACCTAACTACACATCTGAGAAGAAGTGGGAAGAAGTTTACACTCATTTAATCCCACCCCTTCTCCCAGAAACTCAACAGTAACAGGTGCATTTCACACGCCGGTGTAAATGTCCGATGCTCATTTCTGTTCCTGAACGCCCCACACCTGTCTGATCCAATCACCTCACCTGAAACTCACCTGAACTAAATGTGCTGTGACCTAATTCAGATAAATGATTCTAATGAAAGCACTATTCAGTTCGGAAAAAATATTATTCAACGTTTTTTCTTCAGATTTCTTCAGAATTCAAATATTTGCATAATTGATCATATTTCTTTTTAATGAAGAAGCTACATGCTAGCAGCTACATGCTAACAGCTACATGCTAACAGCTACATACTAGCAGCTACATGCTAACAACTACATTTTAACAGCTTCATGATAAGAACTACATTTTAACAGCTACATGCTAACAGCTACATGCTAACAGCTACATTTTAACAGCTTCATGATAAGAACTACATTTTAACAGCTTCATGCTAACAGCTAAATTCTAGCAGCTACATGCTAACAGCTACATTTTAACAGCTACATGCTAACAGCTAAATTCTAGTAGCTGAATTCTAACAGCTCAATGTTAAAAGCTACAAACTCTCGGCTACATCTAACAGCTACATACTAGCAGCTACATGCTAACAACTACATACTAGCAGCTTCATGCTAACAACTATATTTGAACAGCTTCATGCTAACAACTACATTTTAACAGCTTCATGCTAACAGCTACATTTAAGCGGCTGAATTCCAACAGCTCTATGTTAGAAACTACAAACTATCGGCTACATGATAACAGCTACATGCTAACAGGTGTACCTGTGCAGGTGTGCCAGGGTCAGGGGGGAGGGGCTTGTTGGGTGGAGCTGGTCTCCCGAGCAGCTGGAGGTTAGTGAGGGGGGGTGGCATTCAGTACAAGAGAGGGTTAAACAGGAACATCATGCTCAGACATATTATTTATTTGAGTTATTAGTGATGCATGCAGATAGAAACAGAGCAAAGGAGAGAACATGTACAAACATCCTGCAGTGAAGTGAATGAATTCAGACTGAAATCTGATGACTTTAATGATATCAGTCAATCAACTCGGGGAGATCAAGAAAATATATGGTAAATTACATGTATTAATCATTAGTCTTTGCACTCAAAGCACTTCTACAAGTCAGCATTCACCCACCGTTTAAATAAAATCATTAAACAACAAATCAGAATTTGCAGCTTTCAAATGATGATTTAAATGTCACCATTATAAATGCAGCTTCATACTCTTCAGTAGAAGAAGACTGTATTGAACTTTGCAGAAACTGTACAGGTGAGTGTACCTGAGCGGGGGGGTCGCAGGGCAGAGGCTTGCTGGGGGGGGCAGGTCGCTGGTTAGCAAGTTAAAGCAGAAAGAAAAGTTACAGAGCAGCAGGGTCAGAAATAAGAGACGATAAAACATTTTATCTGATCATGATTTAACTCGGACGCTAGCACAGACGTTAGCACAGAGATGCTAACATACAGAGACGTTAGCACAGAGACGCTAACACACAGATGTTAGCACAGAGACGCTAACACACAGACGTTAGCACAGAGACGTTAGCACAGAGACGCTAACACACAGACGTTAGCACAGAGACGTTAGCACAGAGGCGCTAACACACAGACACGTTAGCACAGAGACGCTAACACACAGACGTTAGCACAGAGACGTTAGCACAGAGACGCTAACACACAGACGTTAGCACAGAGACGTTACCACAGAGGCGCTAACACACAGACACGTTAGCACAGAGACGCTAACACACAGACGTTAGCACAGAGACGTTAGCACAGAGACGCTAACACACAGACGTTAGCACAGAGACATTAGCACAGAGACGCTAACACACAGACGTTAGCACAGAGACGCTAACACAGAGGCACTAACACACAGAGACATTAGCACAAAGATGTAAATAAAACAGACGTTAGCACAGAGACGTTAGCACAGAGACGTTAGCACAGAGACATTAGCCCAGAGATGTAAATAAACAGAGGTTAGCACAGAGAGGTTAGCACAGAGACATTAGCCCAGAGATGTAAATAAAACAGAGGTTAGCACAGAGACATTAGCACAGAGATGTAAATAAACAGAGGTTAGCACAGAGACGTTAGCATAGAGACATTAGCACCTGGTTACTGTGGGGGAGGGTTTTAGGGCGGGGTCAGGGGGGAGGGCTTAGTGGGAGCAGTAGGTCGGTCATGAACCTGATGAAACAGGAAACAGGAAGCAGAGAAACAGCTGACACATGCGCAGAAGAAGGTCAAAGGTCAGACCAGCAGCTTGTTGATGTGAGAAACCTCTGCAGTGTGATGTTGACTCACTTCCTTTAACTTTATTTCACCATGTGTTGCAACCATGTGCAATACACCTGCATTCAAGTGATATCAACACTGGTAGAAGTACTCAGGTCTTGAGTAAAGTAGTAGTACTCAGGTCTTGTGCTTGAGTAAAGTAGAAGTACTCAGATCTTGTACTTGAGTAAAGTAGAAGTACTCAGATATTGTACTTGAGTAAAGTAGAAGTACTCAGATCTTGTACTTGAGTAAAAGTAGAAGTACTCAGATCTTGTACTTGAGTAAAAGTAGAAGTACTCAGATCTTGTACTTGAGTAAAAGTAGAAGTACTCAGATCTTGTTCTTGAGTAAAAGTAGAAGTACTCAGATCTTGTACTTGAGTAAAAGTAGAAGTACTCAGATCTAGTACTTGAGTAAAAGTAGAAGTACTCAGATCTTGTTCTTGAGTAAAAGTAGAAGTACTCAGATCTTGTTCTTGAGTAAAAGTAGAAGTACTCAGATCTTGTACTTGAGTAAAAGTAGAAGTACTCAGATCTAGTACTTGAGTAAAAGTAGAAGTACTCAGATCTAGTACTTGAGTAAAAGTAGAAGTACTCAGATCTTGTACTTGAGTAAAAGTAGAAGTACTCAGATCTAGTACTTGAGTAAAAGTAGAAGTACTCAGATCTAGTACTTGAGTAAAAGTAGAAGTACTCAGATCTTGTACTTGAGTAAAAGTAGAAGTACTCAGATCTAGTACTTGAGTAAAAGTAGAAGTACTCAGATCTTGTACTTGAGTAAAAGTAGAAGTACCAGAGTGTAGGAATACTCTGTTACAGTAAAAGTCCTGAATTCAAAATGTTCCTCAAGTGAAAGTAGAAAAGTATTCTCATCTAAATATAGTGAAAGTAGCGACAGTAAAAGTAGTCATTGTGCAGATTGGTCCATTTCAGAATAATATATATGATATGTTTTATAATGATTGATCATGAAAGTGTTCTCAAAGCTGGTAAAGGTGCAGCTAGTTTGAATGACTTTGTATACTGCAGGGTTAGGGTTAGGGGTAATCTGTAGCTTTGGGCCTTTAAAAGCTGTAAACACTCAACAAATCAAAGATGCAAAACAGACTAAAGAGTAAATCTGTCCAATTGTTAAAACATTTAATTAAATGAAACTATTGAAATAGATTTCAAAGAAAAGAGTGCGAATATATAGTTTGACTTTTAGGGAATACTTAACGTTCTATTTATATATTCTTATTGTCGATTTATTATTTTGTATATGTGTATTTAAGTTGTAGAAGTTGCCCCAAATGAACAACAAAACCACAAATATTTTATCATATCTGTGGTCAGTGAAGGCATCGTTGCCGTGGTTACCTCTTTGTGAGGGGGGGTCAGAGGGATGTCCGGCGGTGCATTCAGGTGAAATCGGAGAGGTCGGACCTGCTCTCCGTTCCTGCGGTCGGCTCGCTCCATCACCGGCGTCCTGAACACAGACACTAACAATGAGATCCTGAACACAGACACTACACTAAGAGACCCTGAACACAGAGACTAACAATGAGACGAACACAGACACTAACAATGAGACCCTGAACACAGACACTAACACTGAGACCCTGAACACAGAGACTAACAATGAGACCCTGAACACAGACACTAACAATGAGACCCTGAACACAGACACTAACACTGAGACCCTGAACACAGACACTAACACTGAGACCCTGAACACAGACACTAACAATGAGACCCTGAACACAAACACTAACAATGAGACCCTGAACACAGACACTAACACTGAGATCCTGAACACAGTCACTAACAACGAGACCCTGAACACAGACACTAACACTGAGACCCTGAACACAGACACACAACAATGAGACCCTGAACACAGACACTAACAATGAGACCCTGAACACAGACACAAACAATGAGACCCTGAACGCAGACACAAACACTGAGACCCTGAACACAGTCACTAACAACTAGACCCTGAACACAGACACTAACACTGAGACCCTGAACACAGACACAAACAATGAGACCCTGAACACAGACACTAACACTGAGACCTGAACACAGACACAAACAATGAGACCCTGAACACAGACACTAACACTGAGACCCTGAACACAGACACTAACAATGAGACCTTGAACACAGACTACAATGAGACCCTGACACAGAGACCCTGAACACAGACACTAACAATGAGACCTGAACACAGACACTAACAATGAGACCCTGAACTCAGACACTAACACTGAGACCCTGACACAGACACTAACAATGAGACCTGAACACAGACACTAACAATGAGACCTGAACACAGACACTAACACTGAGACCCTGAACACAGACACTAACACTGAGACCCTGAACACAGTCACTAACAACGAGACCCTGAACACAGACACTAACAATGAGACCCTGAACACAGACACTACAATGAGACCCTGAACACAGACACTAACACTGAGACCCTGAACACAGACACTAACAATGAGACCCTGAACACAGACACAGACACTAACAATGAGACCCTGAACAAAGACACTAACACTGAGACCCTGAACACAGAGACCCTGAACACAGACACTAACAATGAGACCCTGAACACAGACACAGACACTAACAATGAGACCCGAACACAGACACTAACACTGAGACCCCGAACACAGACACTAACACTGAGACCCCGAACACAGACGCTAACAATGAGACCCCGACACAGACGCTAACAATGAGACCCGAACACAGACGCTAACAATGAGACCCGAACACAGACACTAACAATGAGACCCCGAAACACGACACTAACAATGAGACCCCGAACACAAACGCTAACAATGAGACCCTGAACACAGACACTAACAATGAGACCCTGAACACAGACACTAACAATGAGACCCTGAACACAGACACTAACAATGAGACCCTGAACACAGACACTAACACTGAGACCCTGAACACAGACACTAACAACGAGACCCTGAACACAGACACTAACAATGAGACCCTGAACACAGACACTAACACTGAGACCCTGAACATAGACACTAACAATGAGACCCTGAACACAGAACTAACAATGAGACCCCGAACTCAGACACTAACAATGAGACCCTGAACACAGACACTAACACTGAGACCCTGAACACAGACACTAACACTGAGACCCTGAACACAGACACTAACACTGAGACCCTGAACACAGACGCTAACAATGAGACCCCGAACACAGACACTAACACTGAGACCCTGAACACAGACGCTAACAATGACACCCCAACACAGACACTAACATGAGACCCCGAACACAGACACTAACAATGAGACCCCGAACACAGATACTAACAATGAGACCCTGAACACAGACACTAACAATGAGACCCTGAACACGGACAGAGACCCTGAACACAGACACTAGCAATGAGACCCTGAACACGGACAGAGACCCTGAACACAGACACTAACACTGAGACCCTGAACACAGACACTAACAATGAGACCCCGAACACAGACGCTAACACTGAGACCCTGACACAGAGACCCTTACACAGACACTAACACTGAGACCCTGAACACAGACACCAACACTGAGACCCTGAACACAGACACTAACACTGAGACCCCGAACACAGACACTAACAATGAGACCCTGAACACAGACACTAACACTGAGACCCTGAACACAGACACTAACAATGAGACCCTGAACACAGACACTAACACTGAGACCCTGAACACAGACACTAACACTGAGACCCTGAACACAGACAGACACTAACACTGAGACCCTGAACAAAGACACTAACAATGAGACCCCAAACACCGACACTAACACTGAGACCCCGAACACAGACACTAACACTGAGACCCTGAACAAAGACACTAACAATGAGACCCTGAAACACGACACTGAGACCCTGAACACAACACTAACATGAGACCCCGAACACAGACACTAACAATGAGACCCCGAACTCAGACACTAACAATGAGACCCTGAACACAGACACTAACACTGAGACCCTGAACACAGACACTAACACTGAGACCCTGAACACAGAGCTAACAATGAGACCCCGAACACAGACACTAACACTGAGACCCTGAACACAGACGCTAACAATGAGACCCCGAACACAGACACTAACATGAGACCCCGAACACAGATACTAACATGAGACCCTGACACAGACACTAACAATGAGACCCTGAACACGGACAGAGACCCTGAACACAGACACTAACAATGAGACCCTGAACACGACAGAGACCCTGAACACAGACACTAACAATGAGACCCTGAACACGGACAGAGACCCGAACACAGACGCTAACACTGAGACCCTGAACACAGAGACCTTAACACAGACACTAACGCTGAGACCCTGAACACAGACACCAACACTGAGACCCTGAACACAGACACTAACACTGAGACCCCGAACACAGACACTAACAATGAGACCCTGAACACAGACACTAACACTGAGACCCTGAACACAGACACTAACACTGAGACCCTGAACACAGAGACCCTGAACACCGACACTAACACTGAGACCCCAAACACAGACACTAACACTGAGACCCTGAACACAGAGACCCTGAACACCGACACTAACACTGAGACCCCAAACACAGACACTAACACTGAGACCCCGAACACAGACACTAACAATGAGACCCTGAACACAGACACTAACAATGAGACCCTGAACACAGACACTAACACTGAGACCCTGAACACAGACACTAACACTGAGACCCTGAACACAGACACTAACAATGAGACCCTGAACACAGACACTAACACTGAGACCCTGAACACAGAGACCCTGAACACAGACACTAACACTGAGACCCTGAACACAGACACTAACACTGAGACCCTGAACACAGAGACCCTGAACACAGAGACCCTGAACACAGACACTAACACTGAGACCCTGAACACAGACACTAACACTGAGACCCTGAACACAGACACTAACACTGAGACCCTGAACACAGACACTAACACTGAGACCCTGAACAGACACTAACACTGAGACCCTGAACACAGACACTAACAATGAACCCTGAACAAAGACACTAACACTGAGACCCTGAACACAGAGACCCTGAACACAGACACTAACACTGAGACCCCGAACACAGACCTAACAATGAGACCCTGAACACATCACAGCGGTGCGTTCAAGGACACTTACACAGATAATATACGTATTTTTTAATGAGTGTTACATTTGACTCACTTTAAAAACAGATAGATTTCTCTAAAAACAGACAAATTACACTCTTAAAAAATAGTTTAAACCCTCATTAAATTAAATAAAGCACGTGATATGTCTTTAGAAAGCGAGCTCTAACACATCGACACAGACACACAATAATCACCACTAACACTTAAACACAACACAAGAGGCGTTCAGGGTCTGTGCTGCAGTGGGAACAATCGGCGTCTCTTGGCTGGTATCAAACTGACTGAGGATTTATCTTATAATGAAATAAAAACAATCAGACTTAAAGCTGCACCTCGCTAACCCTCTTCAGGCTTTCAGGACTACATTACCCAGAAGCCTCTCTGTTCTGAACTACAGACTGTTATTTTAAATACAGGTTTGTAACCGTTGCTCGAAATGTCCTTTTTATTTTCTCTTTAGATTTAAAATGTGTAAAAAATATCATAACTTGAAAGGTATTGCAGTAAAAAGGAAACAGAATATATTTTGAATAAAGTCCTGAAAAAATATGATTTCTCTAACAGTGTGCCTGTGTGCAGACACACACACACACACACACACACACACACACACACACACACACAGACAGTGTGCAGCTTTAAGGTCTGAAGAGGAGCTCCTCTGCACACACACACACACACACACACACACACACACACACACACCACACACACACACACACACACACACACACACACACAGACACTCACACACACACACAGACACTCACACACACACACACACACACACAGACACACAGACACTCACACACACACACACACACACACAGACACTCACACACACACACACACCACAGACAGTGTGCAGCTTTAAGGTCTGAAGAGGAGCTCCTCTGCACACACACACACACACACACACACACACACACACACACACACACACACACACACACACACACACACCACACACACACAGACACTCACACACACACAGACAGTGTGCAGCTTTAAGGTCTGAAGAGGAGCTCCTCTGCACACACACACACACACACACAACACACCACACACACACACACACACACACACACAGACAGTGTGCAGCTTTAAGGTCTGAAGAGGAGCTCCTCTGCACACACACACACACACACACACACACACACAACACAGACCACACACACAGACACACACACACACACAGACACACACACACACAGACAGTGTGCAGGGTCTGAAGAGGAGCTCCTCTGCACACACACACACACACACACACACACACACACACCACACACACACACACACACACACCACACACAACACACACACACACACACACACACCACACACACACACACACACACACACACACCAACACACAACCACACACACACACACACACACACCACACACACACACACACACACACACACACACACACACACACACACACACAGACAGTGTGCAGCTTTAAGGTCTGAAGAGGAGCTCCTCTGCAGTCAAAGAGACGAAGATCGACCTCACATGTATTGTATGTAGTTATAAAGAGCCGTAAACCTCCCTCTCTGTGACTCTCACAGTACCTGCAGACGTGTTCAGGAACCAGGTCCAGCATCTCACACTGAGACACACTGCATCATGGGTAAAAAAGCTTATTTTGTAAACAACAACAAAACATCTGTTGACTGTTTCTGTCGTCAATAACCCACCGTGGAGTTACTGCAGGACACCGTGAGGATGCACCTCAGTGTGTAAGGGAACATATCTTTATATTTTAATTAAATAGTTTTCATATCACCAAAATAAAACTAAAGGCACTATTTTTCCAGAAAAGGTCATAATATTCTGAGTATTAAGAAATACTAATTGTTGGAGCTACATATTGCCTTATATTAGTTGATAGTAAATGTTTATTTTCTTGCTGCATTATAAATTAAGTTAGATAAAGAGGTGTCATGCTTATAAGCTTACAATAATGAATTTACATTATTACGTATTAAATAATGTATTTACTGTAAATAATAAAATAACACAGATATATTCAAATATTGTAATTGTTTAGTTTATACCAAACAGAGCTTGTAACACACACACCACACACACACACACAGACACACAGTCACACACACACAACACACAGTCACACAACACACACACACACACACACACACACACAGACACACAGTCACACACACACACTCTTACCGGTTGTGCCGGCCTTTGTGCAGCGGCGACAGGAAGCTGTGACGAAGACGAGGAAACCTCAGAGCGACGAAGAGGAGCAGCGATGGGAGGACGAAGAGGAAGAGGACGAGCAGAGAAACCTTCACCGGGTCCGAGTCTGACAGGAGATCACAACATTAGAATATAATATAACGTTTCAATAAGATTAAAATACTAAACATGAGACTCGAAGCCCAACACATAAATACTACCGTAAACTATTAAACAAATATAACCGGCACAAAGAACCGACAAGCATTTCAATAACATGAAAGAATGAATGCAGATATATTAAACATAAAATACAGTTCATATATTGAATACCATTAATAAATAAAATAAATCTATCAAATAAAAATAACACATTAAATACGAATAAAATAAGACAAGAAAGCAAAGACAAACGGATCAGATATAATAAGATACATAGATTATATAAAACATATTTGTACATAAACAATTAAACTAAACAAGTGAAATTATTTGCAGTATTTCTTAAAGTTTTATAAAGTTATTTACTCCGTGGAGGAGTCGCCGGGCCGCTGTCCACGCTGCCCCCGAGTCCTGAGGCCCTGCAGTCAGGAGGAGCCCAGCCCCCCCCACAGTGACAGTTCTGATTACTGTTACACACCTGAGACACACACACACACACGCACACGCACACACACACGCACACACACACACGCACACACACACAATCACACGCACACACACGCACACACACACACACACACACACGCACACGCACACACACACACACACAATCACACGCACACACACACGCACACACACGCACACGCACCACACACACACACACCCACACACACTTTAATTAAAAATAGTCCAGGATAGTCCCTCTCCTCTCCTCTTTTTTTACTACATTTTATCAACAATACATGTTGATAAATCACAGTTGATGCAAATTAAGGTGCAGAGAAAGATGAGATAAGGTAATGAGATGAGATGAGATGAGGTAATGAGATGAGATGAGATGAGATGAGATAAGGTAATGAGATGAGATGAGATGAGATAAGGTAATGAGATGAGATGAGATGAGGTAATGAGATGAGATGAGATGAGATGAGATAAGGTAATGAGATGAGATGAGATGAGATAAGGTAATGAGATGAGATGAGATGAGGTAATGAGATGAGATAAGGTAATGAGATGAGATGAGATGAGATAAGGTAATGAGATGAGATGAGGTAATGAGATGAGATAAGGTAATGAGATGAGATGAGATGAGGTAATGAGATGAGATAAGGTAATGAGATGAGATGAGATGAGATAAGGTAATGAGATGAGATGAGATGAGGTAATGAGATGAGATGAGATAAGGTAATGAGATGAGATGAGATGAGGTAATGAGATGAGATGAGATGAGATAAGGTAATGAGATGAGATGAGATGAGGTAATGAGATGAGATGAGATGAGATAAGGTAATGAGATGAGATGAGATGAGGTAATGAGATGAGATGAGATGAGATAAGGTAATGAGATGAGATGAGATGAGGTAATGAGATGAGATGAGATGAGATAAGGTAATGAGATGAGATGAGATAAGGTAATGAGATGAGATGAGGTAATGAGATGAGATAAGATAATGAGATGAGATAAGATAAGGTAATGAGATGAGATGAGATGAGATAAGGTAATGAGATGAGATAAGTAATGAGATGAGATGAGGTAATGAGATGAGATGAGGTAATGAGATGAGATAAGGTAATGAGATGAGATGAGATAAGGTAATGAGATGAGATGAGGTAATGAGATGAGATGAGGTAATGAGATGAGATGAGGTCATGAGATGAGATGAGATAAGGTAATGAGATGAGATAAGGTAATGAGATGAGATGAGGTAATGAGATGAGATGAGGTAATGAGATGAGATGAGATGAGATAAGGTAATGAGATGAGATGAGATGAGGTAATGAGATGAGATGAGGTAATGAGATGAGATGAGATGAGATAAGGTAATGAGATGAGATAAGGTAATGAGATGAGATGAGATGAGGTAATGAGATGAGATGAGATAAGATAATGAGATGAGATGAGATAAGGTAATGAGATGAGATGAGATAAGATAAGGTGATGAGATGAGATGAGATGAGATAAGGTAATGAGATGAGATAATGAGATGAGAGATAAGATAATGAGATGAGATGAGATAATGAGATGAGATGAGATGAGATGAGGTAATGAGATGAGATGAGATAAGATAAGGTGATGAGATGAGATAAGGTAATGAGATGAGATAAGGTAATGAGATGAGATGAGGTAATGAGATGAGATGAGATAAGGTAATGAGATGAGATGAGGTAATGAGATGAGATGAGATAAGGTAATGAGATGAGATGAGGTAATGAGATGAGATGAGGTAATGAGATGAGGTAATGAGATGAGATGAGATGAGGTAATGAGATGAGATGAGATAAGGTAATGAGATGAGATGAGGTAATGAGATGAGATGAGATAAGATAAGGTAATGAGATGAGATAAGGTAATGAGATGAGATGAGATGAGGTAATGAGATGAGATGAGATGAGGTAATGAGATGAGATGAGATGAGATGAGGTAATGAGATGAGATGAGGTAATGAGATGAGGTAAGGTAATGAGGTAAGGTAATGAGATGAGGTAATGAGATGAGGTAATGAGATGAGATGAGATGAGGTAATGAGATGAGATAAGGTAATGACGTAAGGTAATGAGGTAAGGTAATGAGATAAGGTAATGAGATGAGATGAGATGAGGTAATGAGATGAGATGAGATGAGATGAGGTAATGAGAGAGATAAGGTAATGAGGTAAGGTAATGAGATAAGGTAATGAGATGAGATAAGGTAAGGTAATGAGGTAAGGTAATGAGGTAAGGTAATGAGATAAGGTAATGAGATGAGATGAGGTAATGAGATGAGATGAGATGAGGTAATGAGATGAGATGAGATGAGATGAGGTAATGAGATAAGGTAATGAGATGAGATGAGGTGAGATGAGATAAGGTAATGAGGTAAGGTAATGAGGTAAGGTAATGAGATAAGGTAATGAGATGAGATGAGGTAATGAGATGAGATAAGGTAATGAGATAAGGTAATGAGGTAAGGTAATGAGGTAAGGTAATGAGGTAAGGTAATGAGATAAGGTAATGAGATGAGATAAGGTAAGGTAATGAGGTAAGGTAATGAGATAAGGTAATGAGATGAGATGAGATGAGGTAAGAACAGCAACAGGGTGAGAATGAAAACACCACAGATTCACACAAGATTAAAGATTAAATCAAAGATAACATTACAATTCTAAACAGTTAAGTAACTTTAAAATAAGAAATGAATTAAAATGAACATATAAACATATTTGGGTCATATATCCATATTAGATATTTTACATGTGTGTGTGTCTGTAAACAGTTATTGTGAAAACAGTGTGTATTTTTTTAAGAGCTTTGGACTGTTTATTTCTAGTCTTTTAATGTTGACTGTACAATGCCATGTCTCTCTATGCTGCTGCAACGCAAACATGTCCCTCTTCTCTCATGTTGATGAATCACAGTTGGTGCAAATGAAGGTGCAGAGAAAGAGCCGTTAATGAACTTATTTAGGCCCCGTCCACACGTAGACGAAACGGAGACGAAAACGATTTCGAACCGAAGTCGCTTTCAAAAAAGTATTCCGTCCACAGGAGACCGCTCGAGCCGCTGGAGACGCTGTAGTACATATGCCGGGCCTGTAAGTGGCGCTGTACTTCCGCCACAAAATACACGGCGAAGCAGCGAAGAAGACCGATGACGATTATTATTATTATTATTATTATTATATTATATTATTATTGTTGCTGATGGTTGTGGTCGAGGAGCTGTAGATTTTGCACTAACATCTGTAGCATGGTCAGTAGCGTCTGGAGCACGCACGCAACCCTGTGATCCGCCATTGTTGTTGTTGTTGGCGAAACGCATCAGCAATGACGAGGGTGACGCGGGGGTGAGCAGGAGAGGTAGGGAGAGGCGGGGCTATGGCATCATCGTTTCAGGATATGATCGTATAGGGCGTACAACACGGAGCCGCAAGCGTTTCGTCCTCAGACCTACCCACCTTGGGAGCCGTTATCAAAGTGTATCGGAATCGGGCGGACGTGTGGACGAACCGTATACGATAGAGAACGTTAGCGGATACAAGTGATATCGTCTCCGTGTGGACGGGGCCTTAATCACAGCCTCTGGAGGGAACACAGGATTTGAGCTTCTGCAGACCATTTACATGCACTAACAGCTATGGGGGGGAGGGGAGCACCACAGGGAGCAGGATTAGGCCTCTTTAACACTAGAACCGCCAACGGGTAAATTTTACCCGCAGCTGTTTTTTTATTGTATGTAACTTTTTTTCAATAAAATATTAAAGTCTCCCAGTCCGTGACTTTTCCCGAAAGTGTGTTTGTAGAACCCTCTGTTGTTAAAAAGGGTCAATATGAAGTCAGATTGAAAAAATCGCCAAAAAAATTGCCATTTATACCTATATCCGCCAGCGGGTCATATTTACCTCATAGAAAATGCAGCGTAACGTGTTTCTATAGCAACGCCTTTTGTCTACTGCGGTTCCTTATAGATAGAGAGATAGATAGACAGACAGACGGACGGACGGACGGACGGACGGACAGAGAGACAGACAGACGGACGGACGGACGGACGACGGACGGACGGACGGACGGACGGACGGACGGACGGACGGACGGACGGACGACGGACGGACGGACAGAAAGACAGACAGACAGACAGACAGACAGACAGACAGACAGAGACAGACAGACAGACAGACAGAAGACAGATAGACAGACAGATAGATAGATAGATAGATAGATAGAGAGATTTGTATCTAAACAAAACACAAGTCTAACACCAAGCGTTTAAATCAGCACTGGTAGCGATATTTTATACTTCATGCTATCTGCACAAACTATATCATATGAAAAGCTGAGAGTCCACAGATTCTATTGGTATAAGTTTCATCCCTGTGCGATCAAACTCACTGTTCTGTAATAAATAAAAGAACATTGTACCTTGAAAATCAATAACGGGGACATTTTACCCGTTGGCGGTTTTAGGTATACAGCGACCTCTGGCGGTTCTAGTGTTAATGAATTGAACTGTCTCTCACCCCGTGTCCGTTACACTTTGCGCGACACTCCTCGACCCCGAACACCGACACGTCCTGACACTTCTGGTTCAGACACGCCTGGAAACACGGAAAATAAATACAAATCAGATTTTCAACAAAACATTATCAACAAAGTCTTACAGAGTTCTTAAAAACAGTAATAATGATAGGAACGTATGCTAATTAACACAACTCATGCTAATTAGCACAACTCATGCTAATTAGCACAACTCATGCTAATTAACACAACTCATGCTAATTAGCACAACTCATGCTAGTTAACACAACTCATGCTAATTAGCACAACTCATGCTAATTAGCACAACTCATGCTAATTAGCACAACTCATGCTAGTTAACACAACTCATGCTAATTAACACAACTCATGCTAATTAACACAACTCATGCTAATTAGCACAACTCATGCTAATTAACACAACTCATGCTAATTAGCACAACTCATGCTAGTTAGCACAACTCATGCTAATTAACGCAACTCATGCTAATTAGCGCAACTCATGCTAGTTAGCACAACTCATGCTAATTAACACAACTCATGCTAATTAACACAACTCATGCTAATTAGCACAACTCATGCTAGTTAGCACAACTCATGCTAATTAACACAACTCATGCTAATTAGCGCAACTCATGCTAATTAACACAACTCATGCTAATTAGCACAACTCATGCTAATTACACAACTCATGCTATTAGAGCAACTCATGCTAATTAACACACTCATGCTA
>JAAKFY010000021.1:3548454-3550954 GCA_011823955.1 Dissostichus mawsoni
CAGCGTGTGGTGTGTGTGTGTGTGGTGTGTGTGTGTGTGTGTGTGTGTGTGTGTGTGTGTGTGTGTGGTGTGTGGTGTGTGTTGTGTGTGTGTGTGTTTGGTGTGTGTGTGTGTGTGTGTGTGTGTTGTGTGTGTGTGTGTGTGTGTGTGTGTGTGTGGCAGACTGACCAGTTTGGACTCGATGAGGTCACAGACCACTTTGTTGTTGAAATACTCGATGGGCGTCCATTGGATCCCCTCCTGCACGTACTCCTCCTGCAGAAACAGGCAGGGGTTACCTCCCAAACATCTGAGGTAATGTCAACACTGCGATGATATGCTAATGATGTAATGTTGTCTGTTCACGCTATGATAAGGTAGCGCTACGAGTCTTACCTGCTCTGCCTTCAGCGTGAGCTCGATGAAGATCTGCTGCAGCTTCTCGTTCACAAAGTTGATGCAGAACTGCTCGAAGCCGTTTCTCTGGAAGAGAGAGAGATGATTTCAATAAGGTCCACATTTGGTATTTAACACAGGGTTCATGAAGGCATCGTGTTGACCCTGGTAGTTCCATCTGTATGAACACCAATCAGCTCACACCTTTAGAGTCATGTGACCATGTTTCTACCTGGAAGATCTCGAAGCCGTAGATGTCGAGGACTCCGATGTTGAACTCCTCCTGATCCTTCTGTATGGCTTTATTGATGCACTGCCAATACAGACCATAACATAAACATGTAACACAGCGTAAAGACCAACACAGCGTAAACACAGCGTAAGCGTAAACACAGCGTAAAGACCAACACAGCGTAAAGACAAACACAGCGTAAAGACCAACACAGTAAACACAGCGTAAAGACCACACAGCGTAAACCAACACAGCGTAAACACAGCGTAAAGACCAACACAGCGTAAAGACAACACAGCGTAAAGACAAACACAGCGTAAACCCAACACAGCGTAAACACCAACACAGCGTAAACACCAACACAGCGTAAAGACCAACACAGCGTAAAGACCAACACCGTAAACACCAACACAGCGTAAACACAGCGTAAAGACAGCGTAAACACCAACACAGCGTAAAAGACCAACACAGCGTAACACAGCGTAAAGACCAACACAGCGTAAAGACAAACACAGCGTAAACCCAACACAGCGTAAACACCACACAGCGTAAAGACCAACACAGCGTAAACACAGCGTAAAGACAGCGTAAACACCAACACAGCGTAAAGACCAACACAGCGTAAACACAGCGTAAAGACCAACACAGCGTAAAGACCACACAGTGTAAAGACCAACACAGCGTAAAGACCAACACAGTGTAAAGACCAACACAGCGTAAACACAGCGTAAAGACCAACACAGTGTAAACACAGTGTAAAGACCAACACAGCGTAAAGACCAACACAGTGTAAACACAGCGTAAAGACCAACACAGTGTAAAGACCAACACAGCGTAAAGACCAACACAGCGTAAAGACCACACAGTGTAAACACAGCGTAAAGACCAACACAGCGTAAAGACCAACACAGTGTAAAGACCAACACAGTGTAAACACAGCGTAAAGACCAACACAGCGTAAAGACCAACACAGTGTAAACACAGCGTAAAGACCAACACAGCGTAAAGACCAACACAGTGTAAAGACCACACAGCGTAAAGACCAACACAGTGTAAACACAGCGTAAAGACCAACACAGCGTAAAGACCAACACAGTGTAAAGACCCACACGCGTAAACACAGCGTAAAGACCAACACAGCGTAAAGACCAACACAGTGTAAAACAGCGTAAAGACCAACACAGCGTAAAGACCAACACAGTGTAAAGACCAACACAGCGTAAAGACCAACACAGTGTAAAGACCAACACAGCGTAAACACAGCGTAAAGACCAACACAGCGTAAAGACCACACAGTGTAAAGACCAACACAGTGTAAAGACCAACACAGTGTAAAGACCAACACAGCGTAAAGACCACACAGTGTAAAGACCAACACAGCGTAAAGACCAACACAGTGTAAAGACCAACACAGCGTAAAGACCAACACAGCGTAAGACCACACAGCGTAAACACAGCGTAAAGACCAACACAGCGTAAAGACCAACACAGTGTAAAGACCAACACAGTGTAAACACAGTGTAAACACAGTGTAAAGACCAACACAGCGTAACACAGTGTAAAGACCAACACAGTGTAAAGACCAACACAGCGTAAAGACCAACACAGTGTAAATACCAACAGTGTAAACACAGTGTAAAGACCAACACAGTGTAAACACAGTGTAAAGACCAACACAGCGTAAACACAGTGTAAAGACCAACACAGCGTAAACACAGTGTAAAGACCAACACAGCGTAAACACAGTGTAAGACCAACAGTGTAAAGACCAACACAGCGTAAACACAGCGTAAAGACCACACAGCGTAAAGACCAACACAGCGTAAACACAGCGTAAAGACCAACACAGCGTAAACACAGCGTAAAGACCAACACAGCGTAAACACAGTGTAA
>JAAKFY010000021.1:3555954-3560954 GCA_011823955.1 Dissostichus mawsoni
GTTCGGCCACACGAGGCCGACATGGAAACGCATAAAACGATAACGATAACGGGTCCCAAGGTGGGTAGATCTGCGGACGCAACGCTCTGGGGGCAAACGGCGCCGTGTCTACGCCTATACGATCATTTCCTGATAACGATGAAGCAATAGCCCCGCCTCTCCCCACCTCTCCTGCTCAGAGATCAGCTGCTGGGCTCTCAGAAGAGGGGGAGGAAAGAGAGGCTCCGTTTTTTATTATTATATAGAGTCGTTATCAATTTGTTTTAAAGCTCAATAAATAACAAAGAAGACTCTGACCGGCACTTTTCTAATTTTGTCCAGAAGATTTAAACTTTAACGGACATGTTGACCGGCGAAAAAAAATGTTAACTGAAACTCTGCCGCCCGGTCCCCTCGTCCCTTGGAAGAGGCGGAGAGGTGGGTGTTCTTCATCTGCTGGTGGACTACCGGAGAGTAGGAGCAAACGCTCGCCTCGGGGAGGAGAGAAAGAGCCAGAGCGTCCACAGCGGAGAATAAACAGAAGGGAAACCATGGCAACCATGCGCGGGAAGTCTTCTTCGCTGCTTTTGTGGGAGGAGTACAGCGCCACTCACAGGCCCGGCATATGTACTGCAGCGTCTCCAGCGCTTTCGAGCGGTCTCGTGTGAACGGACACGTTTCTGGTGCCTGTTGCGTGTGGACGGAAGACTTTTTTGATATCGATTTCGGTCCGTTTGCGTTATCGTCCTCGCGTGGCTCCAGCCTTAGATCGTTTGCAAGGCGTCGGTCGTTCATGGAGAGTGAGGCTTTCGGCTTGTAGTTTGTGATCTGTCTTAAGGCACGGACACACCAAGACGATTTCCGGCCGTCGATAGATGTCTGGCCGCCGATGAGCGTCCTGTCGCCCTACTCAGATTGGTGTCCCGCACCGTCATGTCTTTTCGGCCGCGCCGACACCTTCCGCTCCGTTTAGCATCTCTCACCGCCTTGCTAAAGACGTACTTCGACTCGTGCCTTATCGCCACTCCTAAACGCCTCCTCCTTAGAGACAGACAGGTTAACAGACACAAAGACAGGTTACAGAGAGACAGACAGGTTCACATCCCACCACTGACATGGCCTCCTGCAGGACCACGGACAGACAGGTACAGACAGGTACAGACAGGTACGACAGTACAGACAGGTACAGACAGACAGGTACAGACAGACAGGTACAGACAGACAGAGACAGGCAGAAAGGTAGAGGTACAGACAGACAGGTACAGACAGAGACAGTACAGACAGACAGGTACACAGACAGAGACAGACAGAAAGGTAGAGGTACAGACAGACAGGTACAGACAGACAGAGACAGACAGACAGACAGGTACAGACAGACCGGTACAGACAGACAGGTACAGACAGACAGAGACAGACAGTACAGACAGACAGGTACACACGACAGAGACAGACAGAAAGGTACAGGTACAGACAGACAGGTACAGACAGACAGAGACAGAGAGAAAGGTACAGGTACAGACAGACAGGTACGGACAGAGACAGGCAGAAAGGTAGAGGTACAGACAGACAGGTACAGACAGACAGGTACAGACAGAGACAGGCAGAAAGGTAGAGGTACAGACAGACAGGTACAGACAGACAGAGACAGAGAGAAAGGTACAGGTACAGACAGACAGGTACAGACAGACAGGTACAGACCATGGTGTCTGTGAACTCCTTCTTGTCGTTGATGTCCTCCACGGTGTAGGTTCCTGATTGGTTCAGGTAGTAGTAATAGTCGGGGGTCGTGACCCCCAGGTTCTCCCTCTGCTCCGAGGTCGCCCCCCCCAACAGCTGAGGACAGAGGTCACACAGAGGTCAACAAGAGGTCACACAGAGTATATATATATATATATATATATTCAGTGCCTGTCTTAGTAATTGTATTATATGCATGGGCGTAATATGGGGATTGTTGTTAGGGTTAGGGTTAGCATCTAGTTAGTTAGCTGCTCTAAAGGATATAAGAAGCTGTTTCTACAATAAGGTGGAGGAGAGCTCTCTCCTGTCAGACTGAGAGGCTCTGATAACTACAGCTCAGACTGAGAGACTGATAACTACAGCTCAGACTGAGAGGCTCTGATAACTACAGCTCAGACTGAGAGACTGATAACAACTCAGACTGAGACTGATAACTACAGCTCAGACTGAGAGGCTCTGATAACTACAGCTCAGACTGAGAGACTGATAACTACAGCTCAGACTGAGAGACTGATAACTACAGCTCAGACTGAGAGACTGATAACTACAGCTCAGACTGAGAGGCTCTGATAACTACAGCTCAGACTGAGAGACTGATAACTACAGCTCAGACTGAGAGACTGATAACTACAGCTCAGACTGAGAGGCTGATAACTACAGCTCAGACTGAGAGACTGATAACTACAGCTCAGACTGAGAGACTGATAACTACAGCTCAGACTGAGAGGCTGATAACTACAGCTCAGACTGAGAGACTGATAACTACAGCTCAGACTGAGAGACTTATAACTACAGCTCAGACTGAGAGGCTCTGATAACTACAGCTCAGACTGAGAGACTGATAACTACAGCTCAGACTGAGAGACTTATAACTACAGCTCAGACTGAGAGGCTCTGATAACTACAGCTCAGACTGAGAGACTGATAACTACAGCTCAGACTGAGAGACTGATAACTACAGCTCAGACTGAGAGACTGATAACTACAGCTCAGACTGAGAGACTGATAACTACAGCTCAGACTGAGAGAGAGATAACTACAGCTCAGACTGAGAGACTGAGAGACTGATAACTACAGCTCAGACTGAGAGGCTCTGATAACTACAGCTCAGACTGAGAGGATAACTACAGCTCAGACTGAGAGACTGATAACTACAGCTCAGACTGAGAGACTGATAACTACAGCTCAGACTGAGAGGCTGATAACTACAGCTCAGACTGAGAGGCTGATAACTACAGCTCAGACTGAGAGACTGATAACTACAGCTCAGACTGAGAGAACTGATAACTACAGCTCAGACTGAGAGACTGATAACTACAGCTCAGACTGAGAGGCTCTGATAACTACAGCTCAGACTGAGAGACTGATAAACAGCTCAGACTGAGAGAGATAACTACAGCTCAGACTGAGAGCTGATAACTACAGCTCAGACTGAGAGGATAACTACAGCTCAGACTGAGAGGCTCTGATAACTACAGCTCAGACTGAGAGGCTCTGATAACTACAGCTCAGACTGAGAGGCTCTGATAACTACAGCTCAGACTGAGAGGCTGATAACTACAGCTCAGACTGAAGAGATAACTACAGCTCAGACTGAGAGGCTCTGATAACTACAGCTCAGACTGAGAGGACTGATAACTACAGCTCAGACTGAGGAGATAACTACAGCTCAGACTGAGAGACTGATAACTACAGCTCAGACTGAGAGACTGATAACTACAGCTCAGACTGAGAGATAACTACAGCTCAGACTGAGAGAGATAACTACAGCTCAGACTGAGAGACTGATAACTACAGCTCAGACTGAGAGGCTCTGATAACTACAGCTCAGACTGAGAGACTGATAACTACAGCTCAGACTGAGAGGCTCTGATAACTACAGCTCAGACTGAGAGACTGATAACTACAGCTCAGACTGAGAGACTGAGATAACTACAGCTCAGACTGAGAGATAACTACAGCTCAGACTGAGAGGCTCTGATAACTACAGCTCAGACTGAGAGACTGATAACTACAGCTCAGACTGAGAGGCTCTGATAACTACAGCTCAGACTGAGAGACTGATAACTACAGCTCAGACTGAGAGACTGATAACTACAGCTCAGACTGAGAGGCTCTGATAACTACAGCTCAGACTGAGAGGCTCTGATAACTACAGCTCAGACTGAGAGACTGATAACTACAGCTCAGACTGAGAGAGATAACTACAGCTCAGACTGAGAGGATAACTACAGCTCAGACTGAGAGACTGATAACTACAGCTCAGACTGAGAGACTGATAACTACAGCTCAGACTGAGAGAGTATAACTACAGCTCAGACTGAGAGAGATAACTACAGCTCAGACTGAGAGACTGATAACTACAGCTCAGACTGAGAGGCTCTGATAACTACAGCTCAGACTGAGAGACTGATAACTACAGCTCAGACTGAGAGGCTCTGATAACTACAGCTCAGACTGAGAGACTGATAACTACAGCTCAGACTGAGAGGCTCTGATAACTACAGCTCAGACTGAGAGACTGATAACTACAGCTCAGACTGAGAGGCTCTGATAACTACAGCTCAGACTGAGAGACTGATAACTACAGCTCAGACTGAGAGACTGATAACTACAGCTCAGACTGAGAGGCTCTGATAACTACAGCTCAGACTGAGAGGCTCTGATAACTACAGCTCAGACTGAGAGACTGATAACTACAGCTCAGACTGAGAGAGATAACTACAGCTCAGACTGAGAGGCTCTGATAACTACAGCTCAGACTGAGAGACTGATAACTACAGCTCAGACTGAGAGACTGATAACTACAGCTCAGACTGAGAGGCTCTGATAACTACAGCTCAGACTGAGAGAGATAACTACAGCTCAGACTGAGAGACTGATAACTACAGCTCAGACTGAGAGACTGATAACTACAGCTCAGACTGAGAGGCTCTGATAACTACAGCTCAGACTGAGAGACTGATAACTACAGCTCAGACTGAGAGACTGATAACTACAGCTCAGAATGAGAGGCTCTGATAACTACAGCTCAGACTGAGAGAGATAACTACAGCTCAGACTGAGAGGCTCTGATAACTACAGCTCAGACTGAGAGGCTCTGATAACTACAGCTCAGACTGAGAGGCTCTGATAACTACAGCTCAGACTGAGAGACTGATAACTACAGCTCAGACTGAGAGGATAACTACAGCTCAGACTGAGAGGCTCTGATAACTACAGCTCAGACTGAGAGACTGATAACTACAGCTCAGACTGAGAGAGATAACTACAGCTCAGAC
>JAAKFY010000021.1:3565954-3595954 GCA_011823955.1 Dissostichus mawsoni
ACAGGTAACTCAGGTAAACTCTACAGGTAAACTCAGGTAAACTCTACAGGTAAACTCTACAGGTAAACTCAGGTAAACTCTACAGGTAAACTCAGGTAAACTCTTCAGGTAAACTCTTCAGGTAAACTCTACAGGTAAACTCAGGTAAACTCAGGTAAACTCTACAGGTAAACTCTACAGGTAAACTCAGGTAAACTCTTCAGGTAAACTCTACAGGTAAACTCTACAGGTAAACTCAGGTAAACTCTACAGGTAAACTCTACAGGTAAACTCTACAGGTAAACTCAGGTAAACTCTACAGGTAAACTCAGGTAAACTCTTCAGGTAAACTCTACAGGTAAACTCTACAGGTAAACTCAGGTAAACTCTACAGGTAAACTCAGGTAAACTCTACAGGTAAACTCAGGTAAACTCTACAGGTAAACTCAGGTAAACTCTACAGGTAAACTCTACAGGTAAACTCAGGTAAACTCTACAGGTAAACTCAGGTAAACTCTTCAGGTAAACTCTTCAGGTAAACTCTTCAGGTAAACTCTACAGGTAAACTCAGGTAAACTCAGGTAAACTCTACAGGTAAACTCAGGTAAACTCTACAGGTAAACTCAGGTAAACTCTTCAGGTAAACTCTACAGGTAAACTCTACAGGTAAACTCTACAGGTAAACTCAGGTAAACTCTACAGGTAAACTCAGGTAAACTCTACAGGTAAACTCTACAGGTAAACTCAGGTAAACTCTACAGGTAAACTCAGGTAAACTCTACAGGTAAACTCAGGTAAACTCTACAGGTAAACTCAGGTAAACTCTACAGGTAAACTCAGGTAAACTCTACAGGTAAACTCTACAGGTAAACTCAGGTAAACTCTACAGGTAAACTCAGGTAAACTCTACAGGTAAACTCAGGTAAACTCTACAGGTAAACTCAGGTAAACTCTTCAGGTAAACTCAGGTAAACTCTTCAGGTAAACTCTACAGGTAAACTCTTCAGGTAAACTCTACAGGTAAACTCTACAGGTAAACTCAGGTAAACTCTACAGGTAAACTCAGGTAAACTCTACAGGTAAACTCAGGTAAACTCTTCAGGTAAACTCTACAGGTAAACTCTACAGGTAAACTCTTCAGGTAAACTCTACAGGTAAACTCTACAGGTAAACTCTACAGGTAAACTCTACAGGTAAACTCTACAGGTAAACTCTTCAGGTAAACTCTACAGGTAAACTCTTCAGGTAAACTCTTCAGGTAAACTCTTCAGGTAACTCTACAGGTAAACTCTACAGGTAAACTCTACAGGTAAACTCTACAGGTAAACTCTACAGGTAAACTCTTCAGGTAAACTCAGGTAAACTCTACAGGTAAACTCTACAGGTAAACTCAGGTAAACTCTACAGGTAAACTCTACAGGTAAACTCAGGTAAACTCTACAGGTAAACTCAGGTAAACTCTACAGGTAAACTCTACAGGTAAACTCTTCAGGTAAACTCAGGTAAACTCTACAGGTAAACTCTACAGGTAAACTCAGGTAAACTCTACAGGTAAACTCTACAGGTAAACTCAGGTAAACTCTACAGGTAAACTCTACAGGTAAACTCAGGTAAACTCTACAGGTAAACTCAGGTAAACTCTAGGTAAACTCTACAGGTAAACTCAGGTAAACTCTTCAGGTAAACTCTACAGGTAAACTCTACAGGTAAACTCAGGTAAACTCTACAGGTAAACTCTACAGGTAAACTCTACAGGTAAACTCTACAGGTAAACTCTTCAGGTAAACTCAGGTAAACTCTACAGGTAAACTCTACAGGTAAACTCAGGTAAACTCTACAGGTAAACTCTACAGGTAAACTCTACAGGTAAACTCAGGTAAACTCTACAGGTAAACTCAGGTAAACTCTACAGGTAAACTCTACAGGTAACTCTACAGGTAAACTCAGGTAAACTCTACAGGTAAACTCAGGTAAACTCTACAGGTAAACTCTACAGGTAAACTCAGGTAAACTCTACAGGTAAACTCTACAGGTAAACTCTTCAGGTAAACTCTACAGGTAAACTCTACAGGTAAACTCTACAGGTAAACTCTACAGGTAAACTCTACAGGTAAACTCAGGTAAACTCTTCAGGTAAACTCAGGTAAACTCAGGTAAACTCTTCAGGTAAACTCTACAGGTAAACTCAGGTAAACTCAGGTAAACTCTTCAGGTAAACTCTACAGGTAAACTCTACAGGTAAACTCTACAGGTAAACTCTACAGGTAAACTCTACAGGTAAACTCTACAGGTAAACTCTACAGGTAAACTCTACAGGTAAACTCTACAGGTAAACTCAGGTAAACTCTTCAGTAAACTCTTCAGGTAAACTCTTCAGGTAAACTCTACAGGTAAACTCTACAGGTAAACTCTACAGGTAAACTCTACAGGTAAACTCTACAGGTAAACTCAGGTAAACTCTTCAGGTAAACTCTACAGGTAAACTCTACAGGTAAACTCTACAGGTAAACTCAGGTAAACTCTACAGGTAAACTCTACAGGTAAACTCTTCAGGTAAACTCAGGTAAACTCTACAGGTAAACTCTACAGGTAAACTCAGGTAAACTCTACAGGTAAACTCTACAGGTAAACTCTTCAGGTAAACTCTACAGGTAAACTCTACAGGTAAACTCAGGTAAACTCTTCAGGTAAACTCTACAGGTAAACTCTTCAGGTAAACTCTACAGGTAAACTCTACAGGTAAACTCTACAGGTAAACTCTACAGGTAAACTCTACAGGTAAACTCAGGTAAACTCTTCAGGTAAACTCTTCAGGTAAACTCTTCAGGTAAACTCTTCAGGTAAACTCTACAGGTAAACTCTACAGGTAAACTCTACAGGTAAACTCTACAGGTAAACTCTACAGGTAAACTCAGGTAAACTCTTCAGGTAAACTCTACAGGTAAACTCTACAGGTAAACTCTACAGGTAAACTCAGGTAAACTCTACAGGTAAACTCTACAGGTAAACTCTTCAGGTAAACTCAGGTAAATCTACAGGTAAACTCTACAGGTAAACTCAGGTAAACTCTACAGGTAAACTCTACAGGTAAACTCAGGTAAACTCTACAGGTAAACTCAGGTAAACTCTACAGGTAAACTCTACAGTAAACTCTACAGGTAAACTCTACAGGTAAACTCAGGTAAACTCTACAGGTAAACTCTACAGGTAAACTCAGGTAAACTCTACAGGTAAACTCTACAGGTAAACTCTACAGGTAAACTCAGGTAAACTCTACAGGTAAACTCTACAGGTAAACTCTACAGGTAAACTCTACAGTAAACTCAGGTAAACTCTACAGGTAAACTCTACAGGTAAACTCAGGTAAACTCTACAGGTAAACTCTACAGGTAAACTCTACAGGTAAACTCTACAGGTAAACTCAGGTAAACTCTACAGGTAAACTCAGGTAAACTCTACAGGTAACTCTACAGGTAAACTCTACAGGTAAACTCAGGTAAACTCTACAGGTAAACTCAGGTAAACTCTACAGGTAAACTCTACAGGTAAACTCAGGTAAACTCTACAGGTAAACTCAGGTAAACTCTTCAGGTAAACTCTTCAGGTAAACTCTTCAGGTAAACTCTTCAGGTAAACTCTACAGGTAAACTCTTCAGGTAAACTCTACAGGTAAACTCTACAGGTAAACTCTACAGGTAAACTCTTCAGGTAAACTCTACAGGTAAACTCTTCAGGTAAACTCTACAGGTAAACTCTACAGGTAAACTCTACAGGTAAACTCTACAGGTAAACTCTACAGGTAAACTCTTCAGGTAAACTCTACAGGTAAACTCTACAGGTAAACTCTACAGGTAAACTCTACAGGTAAACTCTACAGGTAAACTCTTCAGGTAAACTCTACAGGTAAACTCTACAGGTAAACTCTACAGGTAAACTCAGGTAAACTCTACAGGTAAACTCTTCAGGTAAACTCTACAGGTAAACTCAGGTAAACTCTACAGGTAAACTCTACAGGTAAACTCAGGTAAACTCTACAGGTAAACTCTTCAGGTAAACTCTACAGGTAAACTCTACAGGTAAACTCAGGTAAACTCTACAGGTAAACTCTACAGGTAAACTCTACAGGTAAACTCTACAGGTAAACTCTACAGGTAAACTCAGGTAAACTCTACAGGTAAACTCTACAGGTAAACTCTACAGGTAAACTCAGGTAAACTCTACAGGTAAACTCTACAGGTAAACTCTTCAGGTAAACTCTTCAGGTAAACTCTACAGGTAAACTCAGGTAAACTCTACAGGTAAACTCTTCAGGTAAACTCTACAGGTAAACTCAGGTAAACTCTACAGGTAAACTCTACAGGTAAACTCAGGTAAACTCTACAGGTAAACTCTACAGGTAAACTCAGGTAAACTCTACAGGTAAACTCTACAGGTAAACTCTACAGGTAAACTCTACAGGTAAACTCAGGTAAACTCTACAGGTAAACTCTTCAGGTAAACTCTACAGGTAAACTCAGGTAAACTCTACAGGTAAACTCTTCAGGTAAACTCTACAGGTAAACTCAGGTAAACTCTACAGGTAAACTCAGGTAAACTCTACAGGTAAACTCTTCAGGTAAACTCTACAGGTAAACTCTTCAGGTAAACTCAGGTAAACTCTACAGGTAAACTCTTCAGGTAAACTCTACAGGTAAACTCTACAGGTAAACTCTACAGGTAAACTCAGGTAAACTCTACAGGTAAACTCTACAGGTAAACTCAGGTAACTCTTCAGGTAAACTCTACAGGTAAACTCTACAGGTAAACTCAGGTAAACTCTTCAGGTAAACTCTTCAGGTAAACTCTACAGGTAAACTCTACAGGTAAACTCAGGTAAACTCTACAGGTAAACTCTTCAGGTAAACTCTACAGGTAAACTCAGGTAAACTCTACAGGTAAACTCTTCAGGTAAACTCTACAGGTAAACTCAGGTAAACTCTACAGGTAAACTCTACAGGTAAACTCTACAGGTAAACTCTACAGGTAAACTCTTCAGGTAAACTCTACAGGTAAACTCTACAGGTAAACTCAGGTAAACTCTTCAGGTAAACTCTACAGGTAAACTCTACAGGTAAACTCAGGTAAACTCTTCAGGTAAACTCTACAGGTAAACTCTACAGGTAAACTCAGGTAAACTCTACAGGTAAACTCAGGTAAACTCTTCAGGTAAACTCTACAGGTAAACTCTACAGGTAAACTCAGGTAAACTCTTCAGGTAACTCTACAGGTAAACTCTACAGGTAAACTCTACAGGTAAACTCAGGTAAACTCTTCAGGTAAACTCTTCAGGTAAACTCTACAGGTAAACTCTACAGGTAAACTCTACAGGTAAACTCAGGTAAACTCTTCAGGTAAACTCTTCAGGTAAACTCTACAGGTAAACTCTACAGGTAAACTCAGGTAAACTCTTCAGGTAAACTCTACAGGTAAACTCTACAGGTAAACTCTACAGGTAAACTCTACAGGTAAACTCTACAGGTAAACTCAGGTAAACTCTACAGGTAAACTCAGGTAAACTCTACAGGTAAACTCTACAGGTAAACTCTACAGGTAAACTCAGGTAAACTCTACAGGTAAACTCAGGTAAACTCTTCAGGTAAACTCTACAGGTAAACTCTACAGGTAAACTCTACAGGTAAACTCAGGTAAACTCTACAGGTAAACTCAGGTAAACTCTACAGGTAAACTCTACAGGTAAACTCTACAGGTAAACTCTACAGGTAAACGCTACAGGTAAACTCTACAGGTAACTCTACAGGTAAACTCTACAGGTAAACTCTACAGGTAAACTCAGGTAAACTCTACAGGTAAACTCTACAGGTAAACTCTACAGGTAAAATCTACAGGTAAACTCTACAGGTAACATCTGAGGTACTTTTACTGCAGTGTGTCAGTGTAATACTCTAAACTGGAGGCACCTGACCCCCAGGGGCCAAAGTGATTGGTTAGTTACAGAATAAAGACCCAGCCCTGGTGTGAGTTAAGCCCCGCCCACCTGATGATGACACACTGGTTCTCGCTGTCGATCATCATGTTCCGGTACATGGTGTCAGCCAGGGCGTAGATGTGGGGGGGGTTTTCATACTGAGCCTGTAAGGGGGGACATGTTAGTGTGTGAGTGAGTGAGTGAGTGAGAGTGAGTGTGTGAGTGAGTGAGTGAGTGTGTGTGTGTGTATCTGTGAGTGAGTGAGTGAGTGAGTGAGTGTGTGTATCTGTGAGTGAGTGAGTGAGTGAGTGAGTGTGAGTGAGTGTGTGTATCTGTGTGTGTGAGTGAGTGAGTGAGTGAGTGAGTGTGTGTGTGTGTAGTGAGTGTGAGTGAGTGAGTGTGTGGTGTGTGTATCTGTGAGTGAGTGAGTGAGTGAGTGTGTGTGTCTGTGTGAGTGAGTGAGTGAGTGAGTGAGTGTGTATCGTATCTGTGAGTGAGTGAGTGAGTGAGTGAGTGTGAGTGAGTGAGTGTGTGTATCTGTGTGTGTGTGTGTGTGAGTGTGTGTGTCTCACCGCTCCCTGGTAGAGCTCCACTTCTCTGTCAGTGAAGTACGGCAGCTGTTTGAATGGATTCACGGAGATCAGAACCGCCCCGATGTACGTCTGCAGGAAACGGGTCAAGGAGCAGAACCAGAACAGAACCATGTGTGTGAGTGTGACAGAGTGTGTGTGTGTGAGTGTGACAGAGTGTGTGTGTGTGACAGAGAGTGTGTGTATGTGTGTGTGTGACAGAGAGTGTGTGTGTGTGTGTGTGTGTGGTGTGTGTGTGTGTGTGTGTGTGTGTGTGTGTGTGTGTGTGTGTGTGTGTGTGTGTGTGTGTGTGTGTGTGTGTGAGGATACGAAGATGTAGTCGTCATTGTATCTCTTCTTCAGGTTCTCGGTGATGGCGTCCTCGCTGATCTTCGACAGCAGAACCATGTCGTCCACGCCGCTCACCTTCGCGTTCTGCGCGAGCCAATGGTAGCGCTCCTTGCTGCCCTGGGGCGGGACATAAACACACTCAGGTGATAACAGACAGCTGTGGGATCCTATCAGTGGTCTCTGTGTTTAATACTGTATATATTTACTGATTCAGGATCCATTTACATCAACACTGAGAAACACTGTGTGTGTGTGTGTGTGTGTGTGTGTATATATATATAGTGTCTGTGTGTGTGTAGGATTCCCAGCATTCCTTCTGTCCTGTAGGATCTTGTTGAGCAGCGGCGAGCACCGACATGCAGCGTGAGTGAGTGTGAGTGTGTGTGTGAGTGTGAGTGTGTGTTGAGTGCGAGTGTGCGAGTGCGAGTGCGAGTGCGAGTGCGTGTGCGAGTGTGTGTGCGAGTGTGTGTGTGAGTGTGAGTGCGAGTGTGAGTGTGAGTGCGAGTGTCAGCAGGGGCGGACTGGCCATCTGTAGAATCTGGAGAATCACAGAACGGCCGGCTCGGTTCGCCAACGGCCGCCACCGCCCTTAATTTGAAATGTTTTTAAACGGCATCATTGAAGTTGCGCAGCGAGGTCCCCCCCCCCCCCCCGTTGACCGTTCACTAGCACCCCCCCCCATTGACCGTTCACTAGCACCCCCCCCCGTTGACCGTTCACTAGCAACCCCCCCCCGTTGACCGTTCACTAGCACCCCCCCCCCGTTGACCGTTCACTAGCACCCCCCCCGTTGACCGTTCACTAGCACCCCCCCCCCGTTGACCGTTCACTTGCACCCGCCCCCCCCCCCATTGACAGTTCACGTGGGCTGGTCTGGGTGAGAATCCAGGGCTGATTTCTTGTCCCAGTCCGCCCCTGAGTGTGAGCGTGAACGTGAGCGTGTGCGTGAGCGTGTGCGTGTGCGTGAGCGTGTGCGTGTGCGTGTGCGTGAGCGTGTGCGTCGTGTGCGTGTGCGTGTGCGTGTGCGTGAGCGTGTGCGTGTGCGTGAGCGTGTGCGTGTGCGTGTGCGTGAGCGTGAGCGTGTGCGTGTGCGTACAGTGTTTACATGCTGAACTTAAAATGTTTCAGCTGTTATTCTTTATATTTCTCAGGTGTTTATAAAACATGGTAATAGTTCTTTTTAAAGGTTTTATTTGTGAAACTTCACTCTATTAAATTTTGTATTTAATAATAAAATCACATGTGAAGTTAAAAAGTGCCGAGTCATCAATCAAAGTGATCAGAAAGATTCAATGAGCTTCTGCTGGACCAGGACCAGGACTCAGACCGGGACCAGGACTCAGACCGGGACCAGGACCAGTATATAAACAGGGACCAGTATATAAACCGGGACCAGGACCAGTATATAAACCAGGACCAGTACATAAACCAGGACCAGGACCAGTAGCCTATATAAACCGGGACCAGTACATAAACCAGGACCAGGACCAGGACCAGTATATAAACCAGGACCAGGACCAGTAGCCTATATAAACCGGGACCAGTACATAAACCAGGACCAGGACCAGTAGCCTATATAAACAAGGACCAGTACATAAACCAGGACCAGGACCAGTAGCCTATATAAACCGAGACCAGGACCAGTATATGAACCAGGACCAGTATATAAACTAGGACCAGGACCAGTATATAAACCGGGACCAGGACCAGTAGCCTATATAAACCGGGAACAGTATATAAACCAGGACCAGGACCAGTATATAAACCGGGAACCATAAACCGGACCAGGACTCAGACCAGACTCAGACCAGGATCAGGATATTTAGACCGGGACCACGACTTTCTCCTGCTTTATGGCTCAGAGTTAGGAAAGTTAGCTCACCATGTCTGCGGCTCACTTCCGGATCTTCAGGTAAAAGGTGAGGCTTCGGGTCTCAGGTGGGTCCGGGTCGGGACCGGGACCGGGTCCAGGTCCAGGTGCAGGTGTGATCCCGGGGGAGGGGCTGATCCCGGGGGCTCGGTCCGGACGGGATCCGGGTCTAACAGCAGGACTGAAGTCTCGGGAACATTTCTCTCCCCGTTTCTTCTCCAGCGTCTCAATCTCTGCAGGTGTGGGCAGGTGAAGCCCCGCCCCTTCTCCTGCTGCTCCTTGTGCCGAGGGGAACTCTGGGTAATGTAGTGCTCGTCCTCTTGCTCCCGCTGTGTGGAACTCTGGGTAATGTAGTCCCGGCGGAGCTCTGCTGCCCCCGTGTGTCCGGAACCCGAACTACACTCAAATCATCTGACAACTTTTATTCTGGACTCTTCATTTGTGTTTAAAGTGTTTAAATATCGATTTTAAATTCAAGATTCATTTCAGAAATGATTTTATGTATTATAATATATATGTCAAGATATATAGAGTATTATAAAACGGACAAGTCAAATCAAGCAATCTGATTGGTTCTTAGCCGTGATATACTGAGTGTATACCACGGATAGAATTGTAGTTACTTTTCACAAAAAGTCAGTATCCCTCCGCATCTGAGAAAAGCTGCAGGTGAGGACTCTTTAAAGTGGAGACACTACATACTGATATACACTGAACATCAGCAGGAGAGGACTCTTTAAAGTGGAGACACTACATACTGATATACACCTGAACATCAGCAGGAGAGGACTCTTTAAAGTAGAGACACTACATACTGATATACACCTGAACATCAGCAGGAGAGGACTCTTTAAAGTAGAGACACTACATACTGATATACACCTGAACATCAGCAGCAGAGGACTCTTTAAAGTAGAGACACTACATACTGATATACACCTGAACATCAGCAGGAGAGCACTCTTTAAGGTAGAGACACTACATACTGATATACACCTGAACATCAGCAGGAGAGGACTCTTTAAAGTAGAGACACTACATACTGATATACACCTGAACATCAGCAGGAGAGGACTCTTTAAAGTAGAGACACTACATACTGATATACACCTGAACATCAGCAGGAGAGGACTCTTTAAAGTAGAGACACTACATACTGATATACACCTGAACATCAGCAGGAGAGGACTCTTTAAAGTAGAGACGCTACATACTGATATACACCTGAACATCAGCAGGAGAGCACTCTTTAAGTAGAGACACTACATACTGATATACACCTGAACATCAGCAGGAGAGGACTCTTTAAAGTAGAGACACTACATACTGATATACACCTGAACATCAGCAGGAGAGCACTCTTTAAAGTAGAGACACTACATACTGATATACACCTGAACATCAGCAGGAGAGCACTCTTTAAAGTAGAGACACTACATACTGATATACACCTGAACACTTTTTAAAAGAACACTTAACAAACATCACACACTTGAGACAGGAAGTGAGACGCTGCTCCGGCTGCTTTGTTTTAATGCTCGCACAGGTAAAAACACATTTCAGTTCATATTTTCAAACTAAAACTGGCTGCTCTCTGATTGGCCAAGAGTCCGGCTGAGCAGCCAATCAGTGACATCCGCCCAAATATTGAAAAATAAATCAAACAGGAAATAGACCAAAAAAGCTTCTGAGGAAATACAAGAATAAAGATGGAAATATTGGAGAAAAACTCAGACTTCAAAGGAATTAACGTCAACACAAAACAAAATGAAGGTCTTTAGTTCATTGATAACAGGAGGACAAGAAGCTGGAATAACAGAATCATCTGGAATACAGGAGGAGGAGGAGGAGGAGGAGGAGGAGGAGGAGGAGGAGGGAGGAGGAGGAGGAGGAGGAGGAGGAGGAGGAGGAGGAGGAGGAGGACTAACAGAGGGCTCAGAGTCTCTGTCAGTGCAGGTATAAAACAGTCACACACACACACACACACACACACACTCACACACAGTCTCTCACACACACCACTCTCAGGTCAGAGGTCACATGATGCCGTTGGTGAGGTACTGGAAGCCGTCGTACAGCTTGGTGGTGATGGACCTCATGGACCCGTCCACCAGCTGGTCCACGAGGACCTGCAGCTGCTCCTCCGTCAGAGACATGTGGAACCGCTCCTTCAGACCCCGCAGGGTGCTGGAGCCGTGGAAGCAGGGCAGCTGGGTGCCTGACAACAACAACAACAACAACAACAACAACAACAAATGTTAATATCATATAGAACAGGGGTCTCCAACCTTTTTTAGGATGAGGGCTACTTTCAAAAAATAAAACAAGTCGTGAGCTACTTTTACTCCTCCTTTTTTAGCTTTTTGCAGTGTATATATTTAGCACATTGGAACATTATGATATGCTGACCTTTAACCTCTGAGTGCTGTTTGGGGCTGAGGGACCCGTCTGCAGTGTTTACTAAAAGAACATGTATTCAATTAATTATTTTAACCTGCTTTATTTCGGGGGGGGACCTCACCTCCTCTAGGGGGGACCTCACCTCCTCTAGGGGGTCCTCACCTCCTCTAGGGGGGACCTCACCTCCTCCTGGGGGGTCCTCACCTCCTCTAGGGGGGACCTCACCTCCTCTAGGGGGTCCTCACCTCCTCTAGGGGGACCTCACCTCCTCTAGGGGGTCCTCACCTCCTCTAGGGGGGACCTCACCTCCTCTAGGGGGTCCTCACCTCCTCTAGGGGGGACCTCACCTCCTCTAGGGGGGACCTCACCTCCTCCTGGGGGTCCTCACCTCCTCCTGGGGGGTCCTCACCTCCTCTAGGGGGGACCTCACCTCCTCCTGGGGGGACCTCACCTCCTCTAGGGGGGACCTCACCTCCTCTAGGGGGGTCCTCACCTCCTCTAGGGGGGACCTCACCTCCTCTAGGGGGGACCTCACCTCCTCCTGGGGGGTCCTCACCTCCTCCTGGGGGGCTCACCTCCTCTAGGGGGACCTCACTCCTTTAGGGGGGTCCTCACCTCCTCCTGGGGGGTCCTCACCTCCTCTAGGGGGGACCTCACCTCCTCCTGGGGGTCCTCACCTCCTCTAGGGGGGACCTCACCTCCTCTAGGGGGGTCCTCACCTCCTCCTGGGGGTCCTCACCTCCTCTAGGGGGGACCTCACCTCCTCCTGGGGGGTCCTCACCTCCTCTAGGGGGGACCTCACCTCCTCTAGGGGGGACCTCACCTCCTCCTGGGGGGTCCTCACCTCCTCTAGGGGGGACCTCACCTCCTCCTGGGGGGTCCTCACCTCCTCCTGGGGGTCCTCACCTCCTCTAGGGGGGACCTCACCTCCTCTAGGGGGGACCTCACCTCCTCTAGGGGGGTCCGGGGGGTCCTCACCTCCTCTAGGGGGGTCCGGGGGGTCCTCACCTCCTCCTGGGGGGTCCTCACCTCCTCTAGGGGGGACCTCACCTCCTCTAGGGGGGTCCGGGGGGTCCTCACCTCCTCCTGGGGGGTCCTCACCTCCTCTAGGGGGGTCCGGGGGTCCTCACCTCCTCTAGGGGGGTCCGGGGGCATGCACCAAGTGAAAGCATCCTCTGATGCACTTTGAGCACAGCATGAATGCATGGAAACAGCTCTCAACACTCAGATGAAAGGGAGCTGTAGACTTTTCAATGATCCAAACATCTTTAGAAAATGATCACAACCAATAAATAATCATTTCCACTGCTTTATTCTTCTCTTATGTTTCCTAGTTAGCTTTCTTTCTATTTATGCAGATTTTACTAATCACTCCCCTTTTAACCTGTTTTATGTTTTTTTTACTGTCCTATAGTTCTCTCTCTCTCTCTCTCTCTCTCTCTCTCTCTCTCTCCTCTCTCTCTCTCTCTCTCTCTCTCTCTCTCTCTCTCTCTCTCTCTCTCTCCTTCTCTCTCTCTCTCCTCCCTCTCCTCTCTCTCTCTCTCCTCTCTCTCTCCTCCTCTCTCTCTCCTCTTCTCTCTCTCTCTCTCTCTCTCCTCTCTCTCTCTCTCTCTCCTCTCTCTCTCTCTCTCTCTCTCTCTCTCCGAAAAGTGCGAGGGACATGTCCCCCCTGTCCCCATGGAAATTACGCCATACGTGTGTGTGTGCGTCAAGTGCAATAAATATATAAGCAAGTTGCAACACACACAGAGTAAAGCTCTGCCCCTCATGTGCTGTAAAGGCTGCACGACTAGGCTCTCAATGGGGCTGATGGAACATCACGGTCACACTCCTTATGAAGCGGTGAGGTGCCACATTGCTTTTCTTCCCGACTGCAAGAAAGTGATTGGTCGATATTCATTGTGGGGCGGTGGGAGGAGGGTGTTAGATAGATATAGAGTTGTAGTAAGTAGATAGAGTTCGATATGATTGAGGTTTCGTTTATGCATAGGGTAGATTCTTTTAATTACATTTCCTTTTTTGTTTTGTGTATTTTTTACATTTTGGATTTGCTTGGCGAGCTATTTTTAGAACATGCCCGGCGGGCGACTCACGGCGACTCACGTGCCCGCGGGCGACTCACGTTGCCCCGCGGGCGACTAAGTGCCCGCGGGGCAACGTGTTGGCTACCCCTGATCTAGAACAACATGCACTCTCAGCGCTCCTCACAGGACACTGGAGACATGACTCAGTCCAGGTGAGTGAGTGAGTGTTTCTGTACGTGTGTCTCTGTGTGTGTGTGTTGTGTGTGTGTGTGTGTGTGTGTGTGTGTGTGTGTGTGTGTGTGTGTTACCCTGCTGCATGATCTCCACTATCTGTATAACTCGGTCCATGTGTTTGCGAGCAGCGATGAGTCCCTGCAGCATCAGCATCCTGTAGTAGTTAAACATGTCTCCATCTGGACCCCCATCACCTGAGGACAGGAAGCAGCACGTTAACTTACTGTTAGAGACACCTGGGGGGTCTGAGAACACCTGGGGGGTCTGAGAACACCTGAGAACACCTGGGGGGTCAGAGAACACCTGAGAACACCTGGGGGTCTGAGAACACCTGAGAACACATGGGGGTCTGAGAACACCTGGGGGGTCAGAGAACACCTGAGAATACCTGGGGGGCTGAGAACACCTGAGAACACATGGGGGTCTGAGAACACCTGGGGGGTCAGAGAACACCTGAGAACACCTGGGGGGTCAGAGAACACCTGAGAACACCTGGGGGTCTGAGAGCACCTGAGAACACATGGGGTCTGAGATCACCTGGGGTCAGAGAACCCCTGGGGGTCAGAGAACACCTGGGGGTTCAGAGAACACCTGAGAACACATGGGGGGTCTGAGAACACCTGGGGGGTCAGAGAACACCTGAGAACACCTGGGGGTCAGAGAACACCTGAGAACACATGGGGGGTCTGAGAACACCTGGGGGTCAGAGAACACCTGAGAACACATGGGGGGTCTGAGAACACCTGGGAGGTCTGAGAACACCTGAGAACACCTGGGGGTCTGCGAACACCTGGGGGGTCTGAGAACACCTGGGGGGTCTGAGAACACATGGGGGGTCTGAGAACACCTGGGAGGTCTGAGAACACCTGAGAACACCTGGGGGGTCTGAGAACACCTGGGGGGTCTGACAACACCTGAGAAACCTGGGGGGTCTGAGAACACCTGGGGGTCAGGAACACCTGAGAACACCTGGGGGTCAGAGAACACCTGAGAACACCTCGGGGTCTGAGAACACCTGAGAACACCTGGGGTCTGAGAACACCTGAGAACACATGGGGTCTGAGATCACCTGGGGGTCAGAGAACCCCTGGGGGGTCAGAGAACACCTGAGAACACCTGGGGTCTGAGAACACCTGGGGGGTCAGAGAACACCTGAGAACACATGGGGGGTCTGAGAACACCTGGGGGGTCAGAGAACACCTGAGAACACCTGGGGGGTCAGAGAACACCTGAGAACACATGGGGGTCTGAGAACACCTGGGGGTCAGAGAACACCTGAGAACACATGGGGGGTCTGAGAACACCTGGGAGGTCTGAGAACACCTGGGGGGTCAGAGAACACCTGAGAACACATGGGGGTCTGAGAACACCTGGGGGGTCAGAGAACACATGGGGGGTCTGAGAACACCTGGGGGGTCTGAGAACACATGGGGGGTCTGAGAACACCTGGGCGGTCTGAGAACACCTGAGAATACCTGGGGGGTCGAGAACACCTGAGAACACCTGGGGGGTCTGACAACACCTGAGAAACCTGGGGGGTCTGAGAACACCTGGGGGGTCAGAGAACACCTGAGAACACCTGGGGGGTCAGAGAACACCTGAGAACACCTGGGGTCTGAGAACACCTGAGACACCTGGGGGGTCTGAGAACACCTGAGAACACATGGGGGTCTGAGATCACCTGGGGGTCAGATAACCCTGGGGGGTCAGAGAACACCTGAGAACACCTGGGGGTTCTGAGAACACCTGGGGGGTCAGAGAACACCTGAGAACACATGGGTCTGAGAACACCTGGGGGGTCAGAGAACACCTGAGAACACCTGGGGGTCAGAGAACACCTGAGAACACATGGGGGGTCTGAGAACACCTGGGGGGTCAGAAAACACCTGAGAACACATGGGGGGTCTGAGAACACCTGGGAGGTCTGAGAACACCTGAGAACACCTGGGGGTCTGCGAACACCTGGGGGGTCAGAGAACACATGGGGGGTCTGAGAACACCTGGGGGGTCTGAGAACACATGGGGGGTCTGAGAACACCTGGGAGGTCTGAGAACACCTGAGAACACCTGGGGGGTCTGAGAACACTGAGAACACCTGGGGGGTCTGACAACACCTGAGAAAACCTGGGGGGTCTGAGAACACCTGGGGGGTCAGAGAACACTGAGAACACCTGGGGGGTCTGAGAACACCTGAGAAAACATGGGGGTCTGAGAACACCTGGGGGATCTAAGAACACCTGACAACACCTGGGGGGTCTGAGATCACCTGGGGGGTCAGAGAACACCTGGGAGGTCTGAGAACACCTGGGAGGTCAGAGAACCCCTGGGGGTCAGAGAACACCTGAGAACACCTGGGGGGTCTGAGAACACCTGGGGGGTCAGAGAACACCTGAGAACACATGGGGGGTCTGAGAACACCTGGGGGGTCAGAGAACACCTGAGAACACCTGGGGGGTCAGAGAACACCTGGGGGTCAGAACACATGGGGGGTCTGAGAACACCTGAGAACACCTGGGGGGTCTGAGAACACCTGGGGGGTCTGAGAACACCTGGGGGGTCGAGAACACCTCAGAACACCTGGGGGGTCTGAGAACACCTGAGAACACCTGGGGGGTCTGAGAACACCTGGGGGGTCTGAGAACACCAGAGAACACCTGGGGGGTCTGACAACACCTGAGAAAACCTGGGGGGTCTGAGAACACATGAAACACCTGGGGAGTCCTGAGAACACCTGAGAACACCTGGGGGTTTGAGAAACACCTGAGAACACCCGGGGGTCTGAGAACACCTGGGGGGTCTGAGAACCCTGGGGAGTCTGAGAATACCTGAGAACATCTGGGGAGTCTGAGAACACTGAGAACACCTGGGGTCTGAGAACACCTGAGAACACCTGGGGGGTCTGAGAACACCTGGGGGGTCTGAGAACACCTGAGAACACCTGGGGGTCTGAGAACACCTGGGGGGTCTGAGAGGGGGGTCTGAGTACACCTGAGGGGTCTGAGAACACCTGGGGGTCTGAGAACACCTGAGAACACCTGGGGGTCTGAGAACACCTGAGAACACCTGGGGGTCTGAGAACACCTGGGGGTCTGAGAGGGGGGTCCGAGTACACCTTAGGGGTCTGAGAACACCTGGGGGTCTGAGAACACCTGAGAACACCTGGGGATCTGAGAACACCTGGGGGTCTGAGAACACGTGGGGGGTCTGAGAACACCTGAGAACACCTGGGGGGTCTGAGAACACCTGGGGGGTTTGAGAACACCTGGGGGTCTGAGAACACCAGAGAACACCTGGGGGGTCTGAACTCACGTCCACGAACTCGGTGGTGAGTTGAAGGCAGACGTCTCGAAGCCAGGTTCTTGGGGAGCTGGAGAGGATGAAGCCGAAGTCGATGTGGATGATGACCGTCAGCGTCCAGCAGGATGTTCCCTTGTGCCTGAACGCAACACCACACAACAACACATATTTACACAACACAACAACAAGACACAACACAACAACAAGACACATCACAACACAACAACAAGACACATCACAGCAAAACAACAAGACACATCACAACACAACAACAAGACACATCACAACACAACAACAAGACACATCACAGCAAAACAACAAGACACATCACAACACAACAACAAGACACAACACATAGTCAACAACATTAGATCAAAAATATACAAACTTAAATCACAAAAATATTTTAAATAATAGAAAAATAATAATGAGGCTTCATTCCCCCCTTCACCTGCAGCAGGTAGCCCCGCCCCCTCACCTGTCTTTCACCTGCAGCAGGTAGCCCCGCCCCCTCACCTGTCCTTCACCTGCAGCAGGTAGCCCCCCCCTCACCTGTCTTTCACCTGCATCAGGTAGGAGACCCCTCTCACCTGTCCCCCCCTCACCTGTCTTTCACCTGCAGCAGGTAGCCCCGCCCCCTCACCTGTCTTTCACCTGCAGCAGGTAGGAGACCCCTCTCACCTGTCCCCCCCTCACCTGTCTTTCACCTGCAGCAGGTAGCCCCGCCCCCTCACCTGTTTTTCACCTGCAGCAGGTAGCCCCGCCCCCTCACCTGTCTCCACCTGCAGCAGGTAGCCCCGCCCCCTCACCTGTCTTTCACCTGCAGCAAGTAGCCCCGCCCCCCCACCTGTCTTTCACCTGCAGCAGGTAGCCCCGCCCCCTCACCTGTCTTTCACCTGCAGCAGGTAGCCCCGCCCCCTCACCTGTCTTTCACCTGCAGCAGGTAGCCCCGCCCCCTCACCTGTCCCCCCCCTCACCTGTCTTTCACCTGCAGCAGGTAGCCCCGCCCCTCACCTGTCCCCCCTCACCTGTCTTTCACCTGCAGCAGGTAGCAGATCAGAGAGTATCCGGCACAGCTCTGGACGAAGTTCCTCTGAGCCGACGGTACTTCTCGGTGGTGGGGGCCCCGTGCTCCTGCAGGAAGTAATCCATCAGGGACAGCTGGCTCTGCTTCTTCACCTGGGCGGGACAGGTGAGAGGGGACAGGTGAGAGTGGCACAGTGAGGGGGGGACAGGTGAGGGCGGGACAGGTGTCTCTGCTTCTTCACCTGGGGGGGACAGGTGAGTTAGAGAGAGGGGGACAGGTGAGTTAGAGAGAGGGGGGACAGGTGAGTTAAAGAGAGGGGGGACAGGTGTCTCTCACCTGGTGCAGAGACACAGCGTTCATCACAGGTTCGATCATCCCACTGTCTGAGGACAAGACCAGGATCTTATAGGGCTGAATCCAGAGGGGGACCCTCTCCTGCTGCCAGATGCACTGAGGTGGGGGGGGGGGCAGGGGTTATTATATATAAACACTGAGGGGGGGGCAGGGGTTATTATATATAAACACTGAGGGGGGGGGGCAGGGGTTATTATATATAAACTGAGGGGGGGGGTTATTATATATAAACACTGAGGGGGGGTTATTATATATAAACACTGTGGGGGGGGGGGCAGGGGTTATTATATATAAACACTGAGGGGGGGCAGGGGTTATTATATATAAACACTGTGGGGGGGGGGGGCAGGGGTTATTATATATAAACACTGAGGGGGGCAGGGGTTTTATATATAAACACTGAGGGGGGGGGGGGGTTATTATATATAAACACTGAGGGGGGGGGCAGGGGTTATTATATATAAACACTGAGGGGGGGCAGGGGTTATTATATATATACACTGAGGGGGGGTTATTATATATAAACACTGAGGGGGGGCAGGGTTATTATATTATACACTGAGGGGGGGTTATTATATATAAACACTGAGGGGGGGCAGGGGTTATTATATATAAACACTAAGGGGGGCAGGGGTTATTATATATAAACACTGAGGGGGGGGGTTATTATATATATACACTGAGGGGGGGGCAGGGTTATTATATATAACACTGAGGGGGGGGGTTTTATATATATAAACACTGAGGGGGGGGGGGGGTTATTATATATATACTACTGAGGGGGGGGGTTATTATATATATACACTGAGGGGGGGTTATTATATATATATACCTGAGGGGGGGGGGTTATTATATATATATACACTGAGGGGGGGGTTATTATATATATACACTGAGGGGGGGTTTATTATATATAAACACTGAGGGGGGGGCAGCGTTATTATATAAAACACTGAGGGGGGGCAGGGTTATTATATATAAACACTGAGGGGGGGTTATTATATATATATATACACTGAGGGGGGGGTTATTATATATAAACACTGAGGGGGGGGGTTATTATATATAAACACTGAGGGGGGTTATTATATATATATATACACTGAGGGGGGGGTTATTATATATAAACACTGAGGGGGGGCAGGCGTTATTATATATAAACACTGAGGGGGGGGTTATTATATATATATATACACTGAGGGGGGGTTATTATATATATACACTGAGGGGGGGGGTTTATTATATATATATACACTGAGGGGGGGTTATTATATATATATACATGAGGGGGGGGTTATTATATATATACACTGAGGGGGGGGGGTTATTATATATAAACACTGAGGGGGGGGGTTATTATATATATACACTGAGGGGGGGTTATTATATATATACACTGAGGGGGGGGTTATTATATATAAACACTGAGGGGGGGGGGGGTTATTATATATAAACACTGAGGGGGGGGGGCAGGGGTTATTATATATAAACACTGAGGGGGGGGGGGGGCGGCATTATAATATATATACACTGAGGGGGGGGGGTTATTATATATAAACACTGAGGGGGGGGGGTTATTATATATAACACTGAGGGGGGGTTATTATATATAATACACTGAGGGGGGGGGGGGGTATTATATATATACACTGAGGGGGGGGGTTATTATATATAAACACTGAGGGGGGGGCAGGCGTTATTAATATATAAACACTGAGGGGGGCAGGGTTATTATATAAACACTGAGGGGGGGCAGGGGTTATTATATATAAACACTGAGGGGGGGGCAGGGTTATTATATATAAACACTGAGGAGGGGGGGGGGCAGGCATTATAATATATATACACTGAGGGGGGGGGCAGGGTTATTATATATAAACACAGAGAGGGGGTGATCTAGGTCTCCTGTGATTGGCCGCTGGCCGCCTCACCTTCAGCTGCTGCAGCACCTGATAGGCCAGCAGCTCCTGTCTCAGGTCGTCGCCACACTTCACGATCACCGACAGCAGCCTCCAGGTGGGGAGGTGTCCGTATGGAGACCCCTCCCTGATCCTCCTGAGGACCACAGGTGAGAGGGGACAGGTGAGAGGGGGCAGGTGAGGGGGGACAGGTGAGAGAGGGACAGGTGAGAGGGGGACAGGTGAGAGAGGGACAGGTGAGAGGGGGACAGGTGAGGGGGGAAGGTGAGAGAGGGACAGGTGAGGGGGGGGACAGGTGAGAGGGACAGGTGAGAGGGGACAGGTGAGAGGGACAGTTGAGAGAGGGACAGGTGAGAGAGGGACAGGTTGAGAGGGGACAGGTGAGAGGGGGGACAGGTGAGAGGGGACAGGTGAGAAGGGGGACAGGTGAGAGGGGACAGGTGAGAGGGACAGGAGTAGGGGGACAGAGATATATATGAACTATAATGCCCGTGTACGTACCGGACCTTGTCCTCCCAGGGTTCTTTGAGGGCCACTGCTGAGGGGTCCTCGGGGTCCCGTCTGAAGGTGGTGGGGGCCACGGCCAGCTGCTCCGACAGACGCCGCCTGCACCAAGAGCATTCATACAGGTGTGGGGGACAGGTGAGAGGGGACAGGTGAGGGGGGACAGGTGAGAGGGGACGGTGAGAGGGACAGGGTTAATATCTGATATCTGCTGGGGGGGTTCAGGTAGAGGACAGGGTGCAGTACCGTATGTTCTCCAGCAGCGATGAACACCGGCTCCTTGCTCTCCAGGCTGGTGATGCTGTCCACTGAGAACTGGCTGATGTTATCACAGCTGCTGGTGTGGATCTCCGGCAGCTGCAGAACACACAGAACATTAACACAGAGGCCCAGTTTCAAACCGCCCCCTACACACTACCCCTCCGTTTGTGCGTTCACACGGAGGGTCCGCCACATTAAGGTCTGTTCCAAACCAACCAGTGTGGAGGGTGAGTGGCTTATCAAGCCCTCCAGCAGAGAGCCTGCATCACTGACTTTACCTGCTGATACCAGACCGACTAACGTGTGTGTGTGTCCGTCAGGAAACACGGCGTGTGTGTCCGTCAGGAAACACGACTCCGTGGTGTCCTCAGGAAACACGGCGTGTGTGTCCGTCAGGAAACACGACTCCGTGTTGTCCGTCAGGAACACGGCGTGTGTGTCCGTCAGGAAACACGACTCCGTGTGTGTCCGTCAGGAAACACGACTCTTTGTGTGTCCGTCAGGAAACACTCCGTGTGTGTCCGTCAGGAAACACGGCGTGTGTGTCCGTCAGGAAACACGACTCTTTGTGTGTCCGTCAGGTAACACTCCGTGTGTGTCCGTCAGGAAACACGGCGTGTGTGTCCGTCAGGAAACACTCCGTGTGTGTCCGTCAGGAAACAGGCGTGTGTGTCCGTCAGGAACACGACTCCGTGTGTGTCCGTCAGGAACACGACTCTTTGTGTGTCCGTCAGGAAACACGACTGACCGTGACTGTCCGTCAGGAAACACGGCGTGTGTGTCCGTCAGGAAACACGACTCCGTGTGTGTCCGTCAGGAAACACGACTCCGTGTGTGTCCGTCAGGAAACACGACTCTTTGTGTGTCCGTCAGGAAACACACTCCGTGACTGTCCGTCAGGAAACACGCCGTGTGTGTCCGTCAGGAAACACGACTCCGTGTGTGTCCGTCAGGAAACACACCGTATGTGTCCGTCAGGAAACACGACTCCGTGTGTGTCCGTCAGGAAACACGACCTTTGTGTGTCCGTCAGGTAACACTCCGTGTGTGTCCGTCAGGAAACACGACTCCGTGTGTGTCCGTCAGGAACACGGCGTGTGTGTCCGTCAGGAAACACGGCGTGTGTCCGTCAGGAAACACCACTCTTTGTGTGTCCGTCAGGAAACACGACTCCGTGTGTGTCCGTCAGGAAACACGGCGTGTGTGTCCGTCAGGAACACGGCGTGTGTGTCCGTCAGGAAACACGACTCTTTGTGTGTCCGTCAGGAAACACGACTCCGTGCGTGTCCGTCAGGAAACACGGCGTGTGTGTCCGTCAGGAAACACGCCGTGTGTGTCCGTCAGGAAACACGACTCCGTGTGTGTCCGTCAGGAAACACACCGTATGTGTCCGTCAGGAAACACGACTCCGTGTGTCCGTCAGGAAACACGACTCCGTGTGTGTCCGTCAGGAAACACGGCGTGTGTGTCCGTCAGGAAACACGACTCGACTCCGTGGTGTCCGTCAGGAAACACGACTCCGTGTGTGTCCGTCAGGAAACACGGCGTGTTTGTCCGTCAGGTAACACTCCGTGTGTGTCCGTCAGGAAACACGACTCCGTGTGTGTCCGTCAGGAAACACGGCGTGTTTGTCCGTCAGGAAACACGACTGTGTGTTCCCCTCCCTCTGATTGGTTATTCACCATGTAGCCTCCCCCTCTCACCTCCACCTGCAGCTCTCCGATACGTCCACGCTCCAAGCCTCGTCGTCGTTGTCGTAGTTGGGCACGGTGGAGAAGCTTCCGGCTCGCTGCTCCGCCGTCATGCCGCAGTCCGGGAGGTTCTCCACGGAGCGCGTGCTGCGGATCCGGTTCTCCGGATCCGCACCGGAACGCTGGACGTCTCGAAGTTCTCACACTCGAGAACCTCCACGTAGATCAGGTAGGGAGCCTGGGGTCAGAGGTCAACACGGTGACTCACCTGGAGTCAGACAACACTCAGACTACAACTACTGTCAGGTGTTACCCTGTGTTTGTGCTAAGCTAACAGTGTCAATTCTCAGGTGTACTCGGATGTGTGTCATGTGTTCCCAGGTGTTCTCAGGTGTGTGTAAGATGTGTTTCAGGGCCTCATTATAAACGGGCGTACGCTCAAAAGATGGCGTACGCCAGTTTCTACGCAATGCTTGCGATTTATAAAATACTAACTTGACGGGAAAATGTCGGCTCCTCCACGCACACTCTGACCCATGCGTACGCACTAAGCACAAACACGGGAGAGACGAGAAACTGGGGGGGGGGGGGGGGGTGAGATGCACAGGCTGGGGGGGGGGGGGGGTGAGATGCACAGGCTGCAGTGGAGACGCTGCGCAGTTGATCGACAGCTGGAGCACAAACCACCAAATACAAAGAAATCATTCAGATCCAGTCGTCATGACTCCACTCCGGAGGGATCCCCCATCATTTCTTACATTTCTCATCAAGGGGGGGGGGGTCTCCTGTCCCCGGTGCAAACACACTGCCTGAGGAAGGCTATGTGTATTTTTTGTCATTAACTTTTTCGGACTTATTTATGTTTATTTCTATCTTACTGCTCTGCTGCTGACTGATCCTCCATGCTGCTGGCTCAGACTGCATCCATGCTGCTAAGACTGCATCCTCCATGCTGTCTCTGGCTCAGACTGCATCCTCCATGCTGCTCCTCTGGTTCAGACTGCATCCTCCATGCTGCTCCTCTGGCTCAGACTGCATCCTCCATGCTGCTCCTCTGGCTCAGACTGCATCCTCCATGCTGCTACTCTGGTTCAAACTGCATCCTCCATGCTGCTCCTCTGGCTCAGACTGCATCCTCCATGCTGCTCCTCTGGCTCAGACTGCATCCTCCATGCTGCTCCTCTGGCTCAGACTGCATCCTCCATGCTGCTCCTCTGGTTCAGACTGCATCCTCCATGCTGCTCCTCTGGCTCAGACTGCATCCTCCATGCTGCTCCTCTGGCTCAGACTGCATCCTCCATGCTGCTCCTCTGACTCAGACTGCATCCTCCATGCTGCTCCGCTGGCTCAAACTGCATCCTCCATGCTGCTCCTCTGGCTCAGACTGCATCCTCCATGCTGCCCCTCTGGTTCAGACTGCATCCTCCATGCTGCTACTCTGGCTCAGACTGCATCCCCATGCTGCTACTCTGGCTCAGACTTGCATCCTCCATGCCTTCCTACTCTGGCTCAGACTGCATCCTCCATGCTGCTCCTCTGGTTCAGACTGCATCCTCCATGCTGCTCCTCTGGCTCAGACTGGCATCCTCCATGCTGCTCCTCTGGCTCAGACTGCATCCTCCATGCTGCTCCTCTGGCTCAGACTGCATCCTCCATGCTGCTCCTCTGGCTCAGACTGCATCCTCCATGCTGCTCCTCTGGCTCAGACTGCATCCTCCATGCTGGCTCCTCTGGTTCAGACTGCATCCTCCATGCTGCTACTCTGGCTCAGACTGCATCCTCCATGCTGCTACTCTGGCTCAGACTGCATCCTCCATGCTGCTCCTCTGGTTCAGACTGCATCCTCCATGCTGCTACTCTGGCTCAGACTGCATCTTCCATGCTGCTGCTCTGGCTCAAACTGCATCCTCCATGCTGCTACTCTGGTTCAGACTGCATCCTCCATGCTGCTCCTCTGGCTCAGACTGCATCCTCCATGCTGCTCCTCTGGCTCAAACTGCATCCTCCATGCTGCTCCTCTGGCTCAGACTGCATCCTCCATGCTGCTACTCTGGCTCAGACTGCATCCTCCATGCTGCTCCTCTGGCTCAAACTGCATCCTCCATGCTGCTCCTCTGCTCAGACTGCTCCTCCATGCTGCTGCTCTGGTTCAGACTGCATCCTCCATGCTGCTCCTCTGGTTCAGACTGCATCCTCTATGCTGCTCCTCTGGCTCAAACTGCATCCTCCATGCTGCTCCTCTGGTTCAGACTGCATCCTCCATGCTGCTCCTCTGGTTCAGACTGCATCCTCCATGCTGCTCCTCTGGCTCAAACTGCATCCTCCATGCTGCTCCTCTGCTCAGACTGCATCCTCCATGCTGCTCCTCTGGCTCAGACTGCATCCTCCATGCTGCTCCTCTGGCTCAAACTGCATCCTCCATGCTGCTCCTCTGGCTCAGACTGCATCCTCCATGCTGCTCCTCTGGCTCAGACTGCATCTCCATGCTGCTACTCTGGCTCAGACTGCATCCTCCATGCTGCTACTCTGGCTCAGACTGCATCCTCCATGCTGCTCCTCTGGTTCACTGCATCCTCTATGCTGCTACTCTGGCTCAGACTGCATCCTCCATGCTGCTCCTCTGGCTCAAACTGCATCCTCCATGCTGCTACTCTGGCTCAGACTGCATCCTCCATGCTGCTACTCTTGCTCAAACTGCATCCTCCATGCTGCTCCTCTGGCTCAGACTGCATCCTCCATGCTGCTACTCTGGCTCAGACTGCATCCTCCATGCTGCTCCTCTGGTTCAGACTGCATCCTCCATGCTGCTACTCTGGTTCAGACTGCATCCTCCAGTGCTCCTCTGGCTCAGACTGCATCCTCCATGCTGCTCCTCTGGTTCAGACTGCCATCCACCAAACAATAGGATTTATATTCTCACACTTCGGTGTGTGAGATGTCTTCTTTAGCCGTTCGTCGTCCTTTCCTGCGATCTCTTCATGCAGTCAGTCAAGATGAATGAATGAATGGGCGTTACGTGAAGCCCGCGAAAGCTGCGCCGCATTTCGGGTTGATTGTGATTTATAAAGGGAAACCGGCGTAGGAAGTGCCGCACGCAAGCCCTGTGCCGGTACGCTGTGTTTATGAATCGGAAAATGTTGGTGCGTATTATTTGCTTTGTCCTACGTAAGCAACCTTCCCACGTCAATCCTACGTAAGGCTTTATAAATGAGGCCCCAGGTGTTCTCAGATGTACTCGGATGTGTGTCAGGTGTTCTCATGGGTGTGTAAGATGTTTTCAGGTGTTCTCAGGTGTGTGCATGTGTATTATGTATGTGTCATGTATTATCAGCTGTTCTCAGGTGTTCTCAGGTGTGTGCCTGGTTCTTAGGTGTTTTCAGGTATTAGGTGTTCTCAGGTGTGCCTCAGGTGTGTTCTCATGTTTGTCTCAGATGTTCTCAGGTGTTCTCAGGTGTTCTCACATGTTCCCAAGTGTTCTGAGATGTTCTTAGGTGTTCTCACGTGTGTTCTCATGTATTATCAGGTGTTCTCAGATGCTGTAAGGTGTGTCTCAAGGTGTCTCAGGTGTGTCCCCAGGTGTTACCTTGTGTTTGTGCTAAGCTAACAGTCTCAGGTGTTACCTTGTGTTTGTGCTAAGCTAACAGTCTCAGGTGTTACCTTGTGTTTGTGCTAAGCTAACATTCTCAGGTGTTACCTTGTGTTTGTGCTAAGCTAACAGTCTCAGGTGTGTCTCAGGTGTGACCTTGTGTTTGTGCTAAGCTAACATTCTCAGGTGTTACCTTGTGTTTGTGCTAAGCTAACAGTCTCAGGTGTGTCTCAGGTGTGACCTTGTGTTTGTGCTAAGCTAACAGTCTCAGGTGTCTCAGGTGTGACCTTGTGTTTGTGCTAAGCTAACAGTCTCAGGTGTCTCAGGTCTCAGGTGACCTTGTGTTTGTGCTAAGCTAACAGTCTCAGGTGTCTCAGGTGTGTCTCAGGTGTGACCTTATGTTTGTTCTAAGCTAACAGTCTCAGGTGTTACCTTGTGTTTGTGCTAAGCTAACATTCTCAGGTGTCTCAGGTGTGTCCCCAGGTGTTACCTTGTGTTTGTGCTAAGCTAACGGTCTCAGGTGTTACCTTGTGTTTGTGCTAAGCTAACATTCTCAGGTGTCTCAGGTGTGACCTTGGGTTTGTGCTAAGCTAACAGTCTCAGGTGTCTCAGGTGTGACCTTGTGTTTGTGCTAAGCTAACATTCTCAGGTGTCTCAGGTGTGACCTTGGGTTTGTGCTAAGCTAACAGTCTCAGGTGTGTCTCAGGTGTGACCTTGTGTTTGTGCTAAGCTAACAGTCTCAGGTGTGTCTCAGGTGTGACCTTGTGTTTGTGCTAAGCTAACAGTCTCAGGTGTCTCAGGTGTGACCTTGTGTTTGTGCTAAGCTAACATTCTCAGGTGTCTCAGGTGTGACCTTGGGTTTGTGCTAAGCTAACAGTCTCAGGTGTGTCTCAGGTGTGACCTTGTGTTTGTGCTAAGCTAACATTCTCAGGTGTCTCAGGTGTGACCTTGGGTTTGTGCTAAGCTAACAGTCTCAGGTGTCTCAGGTGTGACCTTGTGTTTGTGCTAAGCTAACAGTCTCAGGTGTGTCTCAGGTGTGACCTTGTGTTTGTGCTAAGCTAACAGTCTCAGGTGTGTCTCAGGTGTGACCTTGTGTTTGTGCTAAGCTAACATTCTCAGGTGTCTCAGGTGTGACCTTGGGTTTGTGCTAAGCTAACAGTCTCAGGTGTCTCAGGTGTTACCTTGTGTTTGTGCTAAGCTAACATTCTCAGGTGTCTCAGGTGTGACCTTGGTTTGTGCTAAGCTAACAGTCTCAGGTGTGTCTCAGGTGTGACCTTGTGTTTGTGCTAAGCTAACAGTCTCAGGTGTGTCTCAGGTGTGACCTTGTGTTTGTGCTAAGCTAACAGTCTCAGGTGTCTCAGGTGTGACCTTGTGTTTGTGCTAAGCTAACAGTCTCAGGTGTCTCAGGTGTGACCTTGTGTTTGTGCTAAGCTAACAGTCTCAGGTGTCTCAGGTGTGACCTTGTGTTTGTGCTAAGCTAACAGTCTCAGGTGTCTCAGGTGTGTCTCAGGTGTCGCCTTGTGTTTGTGCTAAGCTAACAGTCTCAGGTGTCTCAGGTGTGACCTTGTGTTTGTGCTAAGCTAACAGTCTCAGGTGTCTCAGGTGTGTCTCAGGTGTCGCCTTGTGTTTGTGCTAAGCTAACAGTCTCAGGTGTCTCAGTGTGACCTTGTGTTTGTGCTAAGCTAACAGTCTCAGGTGTCTCAGGTGTCTCTCAGGTGTGACCTTATGTTTGTGCTAAGCTAACAGTCTCAGGTGTCTCAGGTGTGTCCCCAGGTGTTACCTTGTCCTTGGAGTTGAGCACCACGGCCTGTGTGTGCGGGACCCTCACCACGTGGTGGTCGAAGGCGGCGGTGGGCAGCCAGACTCTGGCGGGCAGCTTGTGGTTCAGCAACGAGAGCTCTGAGACCAGGCGCTGGGTCTTCTGCTCCTTGGTGGGAAGGGTCGCCAGCCGCTTCCCGATGCCCATCAGGGACTTAATGAACTCCCTCTGGGGGCCAGGCGCACCGGCTGGGGGGGGACAGGTGAGGTGAAGGGATCAGGACCGGTTTTTATGCAGTCATTTATGCTATGACCAGTTGCATTCTGGGAGAAAGGTCCTAAGGTTAGGGCTGCAGAGTTGAAAATGGCCATGGTGATATTGTTGTGTCGAAGGATCATAACATAATTTATGATCATATTATCACAGAACATGTATTATGTCTTTTACTCGGATAGTTTTTTACTCTGTTCAATTGTTTGTTTTAGTCTTGTATGTGTGTAACAGACGTATGTAAAGGACTGTTATTCCACGGGGGGGAAAGAGATTTGGTTAAAGGACTGGGGGTGTATGGTTTAATGGTGGGGGTCTTTAGGGAAGCCTGAGGTGCTGCTCTGCTCCTGAACCTCTCTCTCCTCTGAGGAGGAAGCTGCTCTGCTCCTGAACCTCTCTCTCCTCTGAGGAGGAGGCTGCTCTGCTCCTGAACCCTCTCTCCTCTGAGGAAGCTGCTCTGCTCCTGAACCCCTCTCTCCTCTGAGGAGGAAGCTGCTCTGCTCCTGAACCTCTCTCTCCTCTGAGGAGGAAGCTGCTCTGCTCCTGAACCTCTCTCTCCTCTGAGGAGGAAGCTGCTCTGCTCCTGAACCTCTCTCTCCTCTGAGGAAGCTGCTCAGCTCCTGAACCTCTCTCTCCTCTGAGGAGGAAGCTGCTCTGCTCCTGAACCTCTCTCTCCTCTGAGGAAGCTGCTCTGCTCCTGAACCCCTCTCTCCTCTGAGGAGGAAGCTGCTCTGCTCCTGAACCTCTCTCCTCTGAGGAGTAAGCTGCTCTGCTCCTGAACCCCTCTCTCCTCTGAGGAGGAGGCTGCTCTGCTCCTGAACCCCTCTCTCCTCTGAGGAAGCTGCTCTGCTCCTGAACCTCTCTCTCCTCTGAGGAAGCTGCTCTGCTCCTGAACCTCTCTCTCCTCTGAGGAAGCTGCTCTGCTCCTGAACCTCTCTCTCCTCTGAGGAGGAAGCTGCTCTGCTCCTGAACCTCTTCTCCTCTGAGGAAGCTGCTCTGCTCCTGAACCCTCTCTCCTCTGAGGAGGAAGCTGCTCTGCTCCTGAACCTCTCTCTCCTCTGAGGAGGAAGCTGCTCTGCTCCTGAACCCCTCTCTCCTCTGAGGAAGCTGCTCTGCTCCTGAACCCCTCTCTCCTCTGAGGAGGAAGCTGCTCTGCTCCTGAACCCTCTCTCCTCTGAGGAAGCTGCTCTGCCTGAACCCCTCTCTCCTCTGAGGAGGAAGCTGCTCTGCTCCTGAACCTCTCTCTCCTCTGAGGAAGCTGCTCTGCTCCTGAACCTCTCTCTCCTCTGAGGAGGAAGCTGCTCTGCTCCTGAACTTCTCTCTCTGAGGAGGAAGCTGCTCTGCTCCTGAACCTCTCTCTCCTCTGAGGAGGAAGCTGCTCTGCTCCTGAACCTCTCTCTCTCCTCTGAGGAAGCTGCTCTGCTCCTGAACCTCTCTCTCCTCTGAGGAGGAAGCTGCTCTGCTCCTGAACCTCTCTCTCCTCTGAGGAGGAAGCTGCTCTGCTCCTGAACCTCTCTCTCCTCTGAGGAGGAAGCTGCTCTGCTCCTGAACCTCTCTCTCCTCTGAGGAGGAAGCTGCTCTGCTCCTGAACCTCTCTCTCCTCTGAGGAAGCTGCTCTGCTCCTGAACCCCTCTCTCCTCTGAGGAGGAAGCTGCTCTGCTCCTGAACCTCTCTCTCCTCTGAGGAGTAAGCTGCTCTGCTCCTGAACCCCTCTCTCCTCTGAGGAGGAAGCTGCTCTGCTCCTGAACCCCTCTCTCCTCTGAGGAGGAAGCTGCTCTGCTCCTGAACCTCTCTCTCCTCTGAGGAGGAAGCTGCTCTGCTCCTGAACCTCTCTCTCCTCTGAGGAGGAAGCTGCTCTGCTCCTGAACCTCTCTCTCCTCTGAGGAGGAAGCTGCTCCCTGTAAACAGAAGCCTCCATTCCACCTGGATGCTAGGAGTAG
>JAAKFY010000021.1:3608454-3610954 GCA_011823955.1 Dissostichus mawsoni
AGCTGATCTGAGAGCAGTCAGCTGATCTGAGAGCAGTCAGCTGATCTGAGAGCAGATGTAATGATTGGATGAAAGGCAGTGAGTGTTAGTGATTGGATGAGAGGCAGTGAGTGCTAGTGATTGGATGAAAGGCAGTGAGTGCTAGTGATTGGATGAGAGGCAGTGAGTGTTAGTGATTGGATGAGAGGCAGTGAGTGTTAGTGATTGGATGAGAGGCAGTGAGTGTTAGTGATTGGATGAGAGGCAGTGAGTGTTAGTGATTGGATGAGAGGCAGTGAGTGTTAGTGATTGGATGAGAGGCAGTGAGTGTTAGTGATTGGATGAGAGGCAGTGAGTGTTAGTGATTGGATGAAAGGCAGTGAGTGTTAGTGATTGGATGAAAGGCAGCGAGTGTTTAGTGATTGGATGAGAGGCAGTGAGTGTTAGTGATTGGATGAGAGGCAGTGAGTGTTAGTGATTGGATGAAAGGCAGCGAGTGTTAGTGATTGGATGAGAGGCAGTGAGTGTTAGTGATTGGATGAGAGGCAGTGAGTGTTAGTGATTGGATGAGAGGCAGTGAGTGTTAGTGATTGGATGAGAGGTGTGTTATGATGAAGCTACTCTGTGTCATCCCTCTACAGCCAGATGTCTGAGGTGCAGTCCCCCCGGGGTATCTCAGCTCGTGGGCCAGCGCCGGCCCGTCCGGTTCTTTACCGAAGTCCACCAGGAAGTCCTGGTTCAGGGAGAGACCCCCCACCTCCGAGTCCACATCCACCTGCATCATCACGGAGCCCTGCCTGCACACATTAACACATTTACACTCACTATACACACATAACCTCCGGACAGACAGTACAACACGTTACACATCTCCTTCAAACCTCTGGATTTATTCAAGTTTTCTCACCAAAAATACATTTTACTCCACGAATTCATCTGAACACAGTTTGATAACGTCATCATTTATCTGCCCAATACTCGTTTTTACTGATAGAGCCTGAACACATCATGATGTAACTTCAAGCAGCCTTTGTTAGCAGCTAACAGCTAACGGCTAACAGCTAAAGGCCGCTAAACACCAACCTGAGACCAAAGAACGCGTACCGAAGGCGTCCCGACTTTTACGTCGGCTACGTCGCCCGCCTACGAACACACCGCAAAGACTTCAGTCGATGAGTGGCAATAACTGTCCTTACCAGCAGGCGGCGGTAGTGTGTATTCGTCATTCAAAAGAGGCAACAACCGGAAGACAGACTGCCTGATAACCGAGAGAAGAAGAACAGACTGCGTGATAACCGAGAGAAGAAGAACAGACTGAGAAGAAGAACAGACTGCGTGATAACCGAGAGAAGAAGAACAGACTGCGTGATAACCGAGAGAAGAAGAACAGACTGAGAAGAAGAACAGACTGCGTGATAACCGAGAGAAGAAGAACAGACTGAGAAGAAGAACAGACTGCGTGATAACCGAGAGAAGAAGAACAGACTGCGTGATAACCGAGAGAAGAAGAACAGACTACGTGATAACAGAGAGAAGAAGAACAGACTGCGTGATAACCGAGAGAAGAAGAACAGACTGCGTGATAACCGAGAGAAGAAGAACAGACTGCGTGATAACCGAGAGAAGAAGAACAGACTACGTGATAACAGAGAGAAGAAGAACAGACTGCGTGATAACGAGAGAAGAAGAACAGACTGCGTGATATAAAGAAACAACAAATAGCGTGTCCGTTCCATTTCCCCTCTACAGAGAGGAGCTCACGGGGCTTTCCCGAACCTGTGTCGAGAGCTGGAGTTCAATGAAATCTCACATTTGCCTTCTTCATAGTTTGTTTGGGTCCCTCACTTCCGTTTCGCTTCTCATGCACTGATTCGCTAAGCTGAACAGCCAATCAGAGGACACTGGCCGACTTTCTTTGGCCGAATGTCGGCCGATTCAACATGTCGAATCGGCCGCGGGAGGTGTGAAAATGTGCCGTAAAGGGACGACGGTGCGGGACACACCAACCTGAGTAGGGCGCCGCGAATGCCCGACTGCCTCTGACTTCTAAAATCGGATAGGTGGATAGCGGCCTTTAACAGCATCTCTGTCAGCGACGTGCAGGCAGGGCAGGCAGAGCCTCACCTCTCATACTCCAATGTAACGGAAACAAAACTAAAGAAAAACTAAATAATAAAATGTCTCCACTGATCTGTGTTGTAAATGTGATTTCTGTATGATCGCTTTGTATCGTCAAGATCGGATAATTTGCCGAGCTCCGCTACAACTATATGGGAGCGATGAGCAGTGAGGCAGGGACGAGCTCTGCCTCACCTCACCCCACAGGAACTGGCTGGAGCTCCAGCCAGTTCCTGTGGGGTGAGGTGAGGCACAGATGAGCTCTGCCTCACCTCAGAATGCGTCACCCCACAGGAGCTGGCTGGAGCGCGGGCCCTGAGCGCATGCCTGTTACCATCTCACTGTAGCTGTAATGTAATGTGTGTAGATCCCTTTATTACATGTGTCCTCGCCATCCATAGTC
>JAAKFY010000021.1:3613454-3640954 GCA_011823955.1 Dissostichus mawsoni
AGTAGTATACAGTAGTACTCAGTAGTACTCAGTAGTATACAGTAGTACACAGTAGTATACAGTAGTACTCAGTAGTATACAGTAGTACGTAGTACTCAGTAGTATACAGCAGTATACAGTAGTATACAGTAGTACTCAGTAGTATACAGTAGTACTCAGTAGTACACAGCAGTATACAGTAGTATTCAGCAGTATACAGCAGTATACAGTAGTATTCAGTAGTATACAGTAGTATTCAGCAGTATACAGTAGTATACAGTAGTATTCAGCAGTATACAGCAGTATACAGTAGTATTCAGCAGTATACAGTAGTATTCAGCAGTATACAGTAGTATTCAGTAGTATACAGTAGTATTCAGCAGTATACAGTAGTATTCAGCAGTATACAGTAGTACTCAGTAGTACACAGCAGTATACAGTAGTATACAGTAGTACTCAGTAGTATACAGTAGTACTCAGTAGTACACAGCAGTATACAGTAGTACTCAGTAGTACACAGCAGTATACAGTAGTATACAGTAGTATTCAGTAGTATACAGTAGTACTCAGTAGTACACAGTAGTATACAGTAGTACTCAGTAGTACACAGCAGTATACAGTAGTATTCAGTAGTATACAGTAGTACTCAGTAGTATTCAGTAGTATACAGTAGTACTCAGTAGTATTCAGCAGTATACAGTAGTATTCAGTAGTATACAGTAGTATTCAGTAGTATACAGTAGTACTCAGTAGTATACAGTAGTACTCAGTAGTACACAGCAGTACTCAGTAGTATACAGTAGTATTCAGTAGTATACAGTAGTATTCAGTAGTATACAGTAGTACTCAGTAGTATACAGTAGTACTCAGTAGTATACAGTAGTACTCAGTAGTACACAGCAGTATACAGTAGTATTCAGTAGTATACAGTAGTACTCAGTAGTATACAGTAGTACTCAGTAGTATTCAGCAGTATACAGTAGTATTCAGTAGTATACAGTAGTATTCAGTAGTATACAGTAGTACTCAGTAGTATACAGTAGTACTCAGCAGTACACAGTAGTATACAGTAGTACTCAGTAGTATTCAGTAGTATACAGTAGTACTCAGTAGTATACAGTAGTACTCAGTAGTATTCAGCAGTATACAGTAGTATTCAGTAGTATACAGTAGTATTCAGTAGTATACAGTAGTACTCAGTAGTATACAGTAGTACTCAGTAGTACACAGCAGTATTCAGTAGTATACAGTAGTACTCAGTCGTAGTCAGTAGTATACAGTAGTATTCAGTAGTATACAGTAGTTACTCAGTAGTATACAGTAGTACTCAGTAGTACACAGCAGTATACAGTAGTATTCAGTACTCACTGGGTCATGTCGGGGTAGAACTGCTTGTCCCAGCCACTGAACAGAGACGTGGTGACATACAGCCTCCTCCCGTCCAGACTGAGCTGAAGCATCTGCGCCCCCCGGGGACCCTGCGGCCCTGCAGGAAGCGGGGGGGGGGCTGGGCTCCGGGTCCTCCAGGACTCTTATTGGTCCGTCACTGACGATGCTCCCGCCCAGAAACACCTGCAACAGACAGACGGGTCAGCAGCCTGTCTCACTCTCCGGGCGTTCACCTGTGCAGGTTTCAAGTCTCTCTCATCATGAGCTCAGCAGCTTCAGAGGAGATGAGAAAACTGAAGTCCTCCTCCCACAGAGCAACATGAATATATATAGGACATAAAACACATAAAACAGATGAAATAGTGCAAGAAGAGTCTATAAGTAAATGGAATATGATATATCGATAAATAATTAGCAAGATGCAATCAGATGAATGTTTATGGATGTTCTTCAGAGTTCAGGTGTTTAACAGTCTCATAGACAGAAGGCGTCTGTCGCTCTTTCATCCCAGCTGAGGTTTAGCCACGCCCAGGTGCAGGCGCTCCATAGCGTCCCTCTGGACACAAGCTCAGTTTGAGGAAATGTAGACGAAGGTAGACGTGTTGTTGTTAATGTGTTCTCTTTATGACGCTGATGCAGAGGTGGGCGTGACTACCATGAGTTGGTCCTCCTATGGGACAGCTACGCACAGCAAACAGGACGTTTGACGTCCGTACTGATCTAATAACACAGTTTTGTTCTGGAATCAACTTTTTTTATGAAAAGTCCTTTTTCCAGGAATCTCAACAGAAAAGGTTTGGCCAGATGAAACCTTTCTAAAGGTTAGGAAATCAAAACCGTTCACAGTTAAGAATTAGATATGAATGATTATGCCATAAATGATTGCATACATTTAGTTTCTTATGTTCTCCAGTGTGATAGCTAACTGAAGCTAAATCCACTTCTCTTATTATAAGAATGATCTTAATCCACTTCTTCTCAAATAATGGGGAAATGACGTTGTAATAACTTTAACTCTCTCGTTCAGATTAATGTGGTCGGGTTGTTTTTCTTCTTCGCGAAACGTCTGTGTCAGATGTCCCACTTGGGTTGCCGTACGTAGCGGTCCAACAGGAGTAACAACTCTCGCTTGCGCAGTATAAAATCTGGCAGACATAGATGTTCCAGAGCGACAGGAGACAGGTTGTTAACGTGTTTCTCTTTCAGGTCCATGATGCTGACGCAGAAGCGGGTTTAAACCTAGACCGGGTTGCACATTTCATAGAATCAACAAACTACTGATGACCAGTTCTATCAGCAAAGGAAAAAAGGTTGCTTGGTCTAATTACCAACATATGTAATTCTTGATTGTTTGACTGTTATACACCTGAAGGTTTGTCCCTCACTCTGTCACTATGCCTCTGTTACCAAACATCCCTTCTGTTATTGGATCAAGTTGGTCATTGGAGAAGATGCACATCAGACAAAGAGAGGACAATGAGAAGGGAGGGTTTCAATGTGTTCACTCCTCCCTGTAACTGCAACTCTATTTCACTGTAACTGGTGAAAGGTCCTCAAATGTCTTCTAAATAAAGAAATGTAAAAGTCCAAGTGGAGTCACACCTGGCCGACCAATCGAGGGTTCCTCCTGTCTGTGATGTCATACTGTCTGATGTCACCGTGCAGCCAATTAGAGAAGTAGATGTAACGATCGTCCAATGATCAGGAGCAGGATGTCGGTGATGAGACCTGCAGACAGACAGACAGGTTAACAGACAGACAGACAGACAGGTTAACAGGCAGACAGACAGACAGGTTAACAGACAGACAGACAGACAGGTTAACAGGCAGACAGACAGACAGGTTAACAGACAGACAGACAGACAGGTTAACAGACAGGCAGACAGACAGACAGACAGGTTAACAGACAGACAGACAGACAGACAGGTTAACAGACAGACAGACAGACAGTCAGACAGACAGACAGACAGACAGGTTAACAGACAGGCAGACAGACAGACAGACAGACAGACAGACAGGTTAACAGACAGACAGACAGACAGACAGACAGACAGACAGACAGGTTAACAGACAGACAGAATGACAGACATGTTAACAGACAGACAGACAGACAGACAGGTTAACAGACAGACAGACAGGTTACAGACAGACAGACAGTCAGACAGACAGACAGGTTAACAGACAGACAGACAGACAGGTTAACAGACAGACAGGTTAACAGACAGACAGGTTAACAGACAGACAGACAGGCAGACAGACAGGTTAACAGACAGACAGGTTAACAGACAGACAGACAGGTTAACAGACAGGCACAGACAGGTTAACAGACAGACAGACATACATGTGAACAGACAGACAGACAGACAGGTTAACAGACAGACAGACAGGTTAACAGACAGACAGACAGGTTAACAGACAGACAGACAGACAGACAGGTTAACAGACAGACAGACAGGTTAACAGACAGACAGACAGGCAGGTTAACAGACAGACAGACAGGTTAACAGACAGACAGACAGGTTAACAGACAGGCAGACAGACAGGTTAACAGACAGACAGACATGTTAACAGACAGACAGACAGGTTAACAGACAGACAGACAGACAGACAGGTTAACAGACAGACAGACAGACAGGTTAACAGACAGGTTAACAGACAGACAGGTTAACAGACAGGTTAACAGACAGACAGACAGACAGGTTAACAGACAGACAGACAGACAGACAGGTTAACAGACAGACAGACAGACAGGTTAACAGACAGACAGGTTAACAGACAGGCAGACAGACAGGTTAACAGACAGACAGACAGACATGTTAACAGACAGACAGACAGACAGGTTAACAGACAGGCAGACAGACAGGTTAACAGACAGACAGACAGACATACATGTGAACAGACAGACAGACAGACAGGTTAACAGACAGACAGACAGGTTAACAGACAGACAGGTTAACAGACAGACAGACAGACAGACAGACAGACAGGTTAACAGACAGACAGACAGACAGACAGACAGGTTAACAGACAGACAGACAGACAGACAGGCAGGTTAACAGACAGACAGACAGACAGGTTAACAGACAGAAAGACAGACAGACAGGTTAACAGACAGGCAGACAGACAGGTTAACAGACAGACAGACAGACAGACATGTTAACAGACAGACAGACAGGTTAACAGACAGACAGACAGGTTAACAGACAGACAGACAGACGGGTTAACAGACAGACAGACAGGTTAACAGACAGACAGACAGGTTAACAGACAGACAGACAGGTTAACAGACAGACAGACAGGTTAACAGACAGACAGATAGACAGGTTAACAGACAGACAGACAGACATGTTAACAGACAGACAGACAGACAGACAGACAGACAGACAGGTTAACAGACAGACAGACACTCACTGGCATCTCTGGAAGCACCCAGCCTTCGACTTCTTGCTGGAACGCTGATCACCTTCTCTGCAGCCCAGTCTCCTTTCTGAGACACAAACACAGGTTAATGCTAAACAGGAAGTCACTGTTAGCTGCTACAGTGTTAGCATCAGCTACAGTGTTAGCATCAGCTACAGTGTTAGCAGCAGCTACACTGTTAGCAGCTACAGTGTTAGCAGCTACAGTGTTAGCAGCAGCTACAGTGTTAGCAGCAGCTACAGTGTTAGCAGCTACAGTGTTAGCAGCAGCTACAGTGTTAGCAGCTGCAGTGTTAGCATCAGCTACAGTGTTAGCAGCTACAATGTTAGCAGCAGCTACAGTGTTAGCAGCTACAGTGTTAGCAGCTACAGTGTTAGCAGCTACAGTGTTAGCAGCAGCTACACTGTTAGCAGCTACACTGTTAGCAGCTACAGTGTTAGCAGATACAGTGTTAGCAGCTGCTACACTGTTAGCAGCTACAGTGTTAGCAGCAGCTACACTGTTAGCAGCTACAGTGTTAGCAGCAGCTACACTGTTAGCAGCTACAGTGTTAGCAGCTACAGTGTTAGCAGCTGCTACACTGTTAGCAGCTACAGTGTTAGCAGCTGCTACACTGTTAGCAGCTACAGTGTTAGCAGCTACAGTGTTAGCAGCTACAGTGTTAGCAGCAGCTACACTGTTAGCAGCTACAGTGTTAGCAGCAGCTACACTGTTAGCAGCTACAGTGTTAGCAGCTACAGTGTTAGCAGCTGCTACACTGTTAGCAGCTACAGTGTTAGCAGCTGCTACACTGTTAGCAGCTACAGTGTTAGCAGCAGCTACACTGTTAGCAGCTACAGTGTTAGCAGCAGCTACACTGTTAGCAGCTACAGTGTTAGCAGCTGCTACACTGTTAGCAGCTACAGTGTTAGCAGCAGCTACAGTGTTAGCAGTAAAGGAACCTGTATAACCTGTCAGGTATAATTATAACCTTGGCCCCACATATCGTCTGTGTAAAATGTATGCTTATGAAACTAGACCAAATGTTCTCCTGATGGTCTTATTTTCCTTTGTTTGCTGTGCTCAATTGTGTGTGCGTTGACTTAAGAATGTAGAGGATCCAGTCGCCCCCCGGGTTTTTAATGGGCCGGATAGGAGGGGGGGGGGTTTGCAGGAGAAAGGTAAACTGACACCATTGAGTCTATGCAGAGATTGTACTGAGAGAAAGATTGGGATACGGAGTGGTACGGCCAGGTGCCGAGGATAAGCGAAGATAAGGATTGGTACCTCACCCCCGTTCAACCCAGAATTGTTTATTGTATGGCTGCCATAAAAGATGGCCTGGGACTGATCGGCGGGCGCAGGAGATCCAAACTTCCCACGGCTATGGCTGACTCACTCTGATTCGCCCAGGAGTGAGTCCACCAATGGATGAACACCTGGGAGGAGCAACCGACACAACTCCTCCCACAGAACTCCTCTCATTTGTGTGCATAAATATTGTGAATTCTGTACCCGCGGGCGCCTCTGTTCGTCTGACTGTCTGATACGTACAGCGCACGGTGGAAGAGCGGAGGCCCGAAGTACTTCGTTATATTAGTACTTCGTTATATTGTACTGTTTGTTTCTACCATTAAATCAGCTTATTGTTAATCTCATATCTCTGTGTCTGAGCCCTTCCTTTCATAGCAGACCACTCATCAAACGAACCGCGCGGAGCGGGTTTGAACCTTCAACCACCCAGAAGGGTGGTGCTCCAAAATCCAACAATTTGGTGACCGACCGACGTGATGAGTAGGGTCTCATAGAAGGAACACTGGCAGCCAGCGGACGAACGGTCCAGGGAAGACACCTCGAGTACCTCTGACAACTAAACCAGGGCCCTACAACAGAAAGGTGAGCAGATACCTGTTATTATCAAAATCTGTGATTGGCTATACTACAACATTTTAGAGTTGTCAGCGGCATTTTTCAGTGTTTTAGTCTTACGGTAGAAAGAACAGTACTACAGAATAACACTTTCCGTCTCAAAGAGGAGCTGCAGTTGTGTTATATGTGGGGTATTTCAAGAGGAGAAACGCAACTTTCAAAATCAATTTGAAATGACCGGATCTCGCAAACTCTTGCTGTGGGGTTAATCTAGAAGACTAAACGTGACGATAAAGAGATTCTGTAGACTGGGTTTCGACTCCTTGCCAAAAGCCACATCCTCGGAAGAGGGTGTCGAAGCGCTTTTGGAAGTCTCTCCATCTGTTGAAATATACATCGCACTATAAAAGTCAACTAGACTGTACGGGGAATATGATTAATTTGTAACGAGATTGCAGTGGTTATAAATTGGTAAAGGAAGTCCAGCTGAAATACTCTGAGAAATAAGGTGACACACACAGTAATTCTTAGACGGATTCTGGTTTTGGGGCTCATCGACTAACGTACACAGGCAATCCTTAGACGGATCTGGGGTACGTTAGATATATTTATTTTGAGTGTGATGAAGTGTGGCTTGATATTGAGTAAGAAAAAGGTTGATAGGCGCTGTGAGAATGGGTCTGCAGAGAGAATTTCGCCTTGATGCCAACTGTCTGTTATCAGCCTGCAGCCAGGGAGGAGAAATCAGCAGAGCTGCCTGCACTGAGTGTGTGTGTGTGTGTGTGTGTGTGTGTGTGTGTGTGTGTGTGTGTGTGTGTGTGTGTGTGTGTGTGTGTGTGTGTGTGTGTGTGTGTGTGTGTGTGTGTGTGTGTGTGTGTGTGTGTGTGTGTGTGTGTGTGTGTGTGTGTGTGTGTGTGTGAGGAAGTCCGTGGATTGGTCAATTTGGACCAATCAGCGGGGACTTAACGTAACGGCTAAGCGGTCCTACGACGCTGGTTATCAACTCGGTAAATCAAGCCAGGGTTTCTCTCTCCAGCTGAGAGCGCGTTCACGTGAAAGGGACAAGTGTCTAACAGCGCAGCGTCATACTTCATTAATGAAAAGTAAACTAATACTAGACAAATATGAACTTTAAACATCCATGACTTAAACATATAATCCAGGATACAAGCCACATAGTTGCACCTGCAAGGTGAATATAGAACAACTGGTTAAAAATAAATAAACTACCGAGTGTTTGAAAGCGTACAACAGTTTATATTATCACTGCTGCCCATCTAAGACACGAGTGGATCTGACTTTAATTACATTTGAGTTGAGTGTTTCGTCAACCTAATGTGTTGCTTAAAATAATACTTCTGCATACAGTATGTGACAATGTAAGTGTTGCACGGTCAGATACGGCTCGAGAAGCTGACTCAGACAAGGAAATATATGATATATTATGATATTATATGATCAATGATGTGATATGAATGATAAGTGCGACACGTCGGCGTCTTCTCTTCATACGGCAGTTTAAAGTAAAATTTCCTTTATCCTGTAATATGACTTGATAGATTTAAACTCCGCACACTGAGCTCTGAGCAGGCGGTGTTTTCACTGAGTTGATCTCTTTTCTATAGACGCCGGAGGCAGGCAGCGTCAGGTAAAACAAGTTATTTAGCCTTCCCAAACCTGAGCTTTACGCGCCGCCTATGGAGCAAAGGTTATTGTAGACTGGGTTTCGACTCCATGCCTTGGGCCGCATCCTCGTAAGAGGGTGTCGAAGCGCTCTTGGAGTCTCCGTAACTGGTTGAAATACACCTCGCACCGAAAACTCTCAGACTGTATACCGGTGGGAATAAAACTACAATAATTAGTAAATTATAGTACGCAGAAATATCTGGTATTTTTTATAAAAAACTAAAACCTTTAGGAGAAGCAGATACGAACGAAGTCAAAATGGAAGGAGAATTTGAACGTGAAGAGAGAGAATTAGGAGTCCCTGTTCCGGGTAGTTTAAGGGAACAGTGGGGACAAGCAGAGAGATTGATACTTAGCGGACTTAAGCCCGGAGATCATAAAAAGGCGAGCAGGGATCTCCGTTTCTTACACGATCAGATGATCGCAGAGAATAGAGTAGAGGGTGACGAGGCAATAAGTCTCCTAGCCACAGCACTCAATACATACGAGCGACAGTTGGTTCAGAAATTAGAAACTCTCAACAAGCAGAAGGCAGGTTTTATCAGGGCTTCTATTAACAAAGAAAAGGAGCTAGTTGACAAGCTAAGGAGAATAGGCCATAACGCAGCCTTAGTTATGAATGGAGTGGCAGTAGCCCTCTGAGCAAAACTCCCGCCAAAAATCTGCCCGCCATAGCAGCCCCACCCAGTCCTGCACCAGCCCCTCCCACAGAAGTGATAGAGCCAGTCAGGAAGGAGAAGCCATATGGTGGGCCCCTCCCAGACATCCCAGAGGGCGGTCCCCTCCTCTATCCAGATTTATACAACCCCTTTAAGACCCGACCCCCTCCCTATACGCTTCCCTCCACCTCTAACCCCCCCTCACCCAGTTCCCCTCATGACATTAAAAGAACACCTGTATCAACACATACCCCTACAGATGAAGAAATACTTGACTTTGTTGCAAAACGCGTCAAATTTTTTAGGACTATAAAAAGATGAAACCTCTGCCTCTGACAGAGAAGACACGGCAAGTCAAGACGGCACAGGGGACTCCACCTTCCTCTGAAACAGGTTGATATAGCCGGTGTCGGACTTTGTTTATGAACACATTAACTGAGGGACAGGTTTCTCCCCATTTGAGCTGACCCACGGCCATCAGTTTCCGGGTCCTGGAGCATTAGCAGTAGGGAAAGAAGTAGAAGAGATGGATAGCAAACCATACTACCAGCAACTTAAGGGCTTGGTATGAGATTTCTCCACCCAGGTTGCTGACGCCAAAGGGGGACCGGAGAAGCACGAGGCTAACACCGCAGAATTCATCTGGCTGAAGGTCATCCGTCCGAAGTGGCTCAACCCAAGGTTCACCGGCCCGCACAGAGTGACTCAGAGGACATCACATGCAGTTCGCCTCGAAGGAAAGGGGGAAACGTGGTATCATTGGAGCCAGTGCGCCGTTGGAAAACCTCCAGCAAGGACGTTAGACGACATCAGAACTGACATCGCTGCAGCAGGACGAGAGAACGACACATCTGACGACGACAGCCCAGCAGAAGCAACGACCCACACAACAGATGACAAGGACAAAGACACAGAGGTAACAACAGGCGATCTTGGAAAGGAGATTACGGCGGCGAGGAGGCGGACACGAGTCTACGGGACCCCGACCCCTGAAACACACGACTCCATATAGGACCCGACTTTTTTACTCCCACCTTTAGGGGCACTTTCCAATAAGTAGCAGCATTTGTATGCCCACCTATAGGGCCTCTTTCTAATAAGAGTAGTAGGTTATATATAACGAGAGGTTAGCCCTATAGTTAAAGGCAGTGAAAGTCTCCCCAATCACCAGACCTTATATTTAACAGGTTTTACTGAACCTTATATTTAACAGGTTCTGGGAGCACAGTATTTACCATTACAGGGTACTATTTTACACCCTGTTTTAAAGAATCTCCTTAGGAGATTTTAGCATTGTGTTCAGAGGAACCTAATTACAATAACACGGACCACTGATTAAAGGTACTGTTATGCACATGTTTTTGAGTGGCAAGTGACAATAAAGAGGAGATATGGGTGAATTGAAGTGGTGTCTTAGTAGTGTGCAGGGAAGATAAAAGAAGCAAACAGGATGTTGTGCCAGATAATAGCATGTTGAGTGTTATTAAAAGGTATACATAGGAAGAGGCACAGGAATAGTTTGACATATTGCTTAGTTCAACAGTTGCATCTGGTTTGTTTAATCTGTACTGTGATGGGAACTTCTGAAGCAAAGTCTGTTGCAACACAACACAATAATGACAGACTGTGGATTACACTTCCTTATTGTTTGTTGGTGTACTCTGCTAGTGGGAATCGTGGTTTACTTGGGACACTGTTTGTATCTTAAACACCATTCTTAGTTATATGGCCCATTAGCGAATAGCCTTATTATTTGATTGGGTGTTAATTCCTTGTGTCCTAGTAAATCTCCTATTATTAATAACAGAAATAATGTGTGTTCACCCTTGCCTTTATTTTTGTTTTAATGATTCCATTGACCACCCAGACTCCATTCCCCCCCAGAGGAGTCCGTAACTAGGGTAAAACGGGCCAAACATGAGGTAGTTGTTACCAAAATGTCTCCTAAACAAACCTTCACTTTCCAAGCAGGTAGTGATGGAATAATGTAGACAGGATCAACTATGTACATTACAATGTGCTCCGTTTAGCTAATCTCACTAGGGACGCTGTAGAAGGACTCGCTGAACAGCTGGGGCCGACTTCCCTTATGGCAGTTCAGAATAGAATGGCCCTTGACATGCTGTTAGCTGAGAAAGGAGGTGTGTGTTCAATGTTTGGTGATATGTGTTGTACTTTCATTCCAAACAATACGGCTCCGGACGGTTCCGTCACAAAGGCTTTAGAAGGCCTTCGCACACTATCCATAACTATGCATGAACAATCAGGGATACACAACCCCTTGGAGGAATGGTTTACAAACATGTTTGGTCAATGGAAAGGTTTAATAATGTCTCTTTTGATTTCTATAGCTACTTGTATTGCCATTTTAGTAACATGTGTTGTTGTTGTGTGCCTTGTATCCGCTCATTGGGGACAGACGCAGTAGAAAAGAATGACAGTGGTTATGTTTCGAATGCTTTGTGTGAATTGATCTCTTGAGGTGAGATCAAAAGGGGGATTAAAGGAACCTGTATAACCTGTTAGGTATAATTATAACCTTGGCCCCACATATCGTCTGTGTAAAATGTATGCTTATGAAACTAGACCAAATGTCTCATGATGGTATTATTTTCCTTTGTTTGCTGTGCTCAATTGTGTGTGCGTTGACTTAGGAATGTAGAGGATCCAGTCGCCCCCCGGGTTTTTAATGGGCCGGACAGGGGGGGGGGTTGCAGGAGAAAGGTAATAAAACTGACACCATTGAGTCTATGCAGAGATTGTACTGAGAGAAAGATTGGGATACGGAGTGGTACGGCCAGGTGCTGAGGATAAACGAAGATAAGGATTGGTACCTCACCCCCGTTCAACCCAGAATTGTTTATTGTATGGCTGCCATAAAAGATGACCTGGGACTGATCGGCGGCGCAGGAGATCCAAACTTCCCACGGCTATGGCTGACTCACTCTGATTCGCCCAGGAGTGAGTCCACCAATGGATGAACACCTAGGGAGGAGCAACCGACACAACTCCTCCCACAGAACTCCTCTCCATTTGTGTGCATAAATATTGTGAATTCTGTACCCGGGGCCTCTGTTCGGTCTGACTGTCTGATACGTACAGCGCACGGTGGAAGAGCGGAGGCCCGAAGTACTTCGTTATATTAGTACTTCGTATATTAGTACTTCGTTATATTGTACTGTTGTTTTCTACCATTAAATCAGCTTATTGTTAATCTCATATCTCTGTGTCTGAGCCCTTCCTTTCATAGCAGACCACTCATCAAACGAACGGCGCGCGAGCGGGTTGAACCTTCAACCACTCAGAGGGGTGGTGCTCCAAAATCCAACAGCAGCTACAGTGTTAGCAGCAGCTACAGTGTTAGCAGCAGCTACAGTGTTAGCAGCTACAGTGTTAGCAGCTACAGTGTTAGCAGCAGCTACAGTGTTAGCAGCTACAGTGTTAGCAGCTACAGTGTTAGCAGCTACAGTGTTAGCAGCTACAGTGTTAGCAGCTACAGTGTTAGCAGCTACAGTGTTAGCAGCTACAGTGTTAGCAGCAGCTACAGTGTTAGCAGCAGCTACAGTGTTAGCAGCTACAGTGTTAGCAGCTACAGTGTTAGCAGCTACAGTGTTAGCAGCAGCTACAGTGTTAGCAGCTACAGTGTTAGCAAAGCCCTGAGCAACCAGACTGCATTCAGAAAACAAAGCGTTTTAAAAGAAGATTCTTATCTACTTGCTATGAGCTCAGTGCTAACATTAGCATGCTAACACCCTCTCAGTGATATGATTGTTTTCTGGAGGTGTGGATGGTTTACGAGCCATTGTTCTCAAGGTCTGAACCGTCTGAAGTTCAGGGTCATTTGGTTTTATAGCTCTTATCAAACACAACAAAGGGCTATAAAGTCTCACCGGGATTTATAAGGAATGGGTCTGTTTTGCTCATGATGTTTTAGATCATAAAGTTTAGCAGCAGTTATACACGTATCCTTAATGGGATCAAGAACCCTGTGCTACTGATTCAAGTCTTACTAAGATCTAGAACCCTGTGGTACTGATTCAAGTCTTACTAAGACCTAGAACCCTGTGCTACTGATTCAAGTCTTACTAAGATCTAGAACCCTGTGGTACTGATTCAAGTCTTACTAAGATCTAGAACCCTGTGGTACTGATTCAAGTCTTACTAAGACCTAGAACCCTGTGCTACTGATTCAAGTCTTACTAAGATCAAGAACCCTGTGCTACTGATTCAAGTCTTACTAAGATCAAGAACCCTGTGGTACTGATTCAAGTCTTACTAAGATCTAGAACCCTGTGGTACTGATTCAAGTCTTACTAAGATCTAGAACCCTGTGCTACTGATTCAAGTCTTACTAAGACCTAGAACCCTGTGCTACTGATTCAAGTCTTACTAAGATCTAGAACCCTGTGGTACTGATTCAAGTCTTACTAAGATCTAGAACCCTGTGCTACTGATTCAAGTCTTACTAAGATCTAGAACCCTGTGCTACTGATTCAAGTCTTACTAAGACCTAGAACCCTGTGCTACTGATTCAAGTCTTACTAAGATCTAGAACCCTGTGCTACTGATTCAAGTCTTACTAAGATCTAGAACCCTGTGCTACTGATTCAAGTCTTACTAAGACCTAGAACCCTGTGCTACTGATTCAAGTCTTACTAGATCTAGAACCCTGTGGTACTGATTCAAGTCTTACTAAGATCTAGAACCCTGTGGTACTGACAGGTGTTTTGTAGAACCTGAAGACGGATCCCTTCAGAGCACATCCCACGTAGCCCTCGGTGGCGTCGCGGTCGTGGAGGAACCGGACCTCCAGGGGGATCGCCCCGTCTTCCCCGAGGTCCAGCGTCTGCAGCTTCCTGTGGCTGGTCCATCCCAGATGTGGAGCGAGCTGCCGTACAGTCCTGAGAACCACAACAAGGAAGTCCTGTGAGCGAGGTTCTGGTTCTGTCCAGAGGGGCAACACTGAGCTGGAAGTCTAGCAGAACCCCCTGTGTTACAGACTGGGAAACAGATCCCATAGAAGTATATATGATATCCTGCTTTAAATTGTGTTAATGTACATCTGTAATTCAACATGTATAATTTCTTCTTTATTTTTTAATGCCATTTTATTTCTATAGAGATGTTTACATTTTGGATTGTTTATTTCTAGTCTTTGAATTTTAAATATACAATTCCATGTCTTTTTATGCTCCCAAATTGGGATCAATAAAGTACTTCTTATCTTATCTTACCAACTGGAAGTGTACTGGAAAAGGAACTCAGAACCCAGACGCACTAATTGGAGTCTTAGTTGGGTCCGATCAAAGAACCCTGTGCTGCTGACAGGTCTCAGGAACCGCGGTCACACACAGAGCCGATGCAGAGGACCATGTGCTCTGCAACCTGCTGCTGACTCACCCTCTTTGACGTGGTCTGGGTTGAACCCATTGGCCAGAGCTTTGGGCGCCCCCCACTCGGTGCTGATCATCACGTTGTGTCGCGGCTGGTACCAGAAATCGTATCCAAACGGTGCCGCTTCCCCCGGGTGCTCCCAGTTCCCGACCACCTCGAACGTCTCACCGTCCAGCAGCACGAAGCCCCCTGAGAGGAGGACAGGTAAAAACAGAACGGGGTCTTCCAGATGTAAAAGTGTTTGAAAGAGATGTAAATAAAGAGCCTACAGTCTACGGCAGATAGGAGACACACAGATCTCTGAGGGGTTATCTATTGTTATTGCAGATGGTGCGTTCACTGTCTGTCTTTATAATGGGATATATCCATAAAGCCTATCAGCAGTCGGGTCTTCAGCTGATAAAGGGTCTCAGTGAGAGGGGTTGGGCTGTTTGTGGTGAGGGTGTCTGCAGGGGGTCTCACCCTTGCCGTTGCCCCCTGGTTCTCCCATGCAGCTGATCATGATCTGCCCGTTGGCCAGGCAGTGGGTGGTGTGAGGGTTGGCCAGGCCGCACTTCCAGAACAGATCCACGGGCTCCACCATCTGAGGAGCAAACACACCACCAATCAGCAGGAAGAACATCAGATCGGACCTCAGACTGACAGGAGGTCCACTCTCTGATTGTTTAGAAGTCTAGGAGGAAATGTTCCTACTTCTCTCTCAATGGGATTCCTCCTTGTGATTTTGGATTATGTCAGAAAATAATCTCTGAGTCAAACAAACGTTTCTGATACTCATTCAGACTCTTGTTAGCAACCTCCGTTTTTAAACTCTCCAGTGGGGTATTCACTGAAGTATTTTAGGTGGTAGAACAAAGCGTTAAAGTCTCCTCAGCTTGAGTTAACCTCAGACCTGATTTCAGGATAACAACAAAAACACATTCAGAGAACCATTGACCTCCAGACCAGGAGACAGGAAGTGATGCGGACTCATGCCAGGGTTTAAGACTCATTCCTGCACAACTGTAAACTAATTTCTGAGAAACAAAGTGATGGAGTCCCACAGAGGTTCATGGAAAGGTTTTCAGAAAGTAAATCTGCTCCGGACATCAGGGAGTTTCTGCAGGATTGAGCTGCAGCTGATGGGAGTGCTACAGCTCACTGACTCCCAGGAATCCTTCAGATATAAATCACAAGGCGAGGATAAACACAGCGCTGGTGTTTACAGTAAGTCCTCGTGAAGTGACTGAATGTGAACTCTTTGCCCGCTTTCAGAGGAAACCTGAATTGATTTAGATGAAAACACTTCCTGCAGGATCTGGCTGGATCCGGATCACAGGTCAATGTGTGGTCAGGGTCTGATTGTGAAACCAGGACTGAGGAACAGTCGGTCCTGATAATTAATCTCCCAGCTGTGTCTCTGGCAGCGTGTCCTCACTCTTGAGTTCACAGTGGATAAGTCCTCTAAGGATGATTAATCATTACACCATGACTCAGCACATTTCCATCAGGCTGCACACACACACTTTACTCCCAGATCACATGCTCTGGACAAGGCCTGTCAAATATGTGAAGATTTAAAGAGCAGCTGGGAGACTTCATCATCTGAACTGAGCGACCTCCTCTTCCTCCTCCTCCTCCTCCTCATCTCCAGTTAGACATTTGTAAGTTCTTCTTCTAACGTCGAGCTAAAGAGCACTCCTTTAATAACTTCTCACTGACTCCAGACATGTTAGATATCCTAAAACTGTCGAGCTTCAGATCGATTTGCACAATCCCATGTGTTTTCCATTGTGTCTGCTGACTGTACATGTTCTATCAAGTGTCTGTGAATAAATACAGTGAGCAATGGCGATTCTAGAGAGTGTGTGGGGGCCCTAGGCAAACATTCACTGGGGCCCCTCCAACCAGCTTTTCATCACCACAGCCGACAACCCCCCTCCCCCCCCCGAGCAGAGCAAGGCAACGAAACTTAAGATAACAAGCAGCATTTTACGGCGCGCTATGCATGAGGCCCCCTCGAGGGGGTTTCCTGCAACATGTCGTTGCAGTAAATTAAAGGGTGTTTCATGTTGTCGTTGCAGTGGACCTTCTTAATCTACCTTCTTTGGGGGCCCCCTTCTGGTCCGGGGCCCCAAGCAGTTGCCTGCCTTGCCTGTCGGCAAGCGGAGCCCCTGACAGTGAGATGAATGAACCCTCAGGGGGGTCACTTCCTGTCCACGTCGCGTCTGTTGTTTTCCCAACCCAGTTTAGATTGAACCACTTCCACATCAGTGTTCCACATGGCTCTATCAGGTCTTTACGACCCCTAAGCGCTGACAGACAGCCTCAGTCCGTCTCTAACCTGCAGCCTCAGTCCGTCTCTAACCTGCAGCCTCAGTCCGTCTCTAACCTGCAGCCTCAGTCCGTCTCTAACCTGCAGCCTCAGTCCGTCTCTAACCTGCAGCCTCAGTCCGTCTCTAACCTGCAGCCTCAGTCCGTCTCTAACCTGCAGCCTCATCCGTCTCTAACCTCCAGCCTCAGTCCGTCTCTAACCTGCAGCCTCAGTCCGTCTCTAACCTGCAGCCTCAGTCCGTCTCTAACCTCCAGCCTCAGTCCGTCTCTAACCTGCAGCCTCAGTCCGTCTCTAACCTGCAGCCTCAGTCCGTCTCTAACCTGCAGCCTCAGTCCGTCTCTAACCTGCAGCCTCAGTCCGTCTCTAACCTGCAGCCTCAGTCCGTCTCTAACCTGCAGCCTCAGTCCGTCTCTAACCTCCAGCCTCAGTCCGTCTCTAACCTGCAGCCTCAGTCCGTCTCTAACCTCCAGCCTCAGTCCGTCTCTAACCTGCAGCCTCAGTCCGTCTCTAACCTCCAGCCTCAGTCCGTCTCTAACCTGCAGCCTCAGTCCGTCTCTAACCTGCAGCCTCAGTCCGTCTCTAACCTGCAGCCTCAGTCCGTCTCTAACCTCCAGCCTCATCCGTCTCTAACCTCCAGCCTCAGTCCGTCTCTAACCTGCAGCCTCAGTCCGTCTCTAACCTGCAGCCTCAGTCCGTCTCTAACCTCCAGCCTCAGTCCGTCTCTAACCTGCAGCCTCAGTCCGTCTCTAACCTCCAGCCTCAGTCCGTCTCTAACCTGCAGCCTCAGTCCGTCTCTAACCTGCAGCCTCAGTCCGTCTCTAACCTGCAGCCTCAGTCCGTCTCTAACCTGCAGCCTCAGTCCGTCTCTAACCTGCAGCCTCAGTCCGTCTCTAACCTGCAGCCTCAGTCCGTCTCTAACCTGCAGCCTCAGTCCGTCTCTAACCTGCAGCCTCAGTCCGTCTCTAACCTGCAGCCTCAGTCCGTCTCTAACCTGCAGCCTCAGTCCGTCTCTAATCTGCAGCCTCAGTCCGTCTCTAACCTCCAGCCTCAGTCCGTCTCTAACCTCCAGCCTCAGTCCGTCTCTAACCTGCAGCCTCAGTCCGTCTCTAACCTGCAGCCTCAGTCCGTCTCTAACCTGCAGCCTCAGTCCGTCTCTAACCTGCAGCCTCAGTCCGTCTCTAACCTCCAGCCTCAGTCCGTCTCTAACCTGCAGCCTCAGTCCGTCTCTAACCTGCAGCCTCAGTCCGTCTCTAACCTCCAGCCTCAGTCCGTCTCTAACCTGCAGCCTCAGTCCGTCTCTAACCTGCAGCCTCAGTCCGTCTCTAACCTGCAGCCTCAGTCCGTCTCTAACCTCCAGCCTCAGTCCGTCTCTAACCTGCAGCCTCAGTCCGTCTCTAATCTGCAGCCTCAGTCCGTCTCTAACCTCCAGCCTCAGTCCGTCTCTAACCTCCAGCCTCAGTCCGTCTCTAACCTCCAGCCTCAGTCCGTCTCTAACCTGCAGCCTCAGTCCGTCTCTAACCTGCAGCCTCAGTCCGTCTCTAATCTGCAGCCTCAGTCCGTCTCTAACCTCCAGCCTCAGTCCGTCTCTAACCTGCAGCCTCAGTCCGTCTCTAATCTGCAGCCTCAGTCCGTCTCTAACCTGCAGCCTCAGTCCGTCTCTAACCTGCAGCCTCAGTCCGTCTCTAACCTGCAGCCTCAGTCCGTCTCTAATCTGCAGCCTCAGTCCGTCTCTAACCTCCAGCCTCAGTCCGTCTCTAACCTCCAGCCTCAGTCCGTCTCTAACCTGCAGCCTCAGTCCGTCTCTAATCTGCAGCCTCAGTCCGTCTCTAACCTCCAGCCTCAGTCCTCGTCTCTAACCTCCAGCTCATCCGTCTCTAACCTGCAGCCTCAGTCCGTCTCTAACCTGCAGCCTCAGTCCGTCTCTAACCTCCAGCCTCAGTCCGTCTCTAACCTGCAGCCTCAGTCCGTCTCTAACCTGCAGCCTCAGTCCGTCTCTAACCTGCAGCCTCAGTCCGTCTCTAACCTGCAGCCTCAGTCCGTCTCTAACCTGCAGAACTGGGATCTTCCTTCATGTGAAAAGCGTTTTTCATCTGCTCCGAGAAGAGTCGAAGCGACTGAAGCTGTGAAGTCAGTTCTGGTGATGAAACTCTGCGGTGACGCTGCGTCATTCTTCATCACGAGCAGAGAGGCAGAAGTACACACATGTACTCAAGTAGAAGTACACACATCCTGTACTCAGTAGAAGTACACACAACCTGTACTCAAGTAGAAGTACACACATCCTGTACTCAGTAGTAATAACACATCCTTTACTCAAGTAGAAGTACACACATCCTGTACTCAAGTAGAAGTACACACATCCTGTACTCAAGTATAGGTACACACATCCTGTACTCAAGTAGAAGTACACACAAACTGTACTCAAGTAGAAGTACACACAACCTGTACTCAAGTAGAAGTACACACATCCTGTACTCAAGTAGAAGTACACACATCCTGTACTCAAGTAGAAGTACACACATCCTGTACTCAGGTAGAAGTACACACAACCTGTACTCAAGTAGAAGTACACACATCCTGTACTCAAGTAGAAGTACACACATCCTGTACTCAAGTAGAAGTACACACTCCTGTACTCAAGTAGAAGTACACACAACCTGTACTCAAGTAGAAGTACACACAACCTGTACTCAAGTAGAAGTACACACATCCTGTACTCAAGTAGAAGTACACACAACCTGTACTCAAGTAGAAGTACACACAACCTGTACTCAGTAGAAGTACACACAACCTGTACTCAAGTAGAAGTACACACAACCTGTACTCAAGTAGAAGTACACACATCCTGTACTCAAGTAGAAGTACACACATCCTGTACTCAAGTAGAATACACACATCCTGTACTCAAGTAGAAGTACACACATCCTGTACTCAAGTAGAAGTACACACATCCTGTACTCAAGTAGAAGTACACACAACCTGTACTCAAGTAGAAGTACACACATCCTGTACTCAAGTAGAAGTACACACATCCTGTACTCAAGTAGAAGTACACACAACCTGTACTCAAGTAGAAGTACAGATACTCGTGTTTAATAATACTCTGGTGAAAGTAGAAGTACTGACTAAACGTCTTTACTCAAGTAAAAGTAAAGAGGGCTTTGAAGTGTCCTTCAGTAAAAGTACCCATAACTAGCAGCTGTTTTAAAGAGTACCTGACCTCCCTTTATAATAGAACAATAATGTCATTGTTAGCTAATGAATGTTTCCATGCTGAACAACGGCAACATGACAACGTTTCCATTGGTCCCTCTTCTTTAGAGAAGACCAGGAAATGATGGATACACGGATCGTGTTCAAATCAATAGGCACGCAATGACTCTAAATAATAATGATCACGCCACCAAACACACATTCAGACTAAAGGAACCAGCCTGTTTGGAACATGGAAGAGTAGAAAGTACAGGTATTTGTGTCAACATGTAAGAAGTAGAAAGTACAGGTATTTGGGTTCAACATGGAAGAAGTAGAAAGTACAGGTATTTGGGTTCAACATGTGAGAAGTAGAAGGTACAGGTATTTGGGTTCAACATGGAAGAAGTAGAAAGTACAGGTATTTGGGTTCAACATGGAAGAAGTAGAAAGTACAGGTATTTGGGTTCAACATGTAAGAAGTAGAAAGTACAGGTATTTTGGGTTCAACATGTAAGAAGTAGAAAGTACAGGTATTTGGGTTCAACATGTAAGAAGTAGAAAGTACAGGTATTTGGGTTCAACATGGAAGAAGTAGAAAGTACAGGTATTTGGGTTCAACATGTGAGAAGTAGAAAGTACAGGTATTTGGGTTCAACATGGAAGAAGTAGAAAGTACAGGTATTTGAGTTCAACATGTAAGAAGTAGAAAGTACAGGTATTTGGGTTCAACATGTAAGAAGTAGAAAGTACAGGTATTTGGGTTCAACATGGAAGAAGTAGAAAGTACAGGTATTTGGGTTCAACATGTAAGAAGTAGAAAGTACAGGTATTTGTGTTCAACGTGTAAGAAGTAGAAAGTACAGGTATTTGTGTTCAACATGTAAGAAGTAGAAAGTACAGGTATTTGGGTTAAATGTGAGAAGTCAAAGGAAAAAGTAGTCAGAAAAAATAAGTAGTGGAGTAAAGTACTGATACAAGAAACATGTACTTAAGTACAGTAAAAAAGTATTGTACTCCAATACTTCCCACTAGACACGGGGTCCGGCTCGGTTCACCTTGTGCATCTGTGGCGCTCGGGGTTTGTCCCCACGTCCACCACGTAGATCCTGGAGGATGAGCGACGGCAGGATCAGACGGTTCCTCTTCTTGGAGGCGTCTCCGAAGCAGCTGCTGCAGGCGTTCCAGCCCGAGTGGTGCAGCTCGTCCCGAAGGTTAGGCATCGGCAGGCGGTGGATCACCTGAGAGAGGACAGAGACACCTCATCACCTGAGAGAGGACAGAGACACCTGATCACCTGAGAGAGGACAGAGACACCTGATCACCTGAGAGGACAGAGACACCTGATCACCTGAGAGAGGACACACTACTGATCACCTGAGAGGGACACACTACTGATCACCTGAGAGAGGACACACTACTGATCACCTGAGAGAGGACACACTACTGATCACCTGAGAGAGGACACACTACTGATCACCTGAGAGAGGACACACTACTGATCACCTGAGAGAGGACACACTACTGATCACCTGAGAGAGACACACTACTGATCACCTGAGAGAGGACACACTACTGATCACCTGAGAGAGGACACACTACTGATCACCTGAGAGAGGACACACTACTGATCACCTGAGAGAGGACACACTACTGATCACCTGAGACGGACACCCTACTGATCACCTGAACAGGACAGATTTTTTTCTAAATGTCAGAAATTTTAGAAAAAGTCAGATTTTTTAGAAAAAAGTCAAGTCAATAATTGTTACCTTACAGTAGCTGGGTGACTTCGGGTCAACATCAACGGTGGCCAGGTAATCTGGTTTCAGGATGCCGGTGTTACAGTAAATACAGGGGAGATAAACGATCTCCTCCCGAGGACCTGCAGCAGGAAACACAACCAACTCTGTTTTATAGAGACATATCTAAAAACCTCCTTAAAGCTGCGTCTTCTATTACAGGGGTACTCAAACTTTTTTGTTAAAGGTTCACCTGTGAATTTTATACAAGGTCAATGGTCCGGATCAATGCCAGTAAAGCCCCCCCCCCCCCATTCATTCGGCGCGCTATGCACGGGCGCTATGCACGGGGCCCCGTTGAGGGGGTCTCCCGACATGTCGTTCATGTTGTCGTTGCTGTGGACCTTCTTCATCTTTTTTTAATTTATTTTTAATTTTGAAATTGTTACTTTTATTCTGGTTTGTTTGTGTTTGTATCTTTTATTTTAAATGTATTTATTTATTTAATGTTTTGTGAGCTGAGCTGTGTGATTTTATACTTGATGTCTCTCTGTACAGCACTTTGGTCTGGAGTTTTAAAGTGCTATATAAATAAAGTTGGATTGGATTGGATTAATCTACTTTATTTGGGGGCCCCCTTCTGGTCCAAGCACTTGCCTGTCGGTAAACGGCGCCCCTGTATACACACACATTCAATACATACATACAGTAAGATGGCTTGAACTAGTGGGAGAAATGGCACTGTTTGTCTGTAGCCAATGCCTTGAACCTCGGCAGAAATGGCATTAGAAGGATTAGAAAGTCAAGGTAAACTTGCGGTTAACTTGCGGTCTGCAATGCGTGTCACGCTTGCGCACACAAATAAATATATATATGCACGTTCATTCTCACAACGCGTCAGACACAAGAAAATATACATTAAAGGGGACCTATCATGCAAATGCACTTTGTGATGTCTTTTATACATAAATATGTGTCCCCGGTGCGTCGGGGAACTCACGCAGCGTCAGAAAATAAAACCCTCTTTTCCTCCGTACCCAAATCTTTTAAAAACGGGGGTACAACGAGCGGATACAGATTTGCTGCCAGACCCACAGAAAATTGCTATCAGAAACAATGTCTGACGTGTTTTTGGACGTAATCTCGTCTTTGTTCACATTAGCAAGCCTCGCTAACACTCAGAGCTAACCTGTACTGGAGAGCACATGTGTTTAAAAAGCAGGAAATAAAAAAAGGAACTCACCCTGTGATAAACCCGCAAGAGAAAAAGCCTTTGAGCTCCATACTGTTTCAAAATAATCCTTGATGTGGTTTAGAACAGGATGGCGTTTTATAACAGCAGAATTTAACTTTATCCCCGGTAGAATTCTGATCAGGCATTAGCTCCGCCTCCTCTTTTTTTTGTTTCAAGCTAAGGACCCAAAATCCGCGTTTCTCTAACAGGGCTGCAAAGAGGGATTTGAGCAGTATGAGGCATGGCTACAACGGGGGATCTGTTTGGGATTTTAAGCAAAAAACGTCACAGACATGTCTTGTATAGGTGTGGCCCTACAATATATGTTTCCAATATAGCATGATAGGTCCACTTTAACTGACGTCACAATCAGAAATTATTATTTTTTTAATTTTTTTTTTTTTTATAATGGGACACAGGGTTCGGTACGGATTGATTTGCAGTTCGGTCCGGAGTTTGAGAAGCCCTGGTCTATTATATCCAGCAGGGGGCGATTGTATAGAAGTCTATGAGGAAATGTCTCACCCTTCATGGCGTCCAATGGGCTGCTGTAACCCGGTCCACATGCTTTACATCCGGCTGAAACACAACAACACCTGTTAACATCGTGCTAACAGACCTAGCACGTTAGCTCACCTGACGTCGCTCATATCTCTCTATTGTCTCTGATGTTTTTAATATTATTTCACAACTCCAACATTAAAGTAAACACACTTTAATGTTGTGTAAACACACAACATTAAAGTAAACACACCGTCAGTGGTGAACCATCAGGACCTTCAAGGTATTCAGATAAAACAAACAAAAAATCGATTTAATTATATAAGTTACATTTTATAAAATGTAAATAAACTTCGCATTTGTGGTTTTGTGTTAGAAAGAAAATGCAACCAATCAGATCTGTTTCTGGGTCTCTGGTAGAATATCCTTCAACAAGGTATTCTATATCCTTGATAGAATGCCGAGGGGCCTCATTTATAACGCCTTGCGTAGGATTCACGTGGGAAGGTTGCTTACGTAGGACAAAGCAAAAAAATAGGTACAGAAATTTTCCCACATTTTCCGATTCACAAAACATTGCGTACCGGCGCAGGGCTTGCGTGCGGCACTTCCTACGCCGGTTTCCCTTTATAAATCACAATCAACCCGAAATAGGGCGCAGCTTTCGCGGGCTTCACGTAACGCCCATTCATTCATTCATCTGGACTGACTGCATGAAGGAGATCGCAGGAAAGGACGACAGAACGGCTAAAGAAGACATCTCACACCGAGTCAGATTTTGGTTCTTTTGGGGAGGTGGAGATAAATCCTATTGTTTGGAGGATGCAGTTTGAGCCTCAGGAGCATGGAGGATGCAGTCTGAGCCAGAGGAGCAGCATGGAGGATGCAGTCTGAACCAGAGGAGCAGCATGGAGGATGCAGTCTGAGCCAGAGGAGCAGCATGGAGGATGCAGTCTGAACCAGAGGAGCAGCATGGAGGATGCAGTCTGAGCCAGAGGAGCATGGAGGATGCAGTCTGAACCAGAGGAGCAGCATGGAGGATGCAGTCTGAGCCAGAGGAGCAGCATGGAGGATGCAGTCTGAGCCAGAGGAGCAGCATGGAGGATGCAGTCTGAACCAGAGTAGCAGCATGGAGGATGCAGTCTGAGCCAGAGGAGCAGCATGGAGGATGCAGTCTGAGCCAGAGGAGCAGCATGGAGGATGCAGTCTGAACCAGAGGAGCAGCATGGAGGATGCAGTCTGAGCCAGAGGAGCAGGATGGAGGATGCAGTCTGAACCAGAGGAGCAGCATGGAGGATGCAGTCTGAGCCAGAGGAGCAGCATGGAGGATGCAGTCTGAACCAGAGGAGCAGCATGGAGGATGCAGTCTGAGCCAGAGGAGCAGCATGGAGGATGCAGTCTGAACCAGAGTAGCAGCATGGAGGATGCAGTCTGAACCAGAGGAGCAGCATGGAGGATGCAGTCTGAACCAGAGGAGGAGCATGGAGGATGCAGTCTGAACCAGAGGAGCAGCATGGAGGATGCAGTCTGAGCCAGAGGAGCAGCATGGAGGATGCAGTCTGAACCAGAGTAGCAGCATGGAGGATGCAGTCTGAACCAGAGTAGCAGCATGGAGGATGCAGTCTGAACCAGAGTAGCAGCATGGAGGATGCAGTCCTGAGCCAGAGGGGCAGCATGGAGGATGCAGTCTGAACCAGAGGAGCAGCATGGAGGATGCAGTCTGAGCCAGAGGAGCAGCATGGAGGATGCAGTCTGAGCCAGAGGAGCAGCATGGAGGATGCAGTCTGAACCAGAGGAGCAGCATGGAGGATGCAGTCTGAACCAGAGAGCAGCATGGAGGATGCAGTCTGAGCCAGAGGAGCAGCATGGAGGATGCAGTCTGAGCCAGAGGAGCAGCATGGAGGATGCAGTCTGAGCCAGAGGAGCAGCATGGAGGATGCAGTCTGAGCCAGAGGAGCAGCATGGAGGATGCAGTCTGAGCCAGAGCAGCAGCATGGAGGATGCAGTCTGAGCCAGAGGAGCAGCATGGAGGATGCAGTCTGAGCCAGAGGAGCAGCATGGAGGATGCAGTCTGAGCCAGAGGAGCAGCATGGAGGATGCAGTCTGAGCCAGAGGAGCAGCATGGAGGATGCAGTCTGAGCCAGAGGAGCAGCATGGAGGATGCAGTCTGAGCCAGAGGAGCAGCATGGAGGATGCAGTCTGAGCCAGAGCAGCAGCATGGAGGATGCAGTCTGAGCCAGAGGAGCAGCATGGAGGATGCAGTCTGAGCCAGAGGAGCAGCATGGAGGATGCATCTGAGCCAGAGGAGCAGCATGGAGGATCGTCACCAACATAAATAAATAAGTGGTCCGAAAAAGTTAATGACAAAAAAATACACATAGCCTTCCTCAGGCAGTGTGTTTGCACCGGGGACAGGAGACCCCCCCCCCTTGATGAGAAACTGTAAGAAATGATGGGGGATCCCTCCGGAGTGGAGTCATGACGACTGGATCTGAATGATTTCTTTGTATTTGGTGGTTTGTGCTCCAGCTGTCGATCAACTGTGCGCAGCGTCTCCACTGCAGCCTGTGCATCTCACCCCCCCCCCCCCCGCAGCCTGTGCATCTCACCCCCCCCCCCCCCGCAGCCTGTGCATCTCACCCCCCCCCCCCCCGCAGCCTGTGCATCTCACCCCCCCCCCCCCCCCCGCAGCCTGTGCATCTCACCCCCCCCCCCGCAGCCTGTGCATCTCACCCCCCCCCCCGCAGCCTGTGCATCTCACCCCCCCCCCCCCCCCGCAGCCTGTGCATCTCACCCCCCCCCCGCAGCCTGTGCATCTCACCCCCCCCCCCGCAGCCTGTGCATCTCACCCCCCCCCCCCCGCCGCAGCCTGTGCATCTCACCCCCCCCCCCCCCCGCAGCCTGTGCATCTCACCCCCCCCCCCCCGCAGCCTGTGCATCTCACCCCCCCCCCCCCGCAGCTGTGCATCTCACCCCCCCCCCCCCAGCCTGTGCATCTCACCCCCCCCCCCCCCTCACTCTATATCCACCAGTTAAAGGAAATAAAGCTAACGTGTTGTGTTATATCAGCTGTACAATGGACCACATGGTGTTCTGAGTCTCCGTACCTCCTGGGTTTTACGAGCGACTTATCAAGTGGGCTATTGAACGGCATAAAACACGATTAAACGTGATAGAATATAAAACCATGCTCGTATCTATAACCTGTAGAAAAGCTACACGGCGTCAGTTTAAAGTGATTCTGTCCTCCAGTTTACCAAATCATTTATGAGAAAACATTTCATAACAAGAGAGCATCATCGAGGGGTGATCAATAACATTTCCTTATTTATTTCTCCAAGTTATGTGTGTGTGCGCTGAGGAGTCTCCAACAGGCGTTAGTCTCATCATTTTAAGATTGGCTTTAATCAATTTGTGAAAAGTAATTCTTCATATCTGATAAATGAGAGGTAGCGTTTTATTCATGGGATTCTTTCCACACATTTCTCTCCATTCTTTTCTTCTGCCAACGGTGTCGCAGTTTCTCGTCTCTCCCGTGTTTGTGCTTAGTGCGTACGCATGGGTCAGAGTGTGCGTGGAGGACCGCACATTTTCCCCTCAAGTTAGTATTTTATAAATCGCAAGCATTGCGTAGAAACTGGCGTACGCCATCTTTTGAGCGTACGCACCGTTTATAAATGAGGCCCTGGCCCTCACACTGAAGGAGAGCGTTTGACAGGTTGATCAACCAATCATATATTGATTTGTAGCCAATGGGCGTGTTCTTTCAGAGCTTCCCTCGGTTTCCAGGTGCTCTAGAAGGCCCGTTAGTTCACTGGAGAGAGACAGGGGGTGTTTCTCAATGTCGAGGACGCTTGCTTGGTAGCACATGTCTTCCGAGTCACTTCCTTCAGAGGCTAGGCAAGAATCCTTCCTAGCCTCGGAAAACGAAGAATGGTGGAACAGGCTAACAGTGTGCAGGTGTGCGTCATATGCGAGGCCCCGCCTTAAATGGAGCGCAATTTCCGCCAAAGATTTTGGAAATTGGTCCGTGCGCAAAGCATTGTGGGTATTTTAAGACCGCGGAGGATACACATGTGCAGCTTCGAAATTTCCCGCACGAAGGACGCCGGCCTCGGTAGAATTCCAAGGATCCTGGACAT
>JAAKFY010000021.1:3645954-3653454 GCA_011823955.1 Dissostichus mawsoni
TTCCAGACTCTGGGTCTCAGAAAGGTCCAGGTCCTCCCAGGGCCCCCCCAGGCGGTCCCTCCAACGCACTGTGATGACTCCGCTGTAGGGACAACAGGTGGATGTTATTAACAGGTGAGAGACAGGTGAGAGACCGGTGAGAGGACAGGTGAGAGGACAGGTGAGGGACAGGTGAGAGACAGGTGAGAGGACAGGTGAGACACAGGTGAGAGGACAGGTGAGAGACCGGTGAGAGGACAGGTGAGAGACAGGTGAGACCAGTGAGAGACAGGCGAGAGGACAGGTGAGAGACAGGTGAGACCAGTGAGAGACAGGTGACAGACAGGAGAGAGGACAGGTGAGAGACAGGTGAGAGGACAGGTGAGAGACAGGTGAGAGACAGGTGAGACCAGTGAGAGACAGGCGAGAGGACAGGTGAGACCAGTGAGAGACAGACGAGAGACAGGCGAGAGACAGGTGAGAGACAGGTGAGAGACAGGTGAGACCAGTGAGAGACAGGTGAGAGACAGGCGAGAGGACAGGTGAGAGACAGGTGAGACAGTGAGAGACAGGTGAGAGACAGTGAGACCAGTGAGAGACAGGCAGAGGACAGGTGAGACAGGTGAGAGGACAGGTGAGAGACAGGTGAGAGGACAGGTGAGAGACAGGTGAGAGACAGGTGAGAGGACAGGCGAGAGACAGGTGAGAGGACAGGTGAGAGACAGTGAGAGACAGGCGAGAGACAGGTGAGAGGACAGGGAGAGACAGGTGAGAGACAGGTGAGAGACAGGTGAGAGACAGGTGAGAGACAGGAGAGACAGGTGAGAGACAGGTGAGAGACAGGTGAAGACAGGTGAGAGGACAGGTGAGAGACAGGTGAGAGGACAGGTGAGAGACAGGTGAGAGGACAGGTGAGAGGACAGGTGAGAGACAGGTGAGAGACAGGTGAGAGACAGTGAGAGGACAGGTGAGAGAGAGAGAGGACAGTGAGAGACAGGTGAGAGGACAGGTGAGAGACAGGTGAGAGGACAGGTGAGAGACAGGTGGGACCAGTGAGAGACAGGTGAGAGACAGGTGAGACCAGTGAGAGACAGGTGAGAGGACAGAGACCGGGAGAGACAGGTGAGAGGACAGGTGAGACAGGTGAGAGGACAGGTGAGAGACAGGTGAGGACAGGACAAGAGACAGTGAGAGGCATGAGACCAGTGGAGACAGGTGGAGGACAGGTGAGACAGGTGAAGGACAGGTGAGAGGACAGGTGAGAGGACAGGTGAGAGACAGGTGAGAGGACAGGTGAGAGACAGGTGAGAGGACAGGTGAGAGGACAGGTGAGAGACAGGCGAGAGGACAGGCGAGAGGACAGGCGAGAGACAGGTGAGAGACAGGTGAGAGGACAGGTGAGAGACAGGTGAGAGGACAGGTGAGAGGACAGGTGAGAGACAGGTGAGAGGACAGGTGAGAGACAGGTGAGAGACAGGTGAGAGGACAGGTGAGAGACAGGTGAGAGACAGGTGAGACCAGTGAGAGACAGGTGAGACCAGTGAGAGACAGGTGAGACAGTGAGAGACAGGTGAGACCAGTGAGAGACAGGCGAGAGGACAGGTGAGACACAGGTGAGAGACAGGTGAGAGACAGGTAGAGGACAGGTGAGAGACAGGTGAGAGGACAGGTGAGAGACAGGTGAGAGGACAGGTGAGAGACAGGCGAGAGGACAGGTGAGAGACAGGCGAGAGGACAGGCGAGAGGACAGGCGAGAGGACAGGTGAGAGACAGGTGAGAGGACAGGTGAGAGGACAGGTGAGAGACAGGTGAGAGGACAGGTGAGAGACAGGTGAGACCAGTGAGAGACAGGTGAGACCAGTGAGAGACAGGTGAGACAGTGAGAGACAGGTGAGAGACACAGTGAGACCAGTGAGAGACAGGCGAGAGGACAGGTGAGAAACAGGTGAGAGGACAGGTGAGAACAGGTGAGAGGACAGGTGAGAGGACAGGTGAGAGACAGGCGAGAGGACAGGTGAGAGACAGGGAGACAGTGAGGACAGGTGAGAGACAGGTGAGAGACAGGTGAGAGGACAGGTGAGAGGACAGGTGAGAGACAGGTGAGAGGACAGGTGAGAGACAGGTGAGAGGACAGGTGAGAGACAGGTGAGAGACAGGTGAGAGGACAGGTGAGAGACAGGTGAGAGGACAGGTGAGAGACAGGTGAGAGACAGGTGAGAGACAGGTGAGAGGACAGGTGAGAGACAGGTGAGAGACAGGTGAGAGACAGTGAGAGACAGGTGAGAGACAGGTGAGAGGACAGGTGAGAGACAGGTGAGAGACAGGTGAGACCAGTGAGAGACAGGTGAGAGGACAGGTGAGACAGGTGAGAGGACAGGTGAGACAGTGAGAGACAGGTGAGGACAGGTGAGAGACAGGCGAGAGGACAGGTGAGAGACAGGGAGAGGACAGGTGAGAGACAGGTGAGAGGACAGGTGAGGACAGGTGAGAGGACAGGTGAGAGACAGGTGAGAGACAGGTGAGAGGACAGGTGAGGACAGGTGAGAGGACAGGTGAGAGACAGGCGAGAGGACAGGTGAGAGGACAGGTGAGAGACAGGTAGAGGACAGGTGAGAGACAGGTGAGAGGACAGGTGAGGGGAGACAGGTGAGAGACAGGTGAGAGGACAGGTGAGAGACAGGCGAGAGGACAGGTGAGAGACAGGTGAGAGGACAGGTGAGAGACAGGTGAGAGACAGGCGAGAGGACAGGTGAGGACAGGCGAGAGGACAGGTGAGAGACAGGTGAGAGACAGGGAGAGGACAGGTGAGAGGACAGGTGAGGACAGGTGAGAGACAGGTGAGAGGACAGGTGAGAGACAGGTGAGAGACAGGTGAGAGACAGGTGAGAGATAGGTGAGAGGACAGGTGAGAGACAGGTGAGAGACAGGTGAGAGGACAGGTGAGAGACAGGTGAGAGGACAGGTGAGAGACAGGTGAGAGGACAGGTGAGAGACAGGTGAGAGACAGGTGAGAGGACAGGTGAGAGGACAGGTGAGAGGACAGGTGAGAGACAGGTGAGAGGACAGGTGAGAGACAGGTGAGAGATAGGTGAGAGGACAGGTGAGAGGACAGGTGAGAGACAGGTGAGAGGACAGGTGAGAGAGAGGTGAGAGGACAGGTGAGAGACAGGTGAGAGGACAGGTGAGAGGACAGGTGAGAGACAGGTGAGAGGACAAGTGAGAGACAGGTGAGAGGACAGGTGAGAGACAGGTGAGAGACAGGTGAGACCAGTGAGAGACAGGTGAGACCAGTGAGAGACAGGTGAGACCAGTGAGAGACAGGTGAGAGACAGGTGAGACCAGTGAGAGACAGGCGAGAGGACAGGTGAGACACAGGTGAGAGGACAGGTGAGAGACAGGTGAGAGGACAGGTGAGAGACAGGTGAGAGGACAGGTGAGAGACAGGTGAGAGACAGGTGAGAGGACAGGTGAGAGGACAGGTGAGAGGACAGGTGAGAGACAGGCGAGAGGACAGGCGAGAGGACAGGTGAGAGGACAGGTGAGAGACAGGTGAGGGAGACAGGTGAGAGGACAGGTGAGAGACAGGTGAGAGGACAGGTGAGAGACAGGTGAGAGGACAGGTGAGAGACAGGTGAGAGGACAGGTGAGAGACAGGTGAGAGACAGGTGAGAGGACAGGTGAGAGGACAGGTGAGAGACAGGTGAGAGGACAGGTGAGAGACAGGTGAGAGGACAGGTGAGAGACAGGTGAGAGGACAGGTGAGAGGACAGGTGAGAGACAGGTGAGAGGACAGGTGAGAGGACAGGTGAGAGACAGGTGAGAGGACAGTGAGAGACAGGTGAGAGACAGGTGAGACCAGTGAGAGACAGGTGAGACCAGTGAGAGACAGGTGAGACCAGTGAGAGACAGGTGAGAGACAGGTGAGACCAGTGAGAGACAGGTGAGAGACAGGTGAGACCAGTGAGAGACAGGTGAGAGACAGGTGAGACCAGTGAGAGACAGGTGAGACCAGTGAGAGACAGGTGAGACCAGTGAGAGACAGGTGAGACCAGTGAGAGACAGGTGAGAGAGGGTTACCTGATCCGGTCCTTCACAAACCCCGTCTTGGTGGATCCTGTAAAACATCAAACACCAACTGTCACTCAAAGTTCTTCAGAACAGCTTCTAGACCAGGGGTGGGGAACCTCCGGCCCCCGGACCCCCCTAGAGGAGGTGAGGACCCCCTAGAGGAGATGAGGACCCCCCTAGAGGAGGTTAGGTCCCCCCCCACCTAAAACATGTTCACATGGAGAGGAAACTAAATACATTTGCACACATCTTGTGTCCATGTGTCTCTGTGTGGCGGTCCTGCCACGCCGTGCTCGTGCGTGCGTGAGTCATGGTGAGATCTCTGGATTCAGAGGTTGCTTTTTCTTTGCTCAGCATGAAAGAAAGGCCAAAAGAATGGGCTTTGATTTTAGTCTTTTTAAGCAGAGGTCAATCATTTGTACGGCCCTCGGAGGATGTTGGAAAAATTGAAATGGCCCTTGAGAGGAAAAAGGTCCCCCCCCTGGTCTAGACCTTTAAATTAAATAGAGAGGCGAAGTCCCGCCCATCTACTTCCGCCCCATGGGACCTTATTTAGGAGAAATTATGTATTGAAGTCAATGGGGAGAGAAAGATTATCTTTCTATCCCGTTTGAATTGTGCCACGAATTACACACATGATGTTTGTCAATCTTAACAAATCTTTTCCAAGTAAAAAAAGTCACAGTTTGTCGTAAAACTTGAAATATAAGACTATGAAAATACGCAACTAGAAAGACTACAAATCCCAGAGTCGCGTAAGTGATGTCATAACTGATGTTATGATGTACTTTGCCGTACTTAGTGCCCAACTGGCAGGCCGCAAACCACTTCACGGCGTATACTGCCGCCCGAAGTCCCCGGGCGGAAGTCCCCGGAGTTGGGGAAGGCTTCAGTAGAAGCTGCTGGGACTCCCAGCAGCTTCTACTGAAGCCTTCCGAGTAAATCGCCAGAACAGGAGACCCATGTTTTTTTTTGTGTTGCCATAAGTTATTCTCTCTCCGTTGATACGCGGCTAATGCTAATGCTAAAAATGCTAATGCCAGCAAATACAATGGCAGCTTCACAAAACTTTTCAGAGTTTTACGGGACGTGGTTTGCAATTCGCCCAGCCAATCGAAATTGGTACTTTTTTCTCCCCAGGAGAGTACCACCTCTCATCAGGCACTACAAATGGGGGTAAAAGTTCTCGGAACTAAGTACTCTTTTTGGAGTGAACGCAAAATTCCAGGCGCTAACGGAACTAAACGGGAAAAGTACTCCGGTGTGAACGCGCCTGTTGAGCGGTTTCACACAAAAAAAGTCTTACTTCAAAGTTTTACTTGCAAAATGATCTTTTAAATTGACAAACATCATGTGTGTAATTCGTGGCACAATTCAAACGGGATCGAAAGATAACTTTTCTCTCTCCATTGACTTCAATACATTATTTTTCCGAAATAAGGTCCCTGAGGTCCACCGGAAAGGGAGGGACTTCGCCTCTCTATATAAAGCTTCACACCGGACGGTTTGACCATCATTGGTGTTTACTCGCGTCACTCAAACAAGATGCGCTGACGAGGAGGCGGGGCTTATCTCCATGTAGATACCAACAACTACATAAGATGTTTTACGATGAGTTTAATACCGGTATCAGAACCATCTATCTATCTGCGTCTTTAAATGAAAGGTCTCCTATCCTGCAGAATGCACTCTCTGATGTCTTCTCTACATCACCATGTGTCCCCGGTGTGTCAGGAGACTCACAAAGTGATGTCTTCTCTACATCACCATGTGTCCCCGGTGTGTCAGGAGACTCACAAAGTGATGTCTTCTCTACATCACCATGTGTCCCCGGTGTGTCAGGAGACTCACAAAGTGATGTCTTCTCTACATCACCATGTGTCCCCGGTGTGTCAGGAGACTCACAAAGTGATGTCTTCTCCACATCACCATGTGTCCCCGGTGTGTCCCCGGTGTGTCCCTGGTGTGTCAGGAGACTCTCAAAGTGTCAGGAATCCAACCCTCTCTCTTTTCCTCCGTACCCACATCTCTAAAAACGGGGAACAACGGAGCTGATCCAGATTTGCTGCGTCATGACCACATTACTAAAATGTGGGCGGGCTTTAAACCCACGGGCCAATCAGAAACGTTGCAGTCAGAAACAATGAGACGTGTTCTGGAAGTATTATGGTCTGTGTTTACATTAGCATGCTAACACTCAGAGCTAACCTGTACTGGAGAGAGTATGTGTGAAGAAGCAGGAGTCATGTCTTCAGTAACAGCTGGAGGGGGACGAGGCTAGAAGGGTCTGTTTGGTGTTTGGAGCAGAACCCTTCAGAGACATGTTTTATATCTGAGACCTGTAATATCTGCTTAAAATTATATAATAGGAGACCTTTAACTCTACATGTAACCCCCTCTCCCAACACTCACCCCGGGTCCGGGGGTCCAGCTTGTGGAACTCCCAGAAGCAGGCGGGCCGGCTGCACAGGTTGATCCGGCAGACCCTGCAGCCGAACACGCTCTCGCGCCGGATGTTCTTCGGGTAGCAGTTCCTGCACCTCTTGGAGATGCTGCTGATCTTCACCATGCGATGATTCTCCTTCACATCCTGGGGTTCGGCCCGCCGGGACCTGCAGAGCTGTAGACCCTCTCGGGGGTTCGGGGGGGCGCACTGGGCCAGCTGGTTCCCCAGGTGCCTTCTGAAGGTGACCTGGGAGAAGATGCCGTCCTTCACCCAGGCGGGGGGGCAGTCCCTGCGGCTCTCTCTCAGCAGGAGGAAGGCGTTCACTATGCTCAGGTTCACCAGGAACCACAACAGGCCTCTCCAGTGCCGGTCCTGAGGCACCCCCCCCAGAGGGTTGCAGGCCAGCAGCTGTTTGCAGATGTCGACGCCCCTCAGGTTCTCCTGCAGCAGCCTGAAGGCCCCGGGCCGGGTTATTGGCTCCAGCTCCCCCCCCCGGGTCTGAGACCTCCTAAACACCAGGTCCTGCTGACCCGGGGCCGCGTTGGTGGACAGGCAGCACATCTCCTTGGTGTCCCTCCAGCGGGTGGCCAGCACGGGGCCGAGCTGTCTCTGCAGGAAGTCCCCGGGCCTCTCCAGCAGGCCCTGAGCCCACAGGGCGGGGGGCAGGATGGGGCTGGGGGGGGGGAAGGAGCACGAGGCGTACAGGCCCTGGTCCAGGAGCTTCTGCAGGAGGGGGACCGAGGCCAGGGAGCTGGACAGGAACAGCTGGTGGTGCCGGCCCTCCAGACCCTTCACCAGCTCCGGCACCACGGTGAAGCCGGGCTCTGGACCCCCGGGCTCTGGACCCCTGGGCTCTGGACCCCCCTGAGCCCCCACCTGGATGAAGAGGCGGTGGCAGAACCCAGACTTGGAGTCGCAGAGCAGCCACACCTGGGGCTGGGTCCTCGGGTCCCCCTTGGCAAGGCTGTCCCCCCCCAGGCTGGGCAGCAGGGCCCGGTCCACCGACA
>JAAKFY010000021.1:3660954-3710954 GCA_011823955.1 Dissostichus mawsoni
TGTGTGTTGTGAGTGTGTGCGTGTGTGTGCGTTGTGTGTGTATGTGTGAGTGTGTATGCGTGCGTGTGAGTGTGTGTGTGTGTGTGTGTGTGTGTGTGTGTGCGTGAGTGTGTGTGTGTGTGTGTGTGTGTGTGTGCGTGAGTGTGAGTGTGTGTGTGAGTGTGAGTGTGTGTGTGTGTGTGGTGTCTCACCTCCTCCAGCAGGTGGCGCTGTAGTGCTCAGGGTTCTTCAGGTGGTCAGCCATCAGGTCAGCAGAGAGAGGCCTGAAGGCACAGCTGGAGCACTGCAGCACAAACACACTGACACACACCACTGAGCGTTACTACTGCTGCTGTTGTTGTTGTTGTTGTTAGTGTTGTTGTTGTTGTTAGTGTTGTGTCTCACCATGGAGGAGGGCGTCTGTGCAGAGGAAGAGGTTTCTCTCTGGAGCGCGGCACGTGGTGACTGAAACACACAAGGCCAACATTCAGTGTGAGAAAAAGTTTTTAGAGAGTACTTGACCGAATACATTTTTCACAAAAATTGGGGCCACTGGAATCTTCTTCTTCTTCTTCTTCTCTTCTTCTTCTTCTTCTTCTTCTTCTTCGTATTTTACATTTCCCCACGGTTTTTACGGCACCGCTAACGTAAGTGAGCGGTGACATTTTACTGCATCACACATAGGGTTGGGTATCGTTTGGATTTGAACGATTCCGGTTCTGCTTTTCGATTCCGGTTATTTTCGGTTCTCGATTCCGGTTCTTTGAGAGGGTAAAAATAAGTCCCATGACAAACTGGGAGAAAAACATATTCATGAAACATTCAGTCAATTCTGTATTCCTATTTACAAATCACTTCATACTGTTTCATTTAGTTACGGTTATTGAATACAATTATATGCAAATAATCTCTGCAGTTTGAGTCTCCTGATGTTACACTGCAACTGCCTGTGAGGCAGAGTCCAGCCACACATGTCCAACACATGCCCAACACATGTCCAACACATGTCCAACACATGTCCAACACATGTCCAACACATGTCCAACAGATAGGCCTAATAATACAAATAATAATAATAATACATTATATTTATAGCCTATAGGCCTAGCGCTTTTCTACAACTCAAAGACGCTTGCACGCTTACACATGTCCTGCAACACACGTGCTGCAGCTGCTCACTGTTTGTAAAAGTAAATAAATAGTATTTTCATTTCAATAATGTACTTTCTATACCCTGCTTCATAAACAGTACTGACATCCCTGTGCAGGGGCGCTGCCAGGGATTCTGGGCCCCATGAAAAGATAATCACATTGGTTACTTAAACCAATTTTTCTTAATGTTCTAAAATAGTTTGGGCCCTGTCAGTCACGGGCCCTTAGAATCGTCCTAACTTTTCACCCCCTTACGGCGCCCCTGTCCCTGTGCTCCTCCGAGTCTGGGGGTCCGGGGATGTGAGGACAGCGCGAGGACACAGACAGACAGGCTGCTTTACTTCATAAAGGAAATGGCGGTCAATATTAACAACACAGGAGCTAAAACGCTTAATAACCTTCATTACGTGTTAGAGAAAGAACATAAGAAAGTTTGACAAAGATGAGCTGTTAAACGGGCAGCGGATCCGCTGTGTGTAGGAGAGAGAGAGAGAGAGAGAGAGAGAGAGAGAGAGAGAGAGAGAGAGACTCTGAGCTGCACCATGCAGCGATCAGCTGATACGGAGCATAGAGAGAGAGAGAGAGAGACAGAGAGAGAGAGAGACTCTGAGCTGCACCATGCAGCGATCAGCTGATACGGAGCATAGAGAGAGAGAGAGAGAGAGAGAGACACTGAGCTGCACCTTGCAGCGATCAGCTGATACGGAGCATAGAGAGAGAGAGAGAGAACAGAGAGAGAGAGAGACTCTGAGCTGCACCATGCAGCGATCAGCTGATACGGAGCATAGAGAGAGAGAGAGAGAGACAGAGAGAGAGAGAGACTCTGAGCTGCACCATGCAGCGATCAGCTGATACGGAGCATAGAGAGAGAGAGAGAGAGAGAGAGACACTGAGCTGCACCTTGCAGCGATCAGCTGATACGGAGCATAGAGAGAGAGAGAGAGAGAGAGAGAGACAGAGAGAGAGAGAGACTCTGAGCTGCACCGTGCAGCGATCAGCTGATACGGAGCATGGAGAGAGAGAGAGAGAGACAGAGAGAGAGAGAGAGAGAGAGCAGAGAGAGAGAGAGAGAGAGAGAGAGAGACAGAGAGAGAGAGAGAGAGACAGAGAGAGAGAGAGAAGACTCTGAGCTGCACCGTGCAGCGATCAGCTGATACGGAGCATAGAGAGAGAGAGAGAGAGACAGAGAGAGACAGAGAGAGAGAGAGAGAGAGAGGGAGAGAGAGACAGAGAGAGAGAGAGAGAGAGAGAGAGACAGAGAGAGAGAGACTCTGAGCTGCACCGTGCAGCGATCAGCTGATACGGAGCATAGAGAGAGAGAGAGAGACAGAGAGAGAGAGAGAGAGAGGAGAGAGAGAGAAGAGGAGAGAGGAGAAGAGAAGAGAGAGAGAGAGAGAGAGAGAGAAGAGAGAGACGATCAGCTGATACGGAGCATGGAGAGAGAGAGCTGCGGTCCGCGGCGCTCGGCCTCCTTTCCTCACAACTCTTATTAATCCGGTAACGGACAATTGTTATTTTCTTACTCGGAACCGAGTTTTGCTTCCCAACCCTGCCCCTGTGCTACCCGCGCCCCGCCCGCCCCGCCCCGCCCCGCCCGCCCCGCCCCGCCCCGCCCCGCCCCCGTCTAACAGTACAGAAAGCGGCGAGATGCATTTCCTTAGGAATCGACAAGCAGAACCACAACAGTGGCGGACACGGACAATTTGCGAATGAGTTGGGCCTTTTGTAAACTGACCTTATCAATCATTAGTCAGTAATGAGGGCGAAAACGTCACATGTCCGCCGGACAAGTCGCTGAAAGATCTACTTGTCCGATATTGTAAAGCACACGTCCCGGACGGTGGGACGTGTGCTTTTTCACACACTGCAACATTACTGCAGTACTCTGTGTATTACTGCAGTACAGTGAGTATTATAGTGTGTATTACTGCAGTACAGTGAGTATTACTGCAGTACAGTGAGTATTATAGTGTGTATTACTGCAGTACAGTGAGTATTACTGCAGTACAGTGAGTATTATAGTGTGTATTACTGCAGTACAGTGAGTATTACTGCAGTACAGTGAGTATTATAGTGTGTATTACTGCAGTACAGTGTGTATTACTGCAGTACAGTGAGTATTATAGTGTGTATTACTGCAGTACAGTGAGTATTACTGCAGTACAGTGTGTATTACTGCAGTACAGTGAGTTTATAGTGTGTATTACTGCAGTACAGTGAGTATTACTGCAGTACAGTGTGTATTACTGCAGTACAGTGAGTATTATAGTGTGTATTACTGCAGTACAGTGAGTATTACTGCAGTACAGTGAGTATTACTGCAGTACAGTGAGTATTATAGTGTGTATTACTGCAGTACAGTGAGTATTACTGCAGTACAGTGAGTATTATAGTGTTATTACTGCAGTACAGTGAGTATTACTGCAGTACAGTGAGTATTATAGTGTGTATTACTGTAGTACAGTGTGTATTACTGTATCATGTGCAGGGCGTAGGCTCTGGAGCAGCAGCTGCTGAAGCGGCACAGCAGGCAGCGGACGATGGAGGGGAAGTGAGACGAGAAGGAGGAGAAGGAGGAGCAGCACTCCATACACAGCAGGAGGTCTGAGGAGGAGCTGAGGAGGAGGAGATCATATATTAATATTATACATATATGAATACATCACTAAAGCACAGCAGGAGGTCTGAGGAGGAGGAGGAGCTGAGGAGGAGGAGCTGAGGAGGAGGAGGCCTCCATGGCAGTGACTGTGCAGAGAGCCAGAGAGCCTGGGAGAGAGCTGTGGACCAGCGGCGCCCCCTGGGCTGCAGGCTGCTGATGTCCCGCCTCTTCAGGTTATTTCTATAGTTATATTTTAAATCTGGTGTAAATACTTGAGCATCCTTTTTTAACGCTAAATTGTTTCCTTTAAAATACTTGTTTTTTATTACCCTTATATATTTCTTTTTTTACCTACTCACGTACAATGGGTTAGAGCGCTAGCCAATAGGAGCGCGAGTATAGAGGTTTATAACTGTTCCTAGAGGTTTATAAAGATATATATAAGGTGCTGTTTACACGGGAACGAAACAGGTTGTATTCGCTACTTTTCTCTCGGGTATAGCCCGTTCGTTCACACGAGGCCGTAACGGAAATGCGGAAACGGACCCCGCAAACGATAACGGGTCCCAAGGTGGATACATCTGCAAACGAAATGCTCTGGGGGGCCAAACGGCTCCGTGTGTACGCCCTATACGATCATTTCCTGATAACGATGAAGCCATAGCCCCGCCTCTCCCCACCTCTGCTGCTCACTGCTGTAGCATGGTCAGTAGCTACTGCTACTGACCATGCTACAGATGTTAGTGCAAAATCTACAGCTCCTCGACCACAACCATCAGCAACAAGTGGACATGGAGAACTACATCAGCGGTTCTCAAACTGTGGAGGGTACTGCAGGTGGTCCGTGGAAAAAAGCTAAATAAAATCCACTTTTTATTATCAAGGATTTTCGGGGACCCGAAGACACATTTTGAGTTGTATACACTGTTGGAAAGAGGAGATTCCTAGCTTTCTAATGATATCAGGCAGTGGGGTAGTGGTCGTTGGGCTCATCGGACATTTATGAGAGAAAATCTCTGATGTCCGAGTGCAAGTGAATGCACCACAAGACACGAGCCTCGTAACCCCTCCCCCGGCCCTGCGCGAGCGTGGAAATATGATTTGGCGAACATATTGTGGCTTTCCAAGTTAACATTGATTGATATGACTGCGATTAAATCAGCATATGCTTCTGCCAGGGGATGCCCCCCCTCAAAATCTCCACCCTCTTGCCACCCCATGAATATTTTTCTAGATCCACCCTGAGTAGGCTATATTTTTCGTTTCGTTTATTAATAAGTTAATTTGTTTTTTGTTTGTTTTGAGATTTAAATAGATTTTGAAAGTGGAGAGAGAGAGAGAGAGAGAGATAGAGAGAGAGAGATAGAGAGAGAGAGAGAGAGATAGAGAGAGAGAGAGATAGAGAGAGAAAGAGAGAGAGAGAGAGAGAGAGAGAGAGATAGAGAGAGATAGAGAGAGAAAGAGAGAGAGAGAGAGAGAGAGAAGCAGCGCTGTCTGCTTAGCTGCAATACTGTAGCTCAAGCCTTTATGCAACTTAGGCCTATACATTGTTTATGTTACTTATATGCCTGTGTGTCCATGGTTTTGAGTGTGTGTGTGTGTGTGTGTGTGTGTGTGTGTTGTGTGTGTGTGTGTGTGTGTTGAGCACAGCGCCGTCTGCTTTTTGCAGTACAGTAACTAAAGTAGGAGCATACCGGTAGTTTTTTGTAGACCTGTCTGCCCGTTGTGTGTGTGGTGTGTGTGTGTGTGTGTGTGTGTGTGTGTGTGTGTACTGCGCGCGTGCGTGGCATTGTTTGGGATGACCTAATTAAAATACCGTCCGCCGTCCTCTTTGAGACACATACACAACGCAGACAGACACCGGTCACTAAAGTATCAGATAGGCTTCAATTTACTTTTGATTGTCTATAATTAACTATAAAAAGAATATCGGCGTTTTAACACTACGTTTATATCTGTACTTATTTTTACGGTTTGCAGATGAGGTGGTCCGCGAAAATCCTTGATAATGAATAGTGGTCCGCATAAACAAAACGTTTGAGAACCCCTGAGCTACATGACCTACATGTTGCTAAATCCACCGCGGAGAATAAACAGAAGGGCAACCAGGCAACCATGCTCGGGGTCTTATTCTCTGCTTTTGGTGTATTTTGTGGCGGAAGTACAGCGCCACTTACAGGCCCGGCATATGTACTACAGCGTCTCCAGCGGGTCGAGCGGTCTCGTGTGAAGGGACACGTTAATTGAGCCGAATGCGTGTGAACGGATATCGAATTCGGTTTGTTTGCGTTTCGTTTGCGTTCCCGTGTAAATGGGGCCTAAGTTTAACCCCCACCTGATGTCGGGGGCTCGGCAGCGGCCTTGCTTCCTGGGGGGGGGTCTCTGGAGGGGGGGCACCTCTCCCTCTTGATGTTGATTGGCTGAATGAGGGAGGAGGAGCTCTTGTGCGGGCGGCCCCTCCCAGAGGTCAGAGGTGGCGGCTTCCCGTACGTCCGGATGGTCACCTGAGGACAGACACAATTATCCATGTGGAAATAAAACATTAAACATTTGAAATATTAAGTATTTCTATTTTGTTTTCAGCGGAGACAATTTTCCTGTAACACGCTTAGTGTTCACACACTGATTATAGCCCCTCACTGAGTGTCTCATATTAACACACACAGACACACACACACTGACCTTTGACCCTGGCGGCAGACCCTCCAGCTGGGGGGGCGGCGGGCGCTGCGATGGTGCTCCACTTTGTGCTGCATCTTGTCCTGCAGGAGGACGAACTGCAGCCGGCAGCGATTACAGTGGTACGGCTCTTGAGTCTGACACACACACACACACACACACACACACTCACACACACACACACCACACACACACACACACACACACACACACACACACACACACACACACACACACACACACACACACACACACACACACACAATTAGCTTAGCTGCACCACATGACATCGAGCCGCTGCTAGATGATTCTTTTTTTTCTAATTCAAATTTGTATTGAATTTTCCATTCAGAACAAAGAAACATTGGTGGTGCACGGCGTAGACAAACCCCCCCGTGGTCCTGGCATTGAGATTAAGAGACATGGCATGCAAAAAGTAAAATAATAATAATCACAAAATAGAGAATTAGGTATATCAGCAGTGGGAAATAAAGTGTGCAATTCTTGGTGTGTGTGTGTGTGTGTGTGTGTGTGTGTGTGTGTGTGTGTGTGTGTGTTACCTGGTGTCTCAGCAAGTGCTGTTGGAAGCTGGCAGCGGTCTTGCACACCTTGAGGCAGAACAGGCACATCAGGAAGGCCGTGTCTCTGTGGAGACTGGTGAAGTGCCGCAGGACGTCCAAGTAGAAGGACGAGCGGAACGAACACACCTGAGGTAACGAGGACAGAACACACCTGAGGTAACGAGGACAGAACACACCTGAGGTAACGAGGACAGAACACACCTGAGGTAACGAGGACAGAACACACCTGAGGTAACGAGGACAGAACACACCTCAGTTAACGAGGAAGAACACACCTGAGGAAACGAGGACAGAACACACCTGAGCTAACGAGGACAGAACACACCTCAGCAAACGAGGACAGAACACACCTGAGGAAACGAGGACAGAACACACCTCAGATAACGAGGACAGAACACACCTCAGTTAACGAGACAGAACACACCTCAGGTAACGAGGACAGAACACACCTCAGGTAACGAGGACAGAACACACCTGAGGTAACGAGGACAGAACACACCTGAGGTAACGAGGACAGAACACACCTCAGATAACGAGGACAGAACACACCTCAGATAACGAGGACAGAACACACCTCCGTTAACGAGACAGAACACACCTCAGGTAACGAGGACAGAACACACCTCAGGTAACGAGGACAGAACACACCTGAGGTAACGAGGACAGAACACACCTGAGGTAACGAGGACAGAACACACCTGAGGTAACGAGGACAGAACACACCTGAGGTAACGAGGACAGAACACACCTGAGGTAACGAGGACAGAACACACCTCAGTTAACGAGGACAGAACACACCTGAGGAAACGAGGACAGAACACACCTGAGCTAACGAGGACAGAACACACCTCAGTTAACGAGGACAGAACACACCTGAGCTAACGAGGACAGAACACACCTCAGGTAACGAGGACAGAACACACCCGAGTTAACGAGGACAGAACACACCCCACTTAACGAGGACAGAACACACCCCAGTTAACGAGGACAGAACACACCTGAGGTAACAGGACAGAACACACCCGAGCTAACGAGGACAGAACACACCCCAGTTAACGAGGACAGAACACACCCCAGTTAACGAGGACAGAACACACCTGAGGTAACGAGGACAGAACACACCTGAGCTAACGAGGACAGAACACACCTGAGCTAACGAGGACAGAATACACCTGAGCTAACACACCTGAGCTAACGAGGACAGAACACACCTGAGATAACGAGGACAGAACACACCTGAGGTAACGAGGACAGAACACACCTGAGATAACGAGGACAGAACACACCTGAGCTAACACACCTGAGCTAACGAGGACAGAACACACCTGAGATAACGAGGACAGAACACACCTGAGGTAACGAGGACAGAACACACCTGAGATAACGAGGACAGAACACACCTGAGCTAACGAGGACAGAACACACCTCAGGTAACGAGGACAGAACACACCTTAGTTAACAAGGACAGAACCACATCTGAGTTAACGAGGACAGCCCATTTGAATAGGTCATAGGACACACAGGTTAACGAGGTCAGAAGTAAGGGTAACGAGGTCAGACTCACCTGGCAGACGTAGGGCATCTCTCCTGGTTTGTGGATGGACTTCATGTGGTTTAAGAAGGTCGACTCGTTCTCAAAGGCCCACTCACAGATCCGACATATACCTGAGAGAGGGAGACAGGTGAGTCCTCAGAAAGGGAGACAGGTGAGTCCTGAGAGGGGAGGAGTCCAGCAGGACGTTATGGGAATATTTCCAGGTGTGTTCTTACAGGTGGAGGGGGCGGGGCCGTGCACCTGCTCCAGGTGGCTCTGCAGCTGATTGCCAGACGAGAACTGTCGGTAACAAAACGTACAGACCCTCCTCTCGTCACCTGAGGCGCCTCCTCCAATCAGCTTCGAGTGCTGCATCATGTGCTGCATGTGCCTGTGAAACAGAGATAATGAGCGGCCGCTGATTACACGTGACCAGGTGTTTGCTCAGGTGTGTTCAAGTAGGTTTGCAGGCGTGTAATGGTGTCATCAGGTGTCATCAGGTGTGTTCAGGTGTGTTCAGGTGGTGTGTTCAGGTGTTATCAGGTGTGTTCAGGTGTTATCAGGTGTGTTCAGGTGTGTTCAGGTGTGTTCATGTGTTATCAGGTGTTATCAGGTGTTATCAGGTGTGTTCAGGTGTTATCAGGTGTGTTCAGGTGTTATCAGGTGTGTTCAGGTGTTATCAGGTGTGTTCAGGTGTGTTCAGGTGTTATCAGGTGTGTTCAGGTGTGTTCAGGTGTGTTCAGTGTGATCAGGTGTTTCAGGTGTTATCAGGTGTGTTCATGTGTTATCAGGTGTTATCAGGTGTTATCAGGTGTGTTCAGGTGTTATCAGGTGTGTTCAGGTGTTATCAGGTGTGATCAGGTGTGATCAGGTGTTATCAGGTGTTATCAGGTGTTATCAGGTGTCATCAGGTGTTATCATGTGTGTTCATGTGTGATCAGGTGTTATCAGGTGTGTTCAGGTGTGTTCATGTGTGATCAGGTGTTATCAGGTGTTATCAGGTGTGTTCAGGTGTTATCAGGTGTTATCAGGTGTGTTCAGGTGTGATCAGGTGTTATCAGGTGTTATCAGATGTGATCAGGTGTGTTCAGGTGTGATCAGGTGTGTTCAGGTGTTATCAGGTGTGATCAGGTGTGATCAGGTGTTATCAGGTGTTATCAGGTGTTATCATGTTGTTCAGGTGTGATCAGGTGTGATCAGGTGTGATCAGGTGTGATCAGGTGTTTCAGTGTTATCAGGTGTGATCAGGTGTGATCAGGTGTGATCAGGTGTGATCAGGTGTGATCAGGTGTGATCAGGTGTGATCAGGTGTGATCAGGTGTTTCAGGTGTGATCAGGTGTGTTCAGGTGTTATCAGGTGTGATCAGGTGTGATCAGGTGTGATCAGGTGTGTTCAGGTGTTATCAGGTGTGATCAGGTGTGATCAGGTGTGATCAGGTGTGATCAGGTGTTATCAGGTGTTATCAGGTGTTATCAGTGTCATCAGGTGTTATCATGTGTGTTCATGTGTGATCAGGTGTTATCAGGTGTGTTCAGGTGTGTTCAGGTGTGATCAGGTGTTATCAGGTGTGTTCAGGTGTTATCAGGTGTTATCAGGTGTTTCAGGTGTGTTCATGTGTGATCAGGTGTTATCAGGTGTTATCAGATGTGATCAGGTGTGTTCAGGTGTTATCAGGTGTGTTCAGGTGTTATCAGGTGTGATCAGGTGTGATCAGGTGTGTTCAGGTGTTATCAGGTGTGTTCAGGTGTTATCAGGTGTGATCAGGTGTGATCAGGTGTGATCAGGTGTTATCAGGTGTTATCAGGTGTTATCAGGTGTGATCAGGTGTGATCAGTGTGATCAGGTGTGTTTCAGGTGTTATCAGGTGTGTTCAGGTGTTATCAGGTGTATCAGGTGTGATCAGGTGTTATCAGGTGTTATCAGGTGTGTTCAGGTGTGTTCAGTGTTATCAGGTGTGTTCAGGTGTTATCAGGTGTGATCAGGTGTGATCAGTGTGTTCAGGTGTTATCAGGTGTGTTCAGGTGTTATCAGGTGTGATCAGGTGTGATCAGGTGTTATCAGGTGTTTCAGGTGTGATCAGGTGTTATCAGGTGTGATCAGGTGTGATCAGGTGTGTTCAGGTGTTATCAGGTGTGTTCAGGTGTGATCAGGTGTGATCAGGTGTTATCAGGTGTTATCAGGTGTTATCAGGTGTGATCAGGTGTGATCAGGTGTGATCAGGTGTGTTCAGTGTTATCAGGTGTGTTCAGGTGTTTCAGGTGTGATCAGGTGTGATCAGGTGTTATCAGGTGTGATCAGGTGTGATCAGGTGTGATCAGGTGTGTTCAGGTGTTATCAGGTGTGATCAGGTGTTATCAGGTGTTATCATGTGTGTTCATGTGTGATCAGGTGTTATCAGGTGTGTTCAGGTGTGTTCAGGTGTTATCATGTGTGTTCATGTGTGATCAGGTGTTATCAGGTGTTATCAGGTGTTATCAGGTGTGTTCAGGTGTTATCAGGTGTTATCAGTGTGTTCAGGTGTGTTCATGTGTGATCAGGTGTTATCAGTGTGATCAGGTGTGATCAGGTGTGTTCAGGTGTGTTCAGGTGTGTTCAGGTGTGTTTCAGGTGTTATCAGGTGTGATCAGGTGTTATCAGGTGTGATCAGGTGTGATCAGGTGTGATCAGGTGTTATCAGGTGTTATCAGGTGTCATCAGGTGTCATCATGTGTGTTCATGTGTGATCAGGTGTTATCAGGTGTTATCAGGTGTGTTCATGTGTGATCAGGTGTGATCAGGTGTTATCAGGTGTTATCAGGTGTTATCATGTGTGTTCATGTGTGATCAGGTGTGATCAGGTGTTATCAGTGTTATCAGGTGTTATCATGTGTGTTCATGTGTGATCAGATGTGATCAGGTGTTATCAGGCGTCATCAGGTGTCATCAGGTGTTATCAGGTGTGTTCAGGTGTGTTCAGGTGTTATCAGGTGTTATCAGGTGTTTCAGGTGTGATCAGGTGTGATCAGGTGTGTTCAGGTGTGTTCAGGTGTGTTCAGGTGTGTTCAGGTGTTATCAGGTGTTATCAGGTGTGATCAGGTGTGTTCAGTGTTATCAGTGTTATCAGGTGTTATCAGGTGTGTTCAGGTGTGTTCAGGTGTTATCAGGTGTTATCAGGTGTTATCAGGTGTGTTCAGGTGTTATCAGGTGTGTTCAGGTGTGTTCAGGTGTTATCAGGTGTTATCAGGTGTTATCAGGTGTTATCAGGTGTTATCAGGTGTGATCAGGTGTGTTCAGGTGTGTTCAGGTGTTATCAGGTGTTATCAGGTGTTATCAGGTGTGTTCAGGTGTTATCAGGTGTGTTCATGTGTGATCAGGTGTGATCAGGTGTGTTCAGGTGTGTTCATGTGTGATCAGGTGTTATCAGGTGTTATCAGGTGTTATCAGGTGTCATCAGGTGTCATCAGGTGTGTTCAGGTGTCATCAGGTGTGTTCAGGTGTGTTCAGGTGTTATCAGGTGTCATCAGGTGTGTTCAGGTGTCATCAGGTGTCATCAGGTGTTATCAGGTGTCATCAGGTGTTTCAGGTGTCATCAGGTGTCATCAGGTGTCATCAGGTGTGTTCAGGTGTCATCAGGTGTCATCAGGTGTGTTCAGGTGTTATCAGGTGTTATCAGGTGTGTTCAGGTGTTATCAGGTGTGTTCAGGTGTTATCAGGTGTTATCAGGTGTGATCAGGTGTTATCAGGTGTGTTCATGTGTGATCAGGTGTTATCAAGTGTTATCAGGTGTGTTCAGGTGTGATCAGGTGTTATCAGGTGTGTTCAAGTAGGTTTGCAGGCGTGTAATGGTGTCATCATGTGTCATCAGGTGTGTTCATGTGTGATCAGGTGTTATCAGGTGTGTTCAGGTGTGATCAGGTGTTATCAGGTGTTATCAGGTGTCATCAGGTGTTATCAGGTGTGTTCATGTGTGATCAGGTGTTTCAGGTGTGTTCAGGTGTGATCAAGTAGGTTTGCAGGCGTGTAATGGTGTCATCAGGTGTCATCAGGTGTTATCAGGTGTGTTCAGGTGTGTTCAGGTGTGTTCATGTGTGATCAGGTGTTATCAGGTGTTATCAGGTGTTATCAGGTGTTATCAGGTGTGTTCATGTGTGATCAGGTGTTATCAGGTGTGATCAGGTGTTATCAGGTGTGTTCAGGTCTGTTCATGTGTGATCAGGTGTGATCAGGTGTGATCAGGTGTTATCAGGTGTTATCAGGTGTGTTCAGGTCTGTTCATGTGTGATCAGTGTGTTCATGTGTGATCAGGTGTGATCAGGTGTTATCAGGTGTTATCAGGTGTGTTCAAGTAGGTTTGCAGGCGTGTAATGGTGTCATCAGGTGTCATCAGGTGTGTTCAGGTGTATCAGGTGTGTTCAGTGTGTTCAGGTGTTATCAGGTGATCAGGTGTTATCAGGTGTTATCAGGTGTTATCAGGTGTTTCAGGTGTTATCAGGTGTTATCAGGTGTTATCAGGTGTGATCAGGTGTGTTCAGGTGTTATCAGGTGTTATCAGGTGTGATCAGGTGTGTTCAGGTGTGTTCAGGTGTTATCAGGTGTGATCAGGTGTTATCAGGTGTGTTCATGTGTGATCAGGTGTGTTCAGGTGTGATCAGGTGTTATCAGGTGTGATCAGGTGTTATCAGGTGTTATCAGGTGTTATCAGTGTGTTCATGTGTGATCAGGTGTGATCAGGTGTTATCAGGTGTTCAGGTGTGTTCAGGTGTTATCAGGTGTGTTCAGGTGTTATCAGGTGTTATCAGGTGTTATCAGGTGTTATCAGGTGTCATCAGGTGTTATCAGGTGTGTTCATGTGTGATCAGGTGTTAACAGGTGTTTCAGGTGTGTTCAGGTGTGATCAGGTGTTATCAGGTGTTATCAGGTGTGTTCAAGTAGGTTTGCAGGCGTGTAATGGTGTCATCAGGTGTCATCAGGTGTTATCAGGTGTGTTCAGGTGTGTTCAGGTGTTATCAGGTGTGATCAGGTGTGTTCAGGTGTTATCAGGTGTTATCAGGTGTGTTCATGTGTGATCAGGTGTGTTCAGGTGTGATCAGGTGTTATCAGGTGTGATCAGGTGTTATCAGGTGTGATCAGGTGTGTTCAGGTGTTATCAGGTGTTATCAGGTGTTATCAGGTGTGTTCATGTGTGATCAGGTGTGTTCAGGTGTGATCAGGTGTTATCAGGTGTGATCAGGTGTTATCAGGTGTGATCAGGTGTGTTCATGTGTGATCAGGTGTGATCAGGTGTTATCAGGTGTGTTCAGGTGTGTTCAGGTGTTATCAGGTGTTATCAGGTGTTATCAGGTGTCATCAGGTGTTATCAGGTGTGTTCATGTGTGATCAGGTGTTATCAGGTGTGTTCAGGTGTGTTCAGGTGTTATCAGGTGTTATCAGGTGTTATCAGGTGTTATCAGGTGTCATCAGGTGTCATCAGGTGTGTTCATGTGTGATCAGGTGTTATCAGGTGTTATCAGGTGTTATCAGGTGTTATCAGGTGTTATCAGGTGTCATCAGGTGTTATCAGGTGTGTTCAGGTGTGATCAGGTGTTATCAGGTGTTATCAGGTGTGATCAGGTGTTATCAGGTGTTATCAGGTGTCATCAGGTGTCATCAGGTGTGTTCATGTGTGATCAGGTGTTATCAGGTGTTATCAGGTGTTATCAGGTGTTATCAGGTGTTATCAGGTGTCATCAGGTGTTATCAGGTGTGTTCAGGTGTGATCAGGTGTTATCAGGTGTTATCAGGTGTTATCAGGTGTTATCAGGTGTTTCAGGTGTTATCAGGTGTCATCAGGTATTATCAGGTGTGTTCAGGTGTGATCAGGTGTTATCAGGTGTGTTCATGTGTGATCAGGTGTGTTCAGGTGTTATCAGGTGTGTTCAGGTGTTATCAGGTGTGTTCATGTGTGATCAGGTGTGTTCAGGTGTTATCAGGTGTTATCAGGTGTGATCAGTGTGTTCAGGTGTTATCAGGTGTGATCAGGTGTTATCAGGTGTGTTCATGTGTGATCAGGTGTGTTCAGGTGTGATCAGGTGTTATCAGTGTGTCAGGTGTTATCAGGTGTGATCAGGTGTTATCAGGTGTTATCAGGTGTTATCAGTGTGTTCATGTGTGATCAGGTGTTATCAGGTGTGTTCAGGTGTGTTCAGGTGTTATCAGGTGTTATCAGGTGTTATCAGGTGTCATCAGGTGTTATCAGGTGTTTCAGGTGTGATCAGGTGTGATCAGGTGTTATCAGGTGTGATCAGGTGTTTCAGGTGTTATCAGGTGTTATCAGGTGTTATCAGGTGTGTTCATGTGTGATCAGGTGTGATCAGGTGTGATCAGGTGTGTTCAGGTGTTATCAGGTTTATCAGGTGTTATCAGGTGTTATCAGGTGTCATCAGGTGTTATCAGGTGTGTTCATGTGTGATCAGGTGTTAACAGGTGTTATCAGGTGTGTTCAGGTGTGATCAGGTGTTATCAGGTGTTATCAGGTGTGTTCAAGTAGGTTTGCAGGCCTGTAATGGTGTCATCAGGTGTCATCAGGTGTTATCAGTGTGTTCAGGTGTGTTCATGTGTGATCAGGTGTTATCAGGTGTGTTCATGTGTGATCAGGTGTTATCAGGTGTTATCAGGTGTGTTCAGGTGTGTTCAGGTGTTATCAGGTGTGTTCAGGTGTGTTCATGTGTGATCAGGTGTGATCAGGTGTTATCAGGTGTGTTCAGGTGTTATCAGGTGTTATCAGGTGTTATCAGGTGTGTTCAGGTGTTATCAGGTGTGTTCAGGTGTGTTCAGGTGTGATCAGGTGTTATCAGGTGTTATCAGGTGTTATCAGGTGTGTTCAGGTGTGTTCATGTGTGATCAGGTGTTATCAGGTTATCAGGTGTTATCAGGTGTTATCAGGTGTGTTCAGGTGTGTTCATGTGTGATCAGGTGTTATCAGGTGTTATCAGGTGTTATCAGGTGTTATCAGGTGTTATCAGGTGTGTTCAGGTGTGTTGCTCACCTCAGGTTGTTGTCGGACTCGTCAGAGCAGATCTGACAGGTGAAGCAGGAGATGTCCATGGGGAGGCAAGTCATCATAATCAGGTTGCCCCAGCCGTCCCGTAGTAAAACTCCTCCACGCTCATCACCACCTGGGGGGGGTCGGAGGTCGGCGGTAACCTGGTGGGGGGAGAGGGGGCGGGTCCAGGAGAGGGGGCGTGGCCAGGAGAGGGGGCGGGGCCAGGAGCTGCAAGACACGAAGACGTCACATGACTTTCAGCTTGTGCTGGTAGTTGTGAACTCCAGATTCACACTGCGCTGCGCGAGTTGCTCTCCGCCATAAACGTATAAGCTATATCTTTAAAAAGTGTGTTGGTTTATGGTCACATTTGTATAAGATAATGTATGGAGTCAGTAAGAAGAATCTTAGTGACCTGACCCTGACAGAGAAATTCCAAAGCTGGTGAAGACCTTTCAGATTTAGCAACAGAGTTTTGTTCTTCAATCAACTTTTTTATAAAAAATCTTTATTGTCATTTCTCTTTTCCAGGAATCTCAACAGAAAATAATGAGATATTAATTATTAATACAATGATTGCATACATTTAGTTTCTTATTTCTCCAGTGTGATAGCTAACAGAAGTTAAATCCACTTCTCTTATTATAAGAATGATCTTAACCCACTAAAAGGATTTCTTCTCAAATAATCAGGAAATTAAGTTGTAAAAACAATAACTCTCTCTCTCTCGTTCAGATTAATGTGGTCGGGTTGTTTTTCTTCTTTGCGAAACGCCGCTGTGTCAAATGTCCCACTTGGGTTGCCGTACGTAGCGGTCCAATAAGGAGGAACAACTCACGCAGTGCAGATCAGTTAGTCACACAAATCGGGTAGTAACAGTAGTAAGTGCAGGGGTGGATCCAGCTAGCCGCTAGCCGCTAGCCGCTAGCCGCAGGTGGCACAGATTTGCATAGCTCCATTCAGTGAAGTGAATGTTGGGTAAAGATATTTTTATAATGAAGGCGTTATGATAAGATAATGAATTGAATGGCTTTAAGCATCCTGTTTGCTCTTTTGAATACTGTCGTCATGTCCCTCCATAACTGCCTGCTTTCTAAATATTGTGTATCTGTCCTGTACTTTATGTTCTGCTGATTGAACCGTTAGAGTTCTTCTATTGATCGTAAGGTGCTCTGGGGTCCTATGAAGCCACTTCTGAATAAAGTGGATTGCTAATAATAAGACTTAGAGGTACCGCAGGAGTAAAGCAAAATGTAGTGTTGAGTAACTCATATTTCCCCCCCGATATGAATCAGAGCTGCACCGTACATCTGGTTAATCTGATGAGGCCATTGGCTGAGCCGGAGGGCAGGGAGGGGGGGCCGGCCAGCTTCAGGGGGTTAGCCCCGCCCACCGGGGTCATCTGGAGGTTAACTGGAAAACAAAACAAACAAACAAACATCAGTAATAATCCAGACGTCTCAGTCCTCGCTTCTGATTGGCAGAGAGACGGACCAGGTGAGATACAGATGACTTAAAATTAGTTACAGGTGAGATACAGGTGACTAAAGGTGAGTTACAGGTGACTAAAGGTGAGTTACAGGTGACTAAGGTGAGTTACAGGTGAGAATAGGTTAGCTAAAGGTGAATACAAGTGACTACAGGTGAGTACAGGTGACTACAGGTAAGTTCAGGTGACTACAGGTGAGTTCAGGTGACTACAGGTGAGTTCAGGTGACTACAGGTGAGTACAGGTGACTACAGGTAAGTTCAGGTGACTACAGGTGAGTTCAGGTGACTACAGGTGAGTTCAGGTGACTACAGGTGAGTTCAGGTGACTACAGGTGAGTACAGGTGACTACAGGTGAGTACAGGTGAGTACAGGTGACTACAGGTGAGTTCAGGTGACTACAGGTGAGTACAGGTGACTACAGGTAAGTTCAGGTGACTACAGGTGAGTTCAGGTGACTACAGGTGAGTACAGGTGACTACAGGTAAGTTCAGGTGACTACAGGTGAGTTCAGGTGAGTACAGGTGACTACAGGTGAGTTCAGGTGACTACAGGTGAGTACAGGTGACTACAGGTAAGTTCAGGTGACTACAGGTGAGTTCAGGTGACTACAGGTGAGTACAGGTGACTACAGGTGAGTTCAGGTGACTACAGGTAAGTTCAGGTGACTACAGGTGAGTTCAGGTGACTACAGGTGAGTACAGGAGACTACAGGTGAGTACAGGTGACTACAGGTGAGTTCAGGTGACTACAGGTGAGTTCAGATGACTACAGGTGAGTTCAGGTGACTACGGGTGACTACAGGTGACTACAGGTGAGTTCAGGTGACTACAGGTGAGTTCAGGTGACTACAGGTGAGTTCAGATGACTACAGGTGAGTTCAGGTGACTACAGATGACTAAAGGTGACTACAGGTGAGTTCAGGTGACTACAGGTGAGTACAGGTGACTACAGGTGAGTACAGGTGAGTTCAGGTGACTACAGGTGAGTTCAGGTGACTACAGGTGACTACAGGTGAGTTCAGGTGACTACAGGTGAGTACAGGTGAGTTCAGGTGACTACAGGTGAGTTCAGGTGACTACAGGTGAGTTCAGGTGAGTTCAGGTGACTACAGGTGAGTTCAGGTGACTACAGGTGGCAGAGAGACGGACCAGGGGGGGCGCTGCGGATCTTCAGGAGGGGGCCTCTGGAGGGGGCGGGGCCTGTCCTGTCCTGAGAGACCGGGACACGCCCACTGGGCCGGACCAGCTGACCCAGAGACGCAGCTGTGGGACAGGAAGCAGAGATCAGCTGACGCGCAAGGATCTAATCTGATGAGGCCATTGGCCAGGTGAGTTCAGGTGACCTACCCTGGATGAGGGTGAGAGGCTGCATGGTCTGGCCCGGCTGCAGGCTCAGCAGCAGAGGACCATGGTTCATCATCGGGAAGCCCTGCAGGGAAATCACAAGAACAGAAGTAACAATTAAAGAGTGATATGTCATAAAGAGTGATATGTCATAAATAAAGAGTGATATATACAAAATAAAGAGTGATATGTCATAAAGAGTGATATGTCATAAATAAAGAGTGATATATACAAAATAAAGAATGATATGTCATAAATAAAGAGTGATATATACAAAATAAAGAGTGATATGTCATAAAGAGTGATATGTCATAAATAAAGAGTGATATATACAAAATAAAGAGTGATATGTCATAAATAAAGAGTGATATGTAATAAAGAGTGATATGTAATTAAGAGTGATATGTAAAAAAAATAAAGAGTGATATGTAATAAATAAAGAGTGATATATACAACATAAAGAGTGATATGTAATAAAGAGTGATATGTCATAAATAAAGAGTGATATATACAAAATAAAGAGTGATATGTAATAAAGTGATATGTAATAAAAAGTTATATGTAATAAATAAAGAGTGATATATACAAAATAAAGAGTGATATGTCATAAATAAATAGTGATATGTAATAAAAAGTGATATGTAATAAATAAAGAGTGATATATACAAAATAAAGAGTGATATGCAATAAAAAGTGATATGTAATAAATAAAGTGATATATACAAAATAAAGGGTGATATGTCATAAATAAAGAGTGATATATACAAAATAAAGAGTGATATGTAATAAAGAGTGATATGTAATAAATAAAGAGTGATATATACAAAATAAAGAGTGATATGTCATAAATAAAGAGTAATATGTCATATATAAAGAGTGATATGTCATAAAGAGTGATATGTCATATATAAAGAGTGATATATACAAAATAAAGAGTGATATTAATAAAGTGATATGTAATAAAAGTTATATGTAATAAATAAAGAGTGATATATACAAAATAAAGAGTGATATGTAATAAAGTGATATGTAATAAAAAGTTATATGTAATAAATAAAGAGTGATATATACAAAATGAAGAGTGATATGTAATAAAGAGTGATATGTAATAAATAAAGAGTGATATATACAAAATAAAGAGTGATATGTCATAAATAAAGAGTGATATATACAAAATAAAGAGTGATATGTAATAAAGAGTGATATGTCATAAATAAAGAGTGATATGTAATAAAGAGTGATATGTAATAAATAAAGAGTGATAATACAAAATAAAGAGTGATAAATACAAAATAAAGAGTGATATGTAATAAAGAGTGATATGTAATAAATAAAGAGTGATATATCATAGAGTGATATATACAAATAAAGAGTGATTATAATAGAGTGATATATATAAAGAGTGATATGTCATAATAAAGAGTAATATGTCATATATAAAGAGTGATATGTCATAAAGAGTGATATGTCATATATAAAGAGTGATATGTAATAAAGAGTGATATGTAATAAAGAGTGATTTATAATAAAGAGTGATATATTATAAAGTGATATGTCATATATAAAGAGTGATATGTAATAAAGAGTGATATGTATAATAAAGAGTGATATATACAAAATAAAGAGTGATATGTCATAAATAAAGAGTGATATATACAAAATGAAGAGTGATATGTAATAAAGAGTGATATGTCATAATAAAGAGTGATATGTAATAAAGAGTGATGTAATAAATAAAGAGTGATAAATACAAAATAAAGAGTGATAAATACAAAATAAAAGTGATATGTAATAAAGAGTGATATGTAATAAATAAAGAGTGATATATCATAGAGTGATATATACAAAATAAAGAGTGATTTATAATAGTGATATATTATAAAGAGTGATATGTCATAAATAAAGAGTAATATGTCATATATAAAGAGTGATATGTCATAAAGAGTGATATGTCATATATAAAGAGTGATATGTAATAAAGAGTGATATGTAATAAAGAGTGATTTATAATAAAGAGTGATATATTATAAAGAGTGATATGTCATAAATAAAGAGTGATATATACAAAATAAAGAGTGATAGTCATAAATAAAGAGTGAATATACAAATAAAGAGTGATATTCATAAATAAAGAGTGATATATACAAAATGAAGAGTGATATGTAATAAAGAGTGATATGTCATAAATAAAGAGTGATATGTAATAAAGAGTGATATGTAATAAATAAAGAGTGATAAATACAAAATAAAGAGTGATAAATACAAAATAAAGAGTGATATGTAATAAAGAGTGATATGTAATAAATAAAGAGTGATATATCATAGAGTGGATATATACAAATAAAGAGTGATTTATATAGTGATATATTATAAAGAGTGATATGTCATAAATAAAGAGTAATATGTCATATATAAAGAGTGATATGTCATAAAGAGTGATATGTCATATATAAGAGTGATATGTAATAAAGAGTGATATGTAATAAAGAGTGATTTTATAATAAAGAGTGATATATTATAAAAGTGATATGTACAAAATAAAGAGTGATATGTCATAAATAAAGAGTGATATATACAAAATGAAAAGTGATATGTATAAAGAGTGATATGTCATAAATAAAGAGTGATATGTAATAAAGAGTGATATGTAATAAATAAAGAGTGATAAATACAAAATAAAGAGTGATAAATACAAAATAAAGAGTGATATGTAATAAAGATGATATGTAATAAATAAAGAGTGATATATCATAGAGTGATATATACAAAATAAAGAGTGATTTTATAATAGTGGATATACTATAAAGAGTGATATGTCATAAATAAAGAGTAATATGTCATATATAAAGAGTGATATCATAAAGAGTGATATGTCATATATAAAGAGTGATATGTATAAAGAGTGATATATTATAAAGAGTGATGTCATAAATAAAGAGTGATTTATGATAAAGTGATATTATAAAGATTATATGTCATAAATAAAGAGTGATATATTATAAAGAGTGATATGTCATACATAAAGAGTGATTTATACAAAATAAAGAGTGATTTATAATAAAGAGTGATTAATTAAGTGCGGGTCGTTTTTCAGGCCTCAGGCTTGAAAATGACATGCCCCGAAAGAATGAGTATATCTTAATTTCTAAAAGATGTAAATGAATAATCTTTTTTCTCAAAGCAAGGATACACCTGTGAGTTGGCTGTAGAAGTGTCAGAATCAATTTAGATGTTGCTGTGTCAGAGTAAATTCAGATGGAACATAGTAAAACAATTACAATTCTCATTTCCGCCTAGAACAAAAAAACATTATTTATAGTGAAACCAGCCTTGAAAAACATGTTGGCACAGGTAGGTCCAGGCTCACCTTTGGGTACATTTGGTTACCATCAGTGCCATTTGACCTTTCTCAGGTACCACACTGTAAAACTCATTGTATTTCATTGAAATATCACAATAGGTGTTCATTCCATCCAAATACAACTGCTTTTGACCTTTTGGAAGATTCACCCAGACCTCTATACCTTTTCCCATTCAACAAAAACACATACACAGGAAATGAAGTTTGACTCCAACTGAAGCAGTTTTATTTTAAACATTTTACCAACATAATACACAAGAAAACTACACTCTAAAATCAAAAGGTAAAAACAACAATCGATTTTTTTTGGTAAAGAACAACACACTGGCAAGACTGTAGACACCCTGAATGTTACAGTGTTTGGTCGTGCCACTCCTTGAAACAGTTCTTTCTACTAGTGAAGCACAGAGGGACCATGCACTTCCTGCAGTACACAGGTGTCTTCACCCTTGTTGCCAGCATTAGAGCAGTTCTTGCAGTACTTCCTCGACTGGTGCATCTTCCCCATAATACACGGGCATGCATGTGAGCGGTGGGGGGGATGGTGCTGCTGATGCTTCTGCTGCAGGGACTCCAGCAAACTCCAACATCTCTGCAGCCAGCTTCTCCCTGAAGGACTTCTGGGTGTGTGGCTTCGTCCTGGCGGGGTCATTCCTTATCTTGTACAGCTCTTGTAGAGAAGGAAGCTGTTCACCACTGCAATGTCCATAAAATGGTAAAAAAAAGTCTTGTACCATTTCATTGTTTTGTGGTGAACGCTGTAGTACCCAATCAAAGCGTCTGACACATCCACGCCACCCATGCTTCGGTTGTAGTCCAGCACAGCGTCAGGAACAGGAACAGTCTTCGTCTGCCACACACCAGCCTGTTTCACTTTCCGCTGGACAGTCTGACCGCTGAAGGCCTCGTGCACTGTGGAGCACATGGACACTTCACGGGTGTCCATCCACTTCACGAACAGGATTTTGCCTTTCCTTATCCACCGCAAATCTCCCCTTTCTGCCTTTTTCGGTAGGTCATTCAACTCCGTCCGTGGAAACTCCATTTTATTTTTTCTAATGGTCCCACAACAGCCAATGTTTTTTTTGGACAAATCCTCAAAGAGGGCAGGGCTGGTGTAAAAGTTGTCCACAAAGAGTGTGTAGCCCTGACCGAGCAGAGGGAGAGGCAGGAGGTCCATCACGGAGGAGTAGCTGAGTCCACGGCCTGCGGTGAACTCACTCTTCCCCGTGTACACAAAGAAGTTCCAGGTGTATGCCGTTGAGGAGTCCGCCAGCACAAACAGTTTGTACCCCCACTTTGTGGGCTTGTCCTTCATGTACTGCTTCATGCTGATGCGGGCCTTGGAGGCGACCATCCTCTCATCTATTGAAATGTTCCGATAGGGCTGGAAATGTGCTTTGCAGGCAGTAACGATGTCCGTGTAAAGGGGCTTGATCTTGAAGAGTCTGTCGTACTCGGGGGTGTTCCTTTTGCGCTCGTTTTCCTCGTCTTCTTCAGGTTGCTCATGTGCAGCGACCACAAGATGGCTTCAAAGCGTGACCGGGACATGTTCTCAGATGGGAATTGGAAGTTGTACGGCCATTTCTTCCTCCAGTAGTCCGATCTGTGGTGAACGTGGACGAGGCCGGAGAAAATGATAATGGCCAGGAAAACATAAAAGTCCCTCACAGTCAGCACTTTCCAAACGTGCTTCTTTCCAGCCTGTGACCTCTTCAGGGCGTTTGCATTGGTGTTGTCGACGAGCCTCTGGACCACGGAGGAGCTGAAGAACATTCTGAAGAGGGAGAGGGGAGACCACGCTGTGATGGGGTCTAACGCGGGGCCGGGACCCTGGCTGGCATGAACCTGCGTGGCTCTGGTCTTTGGTCTTTCTCCTCTCTGGTGTGCCACCTGAGGTCTTCCTCTGTCGTTCTGGAAGAGGGAAACACACCTCTGGGGGACCCACCTCGGGGAGACCCGCCTCTGGGAGACCCGCCTCTGGGAGACCCGCCTCGGGGAGACCCATCTCGGGGAGACCCGCCTCGGCCACGCTTCCTGGGTGTGGCTGATTTATATGACGCTTTTCCTTTTCTTTTGTGCTGCGTCTCTTTGGGTGATTCGGAATCAGATGAAGAAGATGATGGCTGAGGAGGGTACGTGTGGATGGTCTCAGCTGAGTGGAAGCAGGCGATGATGGCTGAGGAGGGGTACGTGTGGATGGTCTCAGCTGAGTGGAAGCAGGCGATGATGGCTGAGGATGTGAGGGTGGAGCAGAAGCCATTTTAGGCTCGTAATCTTCATCACTGTGAAAACAATATGGAAAAAAAACAAATAGATGAATTCACTGGCCTATACTTTTGAAAATGTAACTCCAAACAGACACGTAACATTATATGGATGGATATATATCAATATTCCAATTACTTTGTATATAGACTATTCTGCTCTATTTCTATTATATTCTATTTTATTTCATTTACTTGCACTATTGTCTGTTTTCTTGTTGTAGCGCTGTTGGAGGAGCCTGTGACCTCAGATGTTCCTGCTGTCTGACATTAATCCTCTCAAGCGGTTTGTTGTGAGCTGCATCCTTCCCGGCCGACAGTCATACTCCATCGTGGAACTACTCCAGCTAAAGCACACATCCACTGCACCATGCCCGACGATGATCTCCGCCATCAGTGAACATGGACTGCTACAACGACCCAAATACATTCACCGAAGCTCCGGACGAAAGTTTGTTTACTCCGGTCCGATCATTCCATCTCATCCCCCTGGTCTGCTGCGCGCACTGACACACCCCCTCCACTTCATCAGCACAACAACCAACACGTGCACTCTGCCTGCCTACGCCTCTTCCCAAAGCACCCCAGCCTGTTCAAACTCAAACTAGCTCTGTTTAAAACCCGGTCTCTAAACAACAAGGGTCTCATTCTCAATGACTTCATCACTGACAATAATCTGGACTTTCTCTGTATCACAGAACCACAGGAATACCTCTCCCTCAACCAGACAACACCCCCAGGATACACATATATTGAAAAACCGCCACCATGGGCGTGGAGGTGGAATTGCCACAATTCTAAGAAATAATATAAAAACAATTGCAATAACCATCCCTTGCCCCTCCTCATTGGAACACCTTGCATTTAAACTGTCTGGTCCAAAACCCCTGGTTACAGCAGCCATTTACCGTCCCCCCAAACCAAACCCTGCTTTCCCCTCGGATCTTGCTGAATTCCTCACACAACTCTGCTCCATCTCTCCATCTGTATTATTACTTGGTGATTTCAATATTCATGTCGACTCAAACGACTCCAGTACCGCTTCAGAACTCCTGGACATACTCAACTGTTTCAATATCACACAACACATTGATTTTCCTACCCATTAAAAAGGTCACACACTGGACCTGATCTGCACCACTGGCACCGCCATCAGCAACCTGACTGTCCACTGTTGTGCTGATGACACACAGCTCTACCTCTCAACAAAATCTATTTCTCCAACCCCCCCCTCCCAGCTCAGCCCTTCCTCACTGACATTTGGATGCAAAACTATTTTATAAAACTCAACTGTGACAAATTGGAACTCATAATCATCGGCCCAAACTCACGTACCTGCTCAACCCAAGATTTTTCACTTACCATCGCCGGCTCCATTGTCAACCCTCCACTCACGTCCGTAACCTTGGCATCATCCTCGACCCCTCCCTCACTTTCCTCCCTCACTTTCCTCCTCACTTTCCTCCCTCACGTCAACCAGGTCACAAAATACGCTTTCTTCCTTTTAAAGAACATCGCCCGCATCAGACCCTCTCTCTCCCTCTCATCAGACCCTCTCTCTCCTCTCTTCAGACCCTCTCTCCCCTCTCTCCTCTCAGACCCTCTCTCTCCCTCTCTTCAGACCTCCCTCTCTTCAGACCCTCTCTCTCCCTCTCATCTGACCCTCCCTCTCTTCAGACCCTCTCTCTCCCTCTCTTCAGACCCTCTCTCTCCCTCTCATCTGACCCTCCCTCTCTTCAGACCCTCTCATCTGACCCTCTCTCTCATCAGACCCTCTCTCTCCCTCTCATCAGACCCTCCCTTCATCAGACCCTCTCTCTCCCTCTCATCAGACCCTCCCTCTCATCAGACCCTCCCTCTCTTCAGACCTCCCCTCCTCTCATCAGACCCTCCCTCTCATCAGACCCTCCCTCTCTTCAGACCCTCCCCCTCCCTCTCATCAGACCCTCCCTCTCTTCAGACCCTCCCCCTCCCTCTCATCAGACCCTCCCTCTCTTCAGACCCTCCCCCTCCCTCTCTTCAGACCCTCCCTCTCATCAGACCTCCCTCTCTTCAGACCCTCCCCCTCCCTCTCATCAGACCCTCCCTCTCTTCAGACCCTCCCCCTCCCTCTCATCAGACCCTCCCTCTCTTCAGACCCTCTCTCTTCAGACCCTCCCCCTCCCTCTCTTCAGACCCTCCCTCTCATCCACCGCTGCTGAAACTCTGATCCATGACTTCATAACATCCCGACTGGATTACTGCAACAGCATCCTCTACGGTTCACCTGCATACATCCTCAATAAACTTCAATATGTCCAAAACCCATCTGCCCGTACGCTCACCTCCAGCCGACGCTCCGACCACATCACGCCTATCCTCCACGACCTCCACTGGCTCCCATCAAACACCGCATTGACTTTCAAATCTTACTTTTCACCTACAAAGTCCTCAACAACCTTGGTGCCTTCGCAGCAGCAGCCCCCCCCCCCCTCTGGACCCCCTCGCAGCTGGCCTATACTTTTGAAAATATAACTCCAAACAGACAAGTAACACTATATGGATGTTGAGGTAAATAAGCCCTGTGCTGGGGAAGCCAACATACCATCCAGTTTGAGTGTGTGACTTTACTAAATTCATTGCAGGATAATAAGGCGGATAGAGGAATAATCTTACACCAAGTGATCGATCCAAAAGAGAGATTACATACCTTTCCGATGGTGGAAGTACATAATCAGAGTCACTACTGTCCGGGTGTAGTTCTGGCTGCAGGAGGTCCTCGTCGTCCGACTCAGAGTCGACCGGTAAAATAGCTGCCCCGCTATCTTCAGCCAGAATGGCCAGTACCTCCTCAGTGGTACAAGTCTTTTTCCTGCCTGCCATTGTTGCAATTGGCTTATTTGGCAAAATGGCAAGAAAAGAGAAATAAACAATTCCTAAATGCAAAGAAATCACCGGTCTTGAAACCTGCTGTGCGTTATGATGCGCCAGCTGCCAGGCAGACCTATACGTTACGCGGGACCCTATCTCTGGAACCCATTGGTCAAATTGGGGGATTGACACCTCTTTGTAAAATTAAGACCCAATAGAATCGAGGGGCATTTTCATAAATCCATGTAAACATTACCATTGGTCAGTTAAAATGACTCGTACACAGCATGCTCTAAACCAGATGCCCCTACCTGCTCAACATTACACTCCGCTTATTAGCAATAAAGGTTATGATGGATTATCAGTAATCATTTCAAAGTGACACAGAGACATTGGATTAACTTCAGCAGCGTGTTATGCCCTTCAACACAACTTTTGATCACAAACAGCAAAGGTAAGACAGTTATAGTTTTTTTCTTTTTGGTCCGATCGGGACTTGAACCGGCGACCCTTCGGTTCCAAGACCAGGTCCCTACAGGCTGAGTCCCTACAGACTGAGTCCCTACAGGCTGAGTCCCTACAGGCTGAGTCCCTACAGACTGAGTCCCTAAAGGCTGAGTCCCTAAAGGCTGAGTCCCTACAGACTGAGTCCTACAGACTGAGTCCCTACAGACTGAGTCCCTAAAGGCTGAGTCCCTACAGACTGAGTCCCTACAGACTGAGTCCCTACAGACTGAGTCCCTAAAGGCTGAGTCCCTACAGACTGAGTCCCTAAAGGCTGAGTCCCTACAGGCTGAGTCCCTACGGCTGAGTCCCTACAGACTGAGTCCCTAAAGCTGAGTCCCTAAAGGCTGAGTCCCTACAGACTGAGTCCCTACTGACTGACTGAGTCCCTACTGACTGAGTCCCTACAGACTGAGTCCCTACAGGCTGAGTCCCTACTGACTGAGTCCCTACTGACTGAGTCCCTACTGACTGAGTCCCTACAGACTGAGTCCCTACAGACTGAGTCCCTACAGACTGAGTCCCTACAGGCTGAGTCCCTACAGGCTGAGTCCCTAAAGACTGAGTCCCTACAGACTGAGTCCCTACGACTGAGTCCCTACTGACTGAGTCCCTACTGACTGAGTCCCTACAGGCTGAGTCCCTACAGGCTGAGTCCCTACTGACTGAGTCCCTACAGGCTGAGTCCCTACTGACTGAGTCCCTACAGACTGAGTCCCTACAGGCTGAGTCCCTACTGACTGAGTCCTACAGGCTGAGTCCCTACAGACTGAGTCCTACAGACTGAGTCCTACAGACTGAGTCCCTACAGGCTGAGTCCCTACAGACTGAGTCCCTACAGACTGAGTCCCTACAGGCTGAGTCCCTATTCCCTACAGACTGAGTCCCTACAGACTGAGTCCCTACAGGCTGAGTCCCTACAGACTGAGTCCCTACAGGCTGAGTCCCTACTGACTGAGTCCCTACAGACTGAGTCCCTACAGACTGAGTCCCTACAGACTGAGTCCCTACAGGCTGAATCCCTACAGACTGAGTCCCTACAGCTGAGTCCCTATTCCCTACAGACTGAGTCCCTACAGACTGAGTCCCTACTGACTGAGTCCCTACAGGCTGAGTCCCTACAGGCTGAGTCCCTACACACTGAGTCCCTACAGACTGAGTCCCGACAGACTGAGTCCCGACAGACTGAGTCCCTACTGACTGAGTCCCTACAGACTGAGTCCCTAAAGGCTGAGTCCTACACACTGAGTCCCTATAGACTGAGTCCCTACAGACTGAGTCCCTATAGACTGAGTCCCTACAGACTGAGTCCCTACAGACTGAGTCCCTATAGACTGAGTCCCTACAGACTGAGTCCCTACAGGCTGAGTCCCTACACGCTGAGTCCCTACAGGCTGAGTCCCTACTGACTGAGTCCCGACAGACTGAGTCCCTACTCCCTACTGACTGAGTCCCTACTGACTGAGTCCCTAAAGGCTGAGTCCCTACACATGAGTCCCTACTGACTGAGTCCCTACAGGCTGAGTCCCTACAGGCTGAGTCCCTACTCCCTACGACGAGTCCCTACAGGCTGAGTCCCTACTGACTGAGTCCCTACAGACTGAGTCCCTACAGACTGAGTCCCTACTCCCTACAGACTGAGTCCCTACAGGCTGAGTCCTACAGGCTGAGTCCCTACTGACTGAGTCCCTACAGACTGAGTCCCTACAGACTGAGTCCCTACAGGCTGAGTCCCTACAGACTGAGTCCTACTCCCTACTGACTGAGTCCCTACTGACTGAGTCCCTACAGGCTGAGTCCCTACTCCCTACAGGCTGAGTCCCTATTGAGAGTCCCTACAGACTGAGTCCCTACTCCCTACAGACTGAGTCTATATTGACTGAGTCCCTACAGTGACTGAGTCTACCTACTGAGTCCCTACTCCCTACTGACTGAGTCCCTACTGACTGAGTCCTACAGGCTGAGTCCCTACTCCCTACAGACTGAGTCCCTACAGACTGAGTCCCTACACACTGAGTCCCTACTGACTGAGTCCCTACAGACTGAGTCCTACAGACTGAGTCCCTACTCCTACAGGCTGAGTCCCTACAGACTGAGTCCCTACAGACTGAGTCCCTACTGACTGAGTCCCTACTGACTGAGTCCCTACAGACTGAGTCCCTACTGACTGAGTCCCTACAGGCTGAGTCCCTACTGACTGAGTCCCTACAGACTGAGTCCCTACTGACTGATGAGTCCCTACACACTGAGTCCCTACAGACTGAGTCCCTACACACTGAGTCCCTACACACTGAGTCCCTACAGACTGAGTCCCTACTGACTGAGTCCCTACAGACTGAGTCCCTACACACTGAGTCCCTACAGACTGAGTCCCTAAAGGCTGAGTCCCTAAAGGCTGAGTCCCTACAGACTGAGTCCCTACTGACTGAGTCCCTACTGACTGAGTCCTACAGACTGAGTCCCTACAGGCTGAGTCCCTACTGACTGAGTCCCTACTGACTGAGTCCCTACTGACGAGTCCCTACAGACTGAGTCCCTACAGACTGAGTCCCTACAGGCTGAGTCCCTACACGCTGAGTCCCCTACAGGCTGAGTCCCTACTGACTGAGTCCCTACTGACTGAGTCCCTACTGACTGAGTCCCTACAGGCTGAGTCCCTACAGGCTGAGTCCCTACAGGCTGAGTCCCTACTGACTGAGTCCCTACAGGCTGAGTCCCTACTGACTGAGTCCCTACAGACTGAGTCCCTACAGGCTGAGTCCCTATTCCCTACAGACTGAGTCCCTACAGACTGAGTCCCTACAGGCTGAGTCCCTACAGACTGAGTCCCTACAGACTGAGTCCCTACAGGCTGAGTCCCTATTCCCTACAGACTGAGTCCCTACAGACTGAGTCCCTACAGGCTGAGTCCCTACAGACTGAGTCCTACAGGCTGAGTCCCTACTGACTGAGTCCCTACAGACTGAGTCCCTACAGACTGAGTCCCTACAGACTGAGTCCCTACAGGCTGAATCCCTACAGACTGAGTCCCTACAGGCTGAGTCCCTATTCCCTACAGACTGAGTCCCTACTGACTGAGTCCCTACAGGCTGAGTCCCTACAGGCTGAGTCCCTACTGACTGAGTCCCTACACTGAGTCCCTACTGACTGAGTCCCTACAGACTGAGTCCCTAAAGGCTGAGTCCCTACACACTGAGTCCCTATAGACTGAGTCCCTACAGACTGAGTCCCTATAGACTGAGTCCCTACAGACTGAGTCCCTACAGACTGAGTCCCTATAGACTGAGTCCTACAGACTGAGTCCCTACAGGCTGAGTCCCTACACGCTGAGTCCCTACAGGCTGAGTCCCTACTGACTGAGTCCGACAGACTGAGTCCCTACTGACTGAGTCCCTACTGACTGAGTCCCTAAAGGCTGAGTCCCTACACACTGAGTCCCTACTGACTGAGTCCCTACAGGCTGAGTCCCTACAGGCTGAGTCCCTACTCCCTACAGACTGAGTCCCTACAGGCTGAGTCCCTACTGACTGAGTCCCTACAGACTGAGTCCCTACAGACTGAGTCCCTACTCCCTACAGACTGAGTCCCTACAGGCTGAGTCCCTACAGGCTGAGTCCCTACTGACTGAGTCCCTACAGACTGAGTCCCTACAGACTGAGTCCCTACAGGCTGAGTCCCTACAGACTGAGTCCCTACTCCCTACTGACTGAGTCCCTACTGACTGAGTCCCTACAGGCTGAGTCCCTACTCCCTACAGGCTGAGTCCCTATTGACTGAGTCCCTACAGACTGAGTCCCTACTCCCTACAGACTGAGTCTCTATTGACTGAGTCCCTACAGAGTCCCTTCCCTACTCCCTATGACTGAGTCCCTACTGACTGAGTCCCTACAGGCTGAGTCCCTACTCCCTACAGACTGAGTCCCTACAGACTGAGTCCCTACACACTGAGTCCCTACTGACTGAGTCCCTACAGACTGAGTCCCTACAGACTGAGTCCCTACTCCCTACAGGCTGAGTCCCTACTGACTGAGTCCCTACAGACTGAGTCCCTACAGACTGAGTCCCTACTGACTGAGTCCCTACTGACTGAGTCCCTACAGACTGAGTCCCTACTGACTGAGTCCCTACAGGCTGAGTCCCTACTGACTGAGTCCCTACAGACTGAGTCCCTACTGACTGAGTCCCTACACACTGAGTCCCTACAGACTGAGTCCCTACACACTGAGTCCCTACACACTGAGTCCCTACAGACTGAGTCCCTACTGACTGAGTCCCTACAGACTGAGTCCCTACACACTGAGTCCCTACAGACTGAGTCCCTACACACTGAGTCCCTACACACTGAGTCCCTACAGACTGAGTCCCTACAGGCTGAGTCCCTACAGGCTGAGTCCCTACAGACTGAGTCCCTACACACTGAGTCCCTACAGACTGAGTCCCTACTGACTGAGTCCCTACAGGCTGAGTCCCTACGACTGAGTCCCTACAGACTGAGTCCCTACTGACTGAGTCCCTACACACTGAGTCCCTACAGACTGAGTCCCTACACACTGAGTCCCTACACACTGAGTCCCTACAGACTGAGTCCCTACTGACTGAGTCCCTACAGACTGAGTCCCTACACACTGAGTCCCTACAGACTGAGTCCCTACACACTGAGTCCCTACACACTGAGTCCCTACAGACTGAGTCCCTACAGGCTGAGTCCCTACAGGCTGAGTCCCTACAGACTGAGTCCCTACACACTGAGTCCCTACACACTGAGTCCCTACAGACTGAGTCCCTACACACTGAGTCCCTACAGACTGAGTCCCTACAGGCTGAGTCCCTACACACAGTAAAACAGAGAGGGTGTGTTGTTTCGCTCACCTGTGTGGTGAGGAGGATGGGGGAGCCGTGGTGACTCCCTGCTGGGAGGAGGAACGTCCCCCCCGCCGTCTGCGTCAGGATGAGGGGGGCTGAGACATCAGGGGGGGCCGAGGTGGAGGGGAGGGGAAGGGAGGAGGTGAGGAGAAGGGAGGAGGAGGGGGGAAGGGAGGTGAGGAGAAGGGAGGAGGGTGGAGGGAGGGAAGGGAGGATGAGGGAGGAAGGGAGGAGACGAGCTGCAGGAGAGGAGATGCTGAGGAGAGGAAACTAAGAGTCAGCAACGAGCTAACGTTCATCTGCAGGCTATTACTGCACACACGCGCACACACGCGCACACACACACACACACACACACCACACACACACACACACACACACACACACACACCACACACACACACACACAACACACACACACACACACACACACACACACACACACACACACACACCACACACACACACACACACACACACACACACACACCCACACACACACACACACACACACACACACACACACACACACACACACACACAGTTACCTGTCGGAGGGGGGCAGGTTGAGTGGGCCTGGGGGGGGCGGGGTCTCAGCGCTGGGAGAGGAGACAGAAATTCGTCCTCTACAGAAAAACAGACAGGTATTAATCAAACAACCCGCCACTAAACATGAGGTCAACAAAAACAAAAAATGAAGAAGAGTGTGATGAAGAGTGTGATGATGAAGATGAGTTATTGTCTGTTTTCTCACCTGGTTGACAGTACTCCTCCTCTTCATCTTCATCTTCATCCTCCACCTGTTGCCATGGCTCCAGCTCCTCCTCCACACACTCCATTAACAGCTCCGTGTCCATGTTGCTATGGAAACATTTCAAAAGAAACTTTATTGACACGTTTCTCTCAGACGGGGGGAGGGGGGGGCACAGGGGGGGTCGAGGAGCATCAAAATAATAGTAGTAGTACTGTATTAGAAGTTGTAGTATTTCATGATCTTTAATTAACTAAAGTACAAAAAGTAAAAGACCCTGGAGACCCTGACCCTAGAGACCCTGACCCTGGAGACCCTGAACCTAGAGACCCTGAACCTAGAGACCCTGACCCTAGAGGACCCTGACCCTGGAGACCCTGAACCTAGAGACCCTGAACCTAGAGACCCTGACCCTAGAGACCCTGAACCTAGAGACCTGACCCTGGAGACCCTGAACCTAGAGACCCTGAACCTAGAGACCCTGACCCTGGAGACCCTGACCCTGGAGACCCTGAACCTAGAGACCCTGAACCTGGAGACCCTGACCTGGAGACCCTGAACCTAGAGACCCTGAACCTAGAGACCCTGAACCTAGAGACCCTGAACTAGAGACCCTGGCCCTAGAGACCCTGGCCCTAGAGACCCTGAACCTAGAGACCCTGACCCTAGAGACCCTGACCTAGAGACCCTGACCCTAGAGACCCTGGCCCTAGAGACCCTGGCCCTAGAGACCCTGGCAGTACCCTGTGTTATATGAAAGAGAATATCTCTGAGACACTTACAACATCTCGAGGCGCTGCTCGCCACGAGGCGCTGCTCGCCACGAGGCGCTGCTCGAGGCGCTGCTCGCCACGAGGCGCTGCTCGCCACGAGGCGCTGCTCGAGGCGGCTCGCCACGAGGCGCGCTCGCCACGAGGCGCTGCTCGCCACGAGGCGCTGCTCGCCAAGAGGCGCTGCTCGCCAAGAGGCGCTGCTCGCCACGTGATAACAAACAGAAACAGAGAATACACTAGAAGGTCAATATCAACACGTTGACATTTGAATGAACATGTTAAATATATTTACAGAAGTGAGCACATGTGAGTGCAGGTTAAAGTAAAAACAGTGGATAGATACTAGAGTAGATAGATAGTAGTGTAGATAGATACTAGTGTAGATAGATAGTAGAGTAGATAGTAGTGTAGATAGTAGAGTAGTAGATAGTAGTGTAGATAGATAGTAGTGTAGATAGATAGTAGTGTAGATAGTAGTGTAGATAGATAGTAGTGTAGATAGTAGAGTAGATAGATAGTAGTGTAGATAGATAGTAGTGTAGATAGATACTAGTGTAGATAGTAGTGTAGCTAGTAGAGTAGATAGATACTAGTGTAGATAGATAGTAGTGTAGATAGATACTAGTGAGATAGTAGTGTAGATAGATAGTAGAGTAGTAGATACTAGTGTAGATAGATAGTAGTGTAGATAGATACTAGTGTAGATAGTAGTGTAGATATATAGTAGTGTAGATAGTAGTGTAGATAGTAGGTAGATAGATACTAGTGTAGATAGATAGTAGTGTAGATAGATACTAGTGTAGATAGTAGTGTAGATAGATAGTAGAGTAGATAGATACTAGTGTAGATAGATAGTAGTGTAGATAGATACTAGTGTAGATAGTGTAGATAGATAGTAGTGTAGATAGATAGTAGTGTAGATAGATAGTAGTGTAGATAGATAGTAGAGTAGATAGATAGTAGTGTAGATAGAACTAGTGTAGATAGATACTAGTGTAGATAGATAGTAGTGTAGATAGATCGTAGTGTAGATAGATATAGTGTAGATAGATACTAGTGTAGATAGATAGTAGTGTAGATAGATACTAGTGTAGATAGATAGTAGTGTAGATAGATAGTAGTACCGGGTTGCAGAGTTAACCCTCGCTGCAGCCTGGAGGCTACAGGCTAGCAGGAGACATGTTAGTGTGTCTCTTTGTTTTGTTCTGTTACAACGACCTGTGCGGAATGCTTTGGCGATACCATGTTTAACACGTGGTCGCGCCAATAACGCCCCATTGTATTGGATTGTATTGTAAACACGAGGGGCTAACCCGAGCTGTAAACCGAGCGCTCCTCAGTGTGTGTGGGGACCCGGACCTGAGGAGAACCGGGCCGTGCTGGTCTTACTAATCTTAATGCATTCCTATCTTAATGCTGTCTTACTTGATGTGTTTCTTACCTGCTGCTCCGGGTTCTGGTTCTTCTGCGGACGCGCTCCGGTTGAGGACAATATGGTCTAGCTGCAGCCGCAGCAAGCACACGACACGCCCCCTACACGACACGCCCCCTACACGACACGCCCCCTACACGACACGCCCACCTGACACGACACTACGGTGGCTGAGAGACATTGATACTGTACATGGCAGATTAAAAACGAATTGCAAATGTTATTGTAGCATGGGGTGGGAGGGCTGGTGGGAGCTGGGGTGGGAGCTGGGGTGGGAGCTGGGGTGGAAGCTGGGGGGGAGCTGGGGTGGGAGCTGGGGTGGAAGCTGGGGTGGGAGCTGGGGTGGGAGCTGGGGTGGGAGCTGGGTGGGAGCTGGGGTGGAAGCTGGGGTGGGAGCTGGGGTGGGAGCTGGGGTGGGAGCTGGGGTGGGAGCTTGGGTGGGAGCTGGGGTGGGAGCTGGGGTGGTGGTGGGGTGGAGCTGGGGTGGGAGCTGGGGTGGGAGCTGGGGTGGTGGTGGGGTGGAGCTGGGGTGGAGCTGGGGTGGGAGCTGGGGTGGGAGCTGGGGTGGGGTGGGGGGGAGCTGGGGTGGAGCTGGGGTGGGAGCTGGGGTGGGAGCTGGGGTGGGAGCTGGGGTGGGAGCTGGGGTGGAGCTGGGGTGGAAGCTGGGGTGGGAGCTGGGGTGGGAGCTGGGGTGGGAGCTGGGGTGGAGCTGGGGGGAAGCTGGGGTGGGAGCTGGGGTGGGAGGGGTGGGAGCTGGGGTGGTGGTGGGGTGGGAGCTGGGGTGGGAGCTGGGGTGGGAGCTGGGGTGGGAGCTGGGGTGGTGGTGGGGTGGGAGCTGGGGGGGGCTGGGGTGGGAGCTGGGGTGGAAGCTGGGGTGGAAGCTGGGGTGGGAGCTGGGGTGGTGGTGGTGGGGTGGGAGCTGGGGTGGGAGCTGGGGTGGGAGCTGGGGTGGTGGTGGGGTGGGAGCTGGGGTGGGAGCTGGGGTGGAGCTGGGGTGGGAGCTGGGGTGGAGCTGGGGTGGGAGCTGGGGTGGGAGCTGGGGTGGGAGCTGGGGTGGGAGCTGGGGTGGTGGTGGGGTGGGAGCTGGGGTGGGAGCTGGGGTGGAGCTGGGGTGGGAGCTGGGTGGGAGCTGGGGTGGGGTGGGGTGGAGCTGGGGTGGGAGCTGGGTGGGAGCTGGGGTGTGGTGGGGTGGGAGCTGGGGTGGAGCTGGGGTGGGAGCTGGGTGGGAGCTGGGGTGGGAGCTGGGGTGGGAGCTGGGGTGGTGGGGTGGGAGCTGGGGTGGAGCTGGGGTGGGAGCTGGGGTGGGGGGGGGTGGAGCTGGGGTGGAGCTGGGGTGGAGCTGGGGTGGAGCTGGGGTGGGAGCTGGGTGGTGGTGGGTGGGAGCTGGGGTGGAGCTGGGGTGGGAGCTGGGGTGGGAGCTGGGGTGGGGTGGGGTGGAGCTGGGGTGGGAGCTGGGGTGGGAGCTGGGGTGGGAGCTGGGGTGGGAGCTGGGGTGGTGGTGGGGTGGGAGCTGGGGTGGGAGCTGGGGTGGTGGGGGGGCAGCAAGCAGCAGCGACGTGGAAGTAGCTGCAGCAAGCAAAGCATAGAGAGAGTCTGGCAGGTTAAATAGAGCGGCATATTAAGAGACTCTGTTTGGTTGGTTGTAGAGTGGCAAGGGGCGTTATGTATGAATGCAGCATAAGTGCTCGAGTTGACTGCCTGAACTAGCTCGCAGGCTTCGCCCCATTGGTGGTGTCAGTGTTAACGTGTCTTCCTGTCCAGCGGTAACTGGTCCAGGATCAGCAGTTTGTGGATAATCTTCTCTAATCTCCGTTAATCCCCCCGGGTCCCGAGGCTCAGTGTGTTTCCTGCAGGATGAAGGCTGCAGGTTCTGCTGGTTCTGCTGGTTCTGATGGGTACCTGGTGCTGCCATGGCCCGGTGGGGGGGGGTCGGAGCCAGAACCAGAGCCAGAGGGTCAGGGGGGGATAATGCTGAAGGCCGGGGCTCTGCTGGGACTCGCCTTCATCTGTAAGACCCTCTTCATCTTTAGAGAGCTGAAGATATGCATGTTTATACTGTATGTATGTATTATGTATGTATGTATGTATGTATGTATGTATGTATGTATGTATGTATGTATGTATGTATGTATGTATGTATGTATGTATGTATGTATGTATGTATGTATGTATGTATGTATGTATGTTATCCCCTTTAACATTTACTTTCTGTAACTATTGCTCCGTGAGTAACCAGGATGTGTGTTTGTGTGTGTGTGTGTGTGTGTGTGTGTGTGTGTGTGTGTGTGTGTGTGTGTGTGTGTGTGTGTGTGTGTGTGTGTGTGTGTGTGTGTGTGTGTGTGTGTGTGTGTGTGGTGTGTGTGTGTGCAGGTATGGCGGTGTTACGGCGTTGGATCGCAGGGGGAGTGTGTCGCTGCTCGACTCGTCTGGATGGAAAGACGGTTCTGATCACCGGAGCAAACACCGGCATCGGAAAAGAGACGAGCAGAGAGCTGGCAGCCAGAGGTGTGTGCGTGTGTGTGTGTGTGTGTGTGTTGTGTGTGTGTGTGTGTGTGTGTTGTGTGTGTGTGTGTGTGTGTGTGTGTTTGTGTGTCAGCTCATAGTGACTTTTATGGCGCATTTCCACTGCCCCGCGTAGCACGGTTTAAGCTTCTTTTTGCGTTTCCACTAGGGGTAGTTCCGGCTCAGGGCCTTTTTTTCTGGCTCTCCAAACTCGAGGTTCTTACAACAACCGGGCTGAGTATGCAAACTAGTGACGGCAAGGGGGCTACAACTACAACAACATGAACATATCTGACCGTGATCTAATTGTAATACACGTTTCTAAATGATGCCGAAGTAACAACATACTGATACCGGTTAGTAAACACCATGAATTAATGCTTTGACAAGTCTGCAGACAGACGGCAGGAGAGACACCTTTAGAATGCGTGTTTTCTGAATGGAGTTCGGCTAAGGCCAAACCAAGCTGTGCTAAGCCGTGCTAGGTCCTGCAGTGGAAAAGCGCCATTAGAGGCTTAACCTACTGAGGCGATTACAAGGATAAATACTTCCTGTGTGTTTCAAGAAGTGTGGGTGAAATAACTGGTCACCTGTCTGCTCTACTGTCTGACTCCTGATTGGCTTATATATGTTAAGCCCCTCCCCTTAGGCCAATCCACTGTTCATCCAATTAATTATCATCATTATAAATTACCCCAGGGGGCCCGGGTGGTGATGGGTGTATTTGTTTTGTTGACCTAGGGTCCGGGTGGTGATGGGTGTGTTTGTTTTGTTGACCTCAGGGGCCCGGGTGGTGATAGGTGTGTTTGTTTTGTTGACCTAGGGGTCCGGGTGGTGATGGGTGTGTTTGTTTTGTTGACCTCAGGGGCCCGGGTGGTGAGGGGTGTGTTTGTTTTGTTGACCTCAGGGGCCCGGGTGGTGATGGGTGTGTTTGTTTTGTTGACCTCAGGGGCCGGGTGGTGATGGGTGTGTTTGTTTGTTGACCTCAGGGGTCCGGGTGGTGATGGGTGTGTTTGTTTTGTTGACCTAGGGGTCCGGGGTGGTGATGGGTGTGTTTGTTTTGTTGACCTCAGGGGTCCGGGTGGTGATGGGTGTGTTTGTTTTGTTGACCTCAGGGGTCCGGGTGGTGATGGTGTGTTTGTTTTGTTGACCTAGGGGTCCGGGTGGTGATGGGTGTGTTTGTTTTGTTGACCCAGGGCCCGGGTGGTGAGGGTGTGTTTGTTTTGTTGACCTCAGGGGCCCGGGTGGTGATGGGTGTGTTTGTTTTGTTGACCTCAGGGGCCCGGGTGGTGATGGGTGTGTTTGTTTTGTTGACCTCAGGGGCCCGGGTGGTGATGGGTGTGTTTTTTTGTTGACCTAGGGGTCCGGGTGGTGATGGGTGTGTTTGTTTTGTTGACCTCAGGGCCCGGGTGGTGATGGGTGTGTTTGTTTTGTTGACCTCAGGGGCCGGGTGGTGATGGTGTGTTTGTTTTGTTGACCTAGGGGCCCGGGTGGTGATGGGTGTGTTTGTTTTGTTGACCCAGGGGCCCGGGTGGTGATGGATGTGTTTGTTTTGTTGACCTAGGGGCCCGGGTGGTGATGGCCTGCAGGGACCTCACCCGGGCGGAGACAGCGGCGGAGGAGATCCGTCAGGCGACAGGAAACGGGAATGTGGTGATCCGACACCTGGACCTCAGCTCTCTTACTCAGTGAGACAGTTCAGTAAAGAGTTCCTGCAGACAGAGGACAGACTGGACATCCTGATCAACAACGCAGGTACCTGTCTGTCTCTCTCACCTGTCTCTCACCTGTCTGTCTCTCTCACCTGTCTCTCACCTGTCTATCTCACCTGTCTGTCTCTCTCACCTGTCTCCCACCTGTCTCTCTCACCTGTCTGTCTCTCTCACCTGTCTCCCACCTGTCTCTCTCACCTGTCTGTCTCTCTCACTTGTCTCTCTCACCTGTCTCCCACCTGTTTCTCTCACCTGTCTGTCTCACCTGTCTCTCTCTCAGGAATGATGATGTGTCCTCTCACCTGTCTCTCACCTGTCTCTCTTACCTTTCTGTCTCTCAGGAGTGATGATGTGTCCTCTCACCTGTCTGTCTCACCTGTCTGTCTCTCAGGAGTGATGATGTGTCCTCTCACCTGTCTGTCTCTCAGGAGTGATGATGTCTCCTCTCTGACCTGTCTGTCTCACCTGTCTGTCTCTCAGGAGTGATGATGTCTCCTCTCACCTGTCTCTCTGACCTGTCTGTCTCACTGTCTGTCTCTCAGGAGTGATGATGTCTCCTCTCACCTGTCTCTCTGACCTGTCTGTCTCACCTGTCTGTCTCTCAGGAGTGATGATGTGTCCTCTCTGGCTGACCGAAGACGGATTTGAGACTCAGCTGGCTGTCAATCACCTTGGTCACTTCCTGCTGACCAATCAGCTGCTGCCGATGCTGAAGAGCTCCGCCCCAAGCCGCGTGGTCACTGTGTCGTCCATCGCCCACAAGGGGGGTAAGTGTGCGTCTGTGTGTGTGTCTGTCTCTGTGTGTGTGTGTGTGTGTGTGTGTGTGTGTGTGTGTGTCTGTCTCTGTGTGTGTGTGTGTGTGTGTTGTGTGTGTGTGTGTGTGTGTGTGTGTGGTGTGTGTGTCTGTCTCTGTGTGTGTGTGTGTTAACTCCTCTCTCTCAGGACAGGTGCATCTGGACGACCTGTCCTTCAGAAGCAGATCTTATTCTCCTCTAAAGAGCTACAGACAGAGCAAGCTGTGCAACGTGTTGTTCAGCAGAGAGCTGTCCTCCAGGAGCAGAGGTACACACACACACACACACACACACACAAAGAGACACACACACACCCACACACACAGAGACACACACACACACACACACACACACACACACACACACACACACACACACACACACACAGAGACACACACAGAGACACACCACACACACACACACACACACAGAGACACACACACACTGACAACAATCAAGAGAATAACAACTGACACCTAACCAAAAACAGAACTAAAAACTCATCACACACACTAATGGCGCATTTCCACTACAGCGCGGAGCTCGCTTTAAGCGTGCCGAGCCGTGCACAGCCCGTTTTTGGTTGCGTTTCCACTTGGCGTAGTTCAGGCTAGCGGTAATATTTCACAGTTTTTCTGGCCCCATAAAATCGAGGTTCTTTCCGGGCCAACAACCAGGCTGAGTCGGGCTGAGTATGCTAAACTAGGGAGAGAATCGCTGGCAAGGGGGCTACAACTACAACAAGATGAACATATGTGACCGTGATTTAATTGTAATACACGTTTCAAAATCATGCCGAAGTAACAACATACTGATACCGGTTAGTAAAAAAAAAGTCTGCAGACAGACGGCAGGAGAGACACCTTTAAAATGCGTGTTTTCTGAATGGAGATCGGCTAAGCTAACGCAGTATATGCTCCGACCGTCCACACTCCAACAACGGCCTACAGACAGAAATAAAGCAGCGACTGTATTCTCCATGACACAGACAGGCTGTGGTTTGGACTTGTTTCACTTGTGTCTAGTTTCTGAACAGATATGAGGAGCTGTGAGCTCTGAGGGCTAACAGCTAACGGCTGATGTTGGTTTTCTGGGGTTCTCATTGAAGATGACGTCACGGCTCCGCCTACACTGCGTTACTATAGTTACTGCCCCAGCTACTAAACTAATGGAAAACGCAGCATAAAGTGAGCCTGGCCTACCAAGGCCTAACTATACCGTACTAAGCCGTGCGAGGCCCTGCAGTGGAAATGGCCATAACACACTCTGGCTCTCCCACCACTACCGATTCAACATGTCGAATCGGCGGCGGAAGTGTCGGCACGGCCAAAAGACACAACGGTGCAGTACACACCAATCTGAGTAGGGCGACACGACGCTCATCGACGGCCAGACATCTATCGACGCCGATAATCGGCTCGGTGTGTAAAGCCTTAACACACACTCTGCGCTCCTCACACACAGTAACACACACTCTGCGCTCCCTCGCACACAGTACACACACTCTGCGCTCCTCACACACTAACACACACTCTGCGCTCCTCACACACTGACTCACACTCTGCGCTCCTCACACACACTAACCACACATCTGCGCTCCTCACACGCTCTAACACACACTCTGCGCTCCTCACACACCTAACACACACTCTGCGCTCCTCACACACTCTAACACACACTCTGCGCTCCTCACACCTGCGCTCCCTCCACACAGTAACACACACTCTGCGCTCCTCACACACACTAACACACAATCTGCGCTCCTCACACACTCTAACCACACTCTGCGCTCCTCACACACACTAACACACACTCTGCGCTCCTCACACACTCTAACACACACTCTGCGCTCCTCACACACACTAACACACACTCTGTGTCCCCAGGCTCCGGGGTGTCCTCCTTCTGTCTCCACCCGGGCGTGATCCGCACTGAGCTGGGTCGTCACGTTGAGAGCTGGTTCCCCCTGCTGGGCTCTCTGCTGTCTCTGCCCTCTCTGCTGCTGATGAAGACCCCCCAGCAGGGGCGCAGACCACCCTGTACTGCGCCCTGCTTACACCTGGGCTGGAGGACAGACGGGGGGTACTTCAGGTAACACACACCTGGGGAGAGGGGGGTACTTCAGGTTACCCACACCTTGAGGAGAGGACAGGTGGTACTTCAGGTAACCCACACCTGGAGGAGAGGACAGGGGGTACTTCAGGTAACACACACCTGGGGAGAGGGGGGTACTTCAGGTTACACACACCTGGGGAGAGGGGGGTACTTCAGGTTACACACACCTGGGGGAGAGGACAGGTGGTACTTCAGGTAACCCACACCTGGAGGAGAGGACAGGGGTACTTCAGGTAACACACACCTGGAGGAGAGGACAGGGGGTACTTCAGGTAACACACACCTGGGGGAGAGGACAGGGGGTACTTCAGGTAACACACACCTGGGGAGAGGACAGGTGGTACTTCAGGTAACCCACACCTGGAGGAGGGACAGGTGGTACTTCAGGTAACCCACACCTGGAGGAGAGGACAGGTGGTACTTCAGGTAACCCACCCTGGAGAGAGGACAGGGGGTACTTCAGGTAACACACACCTGGAGGAGAGGACAGGGGTACTTCAGGTAACACACACCTGGGGAGAGGACAGGGGTACTTCAGGTAACACACACCTGGAGGAGAGGACAGGTGGTACTTCAGGTAACACACACCTGGAGGAGAGGACAGGGGGTACTTCAGGTAACACACACCTGGGGAGAGGACAGGGGGTACTTCAGGTAACACACACCTGGAGGAGAGGACAGGGGGTACTTCAGGTAAAACACACCTGGGGAGAGGACAGGGGTACTTCAGGTAACACACACCTGGAGGAAAGGACAGGGGGACTTCAGGTAACACACACCTGGGGAGAGGACAGGGGTACTTCAGGTAACACACACCTGGAGGAGAGGACAGGGGGTACTTCAGGTAACACACACCTGGGGAGAGGACAGGGGGTACTTCAGGTAACACACACCTGGGGAGAGGACAGGGCGTACTTCAGGTAACACACACCTGGGGAGAGGACAGGGGTACTTCAGGTAACACACACCTGGAGGAGAGGACAGGGGTACTTCAGGTAACACACACCTGGAGGAAAGGGGTACTTCAGGTAACACACACCTGGAGGACAGGGGGTACTTCAGGTAACACACACCTGGAGGAAAGGGGGTACTTCAGGTAACACACACCTGGGGAGAGGACAGGGGGTACTTCAGGTAACACACACCTTGAGGACAGGGGGTACTTCAGGTACACACACCTGGAGGACAGGGGTACTTCAGGTAACACACACCTGGAGGACAGGGGTACTTCAGGTAACACACACCTTGAGGAAGGACAGGGGGTACTTCAGGTAACACACACCTTGAGGAAAGGACAGGGGTACTTCAGGTAACAAACACCTGGAGGACAGGGGGTACTTCAGGTAACACACACCTGGAGGACAGGGGTACTTCAGGTAACACACACCTTGAGGAAAGGACAGGGGGTACTTCAGGTAACACACACCTTCAGGAAAGGACAGGGGGTACTTCAGGTAACACACACCTGGAGGACAGGGGGTACTTCAGGTAACACACACCTTGAGGAAAGGACAGGGGTACTTCAGGTAACACACACCTGGAGGACAGGGGGTACTTCAGGTAACCCCACCTGGGGAGAGACAGGGGGTACTTCAGGTAACACACACCTGGAGGAGAGGACAGGGGTACTTCAGGTAACACACACCTGGAGGAGAGGACAGGGGTACTTCAGGTAACACACACCTGGAGGAGAGGACAGGGGTACTACAGGGAACACACACCTGGAGAAAAGGACAGGGGTACTTCAGGAACACACACCTTGAGGAGGACAGGGGGTACTTCAGGTAACACACACCTGAGGAGAGGACAGGGGGTACTTAAGGGAACACACACCTTGAGGAAAGGACAGGGGTACTTCAGGTAACACACACCTGGAGGACAGGGGTACTTCAGGTAACCCACACCTGGGGAGAGGACAGGGGGTACTTCAGGTAACACACACCTGGGAGAGGACAGGGGGTACTTCAGGTAACACACACCTGGGGGAGAGGACAGGGGGTACTTCAGGTAACCCACACCTGGAGGACAGGGGGTACTTCAGGTAACCCACACCTGGGGAGAGGACAGGGGTACTTCAGGTAACACACACCTGGGGAGAGGACAGGGGGTACTTCAGGTAACCCACACCTGGGGAGAGGACAGGGGCTACTTCAGGTAACACACACCTGGGGAGAGGACAGGGGTACTTCAGGTAACACACACCTGGAGAGGACAGGGGGTACTTCAGGGAACACACACCTGGAGGAGAGGACAGGGGGTACTTCAGGTAACACACACCTGTAGAGAGGACGGTGGTACTTCAGGTAACACACACCTGGGGAGATGACAGGGGTACTTCAGGTAACACACACCTGGAGGAGAGGACAGGGGGTACTTCAGGTAACACACACCTGGGGAGAGGACAGGGGGTACTTCAGGTAACACACACCTGGGGAGAGGACAGGGGTACTTCAGGTAACCACACCTGGGGAGAGGACAGGGGGTACTTCAGGTAACACACACCTGGAGGAGAGGACAGGGGGTACTTCAGGTAACACACACCTGGGGAGAGGATAGGGGGTACTTCAGGGAACACACACCTGGAGGAGAGGACAGGGGGTACTTCAGGTAACACACACCTGTAGGAGAGGAGAGGACAGGGGGTACTTCAAGTAACACACACCTGGGGAGAGGGGGTACTTCAAGTAACACACACCTGGGGAGAGGGGGTACTTCAAGTAACACACACCTGGGGAGGGGGTACTTCAGGTAACACCTCTGATAGTTGGTGCTTCCTGTGTTTCAGCGACTGTGCGGAGAAGGAAGTCGCTCCTGAGGGGCGGGACGACTTCATGGCGAGGCGGCTGTGGGAGGAGAGCGCCCGATTGGTGGGATTGAAGGACGTCAGCTGACCTCTGACCTCTGCTCTCTGTGCAGGAAGTCACTGTGATGGAGATTATATTTACAGATGAATGAGAGCCAGGTTTAGTCCTCATTCTGATGTTTAGAACGTGTCATAAAGGGTTACTGACGGGTTTCTGAATCAAAGGTTTGAATTATCTTTCATTTCTTGTTCTAATGTGATGACCAGAGCTGAGCGTTACACTGACCTTTAAACACTGTATGATGATTAGATGAATGTTACTCATTACTGTGAGGACACAGCTTTGAACCGTCAGACCCACTCAGAGATGTACACATGTATTACAACTGTACACACTGTTGGAGGTACTTCTTAAAACATACATGTTTTAACTCCACATATCGGCCACTTCAGAGATCTTAATTAGTGAAATCATTATAAATAAACACTGGGAAAGACTAAGAATGATTCTGATATTTACCCACAATGTTTGCATCAAACTGCTCACAAATAAATATAAATGAATAAATACATCAGTGAATGCAGTTCCTTTCCTCAGCAACAGGGGCAGCAGAGGACTCTTTAAAGTAGAGACACTACATACTGATATACACCTGAACATCAGCAGGAGAGGACTCTTTAAAGTAGAGACACTACATACTGATATACACCTGCACATCAGCAGGAGAGGACTCTTTAAAGTAGAGACACTACATACTGATATACACCTGAACATCAGCAGGAGAGGACTCTTTAAAGTAAGACACTACATACTGATATACACCTGAACATCAGCAGGAGAGGACTCTTTAAAGTAGAGACACTACATACTGATATACACCTGAACATCAGCAGGAGAGGACTCTTTAAAGTAGAGACACTACATACTGATATACACCTGAACATCAGCAGGAGAGGACTCTTTAAAGTAGAGACACTACATACTGATATACACCTGAATATCAGCAGGAGAGGACTCTTTAAAGTAGAGACACTACATACTGATATACACCTGCACATCAGCAGGAGAGGACTCTTTAAAGTAGAGACACTACATACTGATATACACCTGCACATCAGCAGGAGAGGACTCTTTAAAGTAGAGACACTACATACTGATATACACCTGAACATCAGCAGGAGAGCACTCTTTAAAGTAGAGACACTACATACTGATACACCTGAACATCAGCAGGAGAGGACTCTTTAAAGTAGAGACACTACATACTGATATACACCTGAACATCAGCAGGAGGGACTCTTTAAAGTAGAGACACTACATACTGATATACACCTGAACATCAGCAGGAGAGGACTCTTTAAAGTAGAGACACTACATACTGATATACACCTGAACATCAGCAGGAGAGGACTCTTTAAAGTAGAGACACTACATACTGATATACACCTGCACATCAGCAGGAGAGGACTCTTTAAAGTAGAGACACTACAACACTGATATACACCTGAACATCAGCAGGAGAGGACTCTTTAAAGTAGAGACACTCATACTGATATACACCTGAACATCAGCAGGAGAGGACTCTTTAAAGTAGAGACACTTCATACTGATATACACCTGAACATCAGCAGGAGAGGACTCTTTAAAGTAGAGACACTACATACTGATATACACCTGAACATCATCAGGAGAGGACTCTTTAAAGTAGAGACACTACATACTGATATACACCTGAACATCAGCAGGAGAGGACTCTTTAAAGTAAGACACTACATACTGATATACACCTGAACATCAGCAGGAGAGGACTCTTTAAAGTAGAGACACTACATACTGATATACACCTGAACATCAGCAGGAGAGGACTCTTTAAAGTAGAGACACTACATACTGATATACACCTGAACATCAGCAGGAGAGACTCTTTAAAGTAGAGACACTACATACCGATATACACCTGCAACATCAGCAGGAGAGGACTCTTTAAAGTAGAGACACTACATACTGATATACACCTGAACATCAGCAGGAAGGACTCTTTAAAGTAGAGACACTACACACTGATATACACCTGAACATCAGCAGGAGAGGACTCTTTAAAGTAGAGACACTACACACTGATATACACCTGACATCAGCAGGAGAGGACTCTTTAAAGTAGAGACACTACATACTGATATACACCTGAACATCAGCAGGAGAGGACTCTTTAGTAGAGACACTACATACTGATATACACCTGAACATCAGCAGGAGAGGACTCTTTAAAGTAGAGACACTACATACATATATACACCCTGAACATCATCAGGAGGACTCTTTAAAGTAGAGACACTACACACTGATATACACCTGAACATCAGCAGGAGAGGACTCTTTAAAGTAGAGACACTTCATACTGATGATACACCTGAACATCAGCAGGAGAGGACTCTTTAAAGTAGAGACACTACATACTGATATACCCTGAACATCATCAGGAGAGGACTCTTTAAAGTAGAGACACTACACACTGATATACACCTGAACATCAGCAGGAGAGGACTCTTTAAAGTAGAGACACTTCATACTGATATACACCTGAACATCAGCAGGAGGACTCTTTAAAGTAGAGACACTACATACTGATATACACCTGAACATCATCAGGAGAGGACTCTTTAAAGTAAGACACTACATACTGATATACACCTGACATCAGCAGGAGAGACTCTTTAAAGTAGAGACACTACATACTGATATACACCTGAACATCAGCAGGAGAGGACTCTTTAAAGAAGTGTCACACCCCGGTGTCTCTCAGGATTAAAGGGAACACTGTCAGTCGTTCAGAATTATAAATAATAATAATGTTGTTTAGATCATCTGTGACCCAGTTTATGATCCGAGCTCAAAGTGAAACTGACTCCAGATCAGAGCCTGCTGCAAACATCTGTCCACACACAGATTACACTGATCCCACACACACACACACACACACACCACACACACACACACACCACACACACACACACACACACACACACACACACACACACACACACACACACCACACACACACACACACTCTTCATTGTTCAGGTTTATGTGTTTTACAGTTTGTTTTGACGAAGACACCGTGAAAATGTAATTTTTTTAATTCATCTTTACAGAGAGCTCAATCTGAACACAAGACATTAAATAGTGTAAGGAAACAAATAAACAACATAGATATATAAATAAATACATAAGATGAAGTAATAAACATTTCTGACACCTATTGTTTTGGTCTATTTCCCCTGATGTGTGTGCAGCTTAGCACAACACGTGCTATACACACATTATTATCAGGCTATCATGATAGGCCTATGCATAATGATAATATGAATATATTAAAGATTATTATTAAATGGCACATTTCCATATGTTTGCCCCCGGTTCCTTCACGGTGTTGTCCGGTAAGCGGCGCTGCTGCCGGGGAAAAAGCCGCGGGGGGCCGGGGGGAGGAGGAGGAGGAGGAGACACCGGACACCGAGCACCAGAGGAGAGGAGAGCAGCACCGGGGATCAGAGACACATCACCGGGGATCAGAGACACATCACCGGGGATCAGAGACACTTCACCGGGGATCAGAGACACATCACCGGGAGCACCAGAGGAGGAGACACCGGACAACGAGCACCAGAGGAGAGGAGAGCAGCACCGGGAGCACCAGAGGAGTGCACCGGGGATCAGACACACAGCACCGGGGATCAGAGGACACAGCACCGGGGATCAGACACAGCACCGGGGATCAGAGGACACAGCACCGGGGATCAGAGACACAGCACCGGGACTTCAGACGTTCTCCCCGGCGTCTCCTGCTCTCTTTGTGGGGAAACGGAGGAGAGAAAGTACCGACAGCAGCATGAAGAAGAACGGCTCCGGGAAACGGGTGAGTGTTACCGGGGGAAAGAGAGAGGGAGATACCGGGGGACACACCGTTAAACCCCGGTTAACCGGAGTTCGAGGAACTAAAGCCTAGTTTCAGGCTTTTACTTTGAAGGAACAAACGGCCGTTAACTGCATAGAACAACATTTCAAAATAAGAGCGATGTTGATGAGGCGATTAAATATAAAGTTTAATCACACACACACACACACACACACACACACACACACACACACACACACACACACACACACACACACACACACACACACACACACACACACACACACACACACACACACACACACACACACAACACACACACACACACACAGTTTTCTGCTTCTACAATGTGCTGTAAATCAAATATAAACACAACAATGAAATATCTTTATTTATATGTAATCACCACAGTATGTTATTATCACTTCACACAGTTATTCATATGTTGGTTCGTCACAGAAAGCGTCGCTATCAAACACAAAGAGATGATAACTAATAATACCAATAAATGCTTCCTGTCTCAGGGTCTTTTGGACCCGCCCCCCCGGAGAAGTTCGGTTGGATCCGGAGGTTCTGCGGCCGCGGGATCTTCAGAGAGATCTGGAAGAACCGCTTCGTGGTTCTGAGGGCGGATCAGCTGTTCATCTGCGAGAAGGAGGTGAGCCTCGTTAGGACTTTAGGTATCGCCACGGTCACGAGGAGGCTGCAGTGTGAGGAGAGGGGGGCGTTGTCATGGAGACGCTCGTTAAGCATCTTCAATTCAACATTTAAACATGACTGATGTTCATAAAGGTCTTCCTGAGGAACATTCAGCTGTTCTCTGCAGAGTCTTCTGGTTCCTCAGGGTTCTGTTGTGTTTTGGTTCTGACTGGAAACAGAAAGTTCCTGCCCACTTTGTAGCGTCGAGGAGTCGAGTTTCAGACGAGGAACACACGAGCTCCGGTTACACAGAACACACACACTGTTAGAACCTTCATCTGCTGCAGAACGTCCTGTTAG
>JAAKFY010000021.1:3715954-3755954 GCA_011823955.1 Dissostichus mawsoni
TAAGGAGGCTAATGTTGGGCTATAAAGGAACTACAGCACGGTCACATGACTTCACGTCCCACCGCTAAGCTAAAGGAGGCTAATGTTGGGCTATAAAGGAACTACAGCACGGTCACATGACTTCACGTCACCACGCTAAGCTAAAGGTGGCTAATGTTGGGCAATGAAGGAACTACAGCACGGTCACATGACTTCACGTCACCACCGCTAAGCTAAAGGTGGCTAATGTTGGGCTATAAAGGAACTACAGCACGGTCACATGACTTCACGTCACCACCGCTAAGCTAAAGGTGGCTAATGTTGGGCTATAAAGGAACTACAGCACGGTCACATGACTTCACGTCACCACCGCTAAGCTAAAGGTGGCTAATGTTGGGATATAAAGGAACTAAAGCACGGTCACATGACTTCACGTCACCACCGCTAAGCTAAAGGTGGCTAATGTTGGGCTATAAAGGAACTACAGCACGGCACATGACTTCACGTCACCACCGCTAAGCTAAAGGGGCTAATGTTGGGCTATAAAGGAACTACAGCACGGTCACATGACTTCACGTCACCACCGCTAAGCTAAAGGTGGCTAATGTTGGGCTATAAAGGAAATACAGCACGGTCACATGACTTCACCTCTCCACCGCTAAGCTAAAGGAGGCTAATGTTGGGCTATAAGGAACTACAGCACGGTCACATGACTTCACGTCACCACCGCTAAGCTAAAGGGGCTAATGTTGGGCTATAAAGGAACTACAGCACGGTCACATGACTTCACGCCACACGCTAAGCTAAAGGTGGCTAATGTTGGGCTATAAAGGAACTACAGCACGGTCACATGATTCACGTCACCACCGCTAAGCTAAAGGGGCTAATGTTGGGCTATAAAGGAACTACAGCACGGTCACATGACTTCACGTCACCACCGCTAAGCTAAAGGTGGCTAATGTTGGGCTATAAAGGAAATACAGCACGGTCACATGACTCACCTCTCCACCGCTAAGCTAAAGGAGGCTAATGTTGGGCTATAAAGGAACTAAAGCACGGTCACATGACTTCAATTCACCACCGCTAAGCTAAAGGAGGCTAATGTTGGGCTATAAAGGAACTAAAGCACGGTCACATGACTTCACGTCACCACCGCTAAGCTAAAGGTGGCTAATGTTGGGCTATAGAGGAATACAGCACGGTCACATGACTTCACGTCACCACCGCTAAGCTAAAGGTGGCTAATGTTGGGCTACAAAGGAACTACAGCACGGTCACATGACTTCACGTCACCACCGCTAAGCTAAAGGAGGCTAATGTTGGGCTATAAAGGAACTACAGCACGGTCACATGACTTCACGTCTCCACCGCTAAGCTAAAGGAGGCTAATGTTGGGCTACAAAGGAACTACAGCACGGTCACATGACTTCACGTCACCACCGCTAAGCTAAAGGTGGCTAATGTTGGGCTACAAAGGAACTACAGCACGGTCACATGACTTCACGTCACCCACCGCTAAGCTAAAGGTGGCTAATGTTGGGCTATAAAGGAACTAAAGCACGGTCACATGACTTCACGTCACCACCGCTAAGCTAAAGGAGGCTAATGTTGGGCTATAAAGGAACCACAGCACGGTCACATGACTTCACGTCACCACCGCTAAGCTAAAGGAGGCTAATGTTGGGCTATAAAGGAACTACAGCACGGTCACATGACTTCACGTCACCACCGCTAAGCTAAAGGAGGCTAATGGTGGGCTATAAAGGAACCACAGCACGGTCACATGACTTCACGTCACCACCGCTAAGCTAAAGGAGGCTAATGTTGGGCTATAAGGAACTACAGCACGGTCACATGACTTCACGTCACCACCGCTAAGCTAAAGGTAGCTAATGTTGGGCTATAAAGGAACACAGCACGGTCACATGACTTCACGTCACCACCGCTAAGCTAAAGGAGGCTAATGTTGGGCTATAAGGAACTACAGCACGGTCACATGACTTCACGTCACCACCGCTAAGCTAAAGGAGGCTAATGTTGGGCTATAAAGGAACCACAGCACGGTCACATGACTTCACGTCACCACCGCTAAGCTAAAGGAGGCTAATGTTGGGCTATAAAGGAACTACAGCACGGTCACATGACTTCACGTCACCACCGCTAAGCTAAAGGAGGCTAATGTTGGCAATGAAGGAACTACAGCACGGTCACATGACTTCACGTCACCACCGCTAAGCTAAAGGTGGCTAATGTTGGGCTATAAAGGAACTACAGCACAGTCACATGACTTCACGTCACCACCGCTAAGCTAAAGGAGGCTAATGTTGGGCAATGAAGGAACTACAGCACGGTCACATGACTTCACGTCACCACCGCTAAGCTAAAGGTGGCTAATGTTGGGCTATAAGGAACTACAGCACAGCCACATGACTTCACGTCACCACCGCTAAGCTAAAGGAGGCTAATGTTGGGCTATAAAGGAACTACAGCACGGTCACATGACTTCACGTCTGTTTCTGTAGATTTCTCCTCCATGACGCCTCGTTAGTGTTTTTCATGTTCATGAGAGGAAGTTCTTATCGTGCGTCACACTCTGCTGCAGCTCACAGGAAACTATTCTTAGACTTACAATTTCTGCAGAAATGTGAATAAAAAAGAATCACTGACTCACAGCAGCTGATTGCACGTACAAACACACACACACACACACACACACACACACACACACACACACACACACACACACACACACACACACAACACACATCTGGTGATGTGTCTCCCACTGAGGCTTCGGAAAACTCTGTGTGTGTGTGTGTGTGTGTGTGTGTGTGTGGTGTGTGTGTGTGTGTGTGTGTGTGTGTGTGGTGTGTGTGTGTGTGTGTAACAGAAGCTGCCACTGTCTGCAGGACACCTGATCCCTCCTAGGGCATTCTGGGTTTTTTGTGGGATGGCCTGCAAAATATCTGCTGTGTGTGTGTGTGTGTGTGCGTGTGTTAATGTATGTGTGTGTGTGTGTGTGTGTGTGTGTGTGTGTGTGTGTCTATCTATTACCGCTAGCTAGTCAAAGTAGCAGCTAATAAAATACTAAAACAAGCTAACAACAAATAAACGATCCTAACACAACTAGTATGTTATCTAACATTATGCTAAAACAAAGCTAAGGAATATCAACTATTATAACCGCTATCTACATCAAGATAACGGTTTATAATAACATGCTAACACAAGCTAACAACCTATAACCAGTCTTAACCCCCAACTACATCAACCAAAACAGTATGTTATAAAAAATGTAAAACAAGCTGACTGCATATAACATGGTAACTGCTAGCACGTTATTTAACAAAATGCTATATGAAGCTAACGTGAAAGTTATAATCTGAAGTGCCAGCTAAATCCGACTAACGTTTATCTAATAGCATTCTAAAACAAGCTAACACTAGTGAACCTGTAACAGTTATCTAACATCATGCTATTAAAAGCTAACTGCGAATCACCAATGTTAGGCCTAGCATGTTATGGTAAACAAGCTAACAAAAGTTACACAATCGTAATTTGAAGCAACAGTTACGAGCATCATGCTAAATCAACACCACATGTGTTGTTGTTGTTGTTGTTGTTATATAATGTCTGTTCTGTACTGCAGGTTCCTAACCTGGTTCCTGGCTGTGAGTCCGGAGGAGAAGGAGTCGTGGATCCAGGTCCTGAATGCCGCCATCACACGAGCCAAGAACCGGATCCTGGACGAGGTACCTGATCTATATTTATATATCTATGTCTGTTCACTGAGACACACCTGGGGGGGGGGCGTATGGGAGGATTCATGAGAAACTCAGGAGGATTATTTCTCTCCGATTGGTGGTCAGAGGTAATAACAGTCTGAATGAAATGTGAGGGTCAGCTCTCGTCTGAACATCTGAATTTAAAGAGTCGGTTCTTCCTCTCTGTTAGAACGGCTCGTCTGTCGTCGATCTGAAACTTCACATAAAGTTTTTCATGTTTGATTTTAGGGTTAGGGTTAGTTTGAAGGAAGGGTCAGGCCGATTGTCGAACCTCAGATTGAGGAGGAACAATGCGGATTCCGTCCTGGTCGTGGAACGACGGATCAGCTTTTTACTCTCGCAAGGATCCTGGAGGGGGCCTGGGAGTATGCTTATCCGGTCTACATGTGTTTTGTAGACTTGGAGAAGGCGTATGACCGAGTTCCCAGGGAGTTACTGTGGGAGGTGCTGCAGGAGTATGGGGTGAGGGGGTCTCTACTCAGGGCCATCCAATCTCTGTACTCCCAAAGCGAGAGCTGTGTCCGGGTCCTCGGCAGTAAGTCGGACCCATTTCCGGTGAGGGTTGGCCTCCGCCAGGGCTGCGCTTTGTCACCGATCCTGTTTTAATATACATGGATAGGATTTCGAGGCGTAGTCGTGGGGGGGGGGGTCTGCAGTTCGGTGGACTAAGGATTGCACCACTGCTTTTTGCAGATGATGTGGTTCTAATGGCTTCATCGGTCTGCGACCTTCAGCACTCACTGGATCGGTTCGCAACCGAGTGTGAAGCGGCTGGGATGAGGATCAGCACCTCCAAATCTGAGGCCATGGTTCTCAGCAGGAAACCGATGGACTGTCCACTCCAAGTAGGGAATGAGTCCTTACCCCAAGTGAAGGAGTTCAAGTATCTCGGGGTCTTGTTCTCGAGTGAGGGAACAATGGAGCGTGAGATGGGCCGGAGAATCGGAGCAGCGGGAGCGGTACTGCAGTCGCTTTACCGCACCGTTGTGACGAAAAGAGAGCTGAGCCAGAAGGCAAAGCTCTCTGTCTACCGGGCCATTTTCGTTCCTACCCTCACCTATGGTCATGAAGGATGGGTCATGACCGAAAGAACGAGATCGCGGATACAAGCGGCCGAGATGGGTTTTCTCCGCAGGGTGGCTGGCGTCTCCCTTAGGGATAAGGTGAGAAGTTCAGTCATCCGGGAGGGACTCGGAGTTGAACCGCTCCTCCTTCGCGTCGAAAGGAGCCAGTTGAGGTGGTTCGGGCACCTAGTAAGGATGCCACCTGGGCGCCTCCCTAGGGAGGTGTTCCAGGCACGTCCAGCTGGGAGAGACCAAGGGGTAGACCTAGGACCAGGTGGAGGGATTATATCTCTTCGCTGGCCTGGGAGCGCCTTGGGATCCCCCAGTCAGAGCTGGTTGATGTGGCCAGGGAAAAGAAAGTTTGGGGCTCTCTGCTGGAACTGCTACCCCCGCGACCCGACCACGGATAAGCGGGAGAAGATGGATGGATGGATGGATGTTTGATTTTAGAAACAATTTCCTGTGAGCTCCGTTATCTCTGTAACAGGAAGTGTGGGTTAGGGTCAGTGGCGCCAGAAGGGGGGGGGCCAGGAGGGGCCATGGCCCCTGTGGTGGAGGTGCTGGAGGTGCTGGAGGTGCTGGAGGTGCTGCAGGTGCTGGAGGTGCTGCAGGTGCTGGAGGTGCTGCAGGTGCTGCAGGTGCTGGAGGTGCTGCAGGTGCTGGAGGTGCTGCAGGTGCTGGAGGTGCTGCAGGTGCTGGAGGTGCTGAGGTGCTGCAGGTGCTGGAGGTGCTGGGGGTGCTGGGGTGCTGCGGGTGCTGGAGGTGCTGCGGGTGCTGGAGGTGCTGGGGGTGCTGCGGGTGCTGCGGGTGCTGCAGGTGCTGGAGGTGCTGGGTGCTGGGGTGCTGGAGGTGCTGGAGGTGCTGCGGGTGCTGGAGGTGCTGCGGGTGCTGGGGGTGCTGCGGGTGCTGGAGGTGCTGGAGGTGCTGCAGGTGCTGGAGGTGCTGGAGGTGCTGCGGTGCTGGAGGTGCTGGGGTGCTGGAGGTGCTGCGGTGCTGCGGGTGCTGGGGTGCTGCGGTGCTGGAGGTGCTGCGGGTGCTGGGGTGCTGCGGGTGCTGGAGGTGCTGCGGGTGCTGGAGGTGCTGCAGGTGCTGGAGGTGCTGCAGGTGCTGCAGGTGCTGGAGGTGCTGCAGGTGCTGGAGGTGCTGCAGGTGCTGGAGGTGCTGCAGGTGCTGGAGGTGCTGCAGGTGCTGGAGGTGCTGCAGGTGCTGCAGGTGCTGGAGGTGCTGCAGTGCTGGAGGTGCTGCAGGTGCTGGAGGTGCTGCAGGTGCTGGTGCTGCAGGTGCTGGAGGTGCTGCAGGTGCTGGAGGTGCTGCAGGTGCTGGAGGTGCTGGAGGTGCTGGAGGTGCTGCAGGTGCTGGAGTGCTGCAGGTGCTGGAGGTGCTGCAGGTGCTGGAGGTGCTGGAGGTGCTAGTGCACCATTGAAATGCCACTGTCAATGTGGTTTGGAGAATCGGACTTATCCCGGTGTGCACTGGTGTATTCTGGAGAATGAGGAAGGAGGAAGAGGAAGAGAAGGAAGAAGAGGAGAAAGATGAGGGAGAGGAACATTTTGTGCCTTATGTTACGTTACGGCTCTGGGGCTATAACATAACCGGAGAGTCGAGACGAGGTTTGACAATATAACAATCGTTTATTTAATAATAAACTAAATGAGCGAAACCAGCAACAGGTCCCCGAGGCTGGCACGGAGAGAGTGCCCAAGCAGTGAGAGCGAGACGTATCCGGCTTGGCTCCTCTTGTATTCTTCCAGCAGGTGTCGCTCATCCGGCACTGGAACCTGCAATCACCCACAAACACACACACGAACAGACGGCACCGCCACGTGGTGTGGGGGGGTCGTCACACTTACAATAAAGGAACTTATTTAAATGAAGCTGTATTTGTCTTTTTAAAAGGAAAGAACAACTAGCATATATAAAAAAAACAATAAATCACCTAACACATGTATACATAACACAAAACAAGTTCTTTTAAATGTTGTAAAACGTAAAAAAGTAAAATGTTAACTATCCGTATTATATTCACTTCAGATGAATAGTATCAGAAAATGTAAAATAAGAAACCAAAGTATATCAGGAGGTGATTCTCTCTTGTTTTCATCTAGTCTATTCTTTACAATTACATTCTTGGTTTTGGTGGGCCCCCCAATGAAACATGTCTGGAGGCGCCACTGGTTAGGGTGTCTCACACTGCAGCTGCTCAACGTTTCCACCAGTCAATACTGTGATCAATACACACACACACACACACACACACACACACACCACACACACACACAACACACACCACACACACACACACCACACACACACACACACACACACACACACACACACACACACACACACACACACACACACACACACACACACACACACACACACACACACAAACACATACCAGGATCGATTGGATTTTCCGACACTCAGAAAAAAGATAAAAATAATCTGTAAAATCAATTAGATGTTTTGTGACGAGTGTGAGACCACTTTAACCTGTCTGTCTGTCTCTCTGCCTGTCTGTCTGTCTCTCTTCCTGCCTGCCTGTCTGTCTGTCTCTCTGCCTGCCTGCCTGTCCTGTCTGTCTGTCTGTCTGTCTGGCTCTCTGTCTGTCTGTCTGTCTGTGTGTGTGTCTGTCTCTCTCTGTCTGTGTGTCTGTCTGTTGTCTCTCTGTCTGTCTGTCTCTCTGTCTGTCTCTCTGTCTGTCTTCTCTCTGTCTGTCTCTCTGTCTCTCTCTACTGTCTGTGTGTCTGTCTGTCTGTCTGTCTGTCTTCAGGTGACTGTAGAAGACGCTCACCTGTCTCACCTGACTCGAGATCGAGTAAAGATCCCTCAGGCCCGCCGCCTGCCGACCAGAGGACACCTGCTGGCCGTGGTCGGTATCACAGTTAGTAAACAACATGCTATCACAAGCTAACATGTGACAGTTAATAAACAACATGCTAACACAAGCTAACATGTGACAGTTAGTAAACAACATGCTAACACAAGCTAACATGTGACAGTTAGTAACAACATGCTAACACAAGCTAACATGTGACAGTTAGTAAACAACATGCTAAAACAAGCTAACATGTGACAGTTAGTAAACAACATGCTAACACAAGCTAACATGTGACAGTTAGTAAACAACATGCTAACACAAGCTAACATGTGACTGTTAGTAAACAACATGCTAACACAAGCTAACATGTGACAGTTAGTAAACACATGCTAACACAAGCTAACATGACTGTTAGTAAACAACATGCTAACACAAGCTAACATGTGACAGTTAGTAAACAACATGCTAACACAAGCTAACATATGACAGTTAGTAAACAACATGCTAACACAAGCTAACATGTGACAGTTGGTAAACAACATGCTAACACAAGCTAACATATGACAGTTAGTAAACAACATGCTAACACAAGCTAACATGTGACAGTTAGTAAACAAATGCTATTGACAGCTAACTACATACAACAACTTCTGTTAGCATGTTCTTATCTCTTTGGGTCCTCCCCCCTTAGGCCTCCTCCTCTGACGGGGCTCTGACTCTGGACATGATCCGGAGGACGACCCCCTCTCGGACCCCCGCCCCCCCTCTCTGCCTGCGCTGAGGCTTCTGGGAATCTCATAGCCTCCCGAGGGAGGTGCAGAGTCCTGGTGGGGAAGAAGAGCCGCTGCGCCTCCATTGAGCAGACCTGACCCCCAAGGACCACAAAGACCACAAAGACCCCAAAGACCCCAAAGACCCCAAAACCACAAAGACCCCAAAGACAACAAAGACCCCAAAGACCACAAAGACCCCAAAAACCACAAAGACCCCAAAGACCCCAAAGACCACAAAGACCCCCGATGGTGGCCCGGCTGCAGGAGCTGATCGTCCAGAAGCTGCAGACACGGAGAGGATGCTGACGGAGGTCCGGGGAGGGGCAGGGCTCCGGGGAGGGGCGGGGGTCCGGGGGCGGAGGCAGAGAGGATCCTGATGGAGGCCACGGAGACCTGGAGTCAGGCGAGGGACTCCTGCAGGAGGTGAAGGAGCTCCAGGACCTGTACCGCAGCTGTGAGGCTTTACATCAGGGGGGTGTCAATCATACAGGAACTACAATACCCACAACGCCTCTGTGCCTGGCCTGTACCTGCAGCTGGACCCTCCCTCGCTGTGAGGCTTTACCTACAAACATACAGGAACTACAATACCCACAACGCCTCTGTGCCTGGACCTGTACCTGCAGCTGGACCCTCCCTCGCTGTGAGGCTTTACCTACAAACATACAGGAACTACAATACCCACAACGCCTCTGTGCCTGGACCTGTACCTGCAGCTGGACCCTCCCTCACTGTGAGGCTTTACATACAAACATACAGGAACTACAATACCCACAATGCATCTGTGCCTGACCAGACTGTGATTGAGATTCTGTCTGAACCAGAGGGGAAGACTTCGATAAGAGACTCCCACGGCATTTAGAGGGGGCTCACTTCACAGACCTCCTTTAGAACGATGCAGGAGGATCTCCGGGTGTGTGGAGGTCAGGTTCAGGATCTATTGATTAATCATGGGAAAAACTGTTTAAACCCTCCTCTTCCTCTCCTCCTCCTCTTCTTCCTCTTGAACCGCTGAGCTGGGCTCAGGTTTTTGGACTCTTTAAGAAACAGAAACTATGCACGCTGCATGAAACAGCCTCCTCTAAACTCTTCCTCCTCTTCTCCTCTTCTGAATTGTTTTTATGCGCAGGTAGAAATGTATGAATCCTCAGAAACCGCTGAATAAACTTCAGTCTCTTTTTTATCCTCTCAGATCAGTGCTAACAGTGCTAACAGTGCTAAAAGGCTAACAGTGCTTACAGTGCTTACAGTGCTAACAGTGCTAACAAGCTAACAGTGCTTACAGTGCTTACAGTGCTAACAGTGCTAACAGTGCTAACAGAGCTAAAAGTGCTTACAGTGCTTACAGTGCTAACAGTGCTAGAGAACAATAGAGAAATACATCTAAATGTAGCTGATAAGCTAACCAAGCCAACAATCATTAGCTGGAATAGCTAGCAATAGGCGCTTTCACACCGGAGTACTTTTCCCAGTATAGTTCCGATAGTTCTTGAAATGTTGTGTTCACACCAAAAAGATCTGGAACTAGAACTTAGTTCATGAGAACCTTTTTACCCCCTTTTCAGTCCCTGCTAGAGAGCAGGTACATTCATGGGAGAAAAGGTTCCCATTTCTGATTGGCTGGGCGGATTGCAAACCACGCCCCGTAAAACTCTGAAAAGTTTTGTGAAGCCGCAAATTGTATTTGCTGGCATTAGCATTATTAGCATTAGCCCCGCGCACCAACGGAGAGAGACTAACTTATGGCAACACAAAAGAAAACATGGGAGCGGTGGAGATGAAGAGGTGTCGACGTTCTGGCGATTTACTCGGAAGGCTTCAGTAGAAGCTGCTGGGAGTCCCAGCAGCTTCTACTGAAGCCAGTCCCCAACTCCGGGGACTTCCGGCCGGGACTTCGGGTGGCAGTATACGCCGTGAAGTTGTTTGCGGCCTGCCAGTAAACCCAAAGCAGAAGAAGAAGAAGAAGTGACGTCAGTCGCTTCATTTGCCTAATCCTCCCTCAGGGAAAAGTACTCCGGTGTGAACGCGATCTGTACTTAGTTCATCAAACTTAGTACGGCAAAGTACTTGGTGTGAAAGCGCCTCATGATACACGATAATACTTTGTCGTCAGATCAAGTCTGTAAAGAAAAAGCTCCACGTGGAATAACAACAACAAATTGTAGAGAAAAATATTTAACATCAGAATATCTGCTAATGCTAATGTAGCATCCTGGCTACGGGATGATACGCATTAGCTACCAGCTAACAGCTAACTGAGCTAATGCTAAACCTTGATTAGGCTAATTATCTTTATTTAGCAAGCAAACGGCACACAGCTCCTAAAGTTTAAATAAGGAGAATCTCTGCTGTAGTTTAAAACTTTAAAATAATAATCAGGTAAATACAGATTCACTCGCCACGCTAAACCGTTTCTCTGTTCCTGGTGTTCGTCTCAGCTCTGATCTGAGAGGACTACAAGGACCTGAGCCGGCAGGAAACTATTTTTATAAAGACTTAGCCTATTAGTATATACTGTAGCCTATTCCTGTAGTGTGGTGTGTGTCTGTGAGAGAGAGAGAGAGAGAGAGAGAGAGAGAGAGAGAGAGAGCGAGAGAGAGAGAGAGAGAGAGAGAGAGAGAGAGAGAGAGAAGAGAGAGAGAGAGAGAGAGGAGAGAGAGAGAGAGAGAGAGAGAGAGAGTGTGTCTGTGTGAGAGAGAGAGAGAGAGAGTGAGTGTGTGTGTCTGTGTGAGAGAGAGAGAGTGTGTGTGTCTGTGTGAGAGAGAGAGTGTGTGTGTCTGTGTGAGAGAGAGAGTGTGTGTGTGTCTGTGTGAGAGAGAGAGAGTGTGTGTGTCTGTGTGAGAGAGTGTGGTGTGTCTGTGGTGAGAGAGAGAGTGTGTGTCTGTGAGAGAGAGAGTGCGTGTGTCTGTGTGAGAGAGAGTGTGTGTGTCTGTGTGTGAGAGAGAGAGTGTGTGTGTCTGTGTGAGAGAGAGAGTGTGTGTGTCTGTGTGTGAGAGAGAGTGTGTGTCTGTGTGTGAGAGAGAGTGTCTGTGTGAGAGAGTGTCTGTGTGTGTGTGTGTGTGTGTGTGAGAGAGAGAGAGTGTGTGTGTCTGTGTGTGAGAGAGTGTGTGTGTGTGTCAGAGCGGATCTCGTTGAGCGTCTTCCTGTTCCTGTCTTGTGAACTTCCCTTTCTGTGCTGCAGCCTTAAACCCCAGAGGATCATGGGAGATGTAGTCTGGGAGAGATGTGAAGCTGTGAGTTCATGTGCTAAAATAAAAACTTGCAAACTGAAACCTGAATGTCTCAATGAACTGTTAACGATGTGTGTGAGTGGGGGGTCAGTCATGTGACCTCTGAGGCAAAACTGACTGCTTTACATCCAGCAGGTTACCATGGAGACGGGAAAGGCCAGGTGTGGGGGGCGGAGCCTGAGCACCTGAGAGACAAATCAAAACAAAACTATTGAAATAAAACACACACACACACACACACACACGTCAATTAGATATTAGATTACATCATCTGTGTGTGTGTTATCAACAGAATAAAATCATTTTATTGTTACTTTAGATAAAGTGTTACTAAAAGCTTTAGAGTGTGTGTACACAGTGACGGTATAACATACTGTACATACATACTGTATATACAGTATGTATATACAGTATGTATATACGTACTGTATATACATACTGTATATACATACTGTATATACAGTATGTATATACGTACTGTATATACAGTATGTATATACAGTATGTATATACGTACTGTATATACAGTATGTTATACAGTATGTATATACAGTACGTATATACAGTATGTATATACATACTGTATATACATACTGTATATACATACTGTATTACGTACTGTATATACATACTGTATATACAGTATGTATATACGTACTGTATATATATACTGTATATACATACTGTATATATATACTGTATATACAGTATGTATATACAGTATATATATACGTACTGTAGATACATACTGTATCTACAGTATGTATATACAGTACGTATATACAGTATGTATATACGTACTGTATATAATACTGTATATATATATTTAGTCGTCAGCATGGATTTCATTGAGTTATTTTCTCACAGACAGGAATATTTAGGATCACTTCTTCATGTTCTCCCCGGTCCTCCACAGCTCTGTGGCGCCACCAGCTGGTGAACACATGAAATAACACCTGATCAATAACAGCAGGCTCACCTGTAAACAATGTGATTAAAGGAGACTCCTCTCATCTCATTGATCTGCAGCATCTTCATTTGAACTAAGAGAAGAGAGACTGCAGAGTATTCATAACAGGCATTGATTGTCTTTAGGAGTTACAGCAACACTGAGTTTCATGGCGAGGATCTGTCTCCATGGCAACGGTGTATGCTGACACCCCATAATTAGAGGAGTCGAGGAGGGAAATGAGAGAATTGAGAAACCTTCCTGGACTTCATTAGAAAACACATTTCATTTTGTTGTTATCGGTAAATAAGAAACTTCTCTGTGTTTCATCCGTTTTTTATTGAAAACACAGAAAAAAGACGGGAATAAAAAAATAAAATGAACTCGAGAGGTCATGATTCACAACAGAGAGAGGCCGGTCTATTTACAGAGGCAGGGCAGCCGAGGATCATGGTAATGTATCCTCTCAGAGTAAAGCTGAGAGGACGTCGGCCAATGAGAACTAGGATAAAAAAACTGTTTTGGGTAAAATCTAAAAGGTCTGAGTTTGGTAGAGAGGAAACGATCGGCCAATCACATCGCAGCTGACTTGATCACATGACAGTCTGCGGCCCTGAGGGTCAGAGGTCACCGGAGCGGGTGTTCATTATTCATCATCGTCATCGTCACCTTCGTCTTCTGCTTCCCTCTTCCTCTTCTCTCCCTGAGCCTCCGCAGCATCTGACAGGAAACAGCACATTAAAGCTTCCTCTTCATCAGCTTCCCATCATCATCCTCAGGGAACATTTGACTTATTAATAATTCAAACTTATTTAAACTGAAAACAAACCTCCGTCTTCCTCCTCCTCGTCTTCTCCTCTTCAACGTAGTCTCCGTCATCCTCCTCGTCCTGAGAGACACAAGCATGTTACACACACACACACCCAGCTACAGACAGACAGACACACACACACACACACACACACACAGCTACCGAACCCACACACCCCACACACACACTAACTCACCTGGATGCCTTCCTTCATCAGGTAGGGACAGCCCCACCTCCCCCTCCTCCACCTCTGAGCTCTCATCATCGTCTTCATCATCATCGTCATCATCGTGTACATGGGGACCGGCCACATCATCATCATCGTCATCTTCCTCATCTGGAAATTAATCATAATTTAGTTTTTCTAAAACCTTTTCCTGAAAATCTAAAACCTTTTCCTGAAAATCTAAAACTTTTGACTATTTTTCATTAAATTCAAATTCTCTCACTTTTTCAGAAAAAAAAAAATCAATGTTCTTACTTTTTTCTGAAAAACCGCACATTTCAGATTTTTTTACTCAATCTCCACATTTTAACTTTTTTTCTGGAAATCTCAGGGAAAGTCACAGCAGCTTCGTGCCATGAATCCTATTTCCCCCGGGATATCTGACCATGGTAAACGACAAAACAACAACAACAACAACAACAGCAGCAGCAGCGGTCTGACCGTTGGAGTCGGGCAGCTCGTTGTCCTGCGGGTCGTACCCGTCCAGGTACTTGATCTGAGGGAGCAGCTGGAACACGCTCGGCCTGTACTCCTGCAGAGAGGAGACCTCACAGCTGTACAGGTCCAGACTCTTCAGGTGCTTCAGACTCTGCTGCAGAACCACAGGGGAACACGGAGAACAGGTGATGAGCAGGAGAACAGGTGAGGATAGGAGAACAGGTGAGGATAGGAGAACAGGTGAGGAGCAGGAGAACAGAGGAGAACAGGTGAGGAGCAGGAGAACACAGGAGAACAGGTGAGGAGCAGGAGAACACAGGAGAACAGGTGAGGAGCAGGAGAACACAGGAGAACAGGTGAGGAGCAGGAGAACAGAGGAGAACAGGTGAGGATAGGAGAACACAGGTGAGAACAGGTGATGAGCAGGAGAACAGGTGAGGAGCAGGAGAACAGGTGATGAGCAGGAGAACAGGTGAGGAGCAGGAGAACAGGTGAGGAGCAGGAGAACAGGTGAGGAGCAGGAGAACAGGTGAGGAGCAGGAGAACAGGTGAGGAGCAGGAGAACAGGTGAGGAGCAGGAGAACAGGTGAGGAGCAGGAGAACAGGTGATGAGCAGGAGAACAGGTGATGAGCAGGAGAACAGGTGAGAGCAGGAGACAGGTGAGGAGCAGGAAACAGGTGAGGAGCAGGAGAACAGGTGAGGAGCAGGAGAACAGGTGAGGAGCAGGAGAACAGGTGATGAGCAGGAGAACAGGTGATGAGCAGGAGAACAGGTGATGAGCAGGAGAACAGGTGAGGAGCAGGAGAACAGGTGATGAGCAGGAGAACAGGTGAGGAGCAGGAGAACAGGTGATGAGCAGGAGAACAGGTGATGAGCAGGAGAACAGGTGATGAGCAGGAGAACAGGTGGAGCAGGAGAACAGGTCATGAGCAGGAGAACAGGTGAGGAGCAGGAGAACAGGTGATGAGCAAGAGAACAGGTGAGGAGCAGGAGAACAGGGGAGGAGCAGGAGAACAGGTGATGAGCAGGAGAACAGGTGAGGAGCAGGAGAACAGGTGAGGAGCAGGAGAACAGGTGAGGAGCAGGAGAACAGGTGAGGAGCAGGAGAACAGGTCATGAGCAGGAGAACAGGTGATGAGCAGGAGAACAGGTGAGGAGCAGGAGAACAGGTGAGGAGCAGGAGAACAGGTGATGAGCAGGAGAACAGGTGATGAGCAGGAGAACAGGTGAGGAGCAGGAGAACAGGTCATGAGCAGGAGAACAGGTGATGAGCAGGAGAACAGGTGAGGAGCAGGAGAACAGGTGAGAGCAGGAGAACAGGTGAGGAGCAGGAGAACAGGTGAGGAGCAGGAGAACAGGTGAGGAGCAGGAGAACAGGGAGGAGCAGGAGAACAGGGAGGAGCAGGAGAACAGGGAGGAGCAGGAGAACAGGTGAGGAGCAGGAGAACAGGTGATGAGCAGGAGAACAGGTGAGGAGCAGGAGAACAGGTCATGAGCAGGAGAACAGGTGAGGAGCAGGAGAACAGGTGAGGAGCAGAGAACAGGTGAGGAGCAGGAGAACAGGTGAGGAGCAGGAGAACAGAGGCCTGTACTATGAAGCCAGATTTCTCTTAGCTAACTTCAGGGAAAACTCTGGGTTTCCGGTCCTACGACGCTGGTTCTCTTCTTAGCGGGCTAGATCTCCATGGTACTGATGCCGAGCGGCTAACCTGGTCCGGAGCAGGTTAGGTTGCAGGCTAAGATCAACTCAGTGAAAGCACCGCCTGCTGACCAATCAGAGCTCAGTGTGCGGAGTTTAAAGCGATCAAGTCATTACAGGAGAAAGGAAATACAGGAAAACTGCCGTTGCAGGAAAGACGGCCGGCAAAAATCACCGACTGTGAACGTGAACATGAATAGAATATCACCTCCCATCTTCAGAGCAATCTGACTATTAAACATTAGCGTTAAGAAAGCTAACTTAAAGGGGACCTATCATGCAAAATGCACTTTGTACGTTTTTATACATGAATATGTGTCCCGGTGTGTCAGGGAACTCACCAAGTGTCAGAAAACACAACCCTCTCTCTTTTCCTCCGTACCCCAAATCTCTAAAAACGGGGCTGCAACGGATCTGATCCAGATTTGAATTCTTTTCTACGTCACAAAAGTGGTGCTCCGCTTAGTGGTCAACTCTCCACCTATCAGGGGAATGTGGGGTTGGCCACGGCCGGCCATTGCCGCTCAAAAGCGCTGGAGACGCTGTAGTACATATGCCAGGCCTGTAATGCGCTGTAGTCTGCCACAAAGCAGCGAAGACTTCCCTTGCATGGTTGCCATGGTTGCCCTTCTGTTTATTCTCGCTGTGGCTCTTTTTCTCCCTCCCCGTGGAGGCAAGCGCTGTCTGCTCTCCGGTAGTCCACCAGCAGATGACAAACACCCACCTCTCCGCCTCTTCCAAGGGACGAGGGGACCGTGCGGCAGAGTTTCAGTTAGTTTTTTTTTCCACCGGTCAACATGTCCGTTAAAGTTAAATCTTCCGGACAACATTAGAAAAGTGCCGTCAGAGGTTCTTTGTTATTTATTGAGCTTTAAAAACAAATGAATAACGACTCTATATAATAATATATAAGAATAAAACACGGAGGACGGAGATCTCTTTTTCTCCCCTCTTCTGACAGCCCAGCAGCTGATCAGAGCGCGCCCCTCTCCTGCAGGGGGGCGCGGTCAGCTGCAGCTCACAGAATCAGCCCCTGCAAAAACAGGGCTGGAAAGAGCAAATAGAGCAAATGAGGCATGGCTAAAATGCAGGATCTGTTGGTATTTTGAAAAATATATAGGTATGGCCCTACAACATATTGTTCAAATATAGCATGATATGTCCCCTTTAAATATCTGCCACAACACAAGTAACCGGATCAAAGTAACATTACGTACAGTCCACTGTGAGTGCAGACGTGGATGTGTCCCATTATCATTCATATCACATCATATCACATCATAATGTATCATATATCTCCTTATCTGAGTCAGCTGAGCCGTATCTGGCCGTGCAACACTCACAGTGTCACATACTGTCTGCAGAAGGATTATTTTAAGCACACACATTAAGTTGAGGAAACACTCGAGTCAAATGTAATGAAAGTCAGATCGTGTCTTAGACGCGTGATATCATAACCTGTTAATGGACGCATTCAAACACTTGTTTTGTTACCAGCTGTATTCACCTGCAGGTTGCAGCTATGTGGCTTTGATCCTGGATCAAGTGTTTAAGTCATGGATGTTTAAAGTTTAACGTCTTCATATTTGTCTAATATTATAGTTAGTATGGTAGTATCAGTTAGTATGACGCTAGTATGACGCTGCGCTGTCAGTACTCCATGTTTGTGATTGGTCAAATGTTGCTAACCCCTCCCCTTTCATGTGAACGCGCACCTAACTAGATAGGGCACGGCTGGCTTGAGCAATCCACTTGATAACCAGCGTCGTAGGACCGTTTAGTGAGAGCGCGTATGTTTTGGATTAGGCCAACCGGCTAACTCAAACATATCCAGGTTATGTTGAACCGGCTTCGTAGTACAGGCCTCTGGTGAGGAGCAGGAGAACAGGTGAGGATAGGAGAACAGGTGAGGATAGGAGAACAGGTGAGGATAGGAGAGCAGGTGAGGAGCAGGAGAACAGGTGAGGATAGAGAACAGGTGAGGATAGGAGAACAGGTGAGGATAGGAGAACAGGTGAGGAGCAGGAGAACAGGTGAGGATAGGAGAACAGGTGAGGATAGGAGAACAGGTGAGGAGCAGGAGAACAGGTGAGGAGCAGGAGAACAGGTGAGGATAGGAGAACAGGTGAGGATAGGAGAACAGGTGAGGATAGGAGAACAGGTGAGGAGCAGGAGAACAGGTGAGATAGGAGAACAGGTGAGGATAGGAGAACAGGTGAGGATAGGAGAACAGGTGAGGATAGGAGAACAGGTGAGGATAGGAGAACAGGTGAGGATAGGAGAACAGGTGAGGATAGGAGAACAGGTGAGGAGCAGGAGAACAGGTGAGGAGCAGGAGAACAGGTGAGGATAGGAGAACAGGTGAGGAGCAGGAGAACAGGTGAGGAGCAGGAGAACAGGTGAGGATAGATGCAATAAGAAATAATCAGCTCTTCTTAAGGTGAACTGAACTCTCCTTAAGGTGGACTGAACTCTCCTTAAGGTGGACTGAGCCCTCCTTAAGGTGGACTGAACTCTCCTTAAGGTGGACTGAACTCTCCTTAAGGTGGACTGAGCCCTTCTTAAGGTGGACTGAACTCAAGGTGGACTGAACTCTCCTTAAGGTGGACTGAACTCTCCTTAAGGTGGACTGAGCCCTTCTTAAGATGGACTGAACTCTCCTTAAGGTGGACTGAGCCCTTCTTAAGGTGGACTGTGTGAGTTTCCTCACCAGCGTCTTGATGCTGCTCAGCTCCTTGATCTTGTTCCCGCTCAGGTTCAGGTACGTCAGGTTGGGACATTTCTCTACCAGCGAGTCCAGATCTCCAGAGATCAGGTTATCACTCACTTCCAGCTGAAACACACACACACAGACACACGTTATAAATAAATCACAGGTAAGAAAGGAAGTAGTCATCATATACAGAGCATTTGGTCCAACTAGTTCCTGAACAGTGTCCTTCACATGCTGATATACAAGAGAGGGAGTTACACAGTCACAAGATGGAGGAATACCAGTTCTTCTAGGTAATCATATATCCTGCCATGTACAAAATACTGAGTTTTTTTCCAAAATGTTGGCTTTTTCTCAAAATCTCAAAATGCTGACTTTTTCTAAAAATTCGGACTTCCTCAACATTTTTATTTTTTTCTCCAAATATCTGATTTCTTCTCCAAAATCACCAAATTCTGACTTTATCTCCAAATTCTGACTTTTTCTCAAAATCTCCAAATTCTGACTTTTTATCAAAATCTCCAAATTCTGACTAGTTCCTGAACAGTGTCCTTCACATGCTGATATCCAAGAGAGGGAGTTACACAGTCACAAGATGGAGGAAGAGAAAGCAGTATTCAATGTTTACTTCAGATTAGCTCCACGTCAGAAATGATCATGCTTGTCATCTGTCTCTCTCCATAGAGGCTGAATCATCATGTTAATCACATAGCTATCATATGCCTCAAACAGTCCTGATGCTCTTCTAGGAATCAGACATCCTGTCATGTTCACAGCTACAGTTGGGATACCTTTGTTATCATGCTACTCATGTTGGAGGAGGACCTCATTCACACCAACGGTGTTTCAGGGCCGGTTCGGAGCTGGAGCTTGAAAAGCACCGGGTTTTCCTGTTCACACCGCAGCGGAGCAGCCTCTTAGCTCCGGAATCCGGTTCGTTTCAAGCACCAAAAAATTCTCCGGCTAGAGCAAAAGCACCGCATACGTCACGCTTACGTCGAGGCGGGGGCGGGGGCAGGGGCGGGATCAACTCCTGAACAACAACACAAAGCCCGCGTTTTATCCAGTTTGTACACAACGATGGAGAAACTCAACAAGCAGCAGTGGTCCACTGAAGAGACCAGCTACTACTGGGAATCTGGTCTTCCGAAGAGGTACAGAGGAAGCTGGAGGGGAGCACGCGGTCCAAAGCAATTCTCCAACAATTGCAGAAAGAGATGGCAACCGCTGGTTTTTACAAAACCAAAACGAGTAGCGCTTCAACACAATCGGCCATTGTTGTTGTTGTCGGTGTGAGCTATGAGGGGTTTCCGCGCGGTTTGGCTTTATGAAGCAGGCACGCAAACGGTTACGTCATGACGCAAACGAGGACGCAATGACGCAGCACCAGTCGGGCTCTGAGCGGTGTGAAAAGAGCCGGAGCTAAACCTGAAAAGCTCTAGCACGGAGCTTGAACCGGAGTTGCGTTGGTGTGAATGAGGTATCAGTAACGTTGATGCGTACCTTGCTGAGTTTGGGCAGAGCAGGCAGCTTGGACAGCGAGCTGAGCCCCACGTTCACCATGCTGAGGATCTCCAGCTCCGAGTACTCCTCCGTCAGACCCTCCACCTCCCCGTCGCTGGAGCGGCAGTTATCCACCACCAGCTCTGCCACCTGGACAACAACAACAACAGGGAGTCATGTGAGCACAACAACAACAACAGGAGTCATGTGTTAACAACAACAACAACAGGAAGTCATGTGAGCACAACAACAGGGAGTCATGTGAGCACAACAACAACAACAACAACAGGGAGTCATGTGAGCATTAGGAAAACCGCTATAAAAATCCCATGTATTATTATTATCTACAACAAGAAAACATTTGCTAAAAGTAGAAGTACTCAGGTCTTGTACTTGAGTAAAAGTAGAAGTACTCAGGTCTTGTACTTGAGTAAAAGTAGAAGTACTCAGATCTGGTACTTGAGTAAAAGTAGAAGTACTCAGGTCTTGTACTTGAGTAAAAGTAGAAGTACTCAGGTCTTGTACTTGAGTAAAAGTAGAAGGACTCAGATCTGGTACTTGAGTAAAAGTAGAAGTACTCCGGTCTTGTACTTGAGTAAAAGTAGAAGTACTCAGATCTGGTACTTGAGTAAAAGTAGAAGTACTCAGATCTGGTACTTGAGTAAAAGTAGAAGTACTCAGATCTGGTACTTGAGTAAAAGTAGAAGTACTCAGATCTGGTACTTGAGCAGGGTATCCCACACAGACTTTACTTGGGCACCCAGGTATATTAACGTCCACCAAAGTATATTTCGCGACCCATTATTTTTAAATGTATCCGCCCGCAAGCACGACGCCAACTGCGATCGATTAACTACCCCTCCTGTACCTGTTCGCTCTGCTGTATAATACATATTATATATTTTTGGGAAAATCTCACAATTCTGTTAAATTCTAAAAAAACACTGTTGTAAAATTGATATTTTCAGAAAAGAGTGAATGATGAGAGCAGGTTAGCTTCGGCCTCATGGACCGAACTCCCCTCAGAAAACACTTCAAAGTTATTCAACTTGGATTCTGAACAAATCAATATTTGTTCAGTAAATCTTAAAATCCTAACGAATCTAAAAGAATGACTTTTGATCGGGCCTAAAACCCGCCCCCTCTTGCGTCTCTCTCCTAATTCTGACGACATAAGGAATCGTTTTTTTCCTCAAAATTCAGGCTTTTTTCTAAGAATGGTGAATTAAAGTCAGAACTACTTCTTTTAGTTTTTTACTTTTGGTCACATCCCGTTCAATGGTGACCAACATGACGTCACGGGAGCTGTAGTACCACCGTGTGGCCGCTAGGGACACCCAGGAAGTGCTCCGGACTCTGAGGAAAATATTCGTTGTGTCTGTCACTACCCGATTTGCAGCCCTGCCCTATCTGCAGTGCGCATGTGCGAGATGGTCCGCCATATTTGACAACTACATACGGCAACTCTAATAGGACACTTGACACAGTGGCGTTTGGCAAAGCAGAAAAAGAACACTAAAAAAACAAAACAAGATTAATCTGAACGAGAGAGATGACTTATTATTACAACGTGACTTCACAATTATTTAACAACTCCTTTTATTGGGCCATTTTATTGGGTTAAGTACATTGTCATAATAAGTGAGAAATGGATTTAACTTCTGTTAGACAGCTATCATACATACTGAAGAAATATTGACTGTGTAGTTAGGGTTAGGGTTTATTTAGTTACAAAAAAATTATCAACCGATTTACAGACGTCTCTTTCCCAATGTTAGTCAATGGGAAAAAGTGTTTTGGGCCGGGTGACGTCAGGGACTGATACGGATGTTGCAGTACCGCCGTTTGGACACTAGGAATGTTGGGCACAGAGTCCGGCGCATTTCCTGGTGGCTTGGTCCAAACGGCGGTACTACGACTTCCGTATCAGTCCGTGACGTCACTGGGCCCCGAAAGACTTTTTCCCATTGACTAACATTGGGAAAGAGACGTCTGTAAATCAGTGGATGATTGTTTTTAAACTAAATAAACTACCCAGTGGGTATGAATCATTAGGTCCTTAAAGTTGTAAAATGCACTAAAAGCCGAATCCAGAGTTATTTTCTCTCTCCATTCATTCTACTGAGCCGAGAGCGGGAGCTCGGGGGCGGGGCTTAAGAGACACTCAACTGCGCATGCTCTATGAGCTACATACGGGTACTTCTTACTATACTTCCATGGACATTACACATGAATATCTGCCTCGGACGGAGCTCTTCCTCCGGGTTGAAGCCTCTCCTCCGCCCCGCTGCTCCCGGTCCTCCCCCCGGTGGGGAATAGGCTGTGATCCCGGGAGGAATCGGGTTATCTCCCCCGGAACCCCCTTAATGAGACACCGAGAGAGAGCCCTCCATGTTGGAGAGGAAGAAGAAGCCGTTTTCTGGGTCAAAATGTCGGCTATCTCGCTGTTCTCCCGCTGAACGCTTCCTCCCCCAAAATGTCGGATATCTCTCCCGCTGAACGCTTCCCTCCCCCTCCTGTTCACAAACACATAGCCGGGTTGTTATGTTACTCACGTCCTTAGGTTTCCTGTTCCTGAGCTCCAGGAGGACCCTCTTCTTCATCTCCATGTTGGAACAAAGCAAAATAAAACAGCGCGTCTCCTCCGCAGATCCAGACAGCACTAACCCTCCATGTTCGCTCGAGCCTTCCTCCACCTAGAGGCCACGCCCCCACGCCTCATTGATATTCATATATTCACAGATGCTGGCCTGCTATTGGTCAGATGAGGGCCCGCTCACCGAGCTCGTGCCCCCGCAGCTCATTATGCAGGACTCTTCTCTCCCATTGGCTGGGGTTGTAGAGGCGGAGCTTGTTCTCGACCAATGAGAAGTCGAACATGAAACATTTAAACTTTACATCAACCCCCTCTTTGTCCTCATTGGCGCCATATTGTACAACAACAGGAACATAAGAACAATAACTGTTTAATGAAAACAACAGATTCTTCATAAACCAGTGAATATGCTTTTTTTAATTTCAAATACACTTTAATAAACCTTATTCTCATACGTTTGAGTGACATTATAAAGTTAAGATAACGTTTTCAAAGTAAAATGTAGATTATGAGGAAACTTTAAGACTTAAATCAACATTAATTACAAAGATAACTGACATGTAAGTGAATGTATAGTGTTCTGTGTCACCACCTGATTCAGGACGTTACATACAGACAGAAGTGTTTCACTGTAAAGGTTTATTTTAACAGGCGTTACAGTTAAACACCCTTTCAGTATAAAAGCATTCATACATTTAAATGTGATTTAAAAAACAAGATGACAGAATAAATAATACGTAAGCAGGATGTGATGTCAGCAAGAGCAGGAAATGAATCTGTGGTAGATATTTAATGAAATCAATAAAGATGACATCACTGATAGTTCAGGTTTAAGGGGCTGGGCGGGGCTGTGGCTCAGTGGATAGTGTGCTGGGGATCAGGGGAGCACAGGTTCAAACCCCGCTGCAGTCAGCATGTCGTTGTGTCCCTGAGCAGTGGCGGCTCCAGAGTATTTTTGTTGGGTAATCTATGGTAGGGCTAACCCATCCAGTGGTGTGGGCTCAAGTCAGTATTTGCAATGTAATTACATACACGCTATATCGCCCCCCCGACAGTGAAACGCCACGCGTGAGGTTTAGATTATTTCCCTGTCTCAATCAAATGGAACTGTATGAAATAAAACGGCACATTTGTCTTGTAGTAAATAAAAAGGGATCACTGTGAACGTGACGTATGATAGCACACGTTGAAGATCCAATGGGGATACTGAATGGCGGTTCCGACTGATCTCATCAGTAATGCATGACGCAGACCCAACGTTTCGTTGCTCTGATTGGCTGTAGGTCTGACTCTATTCAAATTGCATTCGGAGGCATTTTGCTCTGACCGCGGCCGCGCTGATATTATAACGCCAGAGGATTTCCACACCTTTAGTGTATAAAACTCCCCCACTACTTAGACTATTCCTTGCACCCCTCTTCTAGCATAAGCCCGAATGGTCTAATCCATATTGCATCAGTAACGTGCACTTGTTGTTACAGCAGGATCAGTTTGTGTGTTGCGGACACGACCCGTATATTTTCGTAAGCCGTGTTCTCAACATTTAGCATTTTGCTTATTATTTAATTGAATGTGCTTACTTTAACATCGCTGTTCATGGTGGGCTGTAGCCTACCCCAGCGCCGCCACTGTCCCTGAGACACTTCACCCCAAACTGCTCCTGTGGGGATTGTCCACAGTATTGAGTATGTAAGTCGCTTTGGATAAAAGCGTCTAACAAGTGACATGTGATGTTTGAACAAAGAAAGGATTGATCTGACGCTGCGTTCCTATTGGACACAAAGACACCTTCCCAAACACTGCCATTACATATCAAGTTTATTAAAATACGCTTTTATAAACAAGACAATCTGAACTCTGATCTAGAGATTACTTCATGCTAACTCAGAATCTTTTTAGGACATTTCAGAAAAAGTCAGATTTGTTGACAAAATTCTAAATGTTTCGATTTTTAGAAAAAGGTCAAAATTCTGAGATTTTGAGAAAAAGGTAAACATTTTGAGAAAAAAGTCAGAATTTTGACATTCAAAGAAATTGCGACAAAATTGTGAGATTTCTGAAATAAAAATGTTGAGAAAAAGTCAGAATTGTGAGATTTCTTAGACAAAAGTCAGATTTGATCCTTTGCTTGAGACCATTGACTCACACCTACAGGAGAGGGAACACCACAGAAGAACAGGGCCTCTTTAAGTCTTGCTGCTGGACATGTTAAAGGTAGGGTATGTAATTTATTTCACAAACACTTGTTGTTATATTCCATGGAATGCTCTTAACATCCCGATAGCAATGAATATATTAAATGCTTTGAAAATAAATACATAAAAACATGTCATCTGTGGAAGCCGTGGCGCTGTAAAAAGCACGACCAATCATCTGAGCCGGCCCGGCTAAAGTAACTGGATGGCCTACCTGCCTGTCAGCCTTCCATCTGTGCACAAACTGATCTCGTGCCCTCATTGGTCATGTGCGCGTTCGTGTGTGTTGGAGGAGGGGCTCTGTGAGGAAGTGGCAGATTGTTTCCGGTTGTGTATTTTCAAATTCTAGCGCACTCGAGCTGGTTTCTCCAAAATTACCTACCCCACCTTTAACCTTTTCAGGTCTTCACTAACTTTAGGCTTAATAAAGACTGAACTCTGATCGAGGAATCATTTCATACAAACTCCACATTTTGAGAAAAAAGTCAGAATTTTGAGATTTTGAAAAAAACTTAAGAGTCTTAAAGGTCCCATGTCATGGCCATTTCTACTGATCATAATTCCATTGTTGAGGTCTACTAGAATAGATTCACATCGTTCAATGTTCCAAACTCACATTGGTTTCTCATACAGCATCTCTGTAGAGTATGTGTATTCACTCTCTGTCCTACACGCCTTGTTGGAGCTCCTGCCCCCCCCTCCCTATGAGCCCAGTGGCCGTCTGCGAGACAGCGAGACACAGCGAAACCCAGCCCGAAACCAGCCCGAGCACACACACACACCCGCAGCCTGGCTGGGAGTCTGTGTGTGTGCTCACACACAGACTCGCCGCGTCCCGCCGTCTCAGGAGGAGAAATCGGCGGAGCTGCAGCTGAGAAAAGATTGAGTGTGTGTGTGAGGAAGTCACGACTTAACGGCTCCGCGGGCGTAACGTAACGGCTCCACGGATTGGTCCATTTGGACCAATGGGTCCATTTGGGTATGGGCACGTCACTGTACCCAGGAAGAAAAAGAGAAATCCAACGAGGCGTTCTGGGGCAGCATAGACAGGTCTTTTCTGTGTTAGAGTTTTACTCGCTACAGGGTGCACTTTGAGGGTTTGTGACTCTGCAGACCGTTTACATGCAGAAGCTTCAGAACACAAGGGGACGGGTAATAACCAGAAAAGCATGACATGGGACCTTTAAGATTTTGAGTAAGTCAACATTTCAAAATTCTTAGAAAAAAGTCTGAATTTTTGAGATTTCAGAAAAAAGTCTGACATTTTGAGAAAAAGTCAAAATGTCAAAATGTCCACATTTTGAGAAAAAGTAAGAATTTAGAAATGTTCTGAAAAAAGTCTGACATATTGAGATTTGAGAAATAAGTCTGACATTTTGAGATTTGAGAAATAAGTCTGACATTTTGAGATTTGAGAAATAAGTCAGACATTTTGAGAAAAAATCACAATTTTCAGATTTCAGAAAAAGTTTTCTGGAAAAAAATGAATCATTAGATCTCAACATTTTGAGATTCTGAGAAAAAAAGTCAGAATTTTGAGATGAGAGCAGTTTCAATGTCAGCTTCGCCCTAATGGACCAAACTTCAGAAAACACTTTGAAGTGATTTGGCTTCCCTGCCGTCTGGCGGAAACACAAAGCTTTAATTGAGAGTTTAATCTAATCGGTATCACTGTGGAGTTAAAGCAGTATCCCGTTCATACGTAAAGAAATCACAGCAACATCTGTGAATTCAAGTCGATATCTCTGCAGTGAACTGTCTATGGTGATGGTCATCAAGAGCTCTCTCTGTGTCCCGTGCGATCACAGCATCAGTTTATGATTGTCTTGTGTGTATGTGTGTGTGTGTGTGTGTGTGTGTGTGTGTGTGTGTGTGTGTGTGTGTGTGTGTGTGTGTGTGTGTCAGAGTGTGTGTGTCAGAGTGTGTGTCAGAGTGCTGGCAGTGAGTGCAGCACCTGGTCCAGCAGCTGCAGGGCTCGGTGCAGGTGGACCTCCAGCCAGCAGGGGGTGTCCTTGATGCTCCGCCGGGGGTAATCAGAGCCCCAGCCCTTCACGAAGCTCAGACGCACGATACACAACCTGCGCAGGTCGTCCACGCCCAGCCCCCCCGCACACACACCTGCACGCAGCACACACACACACACACACACACACACACACACACACACCACACACCACACACACACCACACACACACACACACACACACACACACACACACACACACACACACACACACACACACACACACACACAAATAATTAAAGGTGGGGTTGGTAATTTTGGAGAAACCAGCTCGAGTGCGCTAGAATTTGAAAATACGCAACCGGAAGAAATCTGCCACTTCCTCACAGAGCCCCTCCTCCAACACACACGAACGCGCACATGACCAATGAGGGCACGAGATAAGTTTGTGCACAGATGGAAGGCTGACAGGCAGGTAGGCCGTCCTGTTATTTTAGCCGGGCCGAGGCAGATGATTGGTCGTGCTTTTTACAGCGCCACGGCTTCCACAGATGATGTTTTGTTATGGATTTTTTGTCAAAGCACTGAAGATATTCATTGCTATCGGGACGTTGAGAGCATTCCATGGAATATAACAACAAATGTATCTCGAGCCGGTTTCTCAAACTTACCTACCCCACCTTTAAAGGGGACCTATCATGCAAAATGCACTTTGTGATGTCTTTTATACATACATATGTGTCCCCGGTGTTCCAGGGAACTCACAAAGTGTCAGAAAACACAACCCTCTCTCTTTTCCTCCATACCCAAATCTCTAAAAACGGGGCTGCAACGGATTTGATACGGGTGGATTTTTTATTTGCACCTTTTTGACGTAATGTAGGTGCACTCCGCCTGATTGGTCAACTCTCCACCAATCAGGGAATGAGAGGTTGGGCCATGTTGACTCTCCACTCGTAATCACAGCAAGCATGATAACATGACGCTCGTGCCGGGGCCGTGTCACGCCCCCCTCTTCCGCATGGGGGCGTGGTCAGCTGAATCAGACCTTGCAAAGACAGAGCTGGAGTGAGGCAAAATGAGGCATGGCTAAAATGCATGATCTGTTTCGTATTTTGAAAATTAAAACGTATTAATATACCTTATATATATATATATACCTTATATATTATTTAAATATAGCATGATCGCAGTACAATTTAATAAAAAAAGTGACAATATAAAAATATTGATCTCTGATCAAGTCTTATTCTGAAATAATTCAGAGAAAAAAGTAAACGTTTTGAGAAAAAAGCCATAATTTTAACATTTTCAGAAAATTATAAAACTTTGAGAAAAAAGTTAAAAAAAATTTTGAAAAAAAGTCAGAAATTCGAAATAGCAAACATAAATGTATATCTCTACTTTATATTTGTCTATTTCATCCCTCTCTGCAGACAGACAGACAGACAGACAGACAGACAGACAGACAGACAGGTAGCAGACAGACAGACAGGTACTCACTGACAGCAGGGGGTCCGGGGTTCGCTCCGACCTGCTGCTGCATCTGTCTGTGGCACTGCCTCAGGTCAAACACCTGCAGAGAGACAGGTGTTTTCAGCTGTTTTCTGTTTAAATGAATAATTATTTATTGTAATTATTTTAGTTAAAGGTCTCCTATTATACTATTTTAAGTCTCAGATATATAAATATATGAAGTGTTCTGCTCCAAACCCCAAACAGATCATTCTAGCCTCATCCCCCTCTCTTCCAGCTGTTACTAAAGAGAGGATTCTGGCCCTTAAAATGTAACCGAGCTGCTGATGTTGGCCACGCCCCCTTTGAAGCTGCTGCTAGCCACGCCCCATTTGAAGCTGCTGCTGGCCACGCCCATTTGAAACTGCTGCTGGCCACGCCCATTTGAAACTGCTGCTGGCCACGCCCATTTGAAGCTGCTGCTGACCACGCCCCCTTGAAGCTGCTGTAGGCCACGCCCATTTGAAACTGCTGAGGAAAAGTCTCACCTTGATGGATGCTCCGGGGTAGATCTTGTGGACGCCGTCCCCCGGCGCTCGTCCCGCCTCCCGGTCCAGGTACAGACTCTGGAGGAACACCGAGTGGTCGCTAAGGCAACGCATCCACGTCTCCCCCCCCCGACACTCCAGCTGCACCCCCCGCCCAATGTGGAGCCTGCAGGTGAGACAGGTGAGAGACAGGTGAGATAGGGGGGACAGGTGAGAGACAGGTGGGACAGGGGGGACAGGTGAGACAGATGAGAGACAGGTGAGAGACAGGTGAGATAGGGGGGACAGGTGAGACAGGTGAGAGAGGTGAGACAGGTGAGACAGGTGATATAGGGGTACAGGTGAGATAGGGGGGACAGGTGAGACAGGTGAGATAGGGGGGACAGGTGAGACAGGTGAGATAGGGGGGACAGGTGAGACACTTTAACACAGGGGTCTCTCCTCCTGCCCTTTATATATCGTAGCTGCTACATTGTGCTGCTCTTGCTCTTCCTGCATGTCATGTTTTATGTTTGCTATGTTTATAAATGTCATGTTCTTAAATGTTGCATGTGAGAGACTACGGGTGGAAATGAGCTCAAAGCTCGAATCCGGCTCATTTACACTTTGAAGCATTATTTTGTTTAAAATGTTCATTAATGTGCACTGTCCCAGTTCAAATAAACGATGAAATGGCATGTGAGACAGGTGAGACAGGTCAGAGAGGTGAGACAGGTGAGACAGGTGAGATAGGGGGAACAGGTGAGACAGGTCACCTGGCCCGTTGGCTGGCCGCAGTTCGGTGGACGTTGCTCAGTTGTCCCAGACAGAATCTGTCTCCACCTGAAGGGTCTACGTATCCGTCCACCGTCACCTGAGGACACCTGGACTGAACCTTAAACATCTCCCCCACCTGGACGTCCAGCTCAAAGTACGAGACGGAGCACCAGAACTCCGGACCTGAGGGGGACAGGTGAGTCAACGGGAGACAGGTGGGACAGGTAAGACAACGGGAGACAGGTAAGACAACTGGAGACAGGTAAGACAACTGGAGACAGGTGAGACAACTGGAGACAGGTAAGACAACGGGAAACAGGTAAGACAACTGGAGACAGGTGAGACAACGGGAAACAGGTAAGACAACGGGAAACAGGTAAGACAACGGGAAACAGGTAAGACAACTGGAGACAGGTAAGACAACGGGAAACAGGTAAGACAACTGGAGACAGGTGAGACAACGGGAAACAGGTAAGACAACTGGAGACAGGTGAGACAACGGGAGACAGGTGAGACAACTGGAGACAGGTGAGACAACGGGAGACAGGTGAGAAAACTGGAGACAGGTAAGATAACTGGAGACAGGTGAGACAGGTGTGTGTGGGGACAGGTGTGTGTGGGGACAGGTGTGTGGGGACAGGTGTGTGGGGACAGGTGTGTGTGTGTGGGGACAGGTGTGTGTGTGTGTGTGTGGGGACAGGTGTGTGTGTGTGGGGACAGGTGTGTGTGTGTGGGGACAGGTGTGTGTGTGTGTGTGTGGGGACAGGTGTGTGTGTGTGGGACAGGTGTGTACCTGGGTGGTTGGACACTGGCTGTGGATACGGAGCAGAACTGTGATGCTGAGACCCTGCAGGGACAAACATTACACTCAGTACTCAGTCAAGTACTAATACTGCAGTAAAGTACTAATACTGAAGTAAAGTATTAATACTGCAGTCAAGTACTAATACTGAAGTAAAGTATTAATACTGCAGTCAAGTACTAATACTGAAGTAAAGTATTAATACTGCAGTAAAGTACTAATACTGCAGTCAAGTATTAATACTGCAGTCAAGTACTAATACTGCAGTAAAGTACTAATACTACCTCAGTCAAGTATTAATACTGCAGTAAAGTACTAATACTTCAGTAAAGTACTAATACTACCTCAGTCAAGTAATAATACTGCAGTCAAGTATTAATACTGCAGTCAAGTATTAATACTGCAGTAAAGTATTAATACTGCAGTCATGTACTACTACTTCAGTAAAGTACTAATACTACCTCAGTCAAGTATTAATACTGCAGTAAAGTACTACTACTTCAGTAAAGTACTAATACTACCTCAGTCAAGTAATAATACTGCAGTAAAGTACTAATACTGCAGTAAAGTATTAATACTGCAGTAAAGTACTAATACTGCAGTAAATTATTAATACTGCAGTCATGTACTAATACTTCAGTAAAGTACTAATACTGCAGTAAAGTACTAATACTTCAGGAAAGTACTAATACTTCAGTAAAGTGCTAATACTGCAGTCATGTACTAATACTGCAGTAAAGTATTAATACTGCAGTAAAGTACTAATACTGCAGTAAAGTACTAATACTACCTCAGTCAAGTAATAATACTGCAGTAAAGTACTAATACTGCAGTAAAGTACTACTACTTCAGTAAAGTACTAATACTACCTCAGTCAAGTAATAATACTGCAGTAAAGTACTAATACTGCAGTAAAGTATTAATACTGCAGTAAAGTACTAATACTGCAGTAAATTATTAATACTGCAGTCATGTACTAATACTTCAGTAAAGTACTAATACTGCAGTAAAGTACTAATACTTCAGGAAAGTACTAATACTTCAGTAAAGTGCTAATACTGCAGTCATGTACTAATACTGCAGTAAAGTATTAATACTGCAGTAAAGTACTAATACTGCAGTAAAGTACTAATACTACCTCAGTCAAGTAATAATACTGCAGTAAAGTACTAATACTGCAGTAAAGTACTACTACTTCAGTAAAGTACTAATACTGCAGTAAAGTACTAATACTTCAGTAAAGTACTAATACTGCAGGAAAGTACTAATACTGCAGGAAAGTACTATCACTTCAGCTGGATATTGGGATGATGTCATACAGAGGTGTGTGTTGGGGGCGTGGTGATTGTGATGATGTTGGCTCCGCCCACTCTGTCCTGCAGGGCTGTAGGGGCGGGGCTAGTACCTGGCCAGGTGTCTGCAGAGACCGTAAACAACAGGTCAGTAACTCTGCTCAATAATACTGCTACTACTGGTACTCTTAATGTACAGTACAGGTGTGTGTGTGCAGGTACAGGTGTGTGTGTGCAGGTAGAGTACAGGTGTGTGTGTGTGCAGGTACAGGTGTATGTGTGCAGGTACAGGTGTGTGTGTGCAGGTACAGTACAGGTGTGTGTGTGTGCAGGTATGCACAGGTGTGTGTGTGGAGGTACAGTACAGGTGTGTACAGTTACAGTACAGGTGTGTGTGTGCAGGTCCAGTACAGGTGTGTGCAGGTGTAGTACCTGTTTTGGGGGGGCTGCTGTATTCGGGCAGGTGTGGGGAGGTGGGGGTGGGGGGGTGAGGAGGCTGTGGGGTGTGGGGGGGTTTGTGTGAGGGGGGGGGGCGTGGCCTCCGTGGTTCTGGGGGGGGCAACCCCCCTCCCACAGGTAACACCTGACAGAGCTGCAGGTGAGCTGCTGCCTGCAAGACAGAAGCCAGGGAGTCACACACTGTGAGTCAACTGATTAGGAAATTAACTTTGATTGACAGCTCACCTGGAGGGGGGATGCTGGGATGCCTGGGGGGGCGGGGCTGGCTGTAGGGGTCACAGTGGGGGGGCAGCTCCACCTGCAGACAGTCCTGCAGGAACTCCTCCTTGATCCCGGACTGAGGACCTGAAGGAGAACAGGAGTACGACCATTAATATGTGTCACCTGTGTCACCTCTGTCTGTGTCACCTCTGTTTCCTGTTACCTGTGTCTCCTGTGTCTCCTGTGTTACCTGTGTCTCCTGTGTCTCCTCTGTTACCTGTGTCTCCTGTGTTACCTGTGTTACCTGTGTCTCCTATGTTACCTGTGTCTCCTGTGTCTCCTGTGTTACCTGTGTCTCCTGTGTCTCCTCTGTTACCTGTGTCTCCTGTGTTACCTGTGTCTCCTGTGTCTCCTATGTTACCTGTGTCTCCTATGTTACCTGTGTCTCCTGTGTTACCTGTGTTACCTGTGTCTCCTGTGTCTCCTGTGTTACCTGTGTCTCCTGTGTTACCTGTGTTACCTGTGTCTCCTGTGTTACCTGTGTCTCCTGTGTTACCTGTGTCTCCTGTGTCACCTCTGTTTCCTGTTACCTGTGTTTCCTGTGTTACCTATGTCTCCTGTGTCTCCTGTGTTACCTGTGTCTCCTGTGTCTCCTGTGTTACCTGTGTCTCCTGTGTCTCCTGTGTTACCTGTGTCTCCTGTGTTACCTGTGTTACCTGTGTCTCCTATGTTACCTGTGTCTCCTATGTTACCTGTTTCTCCTGTGTCTCCTGTGTCTCCTGTGTTACCTGTGTCTCCTGTGTCTCCTATGTTACCTGTGTCTCCTATGTTACCTGTGTCTCCTGTGTTACCTGTGTTACCTGTGTCTCCTGTGTCTCCTGTGTCTCCTGTGTTACCTGTGTTACCTGTGTCTCCTGTGTTACCTGTGTTACCTGTGTCTCCTGTGTCTCCTGTGTTACCTGTGTCTCATGTGTTACCTGTGTCACCTGTGTCTCCTGTGTTACCTGTGTCTCCTGTGTCTCCTATGTTACCTGTGTCTCCTGTGTTACCTGTGCCTCCTGTGTTACCTGTGTCTCCTGTGTTTCCTGTTACCTGTGTCTCCTGTGTCTCCTGTGTTACCTGTGTCACCTGTGTTACCTGTGTCTCCTGTGTTACCTGTGTCTCCTGTGTTACCTGTGTCACCTGTGTCTCCTGTGTTACCTGTGTCTCCTGTGTCTCCTATGTTACCTGTGTCTCCTGTTCCTCCTGTGTTACCTGTGTCTCCTGTGTTTCCTGTTACCTGTGTCTCCTGTGTCTCCTATGTTACCTGTGTCTCCTGTGTTATCTGTGTCTCCTGTGTCTCCTGTGTTACCTGTGTCTCCTGTGTTACCTGTGTCACCTGTGTCTCCTGTGTTACCTGTGTTTCCTGTGTTTCCTGTTACCTGTGTTTGTGGACGGGGCCACACGCTCGTAGTGGTACGGGTTCACACACACGCTGTCGTACTTCAGGTCGAAGGCGAACTGACAGAAGGCGACGGCTTTCAGCTCGTTCTTCTGAAGGTCGGGCCAACGCCACAGACGGGCGTAAATCACGTGAGGGAAACCCTTCCTGCCCGCCACCTGCACACAGACAGGTGAGACAGGTGAGACAGACAGGTGAGACAGACAGGGGAGACAGGTGAGACAGACAGGTGAGACACAGACAGGTGAGACAGGTGAGAGAGGTGAGAGACAGACAGGTGAGACACAGACAGGTGGGACAGGTGAGACAGACAGGTGAGACAGGTGAGACAGGTGAGACACAGACAGGTGAGAGAGGTGAGAGACAGACAGGTGAGAGAGGTGATAGAGGTGAGACAGACAGGTGAGACAGACAGGTGAGAGAGGTGAGAGACAGACAGGTGAGAGAGGTGAGACACAGACAGGTGAGAGAGGTGAGACAGGTGAGACAGACAGGTGAGACAGGTGAGACACAGACAGGTGAGAGACAGACAGGTGATACACAGACAGGTGGGACAGGTGAGACAGACAGGTGAGACAGGTGAGACACAGACAGGTGAGAGAGGTGAGAGACAGACAGGTGAGACAGACAGGTGAGACAGACAGGTGAGAGAGGTGAGAGACAGACAGGTGAGAGAGGTGAGACACAGACAGGTGAGAGAGGTGAGACAGGTGAGACAGACAGGTGAGACACAGACAGGTGACAGAGGTGAGACAGACAGGTGAGAGACAGACAGGTGATACACAGACAGGTGGGACAGGTGAGACAGACAGGTGAGACACAGACAGGTGAGAGAGGTGAGAGATAGACAGGTGAGAGAGGTGAGAGAGGTGAGACAGACAGGTGAGACAGACAGGTGAGAGAGGTGAGAGACAGACAGGTGAGAGAGGTGAGACACAGACAGGTGAGAGAGGTGAGACAGGTGAGACAGACAGGTGAGACAGGTGAGACAGACAGGTGAGACAGGTGAGACAGACAGGTGAGAGAGGTGAGACAGACAGGTGAGAGAGGTGAGAGAGGTGAGAGACAGACAGGTGAGAGAGGTGAGACAGACAGGTGAGACAGACAGGTCAGAGAGGTGAGAGACAGACAGGTGAGAGAGGTGAGACACAGACAGGTGAGAGAGGTGAGACAGGTGAGACAGACAGGTGAGACAGACAGGTGAGACAGACAGGTGAGACAGACAGGTGAGACAGGTGAGAGATAGACAGGAATCATCCTTCTTTGACATTTTAATAAACTGTGAGAACAAACTGAGTCACAGTGTGCAGAGGTTACCATGGAAACTGTGTGTGTGCCTGTGCCTGTGCCTGTGTGTGTGTGTGTGTGTGTGTGTGTGTGTGTGTGTGTGTGTGTGTGTGTGTGTGTGTGTGTGTGTGTGTGTGTGTGTGTGTGTGTGTGTGTGTGTGTACTGGGTGATGTAGAGTTCACCTGTCCTGCCAAACCACAACCATGACATCATGTCTGACCTCACGTCTGTACACTGTAAAAAACATGCCTCCATTATAAGAAAAAAGGAACTACCACACACACACACACACACACACACACACACACACACACACACACACACACACACACACACACACACACACACACACACACTGTAAAAAGCTGAACGTCTCAACTTCACTTTTTATAATCAGAAACTCACAAATCAGTTTGGAGAAAAATACCTTGTGTTTATTTGATGAAAACACTCAAAGCTACGAGAAGGATGGGAGACAACTACAACTCCCAGAGTGCATTTCACTTACCATCATCCAATCAAATAACAACGTAGAAACCTGATGAAACAATATTAAAAATTGTTGTTAAATGCAGACCTAGTTTAAAGTCAAAGTCCCTCATGTTTGTCTCATGTACAGTACTTTAATACTTTAGGATTTTAGTACTTCAATATTTGAGTACTTTAGTACTTTAATAAATGTATTTAGTAACCTCCTCTGATCCTCGTTCAGTTTAGTCTGAAACCTTTTACAGTGTAGAGACTCTGTGGTGAGATCCAAGAACAGACTCTAGACGTGTACACATTCCACACACACACACACACACACACACACACACACACACACACCACACACACACACACACACACACACCACACCACACACACACACACACACACACCCACACCACACACACACACACACACACACACACACACACACACACACACACACACACTGTCTGGCTCAAGTTAACCCAGCCCCTTTCCTGTGTTTCAGACAAAACAAGCCTTCCCTTCCTCTGCTGTTCCTCCCGTTATAATAAAGGCGTTTCTTTAATGTTCCCGTTATTATTCAATTAAACACACTTTACAAAAGCTTTGGCAGTTTTTATGTATGTTTGTAATTAAGATGGGTTTAAAAAAATTGTGAAATATTGAGCTCAAGCTTCAAAACGGTTCAGTTTTTGGGGTTCATTCAGATATGCTGTACATATCTCACCATACTTTTCAGATTCTTTTGTAAACATCCTTTTATAGCCCATCATTAGCCTCCTTTAGCTTAGCGGTGGTGACGTGAAGTCATGTGACCGTGCTGTAGTTCCTCTATAGCTCAACATTAGCCACCTTTAGCTTAGCGGTGGTGACGTGAAGTCATGTGACCGTGCTGTAGTTCCTTTATAGCCTAACATTAGCCACCTTTAGCTTAGCGGTGGTGACGTGAAGTCATGTGACCGTGCTGTAGTTCCTCTATAGCCTAACATTAGCCTCCTTTAGCTTAGCGGTGGTGACGTGAAGTCATGTGACCGTGCTGTAGTTCCTCTATAGCCCAACATTAGCCTCCTTTAGCTTAGCGGTGGTGACATGAAGTCATGTGACCGTGCTGTAGTTCCTCTATAGCCCAACATTAGCCTCCTTTAGCTTAGCGTGGTGACGTGAAGTCATGTGACCGTGCTGTAGTTCCTTTATAGCCCAACATTAGCCACCTTTAGCTTAGCGGTGGTGACGTGAAGTCATGTGACCGTGCTGTAGTTCCTTTATAGCCCAACATTAGCCTCCTTTAGCTTAGCGGTGGTGACGTGAAGTCATGTGACCGTGCTGTAGTTCCTTTATAGCCCAACATTAGCCACCTTTAGCTTAGCGGTGGTGACGTGAAGTCATGTGACCGTGCTGTAGTTCCTTTATAGCCCAACATTAGCCTCCTTTAGCTTAGCGGTGGTGACGTGAAGTCATGTGACCGTGCTGTAGTTCCTTTATAGCCCAACATTAGCCTCCTTTAGCTTAGCGGTGGTGACATGAAGTCATGTGAACGTGCTGTAGTTCCTTTATAGCCCAACATTAGCCACCTTTAGCTTAGCGGTGGTGACGTGAAGTCATTTGACCGTGCTGTAGTTCCTTTATAGCCCAACATTAGCCTCCTTTAGCTTAGCGGTGGTGACGTGAAGTCATGTGACCGTGCTGTAGTTCCTTTATAGCCCAATTAGCCACCTTTAGCTTAGCGGTGGTGACGTGAAGTCATGTGACCGTGCTGTAGTTCCTTTATAGCCCAACATTAGCCCCTTTAGCTTAGCGGTGGTGACGTGAAGTCATGTGACCGTGCTGTAGTTCCTTTATAGCCCAACATTAGCCCCTTTAGCTTAGCGGTGGTGACGTGAAGTCATGTGACCGTGCTGTAGTTCCTTTATAGCCCAACATTAGCCACCTTTAGCTTAGCGGTGGTGACGTGAAGTCATGTGACCGTGCTGTAGTTCCTTTATAGCCCAACATTAGCCACCTTTAGCTTAGCGGTGGTGACGTGAAGTCATGTGACCGTGCTGTAGTTCCTTTATAGCCCACATTAGCCACCTTTAGCTTAGCGTGGTGACGTGAAGTCATGTGACCGTGCTGTAGTTCCTTTATAGCCCAACATTAGCCACCTTTAGCTTAGCGGTGGTGACGTGAAGTCATGTGACCGTGCTGTAGTTCCTTTATAGCCCAACATTAGCCACCTTTAGCTTAGCGGTGGTGACGTGAAGTCATGTGACCGTGCTGTAGTTCCTTTATAGCCCAACATTAGCCTCCTTTAGCTTAGCGGTGGTAACGTGAAGTCATGTGACCGTGCTGTAGTTCCTTTATAGCCCAACATTAGCCACCTTTAGCTTAGCGGTGGTGACGTGAAGTCATGTGACCGTGCTGTAGTTCCTTTATAGCCCAACATTAGCCTCCTTTAGCTTAGCGGTGGTGACGTGAAGTCATGTGACCGTGCTGTAGTTCCTTTATAGCCCAACATTAGCCACCTTTAGCTTAGCGGTGGTGACGTGAAGTCATGTGACCGTGCTGTAGTTCCTTTATAGCCCAACATTAGCCACCTTTAGCTTAGCGGTGGTGACGTGAAGTCATGTGACCGTGCTGTAGTTCCTTTATAGCCCAACATTAGCCACCTTTAGCTTAGCGGTGGTGACGTGAAGTCATGTGACCGTGCTGTAGTTCCTTTATAGCCCAACATTAGCCACCTTTAGCTTAGCGGTGGTGACGTGAAGTCATGTGACCGTGCTGTAGTTCCTTTATAGCCCAACATTAGCCTCCTTTAGCTTAGCGGTGGTGACGTGAAGTCATGTGACCGTGCTGTAGTTCCTTTATAGCCCAACATTAGCCACCTTTAGCTTAGCGGTGGTGACGTGAAGTCATGTGACCGTGCTGTAGTTCCTTTATAGCCCAACATTAGCCACCTTTAGCTTAGCGGTGGTGACGTGAAGTCATGTGACCGTGCTGTAGTTCCTTTATAGCCCAACATTAGCCACCTTTAGCTTAGCGGTGGTGACGTGAAGTCATGTGACCGTGCTGTAGTTCCTTTATAGCCCAACATTAGCCTCCTTTAGCTTAGCGGTGGTGACGTGAAGTCATGTGACCGTGCTGTAGTTCCTTTATAGCCCAACATTAGCCACCTTTAGCTTAGCGGTGGTGACGTGAAGTCATGTGACCGTGCTGTAGTTCCTTTATAGCCCAACATTAGCCACCTTTAGCTTAGCGGTGGTGACGTGAAGTCATGTGACCGTGCTGTAGTTCCTTTATAGCCCAACATTAGCCTCCTTTAGCTTAGCGGTGGTGACGTGAAGTCATGTGACCGTGCTGTAGTTCCTTTATAGCCCAACATTAGCCCCTTTAGCTTAGCGGTGGTGACATGAAGTCATGTGAACGTGCTGTAGTTCCTTTATAGCCCAACATTAGCCACCTTTAGCTTAGCGGTGGTGACGTGAAGTCATGTGACCGTGCTGTAGTTCCTTTATAGCCAACATTAGCCCCTTTAGCTTAGCGGTGGTGACGTGAAGTCATGTGACCGTGCTGTAGTTCCTTTATAGCCCAACATTAGCCTCCTTTAGCTTAGCGGTGGTGACGTGAAGTCATGTGACCGTGCTGTAGTTCCTTTATAGCCCAACATTAGCCACCTTTAGCTTAGGGCGTGGTAACGTGAAGTCATGTGACCGTGCTGTAGTTCCTTTATAGCCCAACATTAGCCACCTTTAGCTTAGCGGTGGTGACGTGAAGTCATGTGACCGTGCTGTAGTTCCTTTATAGCCCAACATTAGCCTCCTTTGCTTAGCGGTGGTGACGTGAGTCATGTGACCGTGCTTGTAGTTCCTTTATAGCCCAACATTAGCCTCCTTTAGCTTAGCGGTGGTGACGTGAAGTCATGTGACCGTGCTGTAGTTCCTTTATAGCCCAACATTAGCCCCTTAGCTTAGCGGTGGTGACGTGAAGTCATGTGACCGTGCTGTAGTTCCTTTATAGCTCACATTTAGCCACATTTAGCTTAGCGGTGGTGACGTGAAGTCATGTGACCGTGCTGTAGTTCCTTTATAGCCCAACATTAGCCACCTTTAGCTTAGCGTGGTGAAGTGAAGTCATGTGACCGTGCTGTAGTTCCTTTATAGCCCAACATTAGCCTCCTTTAGCTTAGCGGTGGTGACGTGAAGTCATGTGACCGTGCTGTAGTTCCTTTATAGCCCAACATTAGCCCTTTAGCTTAGCGGTGGTGACGTGAAGTCATGTGACCGTGCTGTAGTTCCTTTATAGCTCAACATTAGCCACATTTAGCTTAGCGGTGGTGACGTGAAGTCATGTGACCGTGCTGTAGTTCCTTTATAGCCCAACATTAGCATCCTTATTCACAACATTTGAATTTATATCTCAGAATTTAATTGTTTTCTCAGAATTTGACTTTTTCTCAGAATTTGACTTTGAAATAATAAAATGCAATGAATTATTATGACCTGCAGGCGTCCGTCGAGGGTCCTCTGGATGGTGACGCAGCTGCTGGCTCCGCCCCCGC
>JAAKFY010000021.1:3765954-3788454 GCA_011823955.1 Dissostichus mawsoni
CTAGATCAAGCTAGGACAAGCTAGATCAAGCTAGATCAAGCTAGACAAGCTAAGACAAGCTAATCAAGCTAGATCAAGCTAGGTCAAGCTAAGACAAGCTAGATCAAGCTAGGTCAAGCTAAGACAAGCTAGATCAAGCTAGGTCAAGCTAAGACAAGCTAGATCAAGCTAGGACAAGCTAAGACAAGCTAGATCAAGCTAGATCAAGCTAAGACAAGCTAGATCAAGCTAGCAAGCTAAGACAAGCTAGATCAAGCTAGGTCAAGCTAAGACAAGCTAGATCAAGCTAGGACAAGCTAAGACAAGCTAGATCAAGCTAGGTCAAGCTAAGACAAGCTAGATCAAGCTAGGTCAAGCTAAGACAAGCTAGATCAAGCTAAGACAAGCTAGGACAAGCTAGATCAAGCTAGGACAAGCTATAATCAAGCTAGGACAAGCTAGGACAAGCTAGATCAAGCTAGTACAAGCTAGGACAAGCTAGATCAAGCTAAGACAAGCTAGGACACGCTAGATCAAGCTAAGACAAGCTAGGACAAGCTAGATCAAGCTAGGACAAGCTAGGACAAGCTAGGACAAGCTAGATCAAGCAAGGACAAGCTAGGACAAGCTAGGACAAGCTAGATCAAGCTAAGACAAGCTAGGACAAGCTAGATCAAGCTAGGACAAGCTAGGACAAGCTAGATCAAGCTAAGACAAGCTAGGACAAGCTAGATCAAGCTAGGACAAGCTAGGACAAGCTAGATCAAGCTAGGACAAGCTAGATCAAGCTAGATCAAGCTAGGACAAGCTAGATCAAGCTAGGACAAGCTAGATCAAGCTAGATCAAGCTAGGACAAGCTAGATCAAGCTAGGACAAGCTAGGACATCTAGATCAAGCTAGGACAAGCTAGACAAGCTAGACAAGCTAGACAAGCTAGATCAAGCTAGATCAAGCTAGGATCAAGCTAGATCAAGCTAGGACAAGCTAGGACAAGCTAACACAGTAAACCAGGCAGGTAGGCAGCCAACAACTACTTGAAAAATTAAAATAAGAACTACAGAGTATTCATCAAAAGACAGAAGATTGAAAATAATATTTGCCTCTTATCTGATGGAAGAGGGACATTTTAATAACCGATACAAAGGAATTGCGCCAAAATTTGCTATCTGCTAACTAGCGTGCTAAGCAACAACAAAGAGGAGCACCATGGCTGATGCAACAGTCGGGAAGCCCCTCCCCCTTGCACTTGAATACCCAAAGGAGGTAAAAAGTGCACAGGCAAAGAAAGCTTTCAAACTTAAACTTCTAAGAGATAACCCAGAGACATTAACAGCCGACTACAGCCACCAAGGAGACAAGATAGTAATCTGTAACCTCCTGTGTATGCCCACAACACTGAATCCTGGCATAAAGCAATTTGTTCCCACTATAAAGACCACAACAAGAGAGGAATATGTAGTGGCAGACATGTTCTCATTGGAGATGATGATGACAGTGACAACACTATGATGACGGTAAACATTTACCATAATGGAACAATCATGTTCCAAGGGAGCCAGGCCAGTCGGACCTTAGTCCAAGAACATGTCCTTATTATTAAGGCACTAACAAAGACACAAAACAAGAGAAAGCTAGCAGCGTTACCCAGGTCTCAGAGAGCCTGCTGCAGCCTGAAGACAAGCTGCAGGGAACAGTGACCCTTCTCAGAGAGGAGCAGGAGCTGCAGCCTGAAGACAAGCTGCAGGGCACAGTCCACCCTTCTCAGAGAGGAGCAGGAGCTGCAGCCTGAAGACAAGCTGCAGGGCACAGTGACCCTTCTCAGAGAGGAGCAGGAGCTGCAGCCTGAAGACAAGCTGCAGGGCACAGTGACCCTTCTCAGAGAGGAGCAGGAGCTGCAGCCTGAAGACAAGCTGCAGGGCACAGTGACCCTTCTCAGAGAGGAGCAGGAGCTGCAGCCTGAAGACAAGCTGCAGGGCACAGTCACCCTTCTCAGAGAGGAGCAGGAGCTGCAGCCTGAAGACAAGCTGCAGGGCACAGTGACCCTTCTCAGAGAGGAGCAGGAGCTGCAGCCTGAAGACAAGCTGCAGGGCACAGTGACCCTTCTCAGAGAGAGTCTATCTCTACAGGAGGTAGAGATAGTGGAGATTGTTCTCACTCACCGTCCAGTGAATCATGTCAGCAGATTAAGGATGAACTCTGCCAGTTAAAGAAAGAATTAAAAACGTCCATACAACAACTAAGAGGAGGAACGACTGTCCTACAGGAGGACGGGGACATTCTAAAGAAAGAAATAACAGCAGTAAAAGAGGAGTTGCACCTCAAACATCAAACCATCCTGGGCCTGAAAGAGCAGCTCTAGAACCTCACAGCCACAGCACTGCAGCGACCCCAACCTGCCACGAGTAACACACAACTCACTGAGCCAAGGCCTTCAACAAGCAGCCTTCTGCTCCAGCCTAGCCCACAACCATCATCCAGTAAAACCCCACCAAACCCCACATTGAAACCATTCACCAATGGCCCAGCGCCGCAGCATGAGCCACAACCATCTACCAGCTACCAGCTAGACAATATTCCTCCTTCCACAATCAAAATAACAACCGACACAGAAGCGACTGATGCTGAAGTAATAATTCTTATTGACTCAAATGGAAAATTCTTAGATGAAGAACAACTCTTTCCCGGACAAAAAGTTAAAAACATATGGTGCCCAAGAACAGATAATGCACTTGATGTTCTCACAAAGGCCAAACTGGGAGAACCAAGCCACATCATCGTGCACACAGGAACTAACAACCTTCGTATAGAACAGGGGTCTCCAACCTTTTTTAGGATGAGAGCTACTTTAAAAAATAAAACAAGTCGTGAGCTACTTTTACTCCTCCCTTTTTAGCTTTTTGCAGTGTATATTTAGCACATTGGAACATTATGATATGCTGACCTTTAACCTCTGTGTGCTGTTTGGGGCTGAGGGACCCGTCTGCAGTGTTTACTAAAAACATGTATTCAATTTAATTATTTTAACCTGCTTTATTTGGGGGGGGGACCTCACCTCCTCTAGGGGGGACCTCACCTCCTCCTGGGGGGACCTCACCTCCTCCTGGGGGGTCCTCACCTCCTCTAGGGGGGTCCTCACCTCCTCCTGGGGGGTCCTCACCTCCTCCTGGGGGGACCTCACCTCCTCTAGGGGGGACCTCACCTCCTCCTGGGGGGTCCTCACCTCCTCTAGGGGGGACCTCACCTCCTCTAGGGGGTCCTCACCTCCTCCTGGGGGGTCCTCACCTCCTCTAGGGGGGACCTCACCTCCTCTAGGGGGGACCTCACCTCCTCTAGGGGGACCTCACCTCCTCTAGGGGGTCCTCACCTCCTCCTGGGGGGTCCTCACCTCCTCGAGGGGGGTCCTCACCTCCTCTAGGGGGATCTCACCTCCTCTAGGGGGTCCGGGGGCATGCACCCCCGGGAAGATGTTTTTTTAAATGTTGAAGTGAAAGCATCCTCTGATGCACTTTGAACAACATGAATTGATGGAAACAGCTCTCAACACTCAGATGAAAGGGAGCTGTATACTTTTCAATAATCCAAACATCTTTAGAAAATGATCACAACCAATAAATCATTTAAACTTGTTTATTCTTATCTTATGTTTCCTAGTTAGCTTTCTTTCTTTTTTATTTTTGCATATTTTACTAATCACTCCCCTTTTAAATACAATATAGTCACATTGGAATGATTTCATACTTTATTTGTTACAACTATATTAAATAGATAAAGGTTCTCTCTCTCTCTCTCTCTCTCTCTCTCTCTCTCTCTCTCAGAGGCTGTGTGCTCCTCCGTGGCGATGACGGCTTGCGTTAAAAAATAATAATAAACATATTTGTAAAGTGGGGGGACACAAACGGGATTTCGAAAAGTGGGGGGGACTGTCCCTCATGTCCCCAGTGGAAATTACGCCATGCGTGTGTGTGCGACAAGTGCAATAAATATGCAAGTTGCAACACACACAGAGTAAAGCTCTGGCCCTCATCTGCTGTATAGGCTGGTATGACTGGGCTGCTCAATGGGGCTGATGTGATGTGTAGATTCTGCCAGAAGGAAAGGTCACACTCCTTATGAAGCGGTAAGCTGCCGCTCCACATTGCTTTTCTTCCAGACTGCAACGCTGGTCCCGCAAATCAAGCAAGAACGTGATTGGTCAATATTCATTGTGGGGGCGGTGGGAGGAGGGGTGTTAGATAGATATAGAGTTGTAGTAAGTAGATAGAGTTCGCTATGATTGAGGTTTCTTTTATGCATACGGTAGATTCTTTTAATTACATTTCCTTTTTTTTTGGTGTATTTTTACATTTGGGATTTGCTTGGCGAGCTACCGGTAGCTCGCGATTGACGTGTTGGAGACCCCTGGTATAGAGCAAGAGAGAGTAGCTGAATCTGTGACGAGAGTGGCGCTAAAGGCTACGCAGAGTTTCCCAAACTCTAAAATAACTGTCTCCACAATCCTGCCCAGAAGAGATTTCCACCCTCTCACTATCCATAGGATCAATTCGGAGATCTCCAGAGGATGTGCTGTAATGCCCAATGTCCACCTGGCACATCACCCCACCCTCAGCATTCACAGCCTCCATGACCACGTTCACCTCCGTAAGGACATTGTAAAAGTCTTTGCTAAGACACTTAAAGATGTGGCCTTAGGACGAAGCCAGGGCGGAGCCTCTGTTAGCCGCGGTCGAGCTAGCCAGCATATAACTGGACCACCCCTATCACCACCTGCAAGAGAATATCGCAGATATCCCCTTGGATCAGGCCCCTACCCCCCTCCACCATTATTACCTCACCTTCAGAGCCACCCACCCAGAACCAGAGCCATACAAGCAAGACAGGCCAGCACCACTCCAATAAACTCAAGGCCCATACCAGGATATCAGCCCTGCCCCCCGTTTCAGCAACCAGCTCAGAAAAGCTACGCCACTGCACTGAAGACCCCACCAAACATCGGCAGAGACGGAGCCGACCTGGGAGAGATCACACACCTCCTTAGCCTTATATGCACCAAACTGATGAGTCAGGTCGTATAAGACTTAATTTAAAACACACACACACACACACACACACACACACACACACACACACACACACACACACACACACACACACACACACACCTGTTTATCTCGTTTTTTAAATGTATTGTATTCTTCACAATGACCACTTCAATGACACCATTCTCTCTCTATGTGGAACATCCAAGGAATACATTCTTCTCTGTTTGGACAGAAATATAGAACAGATGAATTTAAAGAAAACACACAAAATGTAGACATTATTATCCTCCAAGAGACCTGGTGTAGATCTGACTCCAACATCCACTGTCCCCCAAATTACAAACAAATTCTTCTGCCCTCGATCAAAAACCAATTAAAAAAGGGAGAGATTCAGGAGGCATTATAATTTGGCACAAATTCGAACTCTCAAAATACATAACAATAATAAAATCCGAGCCCTCCCACATCTGGATTAAACTCTCCAAAAGCATCACATGTACAGAAAATGATTTGTTTTTATGTACAATATATGTTCCTCCGAGTGACTCTCCTTACTCCAGCGAGGAAATATTCCCACACCTCCACACCCAAATCTGCAGATTTCAGGCCCAAGGAAAAGTGTTGATCTGTGGAGACCTCAACGCACGTACTGGAACCCATCCAGACTCATACTCAGAGAGTGGTAACAAACATATATTTGGACCAAACTTTCCCCGCAACACCACAAATCTTCCTCGCCATAATTCTGACCCTCAGATAAACAAGAATGGGAGAGACCTGCTCCGACTCTGTCAAAGCCTCGTCTGTACATTGTTAACGGTAGGTTTAGAGGTGACTCTTTGGGAAGACCCACCTTCTGCTCATCTCTTGGCACGAGTACCGTAGATTACATGATAACAGATTTGGACCCGCTCTCTCTCAGTTCATTTATAGTCAAACCTCTAACTCCTCTATCGGATCACAGCCAAATGACTGTGTTCATGAAAAGAACAGAAACTAACAGTCCACAATCTGAGCCCAATAATCTGTTTAACATTAAAAGAAAATACCAATGGGCTCCAGACAGGGCACAAGAGTTCCAGAAAGCTATCGGAAACTAACAAACTCAAAGACTCTTAGACAACTCTCTGGACACCACATATGACCACAATAAAGAAGGCATAGACCTGGCAGTTAGAACAATTAACCACATCTTCATGAGAACGGCTCATACATCCCAACTGAAGAAACGCAGCAACAAGCCCCCAAAACTAAAAGAAATCAACTGGTTTGATGAAGAATGCCAACAGAAAGGAAAGAACTTAGGAAAATATCAAACCGAAAACATCGAGATCCTCAACGCAGACGTACGCCTCGTTTCCTGCGACATGCTCAATATATATATATACACACGTCCAATCAAAACCAAGAAGGCTCAGTACACACAACAACAACAACAACTAGCAATAATGGAGGAGTCTTTAAACACAAACAGATTCTGGGGAAACAGGATGACCCAGTTCTACAGAATGGAGACATCTGGACCGACCGCTTCAAACGTCTGTGTGGTAACATTCCTAAAGGTTCAACAGCTTAGAGTCGGTCATCGAGGACTCCCAGAACCCTTTGGGCTTTCTGATGACTGGTCATCGAGGACTCCCAGAACCCTTTGGGCTTTCTGATGGCTGGTCCTCGAGGACTCCCAGAACCCTTTGGGCTTTCTGATGACTGGTCATCGAGGACTCCCAGAACCCTTTGGGCTTTCTGATGACTGGTCATCGAGGACTCCCAGAACCCTTTGGGCTTTCTGATGGCTGGTCATCGAGGACTCCCAGAACCCTTTGGGCTTTCTGATGGCTGGTCATCGAGGACTCCCAGAACCCTTTGGGCTTTCTGATGGCTGGTCCTCGAGGACTCCCAGAACCCTTTGGGCTTTCTGATGGCTGGTCATCGAGGACTCCCAGAACCCTTTGGGCTTTCTGATGACTGGTCATCGAGGACTCCCAGAACCCTTTGGGCTTTCTGATGGCTGGTCATCGAGGACTCCCAGAACCCTTTGGGCTTTCTGATGACTGGTCATCGAGGACTCCCAGAACCCTTTGGGCTTTCTGATGACTGAACAGGAAGCGGACAAAACGTTGATTCACCTAAACCAAAAGAAGCAAGTGCTTCACGGCATTTTGAACGAGATGCTCAAACACACACTACACACCCTACACACACTACACCCCCTACACACACTACACACCCTACACACACTACACACCCTACACACACTACACCCCCTACACACACTACACCCCTACACACACTACACACCCTACACACACTACACACACTACACCCCCTACACACACTACACCCCCTACACACACTACACACACTACACACCCTACACACACTACACACACTACACCCCCTACACACACTACACACCCTACACACACTACACACCCTACACACACTACAACCCCCTACACACACTACACCCCCTACACACACTACACCCCCTACACACACTACACCCCCTACACACACTACACACCCTACACACACTACACCCCCTACACACTACACCCCTACACACACTACACACCCTACACACACTACACACACTACACCCCCTACACACACTACACACACTACACACTACACCCCCTACACACACTACCCCCCTACACACACTACACACCCTACACACACTACACACACTCACCCCCTACACACACTACACACACTACACACACTACACACACTACACACACTACACCCCCTACACACACTACACACCCTACACACACTACACACCCTACACACCCTACACACACTACACACACTACACCCCCTACACACACTACACACACTACACACCCTACACCCTACACACACTACACACACTACACCCCTACACCCCTACACACACTACACACACTACACACCCTACACACACTACACACACTACACCCCCTACACACACTACACCCCTACACACACTACACACACTACACACCCTACACACACTACACACCCTACACACACTACACCCCTACACACACTACACCCCCTACACACACTACACACACTACACACCCTACACCCCCTACACACACTACACACACTACACACCCTACACACACTACACACACTACACACACTACACCCCCTACACACTACACCCTACACACCCTACACACACTACACACCCTACACACACTACACACACTACACACACTACACACCCTACACACCCTACACACCCTACACACACTACACACACTACACACCCTACACACCCTACACACACTACACACACTACACACACTACACACCCTACACACCCTACACACCCTACCACCCCTACACACCCTACACATCCTACACACACTACACACCCTACACACACTACACACCCTACACACACTACACACACTACACACACTACACACACTACACACACTACACACACTACACACCCTACACACACTACACACAATACACACACTACACACCCTACACACACTACACCCTACACACCCTACACACCCTACACACACTACACACCTACACACACTACACACCCTACACACAATACACACACTACACACACTACACACACTACACACCCTACACACCCTACACACACTACACACACTACACACACTACACACACTACACACAATACACACACTACACACACTACACCTACACACCCTACACACCCTACACACACTACACACCCAACACACACTACACCCTACACCCTACACACCCTACACACACTACACCCTACACACCCTACACACACTACACACCCTACACACCCTACACACACTACCACACACTACACACCCTACACACCCTACACACACTACACACACTACACACACTACACACCCTACACACCACCTACACACACTACACACCCTACACACACTACACACACTACACACACACTACACACCCCTACACACCCTACACACACCCTACACACCCTACACACACTACACACCCTACACACACTACACACCCTACACACACCCTACACACACTACACACCCTGCACACCCTACACACACTACACACCCTACACACCCTACACACACCCTACACACACTACACACCCTACACACCCTAGTTGACAAATATGTTAATCAAAATAAAAGCAAAATATTCGCCTGTTTCATCGATTTCCAAAAAGCATTTGACTGGATTTGGCATGTTGATCTATTCAACAAACTACTTCAAAGCGGTATAGGGGGAAAAACATTTGACATAATAAAATCTATGCACACAAACAACATGAGCAGCATCAAGATCGGACACAAAAGAACAACCTTCATTTCTCAAGAACGGGGAGTAAGACAAGGAAGCTGTTTATCACCTGTTCAACGTCTACATTAAGGAACTGGCCTATCTTGGAACAGTCCACCTGGGCTCACTCTTCACAGGGATCAGACTCCTGCTGTGTGCAGATGGTTTCATCCTGTTAGCCCGACCAAAGAAGGACTTCAACAGAGTTTAAACATACTGGAAGGTTACTGTCAGACCTGGGCCCTGGCAATAAACATAGAAAAGACAAAAACAATGATATTTCAAATAGATCCAGATGTCAGGCAAACAATAGTGACTTTACAATTGGGACACAGACAATAGAACATTGCTCAGAATATCATTATTTAGGCCTGAAAATAAGTTCCACTGGAAGCTTTAATCAAGCTGTCAAGGAGCTGAGAGAGAAAGCACGCAGGGCGTTTTATGCAATAAAAACACAAATTCACATTTTAATTTGGCTTCAATGACTTCAATCAGTAACACCCCCATCCTACTCGATGGAGGCGAAGGGTGGGGCCCTCAAACAAACCAAACATTTGACAAATGGGAAAATCATCCAATAGAAAATGCTCATAATGAGTTTTGCAAACGCATCCTCCAGGTTCACAGGAGAACAACTACCAACGCCTGCAGAGCGGAATTAGGAACATTTCCATTATTAATACAAATCTAGAAACGATCAATTAAATATTGGCTACATCTAAAAGAAGTGACCCCCACTCCTACCACCACAAAGCCCTGCAGCATCAAGAGATGAACCAGGGAAAGAGTCCCCTCTCTCAGCTGGTCCTCTCAGAGAGAGAGAGAGAGAGAGAGAGAGAGGAGAGAGAAGAGAGAGAGAGAGAGAGAGAGAGAGAGAGAGAGGAGAGAGAGAGAGAGGAGAGAGAGAGAGAGGAGAAGAGAGAGAGAGAGAGAGAAGAGAGAGAGAGAGAGAGAGAGACAGAGAGAGAGAGAGAGAGAGAGACAGAGAGAGAGAGACAGAGAGAGAGAGACAGAGAGAGACAGAGAGAGACAGAAGAGAGAGAGAGAGATAGAGACAGAGAGAGAGAGAGAGAGAGAGACAGAGAGAGACAGAGAGAGACAGGCAGTACCTAAAGTCAAAGCTAATAATCACAGAGTGCTTCTTTCTATAAGTGAAACCCCACAAAGCCTCTTTACAAAGTTTGTTTGAGCGCGTGACTTCTGAGTGTGAGACAACCAATCGCTACTCGCCTGTGTGTGTGGTTGCCCTGGGTTACAGATGATTGACAGGTGGTCGGACATACAGACTTTGGCGCCATCTGGTGGCGAAGAGAGAAATACATATGATGATATATAATACCATCATATGTATATATAATAATAATAATATATATATAGTTATTTTATTTGTTATAATGAATGTGACCAATCACAGGCCTGTGAATGTGACCAATCACAGGCCTGCATTCTTGGAGATGCTGGTAACGTATTTTTAGAATGATATATTGTGCAAACAACCTTTATAAGCACAGTCTATAGAAGCAGATATTAGTCTCTGTTCTCTGTGTCCAGCAGGGGGCAGCAGAGACTCAGGAGAATCCATCAGCAATCAATAATCAGCAATCAATAATCAACAATAACAAATAATCAATAATAACAAATAATCAACAATCAAAAGTCTGTGAAGTTATTTATTACAAAATAAAAGCATTAAAATAACGTCATGGAAACAGCTGATCAGTCGACCAATCAGACGCTGAGAAGGAGCAGGAAGTGACAGCAGCAGGTGAGTCTGCAGGGGGAGGAGCCAGGTTATTCAAATGAAACTTTATTAACAATCATCTCTGTGAATACACTTCAAAGACTTTAAGGATAAACAGTTTATATATTTGAGATTAAAGCCAATACAAAGCTGGCGTGTGATTGGCTCTCACCATGTCTGTGGCTCCGCCCCCGTCAGGTCCAGAGGTGATGGACAGTCAATCCCAGCAGGAGGAGGAGGCGGGGCTCCGGGCTGAACCGACCAATCCCTGCGGCCTGACAGGAAGTCATGACATCATCAGAAGAACAGAGATCACTTTATTGAAGTGAGGACAGTGGCGCGACCAATCAGAGGTCACGATTCCTGATGAGGTCACTACGTCACAGAAGGGTCTTTTTATTTACACGTTATTCCTTAAATCTGTTTTATGTGTTCAGATCCATCAGAGTCTGATACTCCGAGTGTATTTATACTGCGTACTGGTACTCCGAGTGTATTTATACTGTGTACTGGTACTCCGAGTGTATTTATACTGTGTACTGATACTCCGAGTGTATTTATACTGCGTACTGGTACTCCGAGTGTATTTATACTGTGTACTGGTACTCCGAGTGTATTTATACTGCGTACTGATACCCCGAGTGTATTTATACTGCGTACTGATACCCCGAGTGTATTTATACTGCGTACTGATACTCCGAGTGTATTTATACTGCGTACTGGTACTCCGAGTGTATTTATACTGCGTACTGGGACTCTTGAGTGTATTTATGCTGTGTACTGATACTCTGAGTGTATTTATACTGCGTACTGGTACTCTGAGTGTATTTATACTGCGTACTGGGACTCTTGAGTGTATTTATGCTGTGTACTGATACTCTGAGTGTATTTATACTGCGTACTGGTACTCTGAGTGTATTTATACTGTGTACTGATACTCTGAGTGTATTTATACTGTGTACTGGGACTTTGAGTGTATTTATACTGCGTACTGATACCCCGAGTGTATTTATACTGTGTACTGATACTCTGAGTGTATTTATACTGTGTACTGGGACTCTGAGTGTATTTATACTGCGTACTGATACCCCGAGTGTATTTATACTGTGTACTGGGACTCTGAGTGTATTTATACTGCGTACTGATACCCCGAGTGTATTTATACTGCGTACTGATACTCCGAGTGTATTTATACTGCGTACTGGTACTCCGAGTGTATTTATACTGCGTACTGGGACTCTGAGTGTATTTATACTGCGTACTGGTACTCTGAGTGTATTTATACTGCGTACTGGTACTCTGAGTGTATTTATACTGTGTACTGATACTCTGAGTGTATTTATACTGTGTACTGGGACTTTGAGTGTATTTATACTGCGTACTGGTACTCTGAGTGTATTTATACTGCGTACTGATACTCTGAGTGTATTTATACTGCGTACTGGTACTCTGAGTGTATTTATACTGCGTACTGGGAGGGTACTCGTCCCAGAGAGTACACGTAGCGGTATGAAAACACTTTGATCCCAGCAGCTATGAACACCTGAACACATGAACACCTGAACACATGAGTACCTGAACACATGAACACCTGAACACGTGAACACCTGAACACCTGAACACGTGAACACGTGAACACATGAACACCTGAACACATGAACACCTGAACACATGAGTACCTGAACACATGAACACCTGAACACGTGAACACCTGAACACGTGAACACATGAACACCTGAACACATGAACACCTGAACACATGAGTACCTGAACACATGAACACCTGAACACGTGAACACCTGAACACGTGAACACATGAACACCTGAACACCTGAACACATGAACACATGAACACATGAACACATGAACACCTGAACACATGAACACCTGAACACATGAACACCTGAACACATGAACACCTGAACACATGAGTACCTGAACACCTGAACACATGAAAACATGAACACCTGAACACGTGAACACCTGAACACCTGAACACCTGAACACCTGAACACATGAACACCTGAACACATGAACACCTGAACACATGAACACATGAACACATGAACACGTGAACACATGAACACATGAACACATGAACACCTGAACACATGAACACCTGAACACATGAACACCTGAACACATGAACACCTGAACACATGAACACCTGAACACATGAACACATGAACACCTGAACACATGAACACCTGAACACATGAACACGTGAACACGTGAACACCTGAACACGTGAACACCTGAACATGTGAACACCTGAACACATGAACACCTGAACACATGAACACCTGAACACATGAACACCTGAACACGTGAACACCTGAACACGTGAACACATGAACACATGAACACCTGAACACATGAACACCTGAACACATGAACACGTGAACACCTGAACATGTGAACACATGAACACATGAACACCTGAACACGTGAACACATGAACACCTGAACACATGAACACCTGAACACATGAACACCTGAACACCTGAACACATGAACACCTGAACACATGAACACCTGAACACATGAACACCTGAACACACCATAGGAGCGCCACACAGATGCCTATTTGAATGTCCATGTTTGTTCCAGTGTTTTCCTTCTTAAATGTTTTTGAAATATTTTGAGATTTGACGGAGCAGTGTGTACTTGTACTTTTTACTAGTCCTTTTATGAGAGATGTGTCTGTTGTTTGTGTTTGTTCTTAGTGTCCTACGGGTACAAATAAAGATCCTGAACTGGTACTGAGTGTATCTATACTGCGTACTAGTACCCTGAGTGTATTTATACTGTGTACTGATACTCTACTGCAGTCAATGTTAAAGTGTTAGTATTTTAAATAAAAAACTGAAGACTCACCTTGTTGCCGACTGTGGCGGGGTGATAATGCCCGGTCACTGAAAAACAAGTACTGCTGTTATTACCACAAGTACTGCTGTGGGTACTGTGTATACTGCTGTGAGTACTGTGTATACTGCTGTGAGTACTGTGTATACTGCTGTGAGTACTGTGTATACTGCTGTGGGTACTGTGTATACTGCTGTGAGTACTGTGTATACTGCTGTGAGTACTCTGTATACTGCTGTGAGTACTGTGTATACTGCTGTGAGTACTGTGTATACTGCTGTGAGTACTGTGTATACTGCTGTGAGTACTGTGTATACTGCTGTGAGTACTGTATACTGCTGTGAGTACTGTGTATACTGCTGTGAGTACTGTGTATACTGCTGTGAGTACTGTGTACTGCTGTGAGTACTGTGTATACTGCTGTGAGTACTGTGTATACTGCTGTGAGTACTGTGTATACTGCTGTGAGTACTGTGTATACTGCTGTGAGTACTGTGTATACTGCTGTGAGTACTGTGTATACTGCTGTGAGTACTGTATACTGCTGTGAGTACTGTGTATACTGCTGTGGGTACTGTGTATACTGCTGTGAGTACTGTGTATACTGCTGTGAGTACTGTGTATACTGCTGTGAGTACTGTGTATACTGCTGTGAGTACTGTATACTGCTGTGAGTACTGTGTATACTGCTGTGAGTACTGTGTATACTGCTGTGAGTACTGTGTATACTGCTGTGAGTACTGTGTATACTGCTGTGAGTACTGTATACTGCTGTGAGTACTGTGTATACTGCTGTGAGTACTGTGTATACTGCTGTGAGTACTGTGTATACTGCTGTGAGTACTGTGTATACTGCTGTGAGTACTGTATACTGCTGTGAGTACTGTGTATACTGCTGTGAGTACTGTGTATACTGCTGTGAGTACTGTGTATACTGCTGTGAGTACTGTGTATACTGCTGTGAGTACTGTGTATACTGCTGTGAGTACTGTGTATACTGCTGTGAGTACTGTGTATACTGCTGTGAGTACTGTATACTGCTGTGGGTACTGTGTATACTGCTGTGAGTACTGTGTATACTGCTGTGAGTACTGTGTATACTGCTGTGAGTACTGTGTATACTGCTGTGAGTACTGTATACTGCTGTGAGTACTGTGTATACTGCTGTGAGTACTGTGTACTGCTGTGAGTACTGTGTATACTGCTGTGAGTACTGTGTATACTGCTGTGAGTACTGTGTATACTGCTGTGAGTACTGTGTATACTGCTGTGAGTACTGTGTATACTGCTGTGAGTACTGTATACTGCTGTGAGTACTGTGTATACTGCTGTGAGTACTCTGTATACTGCTGTGAGTACTGTGTATACTGTGAGTACTCTGTATACTGCTGTGAGTACTGTGTAACTGCTGTGAGTGTATACTGCTGTGGGTACTGTGTATACTGTTGAGTACTGTGTATACTGCTGTGAGTACTGTGTATACTGTGAGTACTGTGTAAACTGCTGTGAGTGTATACTGCTGTGGGTACTGTGTATACTGCTGTGAGTACTGTGTATACTGTGTGGGTACTGTGTATACTGTGAGTACTGTGTAAACTGCTGTGAGTGTATACTGCTGTGAGTACTCTGTATACTGCTGTGAGTACTGTGTATACTGTGAGTACTATGTATACTGCTGTGAGTGTATACTGCTGTGGGTACTGTGTATACTGTTGAGTACTGTGTATACTGCTGTGAGTACTGTGTATACTGTGAGTACTGTGTAAACTGCTGTGAGTGTATACTGCTGTGGGTACTGTGTATACTGCTGTGAGTACTGTGTATACTGTGTGGGTACTGTGTATACTGCTGTGAGTGTATACTGCTGTGGGTACTGTGTATACTGCTGTGGGTACTGTGTATACTGCTGTGAGTACTGTGTATACTGCTGTGACTGTATACTGCTGTGAGTACTGTGTATACTGCTGTGAGTACTGTGTATACTGCTGTGAGTACTGTATACTGCTGTGAGTACTGTGTATACTGCTGTGAGTACTGTGTATACTGCTGTGAGTACTATGTATACTGTGAGTACTGTGTATACTGCTGTGAGTGTATACTGCTGTGGGTACTGTGTATACTGCTGTGAGTACTGTGTATACTGCTGTGAGTACTGTGTATACTGTGAGTACTGTGTATACTGCTGTGAGTGTATACTGCTGTGGGTACTGTGTATACTGCTGTGAGTACTGTGTATACTGTGTGGGTACTGTGTATACTGCTGTGAGTGTATACTGCTGTGGGTACTGTGTATACTGCTGTGGGTACTGTGTATACTGCTGTGAGTACTGTGTATACTGCTGTGAGTGTATACTGCTGTGGGTACTGTGTATACTGCTGTGAGTACTGTGTATACTGCTGTGAGTACTGTGTATACTGTGAGTACTGTGTATACTGCTGTGAGTGTATACTGCTGTGGGTACTGTGTATACTGCTGTGAGTACTGTGTATACTGTGAGTACTGTGTATACTGCTGTGAGTGTATACTGCTGTGGGTACTGTGTATACTGCTGTGAGTACTGTGTATACTGTGTGGGTACTGTGTATACTGCTGTGAGTGTATACTGCTGTGGGTACTGTGTATACTGCTGTGAGTACTGTGTATACTGTGTGGGTACTTTGTATACTGTGAGTACTGTGTATACTGCAGTGAGTACTGTGTATACTGTGTGGGTACTGTGTATACTGCTCTTCTGTCACCGTAGTAGTAGTCGAAGGTGGCGTTGTAGTCGTAGTCTGGCGTCGCCGTCTCTCTCTCGTAGTCGGCGGTGGTCGACTCTTCTTCATGACTTCCTGTGGAGGAGGAGGAAGATTTGAGGTTTTTTTTGGAAAATACAGAAAACAGTCGACACATTTCAACAGTATTTGGTGTTTTATTGAGGTCAGTACCGACTGAGTTCAGAGTGAGGAGCCTCAGGGCTGCGTCCTGGGGCGCTGCTGCTGTTTCTAATTTACTTTATATCCAGGTGTAAATCCCTAAAATGTGCTCTAAATCATACTTACCAACCTTGAGACCTCAGAAATCTGGAGCATATCAAAACCACAGCGGGGGTTAGATTAACATTAACATGCTTACTGTAGTTGTAAGTGCAGGGCCGCCCCTCCCTACAGGCAGATCACGCAGACTGCGTGGGGCCTCACCTCGCGGAGGAGCCTCATCTGAAGCGCAAATGCGGCGCACCTACAGTGTGAGCGCGCCACAGTTTCGCCGCTGCGAGGCTCCACTAGCAAAGTCCGAGTGGAAACAGTTGTGAGTAAATCGGATTTTGTCAGAAATACGGGAGAAATGTGACCCCGGGAGGGTTGGCAAGCATGGTCTACATGTGTAGCCACATGTTCATGATTACTGACACACACACACACACACACACACACACACACACACACACAACACACACACACACCACACACACACACACACACACACACACACACATACACACACACACACACACACACACACAACACACAGGTATTTCCCATTAGTGGCCCCCGGGGACTCGTTGGTAATGTGATCTACTTCCTGTTGTGTTTTAGGACGAGGAAACTTAAGACAATAAAAATTCTTCACTTTGTTTCAGAAACACTGCAGCAGACACGTGTGGAGTATTATGGGATACATGAGGTACAAACAAACAGATGAAGTAATACATGTTAAATAAATAACATTTTGGATCATTTATAACTTTAAAGATAGCAATAACCAAATTAAAGATGAGCTAAAAAATAAATACATTGGTGAGAAAACATCATCATCTAAATCTCTAACGGCAGATTTACTGTTTCCTATCGGTTCCTCCGTTTCTTTGAAATCGTCTGACGAGTCGAGGCCTGCAGCGAGAAACTGGAGAATCAGCTCTTTACACACACACACACACACACACACACACACACACACACACACACACACCACACACACACACACACACACACACACACACACACACACACACACCACACACACACACACACACACACACACACACACTCTCTCTCTTATCAGATGTATCGGATGATTTCAACACCTGAGGGTTTCTGAGCTGTTTCCTGTCTGAGCTCATCCTGACGATAAAGTTTCATGATTCAACCCTCAAAGAATCTCCAAATAAAGAAACAAAGACGTCTCAGTTTCAGCCGAGACTCTTCATCATCCACAAGCTCCATCTACCCTGCTAACTGTGCTAAGCTAGGCTAACAGCCCCCCCATCAGCCCACCAAGAAAGAAGAGCTCCATCTACCCTGCTAACTGTGCTAAGCTAGGCTAACAGCCCCCCTCATCCCACCACTGACAGAAAAGAGCTCCATCTACCCTGCTAAACTGTGCTAAGCTAGGCTAACAGCCCCCCCTCATCCCACCACTGACAGAAGAGCTCCATCTACCCTGCTAACTGTGCTAAGCTAGGCTAACAGCCCCCCTCATCCCACCACTGACAAGAAGAGCTCCATCTACCTGCTAACTGTGCTAAGCTAGGCTAACAGCCCCCCCTCATCCCACCACTGACAGAAAGAGCTCCATCTACCCTGCTAACTGTGCTAAGCTAGGCTAACAGCCCCCCCTCATCCCACCACTGACAGAAAGAGCTCCATCTACCCTGCTAACTGTGCTAAGCTAGGCTAACAGCCCCCCCTCATCCCACCACTGACAGGAAGAGCTCCATCTACCCTGCTAACTGTGCTAAGCTAGGCTAACAGCCCCCCCTCATCCCACCACTGACAAGAAGAGCTCCATCTACCCTGCTAACTGTGCTAAGCTAGGCTAACAGCCTGCCCTCATCCCACCACTGACAGGAAGAGCTCCATCTACCCTGCTAACTGTGCTAAGCTAGGCTAACAGCCACTGCCACCACTGACAAGAAGAGCTCCATCTACCCTGCTAACTGTGCTAAGCTAGGCTAACAGCCCCCCCTCATCCCACCACTGACAAGAGTTCCATCTACCCTGCTAACTGTGCTAAGCTAGGCTAACAGCCCCCACGCTTACAGTGTTTGTGCTAAGCTAGGCTAACATTGCAGGTGAACACACAATTAAGTTCTGTTTTATGAACATGTATTAAACCATTTGTTAATATGAATCCACATATTTGAGTTTAAGAGGTAAATAACAACAAATAGCTAAGCTAGGCTAACGGTTTCCTGCTGCTTTAGTGCATGTAAATGGTCTGCAAAGGCTAAAATCCCGTGTTCCCTCCTTTGTTTACTTCCTGAACACAGTGAATCACTCGTGCTCCCATTGGCTAGCGCTCCAACAAATGTACGTGATAGGCTAAGGGGCGGGACATCCTCTAAGCGGTTGACCAATCACAGCAGAGCCGGCCAGCTAACCAATCAGAGCAGACTCTGGTTTCAGACAGAGGGTGAAAAGAGGTGCTGCAGCAACGGCACTATGAGAAAAATAAAGAGCTTTTTGAACATTAAAGCATGGAGAGGACTCTTTAAAGTAGAGACACTACATAGGATATACACATGAGAACTCATCAGCAGGAGGAGGACTCTTTAAAGTAGAGACACTACATACTGATATACACCTGAACATCAGCAGGAGAGGACTCTTTAAAGTAGAGACACTACATACTGATATACACCTGAACATCAGCAGGAGAGGACTCTTTAAAGTAGAGACACTACATACTGATATACACCTGAACATCAGCAGGAGAGGACTCTTTAAAGTAGAGACACTACATACTGATATACACCTGAACATCAGCAGGAGAGGACTCTTTAAAGTAGAGACACTACATACTGATATACACCTGAACATCAGCAGGAGAGGACTCTTTAAAGTAGAGACACTACATACTGATATACAGCTGAACATCAGCAGGAGAGGACTCTTTAAAGTAGAGACACTACATACTGATATACACCTGAACATCAGCAGGAGAGGACTCTTTAAAGTAGAGACACTACATACTGATATACACCTGAACATCAGCAGGAGAGGACTCTTTAAAGTAGAGACACTACATACTGATATACCACTGAACATCAGCAGGAGAGGACTCTTTAAAGTAGAGACACTACATACTGATATACACTGAACATCAGCAGGAGAGGACTCTTTAAAGTAGAGACACTACATACTGATATACACCTGAACATCAGCAGGAGAGGACTCTTTAAAGTAGAGACACTACATACTGATATACACCTGAACATCAGCAGGAGAGGACTCTTTAAAGTAGAGACACTACATACTGATATACACCTGAACATCAGCAGGAGAGGACTCTTTAAAGTAGAGACACTACATACTGATATACAGCTGAACATCAGCAGGAGAGGACTCTTTAAAGTAGAGACATACATATGATTACACCTGAACATCAGCAGGAGAGGACTCTTTAAAGTAGAGACACTACATACTGATATACACCTGAACATCAGCAGGAGAGGACTCTTTAAAGTAGAGACACTACATACTGATATACACCTGAACATCAGCAGGAGAGGACTCTTTAAAGTAGAGACACTACATACTGATATACACCTGAACATCAGCAGGGAGAGGACTCTTTAAAGTAGAGACACTACATACTGATATACACCTGAACATCAGCAGGAGAGGACTCTTTAAAGTAGAGACATACATACTGATATACACCTGAACATCAGCAGGAGAGGACTCTTTAAAGTAGAGACACTACATACTGATATACACCTGAACATCAGCAGGAGAGGACTCTTTAAAGTAGAGACACTACATACTGATATACAGCTGAACATCAGCAGGAGAGGACTCTTTAAAGTAGAGACACTACATACTGATATACACCTGAACATCAGCAGGAGAGGACTCTTTAAAGTAGAGACACTACATATGATATACACCTGAACATCAGCAGGAGAGGACTCTTTAAAGTAGAGACACTACATACTGATATACACCTGAACATCAGCAGGAGAGGACTCTTTAAAGTAGAGACACTACATACTGATATACACCTGAACATCAGCAGGAGAGGACTCTTTAAAGTAGAGACACTACATACTGATATACACCTGAACATCAGCAGGAGAGGACTCTTTAAAGTAGAGACACTACATACTGATATACACCTGAACATCAGCAGGAGAGGACTCTTTAAAGTAGAGACACTACATACTGATATACACCTGAACATCAGCAGGAGAGGACTCTTTAAAGTAGAGACACTACATACTGATATCACCTGAACATCAGCAGGAGAGGACTCTTTAAAGTAGAGACATACATACTGATATACAGCTGAACATCAGCAGGAGAGGACTCTTTAAAGTAGAGACACTACATACTGATATACACCTGAACATCAGCAGGAGAGGACTCTTTAAAGTAGAGACACTACATACTGATATACACCTGAACATCAGCAAGGAGAGGACTCTTTAAAGTAGAGACACTACATACTGATATACACCTGAACATCAGCAGGAGAGGACTCTTTAAAGTAGAGACACTACATACTGATATACACCTGAACATCAGCAGGAGAGGACTCTTTAAAGTAGAGACACTCATACTGATATACACCTGAACATCAGCAGGAGAGGACTCTTTAAAGTAGAGGACACTACATACTGATATACACCTGAACATCAGCAGGAGAGGGACTCTTTAAAGTAGAGACACTACATACTGATATACACCTGAACATCAGCAGGAGAGGACTCTTTAAAGTAGAGACACTACATACTGATATACACCGAACATCAGAGGAGAGGACTCTTTAAAGTAGAGACACTACATACTGATATCACCTGAACATCAGCAGGAGAGGACTCTTTAAAGTAGAGACACTACATACTGATATACACCTGAACATCAGCAGGAGAGCACTCTTTAAAGTAGAGATACTACATACTGATATACACCTGCACATCAGCAGGAGAGGACTCTTTAAAGTAGAGACACTACATACTGATATACACCTGACATCAGCAGGAGAGGACTCTTTAAAGTAGAGACACTACATACTGATAACATAAGTAAAAGTGTCATTATGCAGAATGTCTATTCTAAAGTATTAAATAATATTACATTTGTTTATTATTAAAGTACATTGTTTACTTTGTGTACTTCTGATAAAAGTGTGATTCATATTAAAGCGTCAGATAAACGTAGTACGATATATTTATCTGAAATGAAAATACAAGTAATATAAGTAAAGTACACTTAAGTGCAGACTTGAGAATATGTAATAATATACATTTGAAATACTTCCTTTGCTTCTCAAACTGCAGATTATCAGGAGTTTATAATCACTGTACATCTGTCTGATATAAGTCAGAACATGTCTCTACACTTTCTATAAGACCTGATAGCTGAAGCAGGAACAGCCAGACAGATCGAGGCTCTTGGACTCAGCATAAGGCAAAGGACTCTAAAAACAGCTTCTTCTTTACATCTCTGGTAAAATCCTCAACTAACCTCAGAGAGCAGAAAACCTTTGTGTCTTTCTGTCTTACTTTCTAACAGCATGTCCTGATTCTGGTGAGAAACAGTCCATAATAAGACCTGGTTTATCTAAACATCACATCTTATTTCAAGACATCCTACCAAGC
>JAAKFY010000021.1:3793454-3798454 GCA_011823955.1 Dissostichus mawsoni
CCTGATGTTAGAGGACATCTCAGTGAGTATAGGATACATTATACCTGATGTTAGAGGACATCTCCACGCAGAGAGAAACTCCGGCAGCAGCATGTGGTCTTTCAGGGTTTAAAGGCGAGGCCAGTTTGTTTATAGAGCACCTTTCAACACAAGGCAATTCAAAGAGCTTTACAGACTGAGAGACTTAGAGCGTTAAGAAACATGTTATAACATGGCAGCACTCATTCAAAGAGCTTTACAGACTGAGAGACTTAGAGCGTTAAGAAACATGTTATAACATGGCAGCACTCATTCAAAGCAAAGATAATAAAACATGAATAACAAAGTGAATCAAAGTCACAGAGCAGAGTGAGATACACACATCTGAAAGGTTGAGCTCTGACTCTCAATCATCGCTCACTTTCTAGCAGAAATAGTTTTCTATCACCTCCCTTTCATAGTGTTCATAGTGCTCATAGTGTCATAGTGTTCATAGTGTTCATAGTGCTCATAGTGTTCATAGTGTTCATGGTGTTCATAGTGTTCATAGTGTTCATAGTGCTCATAGTGTTCAAAGTGTTCATAGTGTTCATAGTGTTCATAGTGTTCATAGTGTTCATAGTGCTCATAGTGTTCATAGTGTTCATGGTGTTCATAGTGTTCATAGTGTTCATAGTGCTCATAGTGTTCACAGTGCTCATAGTGTTCATAGTGTTCATGGTGTTCATAGTGTTCAAGTGTTCATAGTGCTCATAGTGCTCATAGTGTTCATAGTGTTCATAGTGTTCATAGTGTTCATAGTGCTCATAGTGCTCATAGTGTTCATAGTGCTCATAGTGTTCATAGTGTTCATAGTGTTCATAGTGTTCATAGTGTTCATAGTGTTCATAGTGTTCATAGTGCTCATAGTGTTCGTAGTGTTCATAGTGTTCATAGTGTTCATAGTGTTCATAGTGCTCATAGTGTTCATAGTGTTCACAGTGCTCATAGTGTTCATAGTGTTCATAGTGTTCATAGTGTTCACACTGCTCATAGTGTTCATAGTGTTCATAGTGTTCATAGTGCTCATAGTGCTCATAGTGTTCATAGTGTTCATAGTGTTCACAGTGCTCATAGTGTTCATAGTGTTCATAGTGTTCATAGTGTTCATAGTGTTCATAGTGTTAATAGTGTTCATAGTGTTCACAGTGTTCACACTGCTCACAGTGTTCATAGTGTTCATAGTGTTCACAGTTTCATAGTGTTCATAGTGTTCATAGTGTTCACAGTGTTCATAGTGTTCATAGTGTTCATAGTGTTCATAGTGCTCATAGTGTTCACAGTGTTCACACTGCTCATAGTGTTCATAGTGTTCATAGTGTTCATAGTGTTCATAGTGTTCATAGTGTTCACAGTGTTCATAGTGTTCATAGTGTTCATAGTGTTCACAGTGTTCATAGTGTTCATAGTGTTCATAGTGTTCATAGTGTTCATAGTGTTCATAGTGTTCACAGTGTTCACAGTGTTCATAGTGTTCATAGTGTTCATAGTGTTCATAGTGTTCATAGGTTCATAGTGTTCATAGTGTTCATAGTGTTCATAGTGTTCATAGTGTTCATAGTGTTCATAGTGTTCACAGTGTTCACAGTGTTCATAGTGTTCATAGTGTTCATAGTGTTCATAGTGTTCATAGTGTTCATAGTGTTCACAGTGTTCATAGTGTTCATAGTGTTCATAGTGTTCATAGTGTCATAGTGTTCATAGTGTTCACAGTGTTCACAGTGTTCATAGTGTTCATAGTGTTCATAGTGTTCATAGTGTCATAGTGCTCACACTGCTCATAGTGTTCACAGTGTTCATACTGCTCATAGTGTTCATAGTGTTCATAGTGTTCATAGTGTTCACACTGCTCATAGTGCTCATAGTGTTCATAGTGTTCATAGTGTTCATAGTGTTCACACTGCTCATAGTGCTCATAGTGTTCATAGTGTTCACACTGCTCATAGTGTTCACAGTGTTCATACTGCTCATAGTGTTCATAGTGTCATAGTGTTCAACTGCTCATAGTGTTCATAGTTCATAGTGTTCATAGTGTTCACACTGCTCATAGTGCTCATAGTGTTCACAGTGTTCACAGTGTTCATAGTGTTCATAGTGTTCATAGTGTTCATAGTGTTCATAGTGTTCATAGTGCTCATAGTGTTCACAGTGTTCATAGTGTTCATAGTGTTCATAGTGCTCATAGTGTTCATAGTGTTCATAGTGTTCACAGTGTTCACAGTGTTCACAGTGTTCACAGTGTTCATAGTGTTCATAGTGTTCATAGTGCTCATAGTGTTCATAGTGTTCATAGTGTTCACAGTGTTCACAGTGTTCACAGTGTTCACTGTGTTCATAGTGTTCATAGTGTTCACAGTGTTCACAGTGTTCACAGTGTTCACAGTGTTCACTGTGTTCATAGTGTTCACAGTGTTCACAGTGTTCACAGTGTTCATAGTGTTCATAGTGTTCATAGTGCTCATAGTGTTCATAGTGTTCATAGTGTTCACAGTGTTCACAGTGTTCACAGTGTTCACTGTGTTCACTGTGTTCATAGTGTTCACAGTGTTCATAGTGTTCATAGTGTTCATAGTGCTCATAGTGTTCATAGTGTTCATAGTGTTCACAGTGTTCACAGTGTTCACAGTGTTCACTGTGTTCACTGTGTTCATAGTGTTCATAGTGCTCATAGTGTTCACAGTGTTCACAGTGTTCACTGTGTTCACTGTGTTCATAGTGTTCACAGTGTTCACAGTGTTCACAGTGTTCATAGTGTCATAGTGTTCATAGTGCTCATAGTGTTCATAGTGTTCATAGTGTTCACAGTGTTCACAGTGTTCACAGTGTTCACTGTGTTCATAGTGTTCACAGTGTTCACAGTGTTCACAGTGTTCATAGTGTTCATAGTGTTCATAGTGTTCATAGTGTTCATAGTGTTCATTGTGTTCATAGTGTTCATAGTGTTCACAGTGCTCACAGTGTTCATAGTGTCATAGTGTTCATAGTGTTCATAGCGTTCATAGTGTTCATAGTGTTCACAGTGTTCACAGTGTTCACAGTGCTCACAGTGTTCATAGTGTTCATAGTGTTCATAGTGTTCATAGTGCTCATAGTGTTCATAGTGTTCATAGTGCTCATAGTGTTCATAGTGTTCATAGTGTTCATAGTGTTCATAGTGCTCATAGCGTTCATAGCGTTCATAGTGTTCACAGTGTTCACAGTGTTCACAGTGTTCATAGTGCTCATAGTGTTCATAGTGTTCATAGTGCTCATAGTGTTCATAGTGTTCACAGTGTTCACAGTGTTCATAGTGTTCATAGGTTCATAGTGTTCATAGTGCTCATAGTGTTCATGGTTCATAGTGCTCATAGTGTTCATAGTGTTCACAGTGTTCACAGTGTTCAGTGTTCATAGTGTTCATAGTGCTCATAGTGTTCATAGTGTTCATAGTGCTCATAGTGTCATAGTGTTCACAGTGTTCATAGTGTTCAGTGTTCATAGTGTTCATAGTGTTCACAGTGTTCACAGTGTTCATAGTGTTCATAGTGTTCACAGTGTTCACAGTGTTCACAGTGTTCACAGTGTTCATAGTGCTCATAGTGTTCATAGTGTTCATAGTGTTCACAGTGTTCACAGTGTTCATAGTGTTCATAGTGTCATAGTGCTCATAGTGTTCATAGTGTTCATAGTGCTCATAGTGTTCAGTGTTCATAGTGCTCATAGTGTTCAGTGTTCATAGTGTTCAGGTTCATAGTGTTCATAGTGTTCATAGTGCTCATAGCGTTCATAGTGCTCATAGCGTTCATAGTGTTCACAGTTGTTCACAGTGTTCATAGTGTTCATAGTGCTCATAGGTTCAGTTTCATAGTTCAGTGTTCATAGTGTTCATAGTGTTCATAGTGTTCAGTGTTCATAGTGCTCATAGTGTTCACAGTAAATAGTGTTCAGTGTTCATAGTGTTCAGTGTTCATAGTGCTCATAGTGTTCATAGTGCTCATAGTGTTCAGTGTTCTAGGTGTTCAGTGTTTCATAGTGTTCATAGTGTTCATAGTGTTCAGTGTTCATAGTGCTCATAGTGTTCACAGTACTCATAGTGTTCAGTGTTCATAGTTGTTCAGTGTTCATAGTGTTCATAGTGTTCATAGTGTTCAGTGTTCATAGTGCTCATAGCGTTCATAGTGTTCATAGTGCTCATAGTGTTCATAGCGTTCATAGTGCTCATAGGTTCATAGTGTTCATAGTGTTTAGCGTTCATAGTGCTCACAGTGTTCATAGTGTTCATAGTTTCATAGTGCTCATAGTGCTCATAGTGTCATAGTGCTCATAGTGTTCATAGTGCTCATAGCGTTCATAGCGTTCATAGTGCTCATAGTGTTCATAGTGCTCATAGTGCTCATAGTGTTCATAGTGCTCATAGTGTTCATAGTGCTCATAGCGTTCATAGTTCATAGCGTTCATAGCGCTCATAGTGCTCATAGCGTTCATAGCGCTCATAGTGCTCATAGTGTTCATAGGCTCATAGGCTCATAGTGCATAGTATCATAGTGTTCATAGTTCATAGTGTTCATAGTTCATAGTGTTCATAGTGTTCATAGTGCTCATAGTGCTCATAGCGTCATAGCGTTCATAGTGTCATAGTGCTCATAGGCTCATAGCGCTCATAGTGCTCATAGTGTTCATAGTGTTCATAGTGCTCATAGTGTTCATAGTGCTCTGTCTATTGCTCATAGTGCTCATAGCGCTCATAGTGTCATATGTGTTCATAGTTCATAGTGTCATATGCATAGTGTCATAGTTCATAGTGTCATAGTGTTCATAGTGTTCATAGTGTTCATAGTGTTCCAGTGTTCACAGTGCTCACAGGTTCATAGTGTTCATAGTGTTCATAGTGTTCACAGTGCTCACAGTGTTCATAGTGTTCACAGTGTTCACAGTGTTCATAGTGTTCATAGTGTTCACAGTGTTCACAGTGTTCACAGTGTTCACAGTGCTCACATTGTTCA
>JAAKFY010000021.1:3802458-4099958 GCA_011823955.1 Dissostichus mawsoni
CGTTTTCATTGGTCCCTCTTCTTTAGAGAAGAGCAGGAAATGATGGATACACGGATCGTGTTCAAATCAATAGGCACGCAATGACTCTAAATAATAATGATCACGCCACCAAACACACATTCAGACTAAAGGAACCAGCCTGTTTGGAAATGTAAGAAGTAGAAAGTACAGGTATTTGGGTTCAAAATGTAAGAAGTAGAAAGTACAGGTATTTGGGTTCAAAATGTAAGAAGTAGAAAGTACAGGTATTTGGGTTCAAAATGTAAGAAGTAGAAAGTACAGGTATTTGTGTTCAAAATGTAAGAAGTAAAAGTAAAAAGTCGTCAGAAAAATAAGTAGTGGAGTAAAGTACTGATACCAGAACAATGTGCTTAAGTAGAGTAACGAAGTATTTGTACTCCACTACTTCCCACCTCTAGTCAGCAATGCATGATGGGAGGGAGGGAAATGGAAATGGAGGATGGTTTATCATTTAGAACCGTTATTAAGGAGGGTTCTGGGTCCAAATTCCAACCGAGTCTTGTCTAACTGCCACATATTATGGGTTTGTGTGTCAATGGATGAATTAGCAGAGTGGATCTGAATACATCTAAATATACACATTTTAAGCTTTGATCACATGGTCAGAAATGTCCCAAATTGGGATCAATGAAGTACATCTTATCTCATTTTATTGGTCATTTATACCTTATTTTTTTTAATCTTTAGCCAATTAAAGGATCTTCTGTTTATGTTTCCCCACTTGGCTTCTTTCAATTATGTATTTGTATTAATCTTTGAAGCAGATGAAGAGAGAATCTTTTTAATCACTCTCCATGGTTTTATATTGGTTCTTAAAGCCTCATTATAATATGAATGCCTATTTCCACTGCTACTGCTTTTTATGAAGTCAAGTCCTTTACAGGTTACTCAGGTCTCTTAATACTGACATTAACTTGGACTTTTTTAACACTAGTTGTTTTTTAAAATACGTGGGACCTCATACAAATGCCTATTTATTACATATCCAGTGTGTTTAACTCTACATGTCTTGGTTGTTGTTTCATTTATTCTTAATCGTTTGGGGGTTTTACCAGGTCACAACTTGAGACTTGATTCATTCCAAAAGAAGTACAAAAAGTCTAGACCTGACTGTGTTTTTTGGTTTTGACGGAAACATTTTGCATGATCGGTCTAGCGTATAGAAATTAGAATTTTGTGATGAAGGCGGGACTACACAATCATTTCAGACCTTGATCTCGGTCTCGTTTTTAGCAGTGTGTGTTGGTGTGTGTTGGTGTGTATGTGTATGTGTGAGGTGAAAATAAAAGAGGAAGCACCACCTGCACGTCTCGATTAGCGCCCACAGCTGTGAGCACTCGCTCAGGAAGCTCAGAGATCGACAGAGACTCTAAAAGGCTTCATTATGTAGTCCCCCCCCCCCCCACAAACACACACACCTTCTGATGCGGCTGTCTGAGCCATTCAGGTGTTCATGGGGATATAAATACTGAATATGATGGGTTATTTTCCATTGTGTAAACACTGCTAAAAGAGTTCCTGTGCAGTGACTCTCAGTTCTCCTTTTTCAGCTCTACTCTATCTCCTATTTTAACCTGTTTTAAACTAAGATGACGTAGATGCCACCTCAACTATCATGTCAGATGATAGGCAAAATACATTTTTGGGTAAGAGTACAAAATCAACTAACACACTCAGAGTTGTAAAGGATGAAGTATACAGTGGTCTGGCTTCTTCTTGGCTTTTTACGCATATGTCCGATCTGCCAACACTCTCACGTCATTCTAAAAATCCCTCAAAACTCACCTTTTCACTCTTGCCTTCAACTCCTTCTTGGCTTTTTACCCATATGCATGTTTTTGAGTAACTAACGGAATAAAAGTTTGGAGAACTTTGTCGTCACATAACATAAAAGTCCAAGGAAAGACTAGTACTTGGCTAAATTACAGAGCTACCATCAAATCCATAATGCAGGTTGCATCGTAAAACTGCGTATTGGGCAAAGGTTAACAAAGGTTGTAATGATGTGTTAAATGTACTCGTGTAAAACTATTGTTGGTCTATTTTGACACTGTGATGCTCTGCCCTGTAATGTTGTCAAGCAGCCAGAAAGAGGAAGGATCTGTTGTGTCAGAAACACTGAAAAAGGGAACTCATGGACTTTATCTCGTCTAACATCACTGACTGTTTCCTCTGTCCAATGAGACACAAGACAAGAGTCTATTTCTGGACTCATTATCGTTGTTATTCTGCTGGATAGATACTTCACATTCTGCAACTGTTTCTACCTGAACATGTATTTTTGTCCAAGGACATTTGTCTAACACACATCCTTTTGTCTGACGTTTGAAGCACGTGACTTTAAACTCACTGCCTCTCTCTCCTCTCAGTGGCTGAATCCACTGGCCTACATAATCCTTTTCCCATCTGCCGTATTTATCTGTGCTTCATCCCCAAACTCCCCTCAGAGCAGAGTTAGCAGTGTATGCTTTGTGTCAACAGAGAGATAAACGTCAGTGTTGGTAAGCCGGCCTTGTTCTGCTCTCAGATCTTCGTATCTCTCGGTTCTCCCTCCCAACACTTACTGCCTTTCTCTTTGTCTTTCCTCCCTCTGATGGCTGCAGTGGAGTTTTTATCTGATCTGTGCAGTGATTCTCCGCACTGTAGTCCAACACCGGAGCAGTTACAGCCAACGCTTTGCTTTTTAAAGTCCTGGATGAAGTTATATTTTTATGATGAATCCTTTTGGACTTTGATCTGTTGGACGATTTGGAAGGTCTTCAAATGTTTTTTCTGACCAACAGTCCAAATCCCAAATACATCCATTTTAAAAATGATATACAGAAGTATATAAAGCAGCAGACCTAGTTTGTTAGTTTCTTTACCCAAAGATTTAGAGAACTCTACAGTAAAAACCTCTGAATGTCTTTACGAATGATACTGCAGATGTGGAAGGGGAGAAAGGCCGGTTGTTTGTTCAAGAGACTGGAAGATTTATTTGGGCAACAATCTTCCCTGTTGTCACGTTTCAGCTAAATGTGAAGAAGTTATAAAACTGAACCTGCATTTCAGTCTTTCTTGGTAAAAGGGAAAGTAAGAATACACATTTAAATCCCTTGAAAACTAAAGACATTCCCGTCAGCTGTACTTTGTTTAGTGCTAATGAGCAAATATAAACATGAGCAAACTGAGCTCGTAAACATTGCACCGGCTAAATGTCAGTATGTTAGCATCGTTATTGTGTTAGCATATAGCTCAAACAACCACTCGTTCTAAATGCAGCCTCACACAGCATTGTTAAATACAGGAACCAGATCAAGTCTCATGTGCTGCTAGTAGCATTATTAATCACCACTTTGTACAGGTACCCTTTTAATTGTGTCATGGCACATAACATTGTAAACTTTTAGATCAGATGTGGACATACCACGACCTATAAGAGCAGAAAGTAGGTGTTGGAGCTATATCGCTTTATTGTATTGCTGTTAGTGTTTATAGTTAATGTTAGTGTTGTCATTGAAGTGAGTTAAATGTCGTTTTTATGCTTTTATTTTGAAGGCATGTTGGGCACTGGGTGATTAGAGCACCTGGTGTAATTGTATATATTGGAGACAGGTGGAGGTGGTGGCAGTAGATAAGATAAGAAGTACGTTATTGATCCCAATTTGGAACATCTTTGCGTTGCAGCAGCATAAAAAGACAAGGCCTAGTCGAGCCACAGTGCGATTCAAGCAACAAATGAATCCATATGAAAGGCTAAAGGAAAGGAATATAGGAAACCTGTTCATTGTACTTTTGTATAGGAATAAAATGCACAAACAGAGATTCTTGGATCATTGCCCTGCGTAAGATTCGCTAACTGGTGCCTCAGCGTCAGTGTTATTTTAATTGAATTATCCGTTTTATTTCTATATGATTTTGGTCGCTACAGTAGGAAACAACGTCCTGCTCATCATGAACACATGTCCTGTGTTGCCTGGCGGGATTATCAGTTATCTGTCCATCTCGTCTTGTTTCCTGGTCATTAGTCTATCTGTTGATGAGCCGCTGCCCTCCGGTTATTCGGATCTTAAACAAGACATCCTTGAACTCCTCGTGGGATAATAGTCAATAGTCATCGCCAACATTCTAGTATAAACTGTGATTCATATTTAAATGTTCTGTACAGATGGTGGAAAAGGCTGTCTGAGCTGCTCGAGTGAAGCACACACAGTTGCTTGTTGGAGTCTGTCTAACGTTTGTAATAAAGCTGTTATCATCTTGTCATCGCCCCCCTGACACGATTATGCCGAACTCACACAATGTGTCTTTTGCTTTAATGACGCACCAGCTAAATATATCTCAAAGCAAAGACACTCTGTCGGTGCTGGAGCCAGTTCACAGTCTAACGTTTGGTTTAGCTCTAAGGTTGAGCTTTGATTGTGTGATGTGTTTTTAATTGGATCTTTCTGGATCAGGGAAAGAAGGACGTCTTAAACTCTTTATTTGTTGTTGTTGTTGTCTCCTGTTGTTTGTTTATTCTACTATTTGTATTCCTGGTCTTTCCTTTCTTACCTCCTATGCCTTTTCACCGTCTTTGAACACCTCCTTTCTGCCTTTTTATCTGTTTTATAATCTATAAATATCTATATGTTTTTCCTGCTTAATTGAATTACTTCATCCCTTATCGCCTTCCTTCTCCTACTCTTTATTTTTCACTCGCCTTCCTCCGCTTCTACATTTTCTGTGTTCAGTTTTTTCGACTCCTTCCTGAGTCACTGTTTTGTTTGTTTGCACATTCAGAAAGTCCTTTTCCTTTCTCTCCGTGCTCCCTCCTTCTCTTTCTCCCTCTCTTTGATAAGCAACACAGTATTTGCGGTCGCAGATAAGCAACCAGCAGCACCCGAGGGAGCGGTGGAAACCCAGGGTGGAGACTCCGTTTGACCTTGACTCAAGTAGGAGATTAAATACAGACCTGTAACTCTGAGAGAGCGATAATACACATTTGCATATCGGGCATCTCGCTGGCAGCTAATGATTCATCAGTCTGTCCTTATGTGGGATGTAGACTCAATAGGAGTTTGTGAACTTGAAAACAAATGTTGTGGCAATGAAACAAAAACACGGCAGTATGAGAGCTTTTTGAACATTAAAGCATGGAGACATGTCACAGGAGAGACACTACATACTGATATACACCTGACATCAGCAGGAGAGGACTCTTTAAAGTAGAGACACTACATACTGATATACACCTGAACATCAGCAGGAGAGGACTCTTTAAAGTAGAGACACTACATACTGATATACACCTGAACATCAGCAGGAGAGGACTCTTTAAAGTAGAGACACTACATACTGATATACACCTGGACATCAGCAGGAGAGGACTCTTTAAAGTAGAGACACTACATACTGATATACACCTGGACATCAGCAGGAGAGGACTCTTTAAAGTAGAGACACTACATACTGATATACACCTGAACATCAGCAGGAGAGGACTCTTTAAAGTAGACACACTACATACTGATATACACCTGAACATCAGCAGGAGAGGACTCTTTAAAGTAGAGACACGACATATGAACATCAGCAGAATATCTCATCTTTAACTCCTTTGATGACCGATCCTTGAATATGTTAGAAGATAGGACTCTTTTTTCTTCAAGCACACTTGGGTGAACACACTAAAAGTTGCATGATTAAAACTTGCGAACTTCATACAAACTACCAACGTCTCTTCCCGTTAAAATCCAAAAGCTTTAAGCTCCTCTCTTCCTTTCTGTCTTGGCAGTGGGTCAGGGTGACGAGGCAGAAGAGTTTCCAGAGTGATTGCTTGAGTTCACGTCGCTTGAAAGACGCACATTTTAAAGTGCTGACTCCGCAGGGACAGAGCAGCGCTGCTGTATCTGTAAAATGTGTTTTTTTTTAACGTTATGAAATATGCATCGGGCTCACTTTTGATTCCACCTCGCCTCCCAAGACTCGAGGCTGGAGATGGAAATAAGGCAGTCAGGAAACATGAGTTTGTTTTGGGTGTTTCTGCTAAAAAAGGATGTTAGGAAATCAAATTCTAAACAGTTTTGATTCACGTTTATAGCACCTGCTCCAAATCACCTTTAAACTTTTAAACACCAATTTACAAAAGCAGTTTTATTCATTGGCAGTACTGTTTTTAAATTGTGTGTTTTATATTTTGTAGCTGAACCACTTTGTGTTCGCTGTTATTCTGTTTTTATGAAGGTCAGATCAGCAGCAGTGAATACTCTGATCATTCTTCTAGTTCGTGCATTAGGATGGAGCGTTGAAATGAAAGGATGACTCAGTCTCTCTAAATGTGGAAGAAGCTAATTTAAACCGGCAGCTTCACACTGAGAGACTGCAGTCGAGCGGACGCCTGCAGAGAGAGAGAGAGAGAGAGAGAGAGAGAGAGAGAGAGAGAGAGAGAGAGAGAGAGAGAGAGAGAGAGAGAGAGAGAGAGATAGAGAGAGAGAGAGAGAGAGAGAGAAGAGAGAGAGAGAGAGAGAGAGAGAGAGAGAGAGAGAGAGAGAGAGAGAGAGAGAGAGAGAGAGAGAGAGAGAGAGAGAGAGAGAGAGAGAGAGAGAGAGAGAGAGAGAGAGAGAGAGAGAGAGAGAGATATGCATTATTTGGATGTGTGGACTGAAGCAGAAGTGGAATAGATTTGCAGATGGACTTATGATTTTTAAGAGATTTCTTGTGATAAGAAATGCGATAATGCAAGTCTTGATTAAGAGTCTTTATGGGATTCAAACCGAGGCAACATGAGCCTATAAACATTGGCCATGGTTCAGTGGTCTGCTTGAATGTTGGCAGCGTTTCACATCGATGCATTTTCTTGTCAAGAGGGGAAAAAGCTCTGAGCCAGCGAGCTAAGTATCAGTTAGAAAGGATGGATTTGCACGATGGCTCAAAATCAAGCATTTGTGCAACACTTTACACTCAGGAGGTTAAAGAGGCCCTACTCTGCCTTTTAAGGGTTTTTCCATTTCATTTCCTGTAGTGTGTTATATATATATATTTATAGATTTTAGTGCATGTAAATCCCTGGAAATTAGCATATATGTCCTCTTCAATAGTGTTTTATTGTCAGAATTTATAGATTTGTTTTATCTTCATGGCCTACTGTATATGTTCCACTTGTTATTGCTGCTTTAATTATATTTTTAGATGTTTAAATTCTAGTATTGTTTATTTCTAGTAAAATGTCCACTTATGTGCAATGCCTTGTTTTGTTGAGTTGTTTTTTGATGCTGATTCAATGCAAAGTAACTCGTATCTGATCTCCTCTTTAATATAAAGGCATGGTTGAGCTAATAAGCAACACACGTCTTTCTGTCTCCACACATTCTCTCCTGTAAATCCAGTTTTTCCTTTTTTATTTCACTGTTATTTTTCCTCACTTATCCCATCTTCTTGTTGGTTGTTCTTTCTCTCTGAAGCTATTTCTCTCCCTCTCTCTCTCTCTCTCTCTCTCTCTCCCTTTCTCCTCCCTCTCTCCCCTCTCTCTCTGTCTCTCTCTCTCTCTCTCCCCTCTCTCTCTCTCTCTCTCTCTCTCTCTCTCTCTCTCTCTCTCTCTCTCCCCCTGTTTGTGAGGCCGGTCACATCTCATCAGACTTTAGCCACAGAGGATGCTACTGACGGGTTGAGAGAACGATGGAGGGATTAGGAGCTGTGTGTGTGTGTGTGTGTGTGTGTGTGTGTGTGTGTGTGTGTGTGTGTGTGTGTGTTGTGTGTGTGTGTGTGTGTGTGTGTGTGTGTGTGTGGTGTGTGTGTGTGTGTGTGTGTGTGTGTGTGTGTGTGTGTGTGTGTGTGTGTGTGTGTGTGTGTGTGTGTGTGTGGGTGTGTGTGTGTGTGTGTGTGTGTGTGTGTGTGTGTGTGTGTGTGTGTGTGTGTGTGTGTGTGTGTGTGTGTGTGTGTGTGTGTGTGTGTGTGTGTGTGTGTGTGTGTGTGTGTGTGTGTGTGTGGTGTGGTGTGTGTGTGTGTGTGTGTGTGTGTGTGTGTGTGTGTGTGTGTGTGTGTGTGTGTGTGTGTGTGTGTGTGTGTGTGTGTGTGTGTCCCAGAATCCTCCATCTATACAAAACGAAAATAAAATTGTGCAAAAGGAATATAAATTAAATAGTGCAAGGCTCACAATGGTGCAAATAAATTCATAATTAAATAGAATGAAAACTGAGTATCAAATAAATATTGTACGGTGGAATAAAATACCGTGCATTGTAAGAATAAATACGTACATTTTAAACAGAGGTATGTCTAGGTGAAGACCCTGAACACCTCAGGAGTTAAACAAGCGTAGTGGCTGTGTTAGATAATGTAATGGTGTTTTGCTTTCATTACAACAATCCAAGTAAAACAACATTACAATCCAATTCAGCCTCGCTATAACTTTTCCTTTTGAAGTCAGCAATGGTGATTCTAAGCCTGGATGAATCTGGGTTATTTCCCCCATTTTAAAACCATGAAGCGATCATTAAAAGCTGGTGTCATGTTTGTTTTGTTAAACCCTGAAACTCCCTCTCATATCGAGGCCGCTCCCGTTATTTCACCTCGCTCCTGGAATAAATAGAGACGTGAAATGTGCTGAAGGCAGGGTTAGCGGGGCATTCAGGGACGAATAAGACTGTTCAGCTGCTGCCGTTAATAGACTTTATTGTCCCAGACTGTCTGCAAAAATGAAGAGCCAGACTCGATGGAGATAAAAATAATTGAATTCCTGAAGTACTGGCCAAATCAGGTCACTTTGATTTGCAGACACTCTCCTCAAAAAACCCTTAACTCGTCCTTCGGTACACAGATTTATGATTAGTGAGGTTTTCAAAGCCGTCCAATTAATGTTTATTAACGTAAAAGACCTGAATTAAAGCTTTTCCTACCTCCTTTAATAAAGGAGGGACATGTACATGGCAGTGCATTTCAACACTTTAAAACAAGATAAACCTTTATTAGTCCCTGCAAAGAAATGAATGTGTTTACTTCCTGTCTGTCTTCTTCTGCTGTTCCCTTGAGTGTTTACTTCCTGTCTGTCTTCTTCTGCTGTTCCCTGAGTGTTTACTTCCTGTCTGTCTTCTTCTGCTGTTCCCTTGAGTGTTTACTTCCTGTCTGTCTTCTTCTGCTGTTCCCTTGAGTGTTTACTTCCTGTCTGTCTTCTTCTGCTGTTCCCGTTAGTGTTTACTTCCTGGCTGCAGTTGAATAGTCCAAAAATCAGCTCCTAACGTCTATCCCTATCGTCTATCCCTTGACCTCTGTGTGAAACGTCACGGGGTTAAGGGATAGTGGATAGGAGAATTCAAAAGGACTTAGGAGAAGAGACTGCGGTACTTTGGGGAATCCGACTGCACTTTCACTATCCGACGTGTTTATGATGCGCCAGCGGACGTCATGAATGTGCGTCTGCTGCTGTGGGGAAACTACAGTTCTCTATACAGCGGACTACAACATGGATGTATAATAAGAACGAGGGACTACTGTAAACTCATCTAGAGAATCTGCACCGTGCTCTGATGCTGCTGTTTTAGGCTATATGAACGTGGACAACAGAGAAACATATTCTTCATGACCAAAGTTGGAATTGAAATGAAAAGGAAAGTGAAACTTGTGCTCGTCACCCTCTCCCTCCGGTCCACATTAATACAAATGATCCAGTACGTATGATTGCATGTAAAGATCTTAAAATAAATACTGTATTTATTATAACCGTTAGTCCTTAACATCTATCACTGTGTATATCACCATTCAACATCTTTTAAAAGTTGAACAAACCCCACACAGCTCAGTAAAGACTGTGAAATGTTGACTTTATTTGATCATTTCAGTAAAAACTAACGTTCATATTTCTCTTTTTGATTATAATACTGATGAACGTTCAAAACAAAGCACTTTGGCAACTTACCGTTTTAAAATGCTTAATAAGCACCGTAACTTTCATGATATCATTTCTCGGTCATAATCGGTTGTTTCCGTGAACGGTCGACTGTTGTGTGACGGCAAATGCTGCGGCCGCAAGGCATTGTGGGGCAGCATTTTCTCCTCTCCAAGGGAGGTCCAGTGGTTCCTAAGCTAAAGGAGGTTATAAAGGAAGTTTGAAACCTCCTTTCCTTTCATCTAGAGAATTGGAACGGCTCTTATCACTGAGGGACTTCCGGGTCATTTCCCTCCGTTAGGAAGGTTCCTAAGAGAAACTGACTATTCGACTGCAACCGTCTGTCTTCTGCTGTTGATTTCTCTGGCGCTCTGTCTTTTAACCTCTTTCCTTCTCTTGCACTAACCATCATGAATCCAAAGTTTCGAGCTCTCCACAAATATAAAAATCAATATTTTAAGAATAATTCCATGGTATTTTCTGTTGGAGAAAACCAATGTTAGTTTTCACAGCCGACGTTAAATTGAACGGTCTTCTTTCTGCGTATTGATATGACTGCACATAGTCCCTTCCTCCCCTTAGCAACGGTCTGTTAACAACCTCTGGAATTTCCAAATTGACCAATCAGAATCGAGTATCCAACTACAGTAAGCCGTGTAATTCTAAATAACTATACAGTTCGTCCGTCTTTCCTCATGTTTCTCTTTAAGTGAACAAAGCATGTTTTCTCTGTTGAAGGCGCTCTTGAATAATTGAAGCGCCCGTTAAAACAAATTGCTTTTCCCAGAGACAGACAGGAGTTTGGTGTCTGAAGTTCTGCATTACTCACACATCAGCTCCCTCTGGAGGACCGTACGTCTGAACATTTCATCAGCTGCATGCTGGGGGATTAAAATATGAAGTAGATGAGCAAATGAGAGGAAGAGAGAGGAGAGGAGATGATGCAGCGAAAAGAGAGGGGGAGATTTAGCAAGAAACGAGAGGCAAAAGAGACCGACACACTGGAAAAAATGCTGCTCCAAAAACACGTTAAACAATAATGAAAACAGCTGTTTTCACTTTAAATAAGTACAAAAATCTGCCAATTGAACAAGTGAACATTTGCTTGGTTAGATTTCGTGAAATAAGAATGGATATTTAGATAAATCAGATCTTGTAATTAGCTGGGAGATCTATATTATATATATATATCATATATATATCTGGGAGAACTATATTTTACCAGAATCAGGACATGCTGTGTTACAATATAAGCCGCAAATGCTCAAAGTGTTACGTTTTCTGATGTTAGTCTGTCATTTTCTAATAAATATGTAAAAAAGACGTGTTTCATCTGAGATACGACTCAAAATAAGATCTTTTGACCGAACAAGATGATGCATTGTCTAAAAAAAAGACCCTATATCTCACTGCAGTGTTACTTCTGAAGTCTTATATCAGGTGTAGAGACATATTCTGACCAGATATTAGACACATATACTGGGCAAGATTTAGAGTTTTTGTCGTGCAGAGAGGCAGAAATGTTTCAAGTAACGGATGAAAAGAGAGAGAAATGTTGATGTGATGGAAGTAGACAAGTGGATGAAGATAGAACAGCGAGGAGGAGTTGTTGTGCTTCCTTTGTTATGTGAACAATCAGACATGCTGCATGTGACAGGAGCTTTTATTGTGTGCACTTATGAAACTCCTAAAACCGAGAAACACGAACAAAGACTTTAAAAGATATCAGTTCAAACCATTTGGTCACCAGATGGAGATAAATGGAGGATGTTAAAGGATTACATTTTACACTGTAAACTGGGGAAAACAGGCGGAGAGGAGGGATGAAGAGAGGAGGGTGTAGGATGTGTCTCTGATAAACAACGTGACAGAGAATAAGAGGAGGAGGGTGTGGAGAAGGGGAAAAGATGAACAAACAAACCGTGAGTCTGTAGTCATTGGACGGGTGAAAAATGGTACAAACAACTCCGATATTTCCCCAGATCTTCAGTTTAGAGGCGAGTAGTTGCAAACACAGCCTCATGATGTTGGCTGTCACTGTTAATAATGCACAGCGCTGTTTTTAATACAGCTCGCATTCCACTTAACATGCATATGCTTTACTTATTCCTGCTGCTTTTCTCTTGCACCATCTTATGCATTTACTTTTCTGTAAGAATAGTGTATGTTGCATTGTTGGAGGGGCCAAAAACGTAAGGTGTTAATTGCAAACAACTACACACTGAATCTTGCATTACGACCATGGTAAATGATATTATTTGAGCCCTTTACCAGCACTGAACAAAAAGATAGTTCATGCAAACTGGGTCAGTAAACAATATTTGATGTTCTGTAGCCAAACTTCCTTTATAATTGCCTCATTTTGTTCAGAGTTTCCTTTATTTTAAGCTACAACCCATCCCATTCACTACATGGTAATAATATGTGTGTAGGCATGTCTTTAATGCAGGTTATCATGAGGTAAAAATCCCTATGTTTTCCCTGTGCTAACCAGCAGCTGGGCTGCTGGTTAGCACAGGGAAAACATAGGGATTTTAGCCTTTGCAGACCATTTACATGCACTAAAACCTATAGAACACACTACAGGAAAGGGAAAACACAGGGATTTTAGCCTTTGCAGACCATTTACATGCACTAAAACCTATAGAACACACTACAGGAAAGGGAAAACACAAAAGAGCACAAGAGGGCCTCTTTATGGTCTTGTACTGACTTTCAGTCGCCTGTCACTATTGGCTGTTCTTTGAGTTAAATGCTAGCGTGACGTGCAGCTAAACAACAACAACTCTTTAAACAGAGATGCAGCTTTGTTGTCTGAAGCAGAAACAGGCGAGAAGCAGAGAGTTGATCTGCTCCAGAAAGAAGGACAAGAGAGAAGCTGTGCACATATGGTGGCTGGTGCAAGGTGTGAGAGAAAAAGGAAATACGTTGCTTCTGTTCCAAATCCTTCTGTGATAGAGCAACAGGGGTCTTTCACAGAGCACAGTGACACAGAGCACAGCTTCATGAAGTGCATTCAGGCAGCGAGGAACACAAAGACAATCACGTGACAACAACAAGACGGAGGTTGTTCTGCTTCTCGCTGTGCTGGCATTTTGAAGATCAGGGATAATGACATTACAGAGAGCATGTGGAGTCTGCAGAGGAAAGGTTCTGTGCTCTGAAACTGCTGATCACTGATATGATGGGATGGTTATTGTGCAGTTCTTCAAGTTTCAAGGCTTTTATTGTCATGGGTCCATAGCTTCAGTGTAGTTATGACAACGGAAATCTTAGGCTCCTCCAACAGTGCAACACAATAAAACAGATAAAATAGTACAGGAAAATAGAATATAATAGAAATAGTGCAGAATAGTCTATACAGTAATTGGAATATTGATATATATGAGTTGCAAACAGATGAATGTTATGGATGTTCTTTCAAAAGTGCAGGTGTTTAACAGTCGTTTCCGTGTTCATTCGTCTGTTATCCCTTTTATTTTTGCTGGTGTTTTTCCCGTCGTGTCGTTTGGATGTAGAGATATTCAGGCAGGTATCTCATCGAAGTTACATTTTGGTATTGTGTCAAAAATGACCTCAGGCGTCAACATCCAGAAGTTTATTGCTTCATATGAAAAAGGATATATTGCATTTTCAAATAATAAAAGTTGCTCCAGGTAAAATACATTATAAATGACCGGGAACGACTTTAAAAGTTCAACTTTGGGGAACATATCTGGTGAATATGATAAAACCCAGTGTAAAGTAACTAAGTACATTTACTCAAGTACTTTCTGAGGTACTCAACTTAAGTATTTCAATGTTTCACTACTTTGTGCTTCTGCCACTACAATTCAAGGTACATGGTGTACTTCTACTCCACTACATGTATTTAATGCCTTTAGTTACTTTACAGATCTGGATGAACGATGTGAAATATAATCAAGTGTTAAATCAGACTTTAGTTCCACCTGGAGTAAATCCTCAAGCTACCCTGCAGTATACAAAGTCATTCAAACTAGCTGCACCTTTACCAGCTTTGAGAACACTTTCATGATCAATCATTATAAACATATCATATATATTATTCTGAAATGGACCAATCTGCACAATGACTACTTTTACTGTCGCTACTTTACTATATTTTGATGATAATACTTTTCTACTTTTACTTGAGGAACATTTTGAATGCAGGACTTTTACTGTAACAGAGTATTCCTACACTCTGGTACTTCTACTTTTACTCAAGTACAAGACTGAGTACTTCTACTTTTACTCAAGTACAAGATCTGAGTACTTCTACTTTTACTCAAGTACAAGATCTGAGTACTATCTACTTTTACTCAAGTACAAGATCTGAGTACTTCTACTTTTACTCAAGTAAAGATCTGAGTACTTCTACTTTTACTCAAGTACAAGATCTGAGTACTTCTACTTTCACTCAAGTACAAGATCTGAGTACTTCTACTTTTACTCAAGTACAAGATCTGAGTACTTCTACTTTTACTCAAGTACAAGATCTGAGTACTTCTACTTTTACTCAAGTACAAGATCTGAGTACTTCTACTTTTACTCAAGTACAAGATCTGGTACTTCTACTTTTACTCAAGTACAAGATCTGAGTACTTCTACTTTTACTCAAGTACAAGATCTGACTACTTCTACTTTTACTCAAGTACAAGATCTGAGTACTTCTACTTTTACTCAAGCACAAGATCTGGTACTTGTACTTTTACTCAAGTACAAGATCTGAGTACTTCTCCCAGATTAAACTCCTAGAATGATAATAATACATGGGATTTTTATAGTGCTTTTCCTAATGCTCAAAGACGCTTAAATGATGAGTCACTGAACCCATTAAAGAACCGATGACTCGTCAGTTTTTAATAATAATTTTAATAATAATAATAATACATGACACTTATATAGCGCTTTTATAAAAACTCATAGACGCTTTGACAGAGAGTAACGGCAAGAACCGATGACTCATCAGTTTTTTGACGCCCCCCTCCCTCTCTTCAGGCCCAGCTGGAGGCCCAGAGCTCCACTCAGGACTTCCAGAGAGCGTCGGAGGTTCTTCGGGCGGCGAAGGAGACGATCTCTCTGGCGGAGCAGCGCCTTCTGGAGGAGGACCACCGGCAGTTTGACTCCGCCTGGCAGGAGATGCTGAACCACGCCACGCAGAGGGTGAGGAAACCAGAGGGAGTTCAGTTGGCTGATTCATATATCATATATATATGTTGTACATTATTTTCCTATATTTCGATATTGTTTGCTTTAAAGGTCTCCTATCATCCTTTCGGCATATTTTATGGATCTAAATATATAAAAATATATAAAAAACATGTCTATGATGTGTTTTGCTCAAAATACCAAACAGATCATGCATTTTAGACATCCCTCATATCCCTCTATTTCAGCCCTGTTGACCATATTACGTCCAAAACACGTCTCATTGTTTCTGATAGCAACGTTTCTGATTGGCCCGTGGGTGTAAAGCCCGCCCACATTTCCGATATTACGTCATATCTGACACCAAATCTGGATCAGCTCCGTTGTTCCCCCGTTTTTAGAGATGTGGGTACGGAGGAAAAGAGAGAGGGTTTTGTTTTCTGACACTCTGTGAGTTCCCTGAAACACCGGGGACACATAGTTATGTATTAAGGACATTAAAAAGTGCATTTTGCATGATAGGAGGCCTTTAATCCGTTTTTATTTCATTATTGCTTGCTCAAAACAGGGAGTTTAGTTAGCTGATGAATATTTTTGTTGTTCATTATTTTTGTCTATATTTCAATATATTGTATGTGTATATTTATGTCTTTATTTTTTGCATTCTGTTTTATTTGAATCCGTTTTTATTTCATTATTGCTTGCTGACTTTTTTTTACACGTGTCACCCTTTTGATACACTGCGATGTGAAGTCAATGGGACACTTAAAAGACTAAATATGTATAATATATTATATAATGGGATTGATTGGCTGATGCTGAGTTCTGATTGGCTGATGCTGAGTTCTGATTGGCTGATGCTGAGTTCTGATTGGCTGTCACAGGTGATGGAGGCGGAGAATACCAAGACGAGGAGCGAGCTGGTGCACAAAGAGACGGCGGCCAAATATACGGCGGCCATCAACCGCATGAAGCAGCTGGAGAAAAAACTCAAACGCACCATCAGCAAGTCCAAGTAAGTGTCTGCTGTCCCACTGCCAGCGAACACATCACGGCTTATCGATTGTTAATAATGAGGCAGAGAGAAAAGCACTTAGGCAGCTGAGAGCATTTTCACCTGTAACACCTGGTTGTTTTGGGAGATTAAGGGCCACTTTATAAAAGAGAAAACACTTTTGGAAATCTAGAAATGAAGGTTAGGACAAGTGAAGAATTTCTAACAATTACTTTGTATTTTTTTACTAAGAAATGTTCTCTTATTTGACAATTTGATGTATTGTTTTCAAGTTATCAAAGATCAGCTCAAAATGGTATGCCTTTTTTTGTAAAACAGCGATTTAAAAAATTGAGTTTTATCCTCAAATGATGGAGACGTTATGTGAGCATAACACATTTTCTTACTTCCAAAAAAACGTACGTTTATATAAGATTTGAGTCTTTAAAATGCTGTTGTATCAGAGTTTTTCAACTAGCTAAAATCTTCCTTATGAAGTATTTGTTTCGTAAAAATGCATCTTTCTCTCCTTATATTAAGCCTCCTCCTTAAATATATATTGCCTTTTTTAACATTAAAGCCTGTAAAATGGGCCCTTTAAGTCTTACATTTTGTATATACAATGATAAAGGAGTTAACCTCAAAATCCTATTTAAAAACTAAAGTTTAGGCCAAGCTATTCCAGGGTTAAAAGAAGGCTATTTGGGTCTTTAGGAAATAAATAATCTACTTATGTAATTATTCATGTAAAATCACTCAATGGAGATATAATACATATTTATATTTCAGCTTCCTCTGGATTTCTTTTAGGACTTATTTTACTGTCACAGCGAGGTGTCGACAACAACATGACACATCTATTGTCCACAGACACTTGACGATTGTTGTCCAGAAAGTCGTCTCCCTTCTGTATTGAAACCCTGTTGTGAGGTGAAACTGTGTTTGTGACTTGATGAGGTTTCTGGTATTCTAAACGTCACATCCAGCTATTCGGCCTGATGTGGTCGGATCAGTTTTCAGCACCTGATCAGTTTATTAAAGCAGGTTTCTCTTCTCTATTCCTCTGAAGGAAAGTGGTTCTCTCTGAAACAGAGAAACTAAACCACTCTACCTGTGTGTGTGTGTTTAACAGTCAGGTGTTGATGGGGAAGTCTTGGTTAATCCTGACTCTCACAATGTGATGTCCTCCTGCAGTTTCACTAGTTTTAAGGAAACGATTTAGCCGCTGTGGCAAAGCCCAGAATCAGTACTGCTCCAGGCGACTTATTCGAGATGAAAACGTAGAAAAAATAACTCCCATCTGCAATCTTTCAGTATTTCTGAACAAGACTGAGCTAATTTCTTACACATGTTCAAAAAATTCACACCTTTACGGTTCTCATCGACTGACAGACACATATTTGAGATGCAAAACATTCGTTCAAGTTCTTCACTGATTCGTCACTGAAAAAAACTCCATTTTGGAAATATTATCTGAAATGAAATAGATTTTAAGTTGGATTTTGTGTGTGCGGGAATCCATATTAGTTTAATTAATGTTCTTCTGCAGAAAGACAGTGGTCACATTAAGTGTACATGTTGGGGATAACATGCAAAATAAGCATCTAGATGTACTTTAACTAAGTATAAAAAGTGGTTCAACTGCACACTGTTTGCACTGCAGGGTATTTTTCATTTGAAGCATTTATCATATTAAAAATATATACCTGAAAAGAATTAACTCTAAATTAAAGTTAAAGCCTCTCTGTGCACAGATGAAAACCTCTCACTGTCTGCCTTTCTTTATTTAAATGCTGTCAGGAAATGTAACTTCCCTGCCGAGTAAGAGGATGTTTGCAGCTTAGGGGAACTTTGATGAACTTGTCCTTCAGTGAAGATTTTAGTTTATATTCTAAAATGTTGCATAAGACCCCCCCCCCCCTCCTTCTTAATAATCCCTGTGTCAGCCTCCAACAGTTACTGATGCTTCCCAGAGGCAGAAGTGCATCTCTGAGCAACTGCAGTGAGTGTACGGATGTTTTGTTGATGCAGAAAGAGAAACTTTCCAATGTAAAAAAAGAAGCCTTATTACTTATTGGGTAATCCCCTTTGGATCCACATCGTTTAAAGTCCATACTTCGTCTGCCCCGGACTGCTTCAAATAAACCTTGACCATACATGTATATCAGTATGTAGTGCCTCTACTTTAAAGAGTCCTCTCCTGCTGATGTTCAGGTGTATATCAGTATGTAGTGTCTCTACTTTAAAGAGTCCTCTCCTGCTGATGTTCAGGTGTATATCAGTATGTAGTGTCTCTACTTTAAAGAGTCCTCTCCTGCTGATGTTCAGGTGTATATCAGTATGTAGTATCTCTACTTTAAAGAGTCCTCTCCTGCTGATGTTCAGGTGTATATCAGTATGTAGTATCTCTACTTTAAAGAGTCCTCTCCTGCTGATGTTCAGGTGTATATCAGGATGTAGTGTATCTACTTTAAAGAGTCCTCTCCTGCTGATGTTCAGGTGTATATCAGTATGGAGTGTCTCTACTTTAAAGAGTCATCTCCTGCTGATGTTCAGGTGTATATCAGTATGTAGTGTCTCTACTTTAAAGAGTCATCTCCTGCTGATGTTCAGGTGTATATCAGTATGTAGTGTCTCTACTTTAAAGAGTCCTCTCCTGCTGATGTTCAGGTGTATATCAGTATGTAGTGTCTCTACTTTAAAGAGTCCTCTCCTGCTGATGTTCAGGTGTATATCAGGATGTAGTGTCTCTACTTTAAAGAGTCCTCTCCTGCTGATGTTCTGGTGTATATCAGTATGTAGTGTCTCTACTTTAAAGAGTCCTCTCCTGCTGATGTTCAGGTGTATATCAGTATATAGTGTCTCTACTTTAAAGAGTCCTCTCCTGCTGATGTTCAGGTGTATATCAGTATATAGTGTCTCTACTTTAAAGAGTCCTCTCCTGCTGATGTTCAGGTGTATATCAGTATGTAGTGTCTCTACTTTAAAGAGTCCTCTCCTGCTGATGTTCAGGTGTATATCAGTATGTAGTGTCTCTACTTCAAAGAGTCATCTCCTGCTGATGTTCAGGTGTATATCAGTATGTAGTGTCTCTACTTTAAAGAGTCCTCTCCTGCTGATGTTCAGGTGTATATCAGTATGTAGTGTCTCTACTTTAAAGAGTCCTCTCCTGCTGATGTTCAGGTGTATATCAGTATGGAGTGTCTCTACTTTAAAGAGTCCTCTCCTGCTGATGTTCAGGTGTATATCAGTATGTAGTGTCTCTACTTTAAAGAGTCCTCTCCTGCTGATGTTCAGGTGTATATCAGTATGTAGTGTCTCTACTTTAAAGAGTCCTCTCCTGCTCATGTTCAGGTGTATATCAGTATGTAGTGTCTCTACTTTAAAGAGTCCTCTCCTGCTCATGTTCAGGTGTATATCAGTATGTAGTGTCTCTACTTTAAAGAGTCCTCTCCTGCTGATGTTCAGGTGTATATCAGTATGTAGTGTCTCTACTTTAAAGAGTCCTCTCCTGCTGATGTTCAGGTGTATATCAGTATGTAGTGTCTCTACTTTAAAGAGTCCTCTCCTGCTGATGTTCATGTGTATATCAGTATGTAGTGTCTCTACTTTAAAGAGTCCTCTCCTGCTGATGTTCAGGTGTATATCAGTATGCAGTGTCTCTACTTTAAAGAGTCCTCTCCTGCTGTTGTTCAGGTGTATATCAGTATGTAGTGTCTCTACTTTAAAGAGTCCTCTCCTGCTGATGTTCAGGTGTATATCAGTATGTAGTGTCTCTACTTTAAAGAGTCCTCTCCTGCTGATGTTCAGGTGTATATCAGTATGTAGTGTCTCTACTTTAAAGAGTCCTCTCCTGCTGATGTTCAGGTGTATATCAGTATGTAGTGTCTCTACTTTAAAGAGTCCTCTCCTGCTGATGTTCAGGTGTATATCAGTATGTAGTGTCTCTACTTTAAAGAGTCCTCTCCTGCTGATGTTCAGGTGTATATCAGTATGTAGTGTCTCTACTTTAAATAGTCCTCTCCTGCTGATGTTCAGGTGTATATCAGTATGTAGTGTCTCTACTTTAAAGAGTCCTCTCCTGCTGATGTTCAGGTGTATATCAGTATGTAGTGTCTCTACTTTAAAGAGTCCTCTCCTGCTGTGTTCAGGTGTATATCAGTATGTAGTGTCTCTACTTTAAAGAGTCCTCTCCTGCTGATGTTCAGGTGTATATCAGTATGTAGTGTCTCTACTTTAAAGAGTCTCTCCTGCTGATGTTCAGGTGTATCAGTATGTAGTGTCTCTACTTTAAATAGTCCTCTCCTGCTGATGTTCAGGTGTATATCAGTATGTAGTGTCTCTACTTTAAAGAGTTCTCTCCTGCTGATGTTCAGGTGTATATCAGTATGTAGTGTCTCTACTTTAAAGAGTTCTCTCCTGCTGATGTTCAGGTGTATATCAGTATGTAGTGTTTATAAAGTACTTACTGAAAGAAAGCCTTGACATTCAGAGTCTTTGTTTTCTGTCCTCAGTGTGTTTTCAGCTGCAGATCGCTGTGTGTTTTTCAGCTGTTAATCCCCCACTCTCTCCTCCTCTTCCTCCCCTCCTCTTCCTCCTCCAGGTTACCATGGTGATGCTGTGGGTGCTGCTTGTTTTCTGGGTTACTCTGTCTCTCCTCTAACGGTCTCCTCCTCTTCCTCCCTCTTCCTCTGCAGGCCCTACTTTGAGATGAAGGCCAAGTGCTACCTGCAGCTGGAGGTACGTGACGCTGTGTTTTTGCTTTCGTTCCCTTTCTCCTCCTTCATCTCCTCTGAAGGTCACAATGAGTACGATGTTCTCTCTGCAGATGTTTATGAAGCTCGACCAGGGGTTAAACATCTTCAGCTAAACACTCAGAACAGTCAGCTGTGCTGTGGTTAAGCTTTTCAGTTATCGGCTTATTTCATTAAACAGATTGTAATCGATCATTTTGAGGTCAGGTCATCGTATCATATACAAATCATGAAATGCTGTGAGGGAGCCCCCCCCCCCTGCATGTATGCTAAAAAAGGTTCTCTGTAGACACATGGCCTCAAAGACTCACCATTAACATGTAAACAAAATATATTTACATTAGTTTAAGTCAGATTTAAGTGCAGCACATTCAGTTTTCTAAATGTGAATGATTCGGCGTGAGCCTCATCTCCACTTCCATCCGTAATAGAAATGCACTGAATCTAAAGTTTCATATGATTCTTTGGATGCAGAATGAAAGATCTGCTCTCTGTTAGATTCAATCTAATATATATATTCCATTCCTCACATACCTATGTATAATATCCTGCTGTATATATTTGTTACTGTACATTTGTAATTCAACATTTCAATTTTTTGAATGCTATTTTATTTCTATTGAGATTTGTATTGATGTCGTAGCAACTTAAAATCAGCTGCTGTCTCTAGAGAACACAATATCTATATATAGTCTTTTAAGATCTTTGTTTAATGCTTGCAAGCATGACGACTCCTTCCGAGTGCTCTGTGTGTGCCAGACTGTTTCATAGGAAGACAACAAAGATCATTTACATGACAACACAACAACATGTGGGCCCAGGTGTTCGATCCCAATAAGCAAAACTCACACCCTACAAAGAACAGTTGGGTGTTGCAACACATTTCCTTCCTCATCCCCTGTCCTTCCTGTAGTATAAAACCCTTCGTGAACACATCTGTTATCACACATCCATTTCTATGCCATTCCCAGGATAACACTTTGTTCAAAGTTACAGTCATTAGGATTACACTGTATTAAGCTTTAATACCATAATTGCCATAACATTGTACAATGCCTTGTCTTTTCATGCCGCTGCAACGCAAACACTTCCCAAATTGGGATAATTTAAGTACTTCTTATCTTCTTATCTTATCTTAGCGTTGTTCTCTCCTCAATGTCTCATGTCCAGTTCCATATAAACGCACTGAATCTAAAGTTTACATATTGATCCTGTCGCTGCAGAATGAGAGTATCTGCTCTGTGTTAGCGTTGTTGTCATGACCTCCATCCCTCCCCCAGAACCTGAAGAGGATCGTAGACGAGCGGCAGGCCAGGCTCTCTCGGGCTAAAGGCGAGTACAAGATGGCGCTCAGGAACCTGGAGAAGATCTCCGACGAGATCCACGAGCGGAGGAGGAGCTCCTCCATGGGGCCGAGGGGCCGCGGCGTGGGGTCCGAGGGTCACAGCGTCTCCGGGGACGACGGCTCCAACTTCAAGATGGAGTCGGACCGGATCTCCAGTGAGTGCAGAGAACATCCGTTGCTCCTCCCTCTCTTTTTACCCTCATAGCTCCTCACTCACTGACTTCTGGCTTTTTTCTCTCTCTGCATTTATTCCCTGGAGAAATCTCTTCAGGTCAAAGTATTTCAAAAACTCCTGGAGTGAAAACATGATGGAGGACACGCTAATCTGTTATCCGCTAGTCTACTTTCCAGCTCTGTGAACTCAGAAATCGTGAGAAATCCAAGGTTTTTGATAGAAATGTATAATACGGATCCCGAGTAAATACAAACGGCCGGATGCTAACTTGCATATGTTGGGCAATTTGCACAATTAGACCAAGTTTTGTTAATTGGCATTAATACCATTATAGCCTATGCAGACAATAGTTAAACAACTGACCATTTTGGAGTGGTTTTTGGGGGTTATGAGGATGCTGAATCCATTTCTGACATTTTCAGGATCAAAAATGGCAGTTTTAACCTAAATCTTCAAAATGTACCCTACATTAATTTAAATCAGCCCACAGAGAGTACATATGGCCACTGTCTGGGTAAAACGTCAATTTTTGATCCTGAAAATGTCAGAAATGGACTCAGCATCCCCAATAACCCCCAAAACCACTCGAAAATGGTCAAAAAATGCCAAGCTGTTTTCTAACTATTGTCAACACACAGTAAGCTATAATGCCCAACATATGCAAGTTAGCATCCGGCAGCTTCTATGTGCTGGGGACCCTACGATATATTTCTATCATTAAACTTTGGGGTACTCAACATTTCCAGGTTCACTACAGGACTCTCTGAGCTGCAAACAGACCATAATACTAAGATAAGCACTCGCTGCTGATCCTCCTCAAAAAGCCCTTCTGACACGGAGCCGGTCTCTGAAGGAGCCGGTCTCTGAAGGAGCCATGCTGACGTCGGTTAAAAAAAAAAAACTACACAAGCTCTCATCTGTTCTCTTAAATTCCTGCCACGCGATTCTTGGAAAAAAGTGTTAAAAGATTTCAGAGAAAGATAAATGACGGCATTACCGGCCGAGCAAAGATAATCGAGTTTCAATTGATTCACTTTAAATATGCTTTGAAGAGAGGAGAGTCACACACACGCACGCACGCACGCGCACGCACGCATGCACGCACGCGCGTGCACACGCACACACACACATATTTATAGACTAGATTGAAAGCACACATGAAGCTTGTGGCCTATATCTCTAATTATAACCATCACTTAAACAGACAAATATAAAGATGAGAAACAGATCATTCACACAGTATTACAATCACTGAAGACCAGCTGTTTCAAGAACCTTTACCATACATTCAATTAAAGATACATATTTGGATTTAATGTCAGGATTGAGTGCGGCATTAAAGATCTAAGCTTATATCATCATGGGACCCTGTGTCTCTGATTTGAGATATTCAGAGTCGAGGTAGATGTCATGACGGTTTGAATATTCATACTCAGAGATGTGGAAAACTAAAGAAGAGTGCGTCTACTCGCCCCATCGGCCCTAAAGCAGATCTATAATCTATGTAAGGTCTGAATATGTAAGAAGAAAACAATCAAACAAAAAACATTGTTCTATTTACATGTCGTTTACTAATTTCTGCATTTACTTGCACTGTGTATCACTTTCATAATTCTATTTCTATTTATTTTTGCTTCCTTTTTTATTGTTTTATGTTGCGTTGTTTGAGGAGTATGCTGGAGCTATTGTTCATAAAACAATAAAGCTTTTGAATATTTGAATCTTTTGTTCTCCTCCTCCTCCTCCTCCTCCTCCTCCTCCTCCTCCTCCTCCTCCTCCTACAGTGGCATCAGTGTGTTTTGAACCCATCATCATGTCGGAGGAAGAATCTGAAACTCGCTCCCCCTTCAGTCTGGTCCCGTCTCCCAGCAGCCCCCAGGAGCTCCTCTCCCCCTGCCCCTTCGACAGCTCCTCTTCCTCCTCCTCTTCCTCCTCCCCATCACCCATCCCCACTCCTCCTCCCCTCCTCCTCCTCCCCCTCCCCCTCCTCCCGGCCCTGCAGTCTGGACCTCCCCTCCTCCGTTTCTCTCTCAGATTTCGGTCTGATCTCTCCGGTACTCGGGCCTCGAAGCGAGTGCAGCGGAGCGTCGTCTCCGGAGTGTGACCTGGAGAGAGGTGGGTGTGTGTCTGTGCTAAAGGTGTGTGAAGGTGTGTGTTTGTGTAAAGGTGTGTGAAGGTGTGTGTTTGTGCTAAAGGTGTGTGAAGGTGTGTGTTGTTTCCTCACACAGACAAAAACACTGTGTGTTTGTGTGAGAAAGGAGGGCAATTAAGAATGTGTGTGTGTGTGTGTGTGTGTGTGTGTGTGTGTGGTGTGTGTGTGTGTGTGTGTGTGTGTGTGTGTGTGTGTGTGTGTGTGTGTGTGTGTGGTGTGTGTTGTGTGTGTGTGTGTGTGTGTGTGTGTGTGGTGTGTGTGTGTGTGTGTGTGTGGTGTGTGTGTGTGTGTGTTTGTGTGTGTGTGTGTGTGTGTGTGTGTGTGTGTGTTGTGTGTGTGTGTGTGTGTGTGTGTGTGTGTGTGTGTGTGTGTGTGTGGGGAATATATAAAAAGAGTGCAGAAAGGCTCAGGAAATGTTTTAGGTTGAGATCATTTTAGTCGTCAGTGTCTGCAAAGAGGAATACAAAATGTATCTTAGTGCATCAAAGCTGAATAATAAATGACCGTAATGCTGTAACCACTCATGATTCTCCGTCCTCAGGGGACCGAGCTGAGGGTGCAGAGGGGGATCTGGACAACGCTCCGCCCTCCAACAACAACAACAACACCACCCCCTCCTCCTCCTCCTCCTCCTCCTCCTCCAGCACCAAGAGGAGTTTCAGCCTGGAGACGCGCTTCAGCTTCCTGAATCTGCGCCGCCCACGCTCCGAAAACGCCAAAAACTCAGACAAGTCTTCCAAGAAAGCGGATCAGACTGAGGTCTCCGTGAAAGGACTGTGAGGAGCCAAAAGGAGGGTTTCTTGATCCACCAACGCACTCCATTTAGAGACTGCAGTGAAAGAGAGACGCTGAATGTCATGTAAGGTGTAAATAAAGTTTCCTGTACATCACGGCGGCGATTTCACTCCCATTTTCTTCACGAAGGACGAGGCACATTTGGACTCTGATCCCTGAGACTGTTGACAATGTGTTGGTGAAGGAGGAGGAAGATGGTTAGTCTTTATTCATGTTATTTTATTGTTATTTGTTTAAAAAGAACAAAGCTTCCGTCACGAAAAGGAAATGTACTTTAGCAGCCTGACCTTTTCACTTGGGGAACATTTTAAAAAGTGCTTTATCTATTAAATAATTGGTTTAACTGTTAATGTAAATTGAGAATGTGTTACTGTTGAATGGCACTTAGCACACTGTAAACCACGCAGAGGTGATGTTAAAGGAAATTAAGTCACATGTGGAGATGTTCAATAAATAACCTGTGTCTTAAACTGCTTGACGCTCCTGTAGTAAATGTATGTTGTGTTTTCTAAAGTTACGTATCTACTGTAAATGTTCAGGTTTAGGCACTATACATGGGATTTTTCATAAAAGCTTCTTAAAGGACAGTCTGGTAGTATTCACTTTGCTTACCCACGTAATGCCTCCATGTAGTTTGATATCATTATTAAGTTTAGGTGTTTAAATGGTTTGTTTGCCCTGGTTAATGTGTCAAACGGCAGCACTAACGTCATCAAAACGTCAAAAAATAATCATGAAATACAAGGCCAAGGTTGAAAACGGCTGAATTGCCCCTTTAATTTCCTCTCCTACTCTCCATTTGTATATAAGAGCTGCTTTTATGAAGCATTGAAGAGTTGTTACTTCAGACACTGAGAAGTTTTTCCAGCCTCTTCTCATCATGGCGCGTCCCTCAGGGCCCCATAAAGGGGGTCCCAATAACAGACTGTCATAGTGTAGCATGACAGAAAAAGTACTTTTAAAATGCTAATATTACACACACGCACACACACACACACACACAAACAATGCGCCCTGGTGACCGGACAGACGTAGAGGTGTGTGTGTTTGTATGCGTGGGTGTAGAGGTTTGTGGTTAAAACGTGGCAGCCTGCGGTCGCTCTATCTGTTCTAATGAAGGTAAACACAGTGAAGGCGGTGCGTAAAAGGCACAGCTCAGAGACTGCTGAGTTACACGACGCGCTGAATTAGGTTTTCCTTCTATAAGCAGTAGATACCGACATGAATTCATAGATCAAGGCAGACTGGTTCACACACTCCTGTTCTGAGCTTAATAGCTCTACACCGCCGGCCGAAATGTCCTCAAAATGAAGTCTGAGTGTGAAATATATGTCAAATCATGTATGCACTGTCATTTCCCCATAAACATAACAGTCTGGAATGAAATGGTGTTCTCCTGTGTGCTCCACTTCCTCCTTTGGGTACGGGTAATATTTTCGTAAGTCATGCTAACTCAGACTTATTTTTTCATGTCCCTTTAGGGCCTCCGTACAATAAAACTCATGGTACAGTATGTAGACAAATATCCCAATAAGTCCATAGTATAGTATGTGGAAAAAAATGACATAGTATACTATCAAAAAACGACATTGGCTATATACTGTAGTATGTCGAAAAATTGGAAATGTCCATGAAAAAAAGTCAGAGAAATCTACAAAGTATGGTGTGTTCTGCTTTAAAATATCACCAAAAAGCCAAAGTGTAGTGTGTCAATGAGTGTTGGTGCTCTATCAAAATAAAAGCCCCTCCCATCCCCACGTCAACAATAAATCAGAGAGAACACACATCAGATATCATTTCTGTATTCAGAGTTTGAACACGTCAGCCCCACATTTAGTGCAAGTTCTGCAAACATTACGTCATCATTCAAACAATCAAACATTCAAACAGGCGGCGGCCAGATTGTCCTGCATTTATGTGGCATGAATGAACACGTGGATATCAGACAGAAATACTTGGCAAGGTTCATTTAAAGCTATATTTCACTCATTTTCAGCAGAAGTTCAACAAACAGCTTACTATGAATTCATGTTAACAGTAATTATGAATGAAAATGGTCACCATGCTCCCAGCGACGCATTACTATGTACCAGGTAGAGTGTAACACATACAGAATCTGCAATAAATCTTATAAATGATGTTTTTAAAAGCAAAAGCCAAAGCGATGGTTAACAGTGAAATCAAGAACCAAAAAAAAGAAATGGTGGATTATATTGTGAAAATGTTTTTGTAATTTGTCCAGACTCAGTTTCAAATCATCAAAAAGTCAAATAATAAAACTTAAATCAGAAGTACGGGAAGAGAGGATTAGGGCCACGTGAAAATAATGTCACATTTGGCGCTAATCCTCTTTGAGTCATTAAATGAGCATAAATGCCAAATAAACATCAGGTTCACCAACACACCTAGTTCCACGATTAGAAATGTGATAACGTGCTGCTTCTGTGAGTTTTACATCACTGTTATCTAACATTTTACTATGATGAAATATTGCTTGCGGACTGTTTACATTCACTTCGTACAGCCCGTGAACACAGAACCACTTTGTGACGACATGCACAAAAAAGCCCTCAAAAGTATCACAGCTGTGCAGCCTGCAGACACTTTACAACTGCTGTCTGTCGCTGACTCTTCATGTAGATTTGAACAACTAATGACTGCTTCCACACGATGCATCTTAACTTATATTAACAATAAACCGTATTCAGCTGAACCATGCAGCCTCAGATTTCACTCAGCCGTAGTTGAGGAGTATTTGATGCAGATAAAAGCAGCACAAAAGTATATATATTGTGTAATTCTGTACACGACAGAGAGCTGATTACGAGTCCAATGTTCTACGGATATAAAATAATGTAGAAGTCACAAGGTGAACTTTGCATTGAGGGAACAAAGTGACTTCTTCACTTCCTTATGTTGCGTTTGACAAACCCACAGCGAGACATGGTTGTACAAAGTGCTGTAAATAAACAGGTAAACAGAGGATGTGAACTTGGCAACTCATTTTTTCTCACCTGTAGAAGGTTGATAGCGACAATCAAACAAATGCTTCCACACACACACATCCAGGTGTAACGCACACACACACACGTCCAGGTGTAACACACACACATCCAGGTGTAACGCACACACACACACGTCCAGGTGTAACGCACACACACACACGTCCAGGTGTAACACACACACACATCCAGGTGTAACACACACAGTGTTACAGTGCTGCTGCTCCTGAGAATCAAGGAAACATTAAAGGAAACCGTCGGTCCGTTCCTCCTCATAAAACCCTAAACAGCTGTCCCTTTTTTTGGCTGAGACTGCAGAATATTTAACCCAAAATCACTAAGTGTGATCGGGTAAAGCAATAATCAAAAAGAAGACTTCATTTTCGAGTTCTCCACACTGCAAAATAGCGTTTTTATCCTGGCGGCCAGTATAATAGTCCAGTTGACAGCTCATAGAGTCCTATAGTGAGCCCTGAAATGTGGAGTACCCTAAAGTTTTTATGATAGAAATGTAGAGTAGGGTCCCCAGCACATAGAAACTGCCGGATACTAACCTGTTGCATTAATTAGCATGTGCAGACAATAGCAAATACAAATTGCATGGCTGATTTGGACAGTTTTGGAGTGGTTTTTGAGGATGTTGAATCCATTTCTGACATTTTTAGGATCATAAGTGGCAGTTTGGAGTCCCCTAAACACTTTAAAATCAACCTAAAAATGCACAAAATAAGCCCACAGAGTACAAATATGCTCAATCTGGTAAAAACTGTCATTTTGGATCCTGAACATTTCAAAATTGGATTCAACATCCTCAATAACCTCAAAAAACACTCCAACATCGTCCAAGCAATTTTCTAACGATTGTCCACATATGCTAATGTATGTTAATTGTGCTAATTGGCGAACATATGCAAGTTAGCATCCGGCAGTTTCTATGTCCTGGGGACACCTACAATACATTTCTATCATAAAACGTTGGGGTACTCAACATTTCCTGGTTCACCATAGGACTATATAAGCTGCACATTTGGTGGAAATGTCCAGCTGGAGAAGCTACTGAGGATACGCTCCTGGATTGTTAAGAGGCTCAATGCAGCAACACGAGACAGAAAAGATGTAATTGCTTTCTGGCCGCCATATTGGCCATTTTTGCAGCTGGATTTTGCCACTTTAACCCTTTAACTGGTGTATAATCTCTGTTATCATATGAAATCCCCAGATTTCTATGCTCCTTTTATGGCGAAAAGGTGAACATGTGTTGTATTTTGTTCAAAAACGCATGGACTGTTGATGGGTTTCATCCGTACAGAAGTTCCTCTTGATGATTCCTCACCGATAACTCAATACTTCACCATATCTGTCCTTGGTGAAGGAGTTTGGGGAAGGCTGTGAAACATTCTTTGTGTGTTTTTGAGGCCACGACACGTCTTTACATCCCATAATCCTCTAAGCCTCCTCACTTCCTCCTCCTCTTCTTGTTCACTGGAGCTGTGAGACCTTGAGGGCCGAGGTGCTGGAGAAGTCCAGGAAGAAGGGTCCCTCCTGTTTGGGCAGGAAGGTTGTGGGGATGACGTTGTAGAGGCCGGCGGGAACAAGCTCCGCCTCCATGTAGCAGAAACCACACTGGGGGAGAGAGGGGGAGGAGTTAATACAGGTGGGGAGATAAGGGGTTAAACTGTCTCACCTCTGCAGCACTGTCTTCATTCACACTCCACACCAACAACAGCTACTCAGAGAAGAAGTATGTGATATTATGAGAGATTAATAAAAGGCTGAGGTATTGATTTTCAGGAATAGGTCAGAATAATTTGCATATTACATTTTTGCTAAGTTTGTCCATACATGTTTTTCCAAAGACAAACTTGTTTTTTCACATATAGTTTAAATAAATCAAGAACAAATAGACATGTGTAATCTTACGCCTTGATTTCAAAAGCACTTTGTGGGACATTAAGGTGTTCGGATTCCAAACTGTACCTGTAATCTCCGCTGTTCTTCTTCTGGAAGCTGGCGGGCCCCGGATCCCCCACCATGGAGACCGTCACCATCTCAAAACCAACACTGTACTGCCTGCACAGAGACACACACACACAGAGACACACACACACACACACACACACACACACACACACACACACACACAGAGACACACACAGAGACACACACACCACACCACACACACACACACACACAGACACACACACACACACACACACAGAGACACACACAGAGACACACACACACACAGAGACACACACAGAGACACACACACACACACACACAGACACACACACACACAGTCAAAGATAGATAATCTATTTCAAATGTTAAAGAGTAACACTTCTAGAGAGAGACATTGAAGCTTTATGGGTTTCTATATCCTGATCTGTGACGTATGTAGGATTTCCTATGCAGGACTTTTTTACATTTGTACAATTAGGTATTAAAATTAATACGCTTTTATTTATATAGCACCTTTCATAGTTAGTGCTTTCTCATAAAAATACACAGAGAGCAAGTGAACAAAACAACAGCATCTAAACATGAAAACAACTCATAGAAAAATCACATGACGGCAATTCTAACTGATCTGACTTAAAGGTCACCTATTATGCAAAATCCTCTTCTTCATGTCTCCTCTACATCAACATGTGTCCCCTCTTCTTCATGTCTCCTCTACATCAACATGTGTCCCCTCTTCTTCATGTTCTTCTACATCAACATGTGTCCACTCTTCTTCATGTCTCTTCTACATCAACATGTGTCCCCTCTTCTTCATGTCTCTTCTACATCAACATGTGTCCCCTCTTCTTCATGTCTCTTCTACATCAACATGTGTCCACTCTTCTTCATGTCTCTTCTACATCAACATGTGTCCCCTCTTCTTCATGTTCCTCTACATCAACATGTGTCCCCTCTTCTTCATGTCTCTTCTACATCAACATGTGTCCACTCTTCTTCATGTCTCTTCTACATCAACATGTGTCCCCTCTTCTTCATGTCTCTTCTATATCAACATGTGTCCCCTCTTCTTCATGTCTCTTCTACATCAACATGTGTCCCCTCTTCTCCATGTCTCCTCTACATCAACATGTGTCCCTCTTCTTCATGTCTCTTCTATATCAACATGTGTCCCCTCTTCTTCATGTCTCTTCTACATCAACATGTGTCCCCTCTTCTCCATGTCTCTTCTACATCAACATGTGTCCCCTCTTCTCCATGTCTCTTCTACATCAACATGTGTCCACTCTTCTTCATGTCTCTTCTACATCAACATGTGTCCCCTCTTCTTCATGTCTCCTCTACATCAACATGTGTCCCCTCTTCTTCATGTCTCTTCTACATCAACATGTGTCCCCTCTTCTTCATGTCTCTTCTACATCAACATGTGTCCACTCTTCTTCATGTCTCTTCTACATCAACATGTGTCCCCTCTTCTTCATGTCTCCTCTACATCAACATGTGTCCCCTCTTCTTCATGTCTCTTCTACATCAACATGTGTCCACTCTTCTTCATGTCTCTTCTACATCAACATGTGTCCCCTCTTCTTCATGTCTCTTCTATATCAACATGTGTCCCCTCTTCTTCATGTCTCTTCTACATCAACATGTGTCCCCTCTTCTCCATGTCTCCTCTACATCAACATGTGTCCCCTCTTCTTCATGTCTCTTCTATATCAACATGTGTCCCCTCTTCTTCATGTCTCTTCTACATCAACATGTGTCCCCTCTTCTCCATGTCTCTTCTACATCAACATGTGTCCCCTCTTCTCCATGTCTCCTCTACATCAACATGTGTCCCCTCTTCTTCATGCTCTTCTACATCAACATGTGTCCCCTCTTCTTCATGTCTCTTCTACATCAACATGTGTCCCCTCTTCTTCATGTCTCTTCTACATCAACATGTGTCCCCTCTTCTTCATGTCTCTTCTACATCAACATGTGTCCCCTCTTCTTCATGTCTCTCTACATCAACATGTGTCCACTCTTCTTCATGTCTCTTCTACATCAACATGTGTCCCCTCTTCTTCATGTCTCTTCTATATCAACATGTGTCCCCTCTTCTTCATGTCTCTTCTACATCAACATGTGTCCCCTCTTCTCCATGTCTCCTCTACATCAACATGTGTCCCCTCTTCTTCATGTCTCTTCTATATCAACATGTGTCCCCTCTTCTTCATGTCTCTTCTACATCAACATGTGTCCCCTCTTCTCCATGTCTCTTCTACATCAACATGTGTCCCCTCTTCTCCATGTCTCCTCTACATCAACATGTGTCCCCTCTTCTTCATGTCTCTTCTACATCAACATGTGTCCCTCTTCTTCATGTCTCTTCTACATCAACATGTGTCCCCTCTTCTTCATGTCTCTTCTACATCAACATGTGTCCCCTCTTCTTCATGTCTCTTCTACATCAACATGTTCCCCTCTGTGTAAAGAGACTCTGAAAGTTTCAGGAACAAAGATTCTCTCTCTTTTTGTCCTGATCCATTTCTATAAAAACCTGTCTGAAAATGAGCTGATCATCTGATTTTGGACACTTTATGATGTCATAACGATGTTTTGTGTTGTGTAACCATTAGCCAATCAGCAACCAAGGTAACCCCCCCCCCACCTTATCACCTGAATAACAGACAGAGAATCAGCACTTTTGAAACAGGGCTGAAACAGAGGGGATTATGGGATGCTGCAATGATCTGTTTGGTGTTTCAGCCAATCAGAGACAGGTTCTGTTTATATCTGAGACCTGTGATATATTGATGAAAAGCAGTATAATAGGGGACCTTTAATATGTCCCTGAGAGTATCAGCCTACCTGGATCCTCTCAGCTCGATGAGCAGCGGCCCCGCTCGCTCCATGTTGATCTGATAGATGGGGTTGTGTTTGTACGAGTCCTTATAATTCCCACAGCCACCAGAAGTGAGACCCTTCCACTGACCGTTCACCTGAACACACCACGAAGAGAGAGTCAGGTGGTTTATAAAACACATGATGTACGACCAGCAGTTACCTGTCGGCAGAGGTGGGAAGTAGTGGAGTACAAATACTTCGTTACTGAACTTAAGTACATTTTTCTGGTATCAGTACTTTACTCCACTACTTATTTTTCTGAAGACTTTTTACTTTGACTTCTTACATTTTGAACACAAATACCTGAACTTTCTACTTCTTACATGTTGAACACAAATACCTGAACTTTCTACTTCTTACATGTTGAACCCAAATACCTGTACTTTCTACTTCTTACATGTTGAACACAAATACCTGAACTTTCTACTTCTTACATGTTGAACCCAAATACTGTACTTTCTACTTCTTACATGTTCCAAACAGGCTGGTTCCTTTAGTCTGAATGTGTGTTTGGTGGCGTGATCATTATTATTTAGAGTCATTGCGTGCCTATTGATTTGAACACGATCCGTGTATCCATCATTTCCTGGTCTTCTCTAAAGAAGAGGGACCAATGAAAACGTTGTCATGTTGCCGTTGTTCAGCATGGAAACATTCATTAGCTAACAATGACATTATTGTTCTATTAATATAAAGGGAGGTCAGGTACTCTTTAAAACAGCTGCTAGTTATGGGTACTTTTTACTGAAGTACATTTCAAAGCCCATACTTCTTTACTTTTACTTGAGTAAAGAAGTTTAGTCAGTACTTCTACTTTTACCAGAGTATTTTTAAACACGAGTATCTGTACTCTACTTGAGTAAAGGATGTGTGTACTTCTGCCATCTCTGCCTGTCGGGGGGATAACGTACCCTTTTGGTCTGAGTGAAGGGGTTGGGGATCTTGGAGAAGGTGAATTTGCATCCGGTGTAAACCTACGGAGGGAAACACAGCCTGGTATTAAACACTGAGCATGAACTGGTCCCACAAAGATGATAAATGGAGTCAAAAAGGGAAACAGGAAGCCATAGAGCAGCAGCTTGTGAATGAAAGAATATGAGAACCAAAGTGTGGAGGTAACGATATAAAGACTACTGTAGCTTCTTCCTAATTGGCCAAATTGTAAGACAATGTTTCCAAAATGGTGGATCGCTCCCTTTGAAACACAATGTATTCACGGCTTTGATGCTCACAAAACAGATCTTTCATATCAGCGCTGCGCAGGGGAGAGACACGAGAGGAAATTAATCCTGTTTCCTGCTGTGATCTCTGGAGGAAACTCAGCCAACAAGAGAGACTTCAATCAGATGTTCACCAGACCACGCTCACAGAGAAACACTGAGCTGAGCAGACACACACACACACACACACACACATATCATAGAAACATACATTCGACATGGGTACAGAATCCACGTTTTTTTTTTTTTTTTAAATCAGTGATTTCTGTATAAGCAGTTCTTCAGAGTCCTTGTTGCAGTTATTAAGACGACTGCATTAATTATACATGACCCAAAAATATTTGGGTCACATGCACACATGCACACACACACACACACACACACACACACACACAGAGAAAAAGGAAAATGAAGGGAAGAGGAGTCGCTGCTCTCAGCTGCTGCACATTTGACAACAACTAAATCCGACACGGTTCACTGCAGCAAGGAGGAGTTATCTTACACAGTGGATTGTACACGCTACTCTGTGTGTGGGTGTGTGTGTGTGTGTGTGTGTGTGTGTGTGTGTGTGTGGTGTGTGTGTGTGTGTGTGTGTGTGTGGTGTGTGCTGTGTGTCTGTGTGTCTGTGTGTGTGTGTGTGTGTGTGTGTGTGTGGTGTGTGTGTGTGTGTGTGTGTGTGTGTGTGTGTGTGTGTGTGTGTGTGGTGTCTCTTTAAATATACACTGTACTTTCAGGATGAGAGAGCAGGAATGCACACCATTGTTAGAGACCATGAGAAAAGTACAGGTGTTAATTATTGTGAGCAAATACTCAAACTAAAATGAAAAGAAGCATGCGTAAACATTGTCATAAACTATATATATTAAGATTAAATTATGTTTCATGGTTAGAAATTATGTAGTGATATAATAATATATATCAAAAGGAGACAGCATCAAATATATGTAAAAACAAAGAGACCCTTACTGTAAAACTAGAATTACATATAAAACATATTAAAGAATAAATAAGAATAAAAACCTTCCTGAAAAACAGAATTTAAAGAAATAGTAAAATATAAAGAAAACTCAAACTAGACCTTTTTGAAAAATGAAAACTAAACTTTTAATCAAAAAGTAAAAGGTTAAATAAATTCAAATCTTCTTGATAAATCAAAACTATTGAATACAGAAACATTTCTAAATTGTATAAACACATTTTCATTGGTTCTTCCTTCTACCCTAATCCAATGGATGCAGTTCAGTCTCAGTATAAAGTGGTTTCACACGTAACCATGTAAACATTAAACACGTTATTGTCATGCTTGATTCCTAGATCTGGAGATAGAAGCTGATGACAGTGTGTCTGACCCGCAGTGTGTAGTTGATGGTGTTCTGCTTCTCATACTGGGACACCACCAGCGTGAAGGTGTGTGTGCCGGCGCTGGTCAGCCTCATCTTGGTCAGATAGTGCGGGCTGTTGATCCGGATACCGTCGATGTAGGGAGGGGGGTCCGCTGCCATGAGACACACACACAGAGACACACACAGAGACACACACAGATAGACACACACAGAGAGACACACACAGAGGCACAGAGATAGACATACACAGAGACAAACAGAGACACACACACAGAGGCACACACAGAGAGAGACACACACACACACACACACACACACACACACACCACACACACACACAGAGAGACACACACACAGAGACACACACAGAGAGAGACACACACACCGAGAGGCACACAGAGACACACAGAGAGAGACACACACACAGAGACACACAGAGAGGCACACAGAGACACACAGAGAGAGACACACACACAGAGACACGCACAGAGACACACCGACACACACAGGGACACACACACAGAGACACACCAACACACACAGGGACACACACACAGAGACACACACAGACACACACAGAGACACACACCGGGACACACACAGAGACACACAAACAGACAGGGACACAGAGACACACACCGGGACACACACAGAGACACACACAGAGACACACACAGAGAAACACACACAGAGAAACACACACAGAGACATACAGAGACACACACACAGAGACACACACAGAGAAACACACACATAGAAACACACACAGAGACAGAGACATACACAGACACACACAGACACACACACACACACACACAGAGACACACACAGAGACACACACACACAGGGACACACAGGGACACACAGAGACACACACAGAGACAGATACACACACAGGAAGTAAATACTAGTTTCTACACAGATGTATTGCTGGTCAGCGCCAGGTTAAAAAGGCTCTTGTGCTTCAAGACTTTGTAAAAAGGCGGTCGAAAATATGAAAATAGCTTATATTTAGCATTTTAGCATCAGTTTTCTCATGATATATAATAATAGTCAAGTTTCCAGCTCATAAATCAAATCAAATCAAAATGTATTATAGCCCCAAATCACAAGAAATGCCTCAAAGGGCTGTACAAAGCTAACAGAACACAAAATACAAATACAAAATGATACAACATTATACAACAACATAAGTATTACCATGTGATAAAAGCATGTGACTGAAGTGATGCTCTTAGAGTCCTGTAGTGAACCTGGAAATGTTGAGGACCCCAAAGTTTAATGATAGAAATGTATAGTAGGGTCTCCAGCACAGAGAAGCTGCCGGATGCTAACCTGCATATGTTGGGCTATTTGCACAATTAGCATAAGTTGTGTTAATTAGCATATTCAGACAATATTTAAAAGATGGCTTGGACGATTTGGACCATTTTGATGTGGTTTTTGAGATATATTGAGGATGTTGAATCATTGTCTGACATTTATAGGATAACAAATGACAGTTTTAACCAGAAAGTGGACATATTAGTACTCCAAGGGAGCTGATTTTTATGAATTTTGGGCTGACTTTAAAGCTTAAGGGGACTCAAAACTGCCAAAATGTCAGAAATGAATTCAGCATTCTCAATATACCTCAAAACCCACACCAACATTTTCCACATCGGCCATGTCATTATTTAACTAGTGTTTGCATATTCTTATTAATGCAACTTGTGCTAATTGTGCAAATTGCCCAACATATGCAGGTTAGCATCCGGAGGTTTCTATGTGCTGGAGACCCTACTATACATTTCTAATATAAAAACGTTGGGGTCCTCAACATTTCAGGGGTTACAATGCTGGCTAGTAGACTATTAGTAAGTACTAAGATATCGATACATTTTTGTTTAATTGTGCAGCCCCAACATTTTCATTTATACAAGGCACGAATCAAACCTCACCTGGGTAGTAAACCTTCTTCCTTCGGTTTTGTAAACAACCAGAGTGATGAACTCTCTGTTTTGTGCAAAATCATCCTGCACGACCAAACAGGAAACAGCCATCAGATTCAAATACATCCTTATAATATCACATCCTATCACTATAACCTTTAACCTATAACACGTACAGTCGTTAAGTACAGTATCGAGGTTCTTGTAAACAGCTTGTATTGGTACTGTAACTAAAGTAAAGCATCTGAATACTTCTCTGTGTGTGTGTGTGTGTGTGTGTGTGTGTGTGTGTGTGGTGTGTGGTGTGTGTGTGTGTGTGTGTGTGTGTGTGTGTGTGTGTGTGTGTTGTGTGTGTGTGTGTGTGTGTGTGTGTGTGTGTGTGTGTGTGTGTGTGTGTGTACCTTGTCAGTGATGTGTCTGGTGAGCAGCACCCACACAGCAGCGCCCCCTGCTGGCACTGAACCTCCAGCTTGTACTGCGGGTTGTTGGCCAGACTGTAGACGTCCTTCACCGGACCCTGCTTCCCATCCCAGCTGCTGCTCCCACACACACACACACACACATTAATACTGTCTTCACAATAGTAGTATCTGGCATGAACACATTAATTCCGGCATTCATACTGTTCGCATTTTAAACAGACTTAATCAAAGATCATGTTAGACAGACAGACAGACAGACAGACAGACAGACAGACAGACAGACAGACAGACAGACAGACAGACAGACAGACAGACAGACAGGCAGACAGGCAGGCACAGACACAGACACAGACACAGACACAGACACAGACACAGACACAGACACACACACACACACACACACACACACACACACACACCACACACACACACACACACACACCACACAACACACACACACACACACACACACACACACACACACACACACACACACACACACACACACACACACACACACACACACACACACCACACACACACACACACACACACACACACACACACACACACACAACACAACACACACACACACCTGTGAATGCAGGAGGAGTCCTTGAACAGGGCGGGGTTCCAGCTCAGGTAGATGACATCAAAGTACTGACAGAGGTCCTCAAACGCGATCCAGAAAACACCTGCAGAGAAACGCAGAGGGAAATATGAGTCTGATTATTATCTGAAGCAGAGCTGATAAAGACAGCGCCTCGACTTTATGATGGCGGCAGATTAAATTCACCGTCTGCTACTCAGATGCTCATCCCTCACATTTCAAACTACAATGTTGCACGACAGTAAGACCTGACCTTGAATAAGAGCTGAATTGGGGAGTTTGAGACTTCGTTTTTAGTTCATATCACTCTTAATCAACATTTGGATGCAGGTTTTTGTACATCTTATCGTGTTTACAACTGGTATTTGTGCACAGCTGCAGTTCAAAATAAGGTTACACTTATATTAGTTGTATAATACAATATGTAGTATAGGATTTACAGTCGTGGCTACGCGTGAGATCCAAATGTATTAAGTCAACATAACAAAATATGTGTTATCCTTTTTCAAATTAACAACCAATTGTAATCTAACAATCTAAGTTCTGCTTTAATCCATATTTGTTTGGTTTATCCTTTCAAAAGCTCTTTAACGCTCTCCTGTCTAACAGCGACAGACATTCATTGAAGTTTAGTTTGAAAACCTCAATAAAAACATAAAGAAATTGGTAATCCTAACTGTTTTTATTTGATTGATAGCATACAATGACACAATGAGAAAGTGCCCCACATTACAACACATAATAGCTCATTTTAGGGTAGGATGTAAAACATGAGGATTGCATTAATGGGAAATAAAGAGCGTACCATTATCGAACTTCTGTGCAGTTTTGGGGTCAAAGTTGAGGTACTTCAGGAGGTCGGGAGTCCAGTTTTTCTCATCACGCTCGCTGTAACGGCCTTTCCATCGCAGGTGACTCCACGGGTTCTTCAGCTGCAGGAAACGCATCCCCTACAAGAACACACACCACACAACACACGCACACACACACACATACACACAACACACACACGATGGTGGTTACAACTCCAATAACTCCAGTGTGTCGTAAAGTCTGATTTCTTTCGGGGATATTTTGTTTTCCCAAAATTAAAAAAAATGCTTCTGTCGCATCATTGTAATTTTTTATTCTCTGTGGAAGCAGTTTCCTAGGATTAATTAAGGAATAAGTATCTCTGTAAATAGGCTGAAGATGATCTGTAATGCTGTGGTTTTCAAAAACGTTCTGGTCATTTAGTGTTTAAGATTGAGCTCGGTAGCCATCAAAATATGTAAGAAGCACAGATTGATTTGTATTTAAATTGACATATTGTGCTGATCTTCTGGTTCATATCAGTATGTAGTGTCTTACTGTGACATGTCTGTTGAGTAAAGAAAGTCCCTCTGAAGAGAACACAGGGATTTTAGCCTCTGCAGACCATTTACATGCACTAAAACCTTTAGAACACACTACAGAAAAAGCATGAAAGTCTTCTAAAAAGTGTTTTTCATCTTTATATCGTCAGCCCTTTGCAAACTTAAGAAATATAAATACATAACGGAGGAATGGACATATTCAGATTATATGATAGCTTCAAAAGATAGTGTCACCAATTCTTTGAATAAGTTTATATGATGACCAGAGATGGCAAAAGTACACACATCCTTTACTCAAGTAGAAGTACAGATACTCGAGTTCAAAAATACTCTGGTAAAAGTAGAAGTACTGACTAAACTTCTCTACTCAAGTAAAAGTAAAGAGGCTTCTAAATGTACTTCAGTAAAAAGTACCCATAACTAGCAGCTGTTTTAAAGAGTACCTGACCTCCCTTTATATTAATAGAACAATAATGTCATTGTTAGCTAATGAATGTTTCCATGCTGAACAACGGCAACATGACAACGTTTTCATTGGTCCCTCTTCTTTAGAGAAGACCAGGAAATGATGGATACACGGATCGTGTTCAAATCAATAGGCACGCAATGACTCTAAATAATAATGATCACGCCACCAAACACACATTCAAACTAAAGGAACCAGCCTGTTTGGAACATGTAAGAAGTTGAAAGTACAGGTATTTGTGTTCAACATGTAAGAAGTAGAAAGTACAGGTATTTGTGTTAAAAATGTAAGAAGTAAAAGTAAAAAGTAAATATGAAGTAAAGTACTGATACCAGAAAAATGTACTTAAGTACAGTAACAAAGTATTTGTACTCCACTACTTCCCACCTCTGATGATGACGCACTTATATGCTAACATGCTAATGCTACTCTCCTTGCGCTAACCTTGTGTTCCCTGATGTCGAGGACAGCGTAGGCGTGAGTCGGCACTAAACCCACTTCTCCCCCTCCTCGTCTGTCATCACCCCCGTTGCCGTGGTGATGAGGACGTCACCTCTGTGAAACCTGGCAACGGCGGGAGCAAAAAATACAAGATGAAGCCACAAGTAAATGACAGAGAGAGGAAGAGATTAAAAAAAACTAGATGACAGTGAGAGGGAGTTTGAGAGAAAGTAAACTAGTCATATCTGTATAATCTGAGCGTGGTGTGTGTGTGTGTGTGTGTGTGTGTGTGTGTGTGTGTGTGTGTGGCCTAGCATTACTATCCTTGTGGGGACCCAAATCTGTTTACACAGTCACGTGTGGGGACTGGCTTCCCTTATGGGGACAACATGGAGGTCCCCATGAGGGGAATCATTAATTTTAGGGTGAAGACTTGGTAAGGGTTAGGGTTAGGCATGTGTTGGTTATGGTTAAGGTTAGGATAAGTCTCCAGGAAATGCATGTAAGTCAATGTAATGTCCCCTGAAGTACTGTATACATGGTGTGTGTGGTGTGTGTGAGTGTGAGTGTGAGTGTGAGTGTGAGTGTGAGTGTGAGTGTGAGTGTGAGTGTGTGTGTGTGTGTGTGTGTGTGTGTGTGTGTGTGTGTGTGTGTGTGTGTGTGTGTGTGTGTGTGTCTCTCACCTCTGGAAGAGCATGCGGAAAGTGTCGTCCTTGCTGAAGGACTGATTGTCAGAGTGCATGGCGATGCGTTCAGGATCCAGCCGGTGAGCGCGTGAAGATCAATGTTCTGTAACACAGATTATAAATATAAACAATTCAGACGTTGGTGTGCATTCTCTATTCTGCTGAGTGACAAACACTGAATCAGAACACTTTGATTATCCCATGGAGAAATTAGGGTTTTGTAACAATTTGTGACAATTAAATAAAAATCCAGTAAAATAAACATGTGCAAACATAAGAACTCAAGCTAAAAACATGCACACTGTACTGCAATAAATGAATGAATATGTACAAATGTGTGTATTACAATATACTGTATACAGTGGTGTATTAGTATTAATACAAATATAAATGCTGAAAACAAGATGATTGATTTAAATCTACAGTGTAATATAGTACTTATCTTAAGTGATATGATATTGCACATAATGGCTGCTAATATTAATAATATATATTCATATAGACATCTTATATTGCAGATTGTGTGCATTTTCAAAAACGTCCACGCTTGCAAAGGCAGTCTATTTCTCCATGAAGGGGTACACAAATATCTGTTTGAATAAAACACTTTATGCGTCACACAGATGTTTTCTACTTATTCTCAGCAAATATCCGCTCCAAATATTTAATATGATCATTAAGCAGGGCTGCAGAATTTTTTGAAAATTGTGTTTTTTTTATGACTGATTGCGATATGATTTACGCTATTGGAGGGAATGATAGTAGTAGTCATTACTACTGACAAATATATTAATGAGTTTACGATGTAATTTTTTAAGAGGATCTCTACCAAAAAATATGTTTCATTAAGTTGCAGGCCTGGATATCTCTGCAGCTACACAATACTTCATTGAAAATAGTATTTTTGCAAATATCTTTTATTGCAATTTGAATATTGCACTAGTCCATATTGCCATTTCAAGTACATTTTGATTAATTGTACAGCCCTAATAATAAGTCTTATAGCATGGGACAATTAATCGTCACTTTTTGAACCCCGTCCTCCTCCTCCACTCACCGAGTTGGACCCGGGGAAGTCGTAGCCTCCCATCACCTTCATGTAGGCTTTCTCTATCAGAGACACCCACAGCTCGTTTCTGTTGCTGGAGTACGAGCACAGCAGCTCCCCGTTACGGTCCACCGGCAGGAAGTCGTCTATGATCACCTGCGGGAAGAAAAGAAAAAAATCAGGATTTACAGTAAACGCCCCCTATTACGCAAAATGCACTTTTTTGATGTCTTTTATACATAAACATGTGTCCCCGGTGTGTCAGGGAACTCACGCAGCGTCAGAAAATAAAACCCTCTCTCTTTTCCTCCGTACCCACATCTCTAAAAACGGGGGTACAACGGAGCTGATCCAGATTTGCGTCCGATATGACGTAATATCGGAAATGTGGACCCACGGCACTATCAGAAAGCTGCTATCAGAAACAATGCCCGACTGTTTTGGACGTAATATGGTCTGTGTTTACATTAGCATTGCTAACACTCAGAGCTAACCTGTACTGGAGAGAGTGGGTGTAAAGAAGCAGGAAATAAAACATTGTGGTAACCCTCAAGAGAATAAGCATTTGAGCTCCATACTGTTTCAGAAATAATCCTTGAAGTGGTTTGGAACATGATGATGTTTAATCACGGCAGCATATAGCTGAGTATCTGGGTAGAATTTTCCTGCATGAGCTCTCCTCTCTTTTTTTTTTTTTTTTTTTTAAAAGCTACAGACCCAGAATCAGCACTTTAGTAACAGGCTGAGATAGAGGGGGATGAGGCTAGAGTGTGATCTGTTTGGTATTTTGAGCAAAACACTTCATAGTATGTTCTGTATATATCTGAGAACTACAATTGTTGCCTAAAAATAGGAGACCTTTAAATGTCATCACAAGTTTGTGTATACGATGAGTGTGTGTGATTTAAAATGCAACCTCTGAACGTTAAAAGTGAAGAGCCTTAAACCTGCGTTCTCTGTAATGACCAGCAGGGGGCGACTAAACCAAGTGAGATTGTATAAAAGACTATGAGAAAATAACTCTGTATTTTAATTGATTTATAACCGTATAAATGGGGGTATGGGGCTAATACAGAACATGTGAGAATCTGAGGAGAATTTTATTTTAATGTTTCTAATTTCTGAAATATTTAAAAGTAAATTCAAAAATTAATTAATGAAAACAACTGTATACAACTCATGTTTTAATTTTAATTTCACATCTCTGTATAAAGACTGGGAGATTCATTTCATAAACGTTTTTTGTTTTATTAGTTTATCACCTTCATTTCTTGAAAAAAACATTTTGATGGTCATATTTTCTCCGTTATTCTTACCAATCAAAAACACGAAAGGAAGATTATTTTCAAACCTGCATATTCCTGGTACCCTTTGTCCTAAAAATGTGCATTTATAACATGTGTATTACCAAATACGTTATGTGTCTTGCTCGCCCCCCCCCCTGATGTTTGATTCTACAGGTGAACCAGGTGAGGAGATTTATTTGTTTACCTTCCTGGGAACGCCGTTGATGTGAAGCTTCACCATGTACTTCCCACAGGGATTATACTCCGGCTCCCCTCGTCTGTTCTGAGGGTAGATGACGCTGAAACACACCACACACACACACACACACACACAACACACACACACACACACCACACTGTTTTCTTGTGTATCTTGTACGGCGACCTTGAGAGCCTTCAAAGGCAGTTTTAAGGACTCAAACACACTCATAACTTTCAAAATATTCCCAATAATTTGTATTAAACATAACAACTTAAGCTTAAAGTGTCCACACCGTACTGCAATAAATAAATGAATATGTAAACATTTTACATATTCATTTATTGAAATGCTGAAAACCAGATGATTCTGATATGATGATGATCATTTCGATGAATTTATTTTTTATGATGACCATTATTCGTCACGAAATGTGTCAAGAGCTGTATGGATGAACATTAAAATGGTATATTTCAGTTTCTTTGTGGTCTGAAATGGATTCAATATTTAAAACTAACAAGAAAACAGCACAACATACTGGCACTTCAAGTTAAGAACATGATGTGTCTGCCATAATAAAGCATATCTCAAAACATTCTCTTGCACTATTTTATCTATTTTATCTGTTCTATGTCCTATATATATATTCATGTTGCTCTGTTGGAGGAGCCTGTGACTTCAGTTTTTCATTGCCATATCTACACTGTAGCTCAAGGTTCAAGGTTCAAGGTTCTTTATTTTGTCATACGAACATAGCTACAGTGTAGTTATGACGATGAAAATCTTAGGTCACAGGCTCCTCCAACAGAGCAACACAATAACACAGAAAAAAATATAGTGCAAGTAAATAGCAAATAGTAAATACAAAAAGAAAAATAGTTTAAAAAGTGAAATAGTGCAATAAGAGTCATATGCAAGTTATTGAATATGATATAGATAAATAGATAATAATTTCTAAGTAGCAGATGAATGTCATGGATGTTGTTTCAACAGTTCAGGTGTTTAACAGTCTTATTGCCTGTGGGATGAAACTGTCCCTGAGTCTGGTGGACATGAGCTGCTGAGCACATGACAATAAAGGCTTGAAAATCTTAATGAAGTCCGAACACTGAGGCTACAGGCCGTACCTGGTGATGAGTTTCTTGTTGTAGCGCCTCTCGTAAGCAGCACTGATGGCGAGTGACGCCACGAAGGAACAGTCGGACACCACCGTCTGCACGAAAGAGAGAAGGGGTCACGTTCATTATCGGGTTAAAGTTCACTTTTTCATGTGTGTATAACAGGGATAGAGCGGCTTTTGTGTCATGACAACATCCCTACATCGAGTTAGATCAAATCAGAGTAAAATATAACTGTGTTTGGATTTTGAAGCACTAAATGTTCTTTTTTATTCTGTATATTTGCCAAAGGCTATTTTAACTTGGTTTCATGATGGTCCTGATTTGTGAGAATGTTGTGCCCCTCTGCTGCATGAACAACACAACAACAACAACAACAACAACATGCTTACAGTTTACAAGCAAAGGCCTGTTACTAAATATATTTTGTACCTGTTTTTATTTATTTATTTGTGTTCGGGTCTGAATGGTGAGGTTTTCAGAAAGTGGTGAACTACTCCGTCTCTTGAATTGTACTTTACATAAGATAAACCAAAAAAATGATTTGAAGTTGCAGGAAATCAGGACATTTCTGATCAAGATAAGCGCATTTATTACCTAAATGAAATATTATATACAGGTTTGATCCAGAAAATCCTAGTCTTTCACTGCAAACTTTCCCAAAAAATATCTTTGAAATATGGAATATGTCGTTTTTTTGCACTTATGGGAACATTTAAAAGGGAAAAGGAGGAGCAGCATTTGACGGATTGTGTACTGTACGTGTTTAAAAACAGCGTCCTCTATCTCCAGCCGTGACTCTGACCTGTTTGATGCTGAAGCTGGACACGGACATGATCATGGTCGGGTTGTTGCAGAGCTCGTCTGGCCGCACCCAGCGAGAGAAGATGGCTTTCTGTTTGGGAGACAGCGCCAGTTTCCCTAATTTGTCCCTGGCAAGAAAAAAATACAAGTAACAAGAGTTCAAAAAAGTTGCATTTGACTAATTATTCAGATTTGTGTCCATCCATCACACCAGGACTAAAGCTGCTGATATTTAATTTTGTCTTAATGTACATTATTTCATTTAATATTCTGTTCTTGTACATATCATATTCTATTGACATAGAATAGCGACCATGTCAACTGTATGTAAAGAGACAATAAAATAAGAGATCTACACAAGAATGCTATTTAAGGTACTTCTCATTAAAAGCTACTATGGTTTACAATTTGTCCTTTTATGTGTGTTACACTAAACAGTGCTAAGATAGATAAGGAGTCACTTTAATAAAAATGGATGAGGAATTTTTAATTTTACATTCAACGCTTCAGGTGTTATTTAAAGGGGACCTATCATGCAAAATGCACTTGTTGATGTCTTTTATACATAAAGATGTGTCCCCGGTGTCAGGAACTCACGCAGCGTCAGAAAATAAAACCCTCTCTCTTTCCTCCGTACCCAAATCTCTAAAAACGGGGGAACAACGGAGCTGATCCAGATTTGCGTCCGATATGACGTAATATCTGAAATGTGGACCCACGGCCTATCAGAAAGTTGCTATCAGAAACAATGCCCGACTGTTTTGGACGTAATATGGTCGGTGTTTACATTAGCATCGCTAACACTCAGAGCTAACCTGTACTGGAGAGCATGTGTGTGAAGAAGCAGGAAATAAAAAGGAACTCACCTTGTGGTATAACCGGCAAGAGAGAAAGCCTTTGAGCTCCATACTGTTTCAGAGATAATCCTTGATAATCCATGATATGGCGTTTCATCACGCAGTATTTAGTTTAGACAGTAGCTGCCGGGTCCCCATGAGCTCAGCCCCCTCCTTTTATTTTTTATCCAAACATTTTTTTAAAGCTTTATACCCAAATCAGCACTTTTGAAACAGGAAGTGAAATAGAGGGATCTGAGGCATGGCTAGAATGGGTGATCTGTTTGGTATTTTGAGCAAAACACTTCATAGACATGTTTTTAATATTTTTTATATATCTGAGACCTCTGCTATTGCCTAAAAATAGCATGATAGGTGACCTTTAATGGAAAACAATAACAATGTTAAGTCAATCCTGGCTTGTGGAATGACATATAAAGACATACATTAGCTTTAATAAATAGGAAATTAAATATGAAATGAAGGAAACTCACGAGAAAGGGACCGGAAAGGCGAACCGCTCCCTCAGGTCGACGCTCATGAAGGGAACATAGGCGATGCCGTTGATGGTAGATGTACTCCTGGAAATTAAGAAGGAGAATATTAGATTAAAAAAAAGTGCTCTTTAGAATGATTAATGTGCAACGTCCCTTCTTATATAAATACAACTTTAGAAAATAATAAGTGTACAGTTGATACTTCAATCATCCTGTCGTGCGTGGGTCTATGTTAAGAACCGGTCGGCTCCTTTACATGTAATAATATCTAAATCCTTCTGCAGCAGTATGAGAGATCCACGACATTTAGTCAAAAGACTCCGCAAGCTGTGGATTAGACTTCGAGGGACAAGCACAGATTCACTTGGATTTCAGCTCTGCTTTGGAGACAGCGATCGGACTTTCTAAGGTGCCGTGAGGAGGAGGCCGTGAGTAAACCAATTTATGAATGAAACGCTGTTTACATAGAGATCGCTTCGTCAAACAATGCAATGACAGATGTGTCGCGGCTCACCCGAGCACCTCGATCTCCTGGCAGCTGTAGCGCTGGAAGGCTCCTTGAGATGTAATATCTAAATCTTTCTGCAGCAGTATCAGAGACTTATGGGCTCTAGCTCACCTGAGCACCTCGATCTCCTCGCCGCTGTAGCGCTGGCCCGACGGCTCGCTGCTCTGCACGGCCCTCACCGGCTGCGGACGCTCCTGGAGGCTGAAGTCCGGCCCGAGGGGGAAGAACTGCCGGGCCGGACCCCCAGAAGAGGAGCTGCTGCTGGGGGGGGGTTTGGATCCAGGAGGGCCCGGTCGGTCCTGAGTGGGAGTGAGTTTGGACTGGGACTCTTTGAGACCCTCCGCCCTGACGGAACACAGAGGAGAGGTTCATTTTTAATGTCATTGTTAGTTTAACACGTTGAAAGAAACACACAAAAAAACAACAAAGACAACAATGCTTTTGATAATAAACTGACATGACTTAATTTAAAGTGAATACAGTTAATACAAATGCTGAGTTAGTTTTCCTTGCTGTTAACATTTGAAATATTCTCATTTTTCATTAAATTCCTTAAATGCTCCTAGATAGGAATAAAGTCCTTCGGGTTTCCATTAAGATGACAGTAATTTTCTCCAAAGAAAAGTAGGAAGATCTCTCTCTGAGACATTGGCCCGAGTACAGTCATAAAGGAGGCATCTATTGATTAAAACTATATTATTTTAATTGAATCTGGAATATAAAGTCACTTTCAGTCTAGGGAAAAAAACTGAAATAATACAGAAGTCAATTAGATTAAGTAATTAAACTAATATGTGGTTTTTTTCTTATATATTGTTCTGTTTGTGAGCCCAAGAGGGATGCAACTACAACAATTGGACCATGGCAAATGTCAGCGAAGAAAAACAATCAGGATGAGTTGAAATGAACTCAAAAGCAAATCAGATCTCAAAGACTAGGATTATGGGAGAGAAATACATTTTAGTCATCGAGATATAACGATATGGAATTTAACATAAAAAGTAACCTAATTATTCTACACATACTGCCATTAAAGTATCCTCCATTAAAGGTCACCTATCATGCTATTTTTAGGCAATAGCAGAGGTCTCAGATATATAAAAAAATATAAAAAACATGTCTATGAAGTGTTTTGCTCAAAATACCAAACAGATCACCAATTCTAGCCATGCCTCAGATCCCTCTATTTCACTTCCTGTTTCAAAAGTGCTGATTTGCGGTACAAAGCTTTAAAAAAAAAAAAGAAGAGGGGCGGAGCTTATGCATGCTCATGCGGGAGATTCTACCGGCAGATAATGCGTGATGAAACGCCATATCATGGATTATCAAGGATTATTTCTGAAACAGTATGGAGCTCAAAGGCTTTCTCTCTTGCCGGTTATACCACAAGGTGAGTTCCTTTTTATTTCCTGCTTCTTCACACACATGCTCTCCAGTACAGGTTAGCTCTGAGTGTTAGCGATGCTAATGTAAACACCGACCATATTACGTCCAAAACAGTCGGGCATTGTTTCTGATAGCAACTTTCTGATAGGGCCGTGGGTCCACATTTCAGATATTACGTCATATCGGACGCAAATCTGGATCAGCTCCGTTGTTCCCCCGTTTTTAGCGATTTGGGTACGGAGGAAAGAGAGAGGGTTTTATTTTCTGACGCTGCGTGAGTTCCCTGACTCACCGGGGACACATCTTTATGTATACAAGACATCAAAAAGTGCATTTTGCATGATAGGTCCCCTTTAAGAGACAAAACTATGGAAAACGAAAGAAAAGAGACACAAAATCTAGAAAAGGGTGCATATAAAATCACGCTGCTTCTGAAATGCTTTCATGGCTGGGCTGTGAAATATGTGATGTGATGTCAGATGACTTTAACAGGAAGTGCTTTACCTTTCCAAAGCTTGACGAGCCAGCTGCTTCAGTTTGATCTGCAGCGCCTGGTCCGAGGTCTCGTTCGACTACAAACACAGAAGAAGGGGATTGTTAGAGCCAGTATTTTGATTTTATAAGAAAAGCCACTTAGTCGTGACGTCTGTAGTCAACCAGAGTATAAAAGACTTCAATGCCCACGGCGCCTCCTCTAAAGTGACAGAGACGGGCAGCCTGTTAGAAAGACGCCGTAGAGGAAAGGTTTTTAACAGTTCAATTACCCTTTAAGTTATCAAGTTATATAAGCCTTGACAAGAAAGACTTGTTTGTTATTTTATTTTGAGCAAACCCATCGCATAATATCATCCAAACCATCGGAGGCCGAGTAACTCTTCAAACTGTAAGTAACACAAAGATAAAGGAAAGAAAACAAGTTAAAAAGGTCTGTTTAAAGGTCCCCTATTATACAGTTTTTCATCAATATATCACAGGTCTCAGATATATACAGAGCCTGTCTCTGATTGGCTGAAACACCAAACAGATCATTGCAGCATCCCATAATCCCCTCTGTTTCAGCCCTGTTCCAAAGTGCTGATTCTCTGTCTGTTACTTTAGATGAAAATAAGGAGCCACTCCCCACGCCCCTCTGAGAGAGATTTGGTTACAAAGAACACAATGGTGCTCTAGGAGGAGATTCAGGTGATAAGGGGGGGGGGGGGGGTTACCTTGGTTGCTGATTGGCTAATGGCTACACAAGCCAAAACATCGTTATGACATCATAAAGTGGCCAAAATCTGATCAGCTCATTTTCAGACAGGTTTTTATAGAAATGGATCAGGACAAAAAGAGAGAATCTTTGTTCCTGAAACTTTCAGAGTCTCTTTACACAGAGGGGACACATGTTGATGTAGAAGAGACATGAAGAAGAGGGGACACATGTTGATGTAGAAGAGACATGAAGAAGAGGGGACACATGTTGATGTAGAAGAGACATGAAGAAGAGGGGACACATGTTGATGTAGAAGAGACATGAAGAAGAGGGGACACATGTTGATGTAGAAGAGACATGAAGAAGAGGGGACACATGTTGATGTAGAAGAGACATGAAGAAGAGGGGACACATGTTGATGTAGAAGAGACATGAAGAAGAGGGGACACATGTTGATGTAGAAGAGACATGAAGAAGAGGGGACACATGTTGATGTAGAGGAGACATGAAGAAGAGGGGACACATGTTTATGTAGAAGAGACATGAAGAAGAGGGGACACATGTTGATGTAGAAGAGACATGAAGAAGAGGGGACACATGTTGATGTATAAAAGACATGAACAAGTGGATTTTGCATAATAGGTGACCTTTAAGGCGTCTAGTGGCTTGATAGAAAAATAAGGAAGGAAGCGACGACAGGGATAATGTGAGGGTTTAAGAAGTTGGAGAAAGAGGGGTGAGTATCAGAGAGAGAGAGATTAATGCACCGTGTTAATGCACAGCTCCACAGCCTGAGTGTACAGCTCCACGGCTTCATCGTCGTTCCCCTTTTCGTCTTCCTCGAAGGCCTGAGTGACCAGGAAGTGAGCGCGCTCCAGGTCCAAATGCTGACGGGACTTCAGCGGGTCGCTCTTCTGGGCCTGGACTGGGGTCAAAGGTCAAGAGAAGGAGTGGTTAGGACGTAAAACAGACACACTGTCAAACCTAAAAAGTGTTATGCAAAAGCCTTGAAGCAAATCCTTCCTTCAGAGAGGCGTTGATTCAACTTTATAGTCATTTTGTGCGTAGTCGTGTGTTGAAGTGTATTGTGTGACATTGTTTCTGATATTTTATTATCTTAAATTGTTGTTTATTATCAATGAGGGTGGACTGATTTGGTTTAAAGGCCCTATTGTGTTGTTTGTGGTCTTCTCTTTCCTGTAGTGAGTTATATTTATAGGTTTTGGTTCATGTAAATGGTCTGCAAAGAGTAAAATCACAAAGCTTCCTCCAGAGGGAGTTCCTCTAACACATTGTACGTGATAGGCTAAGGGGTGGGACATCTCTAAGTGGTTGACCAATCACAACAGAGCTGGCCAGCTAACCAATCAGAGCAGACAGGGCTCTGGTTTCAGACAGAGGGTGAAAAGAGGTGCTGCAGCACAGACAGTATGAGAACAATAAAGAGCTTTCTGAACATTAAAGCATGGAGACATGTCCCAGTAGAGACACTACATACTGATATACACCTGAACATCAGCAGGAGAGGACTCTTTAAAGTAGAGACATTACATACTGATATACACCTGAACATCAGCAGGAGAGGACTCTTTAAAGTAGAGACACTACATACTGATATACACCTGAACATCAGCAGGAGAGGACTCTTTAAAGTAGAGACACTACATACTGATATACACCTGAACATCAGCAGGAGAGGACTCTTTAAAGTAGAGACACTACATACTGATATACACCTGACATCAGCAGGAGAGGACTCTTTAAAGTAGAGACACTACATACTGATATACACCTGAACATCAGCAGGAGAGGACTCTTTAAAGTAGAGACACTACATACTGATATACACCTGAACATCAGCAGGAGAGGACTCTTTAAAGTAGAGACACTACATACTGATATACACCTGAACATCAGCAGGAGAGGACTCTTTAAAGTAGAGACTACATACTGATATACACCTGACATCAGCAGGAGAGGACTCTTTAAAGTAGAGACACTACATACTGATATACACCTGAACATCAGCAGGAGAGGACTCTTTAAAGTAGAGACACTACATTGATATACACCTGAACATCAGCAGGAGAGGACTCTTTAAAGTAGAGACACTACATACTGATATACACCTGAACATCAGCAGGAGAGGACTCTTTAAAGTAGAGACACTACATACTGATATACACCTGAACATCAGCAGGAGAGGACTCTTTAAAGTAGAGACACTACATACTGATATACACCTGAACATCAGCAGGAGAGGACTCTTTAAAGTAGAGACACTACATACTGATATACACCTGAACATCAGCAGGAGAGGACTCTTTAAAGTAGAGACAACATACTGATATACACCTGAACATCAGCAGGAGAGGACTCTTTAAAGTAGAGACACTACATACTGATATACACCTGAACATCAGCAGGAGAGGACTCTTTAAAGTAGAGACACTACATACTGATATACACCTGAACATCAGCAGGAGAGGACTCTTTAAAGTAGAGACACTACATACTGATATACACCTGAACATCAGCAGGAGAGGACTCTTTAAAGTAGAGACACTACATACTGATATACACCTGAACATCAGCATAAAAGGGGCCCCTTTAAAAAGTAAGGCTCAGATTGAACTAAAGCTACTTCCTGTAACCAAATCAGGAAACCATAATAGGAAAAATGTTATTTGACATTACTACGGGATAAAGAATTAAACTTTAAAAAGTGTTAGAAAGGTTATAACAATTAGAAAAGAAATCAGCGTCAGGCCTATTCAGAGCTGCTGGGACATCAAGTGTTAGCCTGCAAACACGACACTCCCAGAGACTGTGGTCACACCCATGTCTACACACACACATACTGTACACACACACACCCATATTGTGAGGAGAGTCATGGAGAAAAGTAGTCAGACTGACATTGAGAAATGTCAGGGCCCATTTAGTAAGAGGCCTGAACTCTTCGTCACTTATTCCTAATCACAACACGTCACCTCTGCAGGACTTCAGATCAGATTAGATTATCTTCATGTGAACAGTAGGGAGGGATTACAAATCAAATGTAATGAGTAGAAGCTGACACGCTCTGGAAACAGAGACAGACAAATAACCTCCTCCTGATCATGCCTAACAGAAACACTTGAATGTAAGACACAGTCAAAGGTTTTTCTTCCATGATGTCCATGTTGACTATCTGTTGGTCTTCTGTGTTATTAAAAGCATGTATCGTGTAAAAACAATGACGCCGTTCATCTTTGTATCTAGCTTTGCAAGCATGCTCATTAATATCCAGTGTCAACAACATGCTGATGATGAGTGTATGTCCAATGACAAATAAAGCCCCAATGTTCCTGCAGACCAGTTAAACAAGTTATTGCTTTACAGGAGTAGCAACAGCATTAAAAACAATCAAATAATCAGAGCTTTGGGGAATGTTGAGCTGTCAGACTTGGACACAGCATTTGTGTATAAAGCCAATGTTGTGCAATACTTCATAATGTGAAATATTAACCAAAATGTATCGTCGAGCTATAAACGAATTATAGAAATATCAAATGAATCTGCTATGCATTTGTATAATGGATGAGTGAGACACAACAATATTTTTGTCAATAACAGTTAAATAAGCAAACATATAGTAAAATGTGTGTCCTGTGCAAATCCTAGACCTACAATTGTCTTATATTCACTGTTATGACAAAAACGATGCACATCGGAATAAAACAGTGGATCCCGAGTGTTTCGTCCGGTGAGTTTACCTGCATTGTGGAGGGCTTGGACTCGATCCAGATACTCGTTCACTTTGACCTGGATCCCTCCAGTTTGGACCCGGCCATCCCAGAATATATCAGGGCCTGGGCTGCCTCCTGGAGCAAAACAAATCCCAGACGTACCAAGCTATTTATTGTCATATGAACATTTATTAAAAAGAAGCAGTCTTTGGCAGTGAACATCTAAGATCACAAGCTCACTACTACGATAAGGATTAAATAAGTATGTATCATGCAAGGAAAACATTTGCAGAGGATAAAATAATAAATATGTGTGATGGATAAAAATTGCAAAATGTTCAACCAAAATAAATAAAATATTCAATACAAAATTCTGGTTTATTTTCCCAAGTTAGTAAAAGCTTTTTTTAAAGGAGAGACAATATTTAGTAGCAGTCTCAAAGGTTTATCATGAATTAAGGTTATAGAAAACTAGGTGAACCCTGAAGTGAAAATTACATTATGCAAGTAATAAATATTCTCACAATTGATCACGTAATACAACTTTTTTTTAAAAAGCAAAATTACAAAACAACATAACATAAGGTTCATCAAATAAGTCTTAAACATAGTTTTTTTGTTAGCTGTTCTCGTTTTCATAAACCAGTTATATTTTAGGCAAAGGTATCATACAGTGACAGTCCCCACGCTTTATTGCAAATTAAAGGTTCTTGTTATTGTTAACAGAAGATCAAGCACAGCCTGAAGAGACAAGCTAAATGAATGAAGTGAAAGTAACAGTTTACCTGTAGCAAGGTGAGCTAATTGCTAACTTTGGCAGCTACCTGTCTGTCAGGTTGAAACGTATTTCCACTTACCTTGTAATAAAATACAGCCTCATTGTATTTGCCACTCTGGTCATAGGTGACAGCTGTTTTGGCAAATTTGAAAGCATCGATCTCCAGCGCCGTGCAGTCCATATTGAACTAAGTGTTGACAAGTGACAAGCTAGCTAACTGCTAACGTCAGCTAGCTTTCATTCACCAAAAATAACCAAATATATGTCCTTTCCTCGAAACACAGTTCGTTTCATCAACTCGGAGAGAACATAGTGAAGGTTATCCTGACGAGCGAGGTTAATCCAGGGGTGAAAGCTGGCTAGTTTATGTGTTGTTTTACCTTTTGACAGATGACTGTTTTACGAGCCGAAACCAAAACAACCATGTTGTTTCCGGGAGACACGATTCGCGCATGCGCACATTGGAGTGTGTTCTATTCACGTGAGTAGGAAATAAGGTAGATACTTTTTGATCCACAATTCGGAAATTATTGTGTTACAGCAGCAGTGTGTCTAGGCATTTCACTATTTAAAAGGTGGAATAAAGTATAGACATAATAAAATACAAAATATAATACAAAATAAACGATCAACCAATCACAGACAATTTCTCCTGTCTTCCGTAAACACCTGTCTTCGGTGTATGACAAGTGTATTATTGAACAGTTACATTTTAACAGCAGGGCCAACTTTAGCCAAAGATCTGTACAGTGTTTCCACTTTAGAGAACATTTGATAAGCGATACAAATATCTTATCGAAACAGTTCGTTTAAGTTAGAAATATATGGAAGAATCAATACCTCAAACACAAAACGTTCTCCGGATACAAGACTTAACCACCCTAGTAAAGTAGACAATGAGCTTTTAAACTTAATTCTATCAAAACAAAGCATATTAGCGCTGTCCTCCGAGCTGCACAACTTCTATCTGCAGGGACCGTCTACAAAGTGCAACACTGAAACATGATGAAACTAAAATATTACATAACCTCCCTTCTCATTTAGTAAAGTTCTACCAACATTAAAGATTGTATTACTGGTAGGGAACTGTAAGCACATGAGCATTAAGGAACTACATCATTGGAAGTATGAAGCATATTCAGTTATAAGTGATTTAACATAGATATAATGTACAATTAAAAAAGGGCAAAACATGTTACCCTAAAATCAATGCTTAGACCTCTAGGCTAACATCAAGTGTTTAAACCATAGACTGTATATATAAAGGTACATAAGCAGTGGAATAATAGGATACCTCTAGGTCATTAAACTGTCTTAAATTATGTTTAATTATATTAATACAAAAAATAGGCCATAGAACATCTTTAATTGTGTATTTCAGCAGAGCGGTGGGTCACGGTGCTGCTGGACCTGGAGGGGCTGACCTGGTGTCAGTGGGACATCATCTGGGCTGGTTTAGGGGAAGAAGGAGGAGAATATAAACTGTTATAATCACAGCTATTAAGATTAGAACACTAATATTGTTAAGAATCAATCTATACAACATGTTTTGTTAATTTAAAAAAACATAACGTTTTATTAGTACAGAAAAATTAAGACTTTTTTAAATATGAAATAATATGATTACAGTAAATTACATCAGCTATACATAATGTACTTGTTAACTAACTAATGTAACATTACTGGGGGCTAAAGGAACAGCTTAATCTTATTTACCTGGCCATGGTTCTCTTTATTTAATCGCCGTCGGTGATCTCCAAAAAATGGTTAAAGGGGACCTATCATGCTATATTTAAATAATATATAAGGTATATATATATATATATATATAATATAAGGTATATTAATACGTTTTAATTTTCAAAATACGAAGCAGATCATGCATTTTAGCCATGCCTCATTTTGCCTCACTCCAGCTCTGTCTTTGCAAGGTCTGATTCAGCTGACCACGCCCCCATGCGGAAGAGGGGGGCGTGGCACGGCCCCGGCACGAGCGTCATGTTATCATGCTTGCTGTGATTACGAGTGGAGAGTCAACATGGCCCAACCTCTCATTCCCCTGATTGGTGGAGAGTTGACCAATCAGGCGGAGTGCACCTACATTACGTCAAAAAGGTGCAAATAAAAAATCCACCCGTATCAAATCCGTTGCAGCCCCGTTTTTAGAGATTTGGGTATGGAGGAAAAGAGAGAGGGTTGTGTTTTCTGACACTTTGTGAGTTCCCTGGAACACCGGGGACACATATGTATGTAAAAATACATCAAAAGTGCATTTTGCATGATTAAAGTTTCTGGATCATTTTCAGCTGAGTTAGCTTGTTAGCTCATATGCTATCAGGCTGCTGGAGCAGAGCAACAGAACAGCTCGTATCACGTGACGTAAACAGGTAGTGCTCCGTAGGCTAGACCATCTCATTTCGTAGGGCCGTCGGTCCAGCCTACCCGGTCTACGTGGGCTGCATCCTTCGTGGACCGCGTAGGCTGCGTCCTCCGAAGGATGCAGCCCCTGAATTGAGACACGGCCGAGCGTCTCCCTTTGTCCTGTGCCAGTTCGTCTTGTGCCCTGTGTACAGAGTGTGGTCATTGAAAACGTTCTTCAGAAAATTCCGGGCCAATGTATGAGTGTTGTAAAGTTTATAAAGATATCTTTTTTTATATTTGTTTTATTATTTTCTCCTTATAGCATTGTGAAGCACCTTGAGATGACGTTGTTTTTAAAGTGTGCTATATAAATGAAATGTATTATAATTATTATAAGTAACTGAAGGCATCCTCAGACTTGAATGCCTCGCAAGGGTTAAAGAAGTTGTTGCTCAAATTGACAGCTTTAATCTGATAGGGCTCCCTGGTCGTCATGGAGACAGGAACGGTTTCTGTAATCTGTAATCCATCAGGGTCTCCATGATCAGTTTCTCAGAAATGCAGTTCAGGGAAGTGAGCTACACGTTAATATATATTTTTAATATATCTGTTTCTTGATGCTCTTAAAGCACTTTCAATGGCCTTGTGTTGAAAGATGCTTTATCAATAAACTTTCTTTACCTTTCCTTTAATGGACCGATTAAGGGAAAGGCAAAGCACGATCCGCTGTTCACACTGAGATCATGGCCTACAGAAACACCTGATCATGTGACTCACTGTAGAGGCCTTCACACAGCGGGGGGGATTTGTCTGAAACAAGGGGGATTCCTGAGAGTTCACACCTCAAATCAAGCTAACCAATCATGTTGAGTCTTTATTAATGAGGATTACAGAACCTCTCCATAGTCAGAACCAAGCTGGTCCACCTGAACCTGTTCCTCCCTGGACTCTGGTCCTCTGCTCTGTGACTCAGATCTCTGAGTCCTTCTTCTACTTTTTGTACACTCTTTGTTTTTTGCAGCTGCCTTTGTTCAGTCTGGCTTTTAGTTCTTGACTTGCTTGCTTAAAAATGTTAAGCAGCAAACCCCAATGTTAGTTATTCTGTATGTGTGTAAAAAAGTCTACTTGTTCTCCTTCTAAAGACTAGCGTTGGATAATTTCCCTCAAAATAGGATCATTGTCAGCCTCTGATGCCATGATTTGACATGTAGCTGAAGAGAGAAGAGAGCGTGACGTGACGATCAGATATCTTTCCAGAGAGACTCCACCTCTCCCTTTACGCTGATATAATGCGAGGTCAAAACATGAGATGCTCAGAATAAGAAAGAGAGAGAGAGAGATGGATCAGCTGCTGCTGCTCTGCTGCTGCTGCTGCTGCTGCTGCTGCTGTGGAGCTCAGGTCGGAATCCACTTTAAACTTTATTATTTATTATCTTCAAATATCTGTTTGATCTCTCAAGAAAAAACTACTCGTAAACACTGACAGCAAGATACACACAGACACACACACACACACAGGCCCGGCACCATCACAGACATTGTGCACTTTAATGCTCCGATGTCTGTGATCTTAGATTAGAATTCAAATGTATTAAATATATCCTACGTCAAATACTCTACATGTGTTGTATAGACTTCGTGATTTGTGATCAGCCACATCAGACCAATCAGGAATCGACCAGCACTAAACTTGTAGAAGCCGAGTATGTTGTGTTCGAACTGTTTCTTTGCACACAATTGAAGGCTCTATACGCCCCGAGGTGATGGGAAATGGGACCATTAATACACTCCTCACCTCCTTCCACAAGACCCTGGTAGCCATGCCAAGTGTCATAGGGCATTTAAGTCTGCCTTAACTTTCGGGTCTCCACTGCAGAAAGTGAGAACCTGAAAAGCATCACGCATGTAGGGAGATTGTTTGCATGTGGAATAAACATCTTGGTGCTTACTCTGTATTCTGTGTTTGCTGCAGTGGTCAGCGGTTCTCCCCAGTTTAAGGCCCAAGCAAAGCTGCTGTGTTGTTATTGTGAATGTGTGCCTTGCTCCTGAGTGCTGTGTTCCCAGTGATTGTGCCGCCGTGCACACGGTGTTTCAAACGTGGTTTCTATGTTGCTCTTTATTTGTGCGTCTCTACGCAGTAGTGTTGGCCATGCGGTTGGATGTTATCTACATTACGGTTTTGTGGGCCCTCACATGTTTTTTCACCGGAGGCCACGCTTACGCCTCCACAGTGAGTGTGTCTTTAGAGTGTGTCTCACAGTTGTGCAATAGCTCCCTGTCCTTATCGCTGGTGGTGTGTGTGTGTTGTGTGTGTGTGTGTGGTGGGTGTGTGTGTGTGTGCGTGCGTGCGTGCGTGCGTGCGTGCGTGCGTGCGTGCGTGCGTGCGTGCGTGCGTGTGTGGCGTGGTCGGGATGTGCTTAACTACATGTTGTTTTTATAATTATTTTTAACTTTGATGAGATCAAATTAAGACACGTCATCAGTTTGCATAATCAGCAGAAACTACGGAAATAGTTAGTTTTAAAGTGAAAAATGATTTTCCTCCTGTGGTTTCTTTGACTGCTGTCAGAGTGTGTGTGCATGAGTGGGGTCCACATACACACACCCTCTGGTTTCTAAGCATGAGTGGGGTCTATATATTTACACAGTTTGGATTTTAGTCACCATTGGGGTCACACACACACACACACACACACACACACACACACACACACACACACACACACACAAACTGAAAGCAAGCCATTCAAACACACTTACACACACATACACACAAGCACACAGAAACCCACAGTCTCACACAAATACACACACACTCACAAAAGTTCAAATATGAAGACACACAGACACACACATGCAATCACACATACTGACACACACGCAGACCCCCCCACATACAAGCACACACACATACATACAAACAAATACACACACATAATCGGGGTCACTTTACAAACTATATTACACACACACACACTTACACACACACACACACACACACATATTGAACATCCCATCAGTCTGTTTATATTCAGTTATATTAAAGGGGACCTATCATGCAAATGCACTTTGTGATGTTTTTATACATACATATGTGTCCCCGGTGTTCCAGGGAACTCACAAAGTGTCAGAAAACACAACCCTCTCTCTTTTCCTCCATACCCAAATCTCTAAAAACGGGGCTGCAACGGATTTGATACGGGTGGATTTTTTATTTGCACCTTTTTGACGTAATGTAGGTGCACTCCGCCTGATTGGTCAACTCTCCACCAATCAGGGGAGATGAGAGGTTGGGCCATGTTGACTCTCCACTCGTAATCACAGCAAGCATGATAACATGACGCTCGTGCCAGGGCCGTGTCACGCCCCCCTCTTCCGCATGGGGGCGTGGTCAGCTGAATCAGACCTTGCAAAGACAGAGCTGGAGTGAGGCAAAATGAGGCATGGCTAAAATGCATGATCTGTTTCGTATTTTGAAAATTAAAACGTATTAATATACCTTATATATATATATATATACCTTATATATTATTTAAATATGGCATGATAGGTCCCTTTAAGGCATTAGTATTTGTGTAGAGCCAACTCAAAGTGTGTGTCCTCTAACACGTTCTAACACCTCTATTATATCATTCACACTGATCTCTATTATTGCATCTTTGAATGAGTCTGCCTACACCATTGTTCATTACTGTGAATTACTGTAAAGGAGAATTAGGCTTCTTGTGCATTCACTCAGTCTGTATTCATATTTAAAACATAATCCTGTCTGATCAGAACTTTTATCATTAAGACTCATTAGTATTTATTATATTTATTTATAGACGTCTTCACTCCCTACTCTGTTAATAAACTCCAGAGCTTTGGGCAGTCAGGTATTATTTAAGAAGAATATTCACTTTATAAGATAAGGTAAACCTTTTTTGGAAACCGGAGGGAAATGACTAAATACAACACATTTTAAATCAAACATGAAAGATGTGATGTGGGAACAAATACATACTTATCATTAGGGGTGTAACGGTTCACAAACATTTCGGTTCGGTACGTACCTCGGTTTTTAGGTCACGGTTCGGTACGTTTTCTGTACAGCAGAAAAAATGATCACAAAACATAAAATATTTTTTGGGGGTTTTTAATTATTATTAAACTGTGAATAATGTATTCACTCAAATAAATACAAAATATAATAAAATAAACATTAAGGTGCAGCATTTCGATGAACTGAAATAATCTGTATTTGAACTGTACTGCACTAGTACCTAAGCAGCCAGCTTGACATTAGGCTTGTCATTGTATTTTCATGTTTTTTTAAGAAAGATGAACTTGTCCACATTGCTTGCCGAAAGGGCAGATCTGCTGGCACTAACAATGTCTCCTGCTGTGGAGAACAGAGGGACAGAGGGACAGAGGTAGCAGATACAGCCAGGTAGCGCTTTGCTAACATGGGAACATAAGGATATTTGGCGTTTGTAATAGCTTTGGCTCGGTCTGAGCTTTTTGCGAGTGGTGGAGGCTTAAATGCTAGTGGGAGTTGGGTTTGCACTTAGTCATTTTTCTTTTGGTACCGGTGATATTCACGTTCGGGTGATGCCTTTTCAAATGAGTGTGCAAGTTTGATGTATTGCCAGCCGCGTAACCACTTTTAGTTGAACAATGCCGACAAACAGCTTTGGTTCGGTCCACCTGTCTTTGTCCGTCATCGTTGTACGTAACTGCGAAACCAAAATGTTCCCAAACCGGAGACTTCAATGATGCTGGTGGATTTTCGAGCTCAACTTTAACTGCGTTCGCCATTTCCTCAAATTACTGACTAAATTTAAGCGCATCCCTGTGACCAACTCTCATAGTATGCCTCTCGTCCAATGAAATGACGTCATGACTCTATGACGCGCTGAACCCAATGTGAGCCAATTACACTGAATGCTGCGACGCAGCACCTGAGATTACTTCCAAAAAGTTGTTCACGTTCTCAATTTTTTACGTTTAACGTTATATTCGTTCGGTACACTTCGGTACACACGTGTACCGAACCGAAGGGCCCATACCGAATAATTTCGGTACGAATAGTATACGTTACCATCACCCCAACTTATCATAAATCTGCAGGAGTTTCTGTTACATTTTATTTTGAAATATCTGCCATTAGTTTGCATGATCAGCAGAAACAGAAAGAGTTTTAAAGTGAAACATGATTTTCCTCCTGTGGTTTCTTTGACTGCTGTCTGAGTGTGTGTGCATGAGTGGGGTCCACATACACACACCCTCTGGTTTCTAAGCATGAGTGGGGTCACTTTACACACTGTGTTACACACACAAACACACACACACACACACACACACACAAACACACACAAAGGCACTGACAAAAACACATGTAAACATACTCTTACGCACACACATTAACATCGACACACAAACACACACATTTTCTTCTTCACTTACAGACATGCACAGACACACACATTGACAGCAGATTTTCATTCTATTTTCTTTGGTAAATATATATTTTATTGATCTTCCCTTCATCCTCTTTATATTCAGACATCAAGAGATGTTTTCATGGAGACCACGCTGACGAGAGTGTGTCTCTCAGTTGTGCAATAGCTCCCTGTCCTTATCACTGGCGGTGTGTGTGTGTGTGTGTGTGTGGGTGTGTTGTGTGTGTGTGGTATTTGTGTGTTTTTGTGTGTGTGGGGGGTGTGGTTGTAATGTGCTTTAGTACCTGTTTTTTTTATAATTATATTTAACTTGATTAGATCACACTTGCAACATTTGAGACCAATTACACACACACACAAACACACACACACACACACACACACACCAACACATACATGCATACAGACACACACAAACACAATCATTGTGTTCAAACTCATACCATTCTCACAAATACATACAGTTATGCACTCACACACTCAAACACACAAACATACGAACGCACACACAAACACTTACACAAAAACTCACACAATTGCACACATGCATTCACAACACACACACACACACACACACACACACACACACACACACACACACACACACACACACACACCCACACACACATACACACATGCACAAACATGAACACACAGGCATGCAAACATACTCATGCACACACACAAAAACACATGCACTTACAAACACACACATTAAGACAAACACACACACACAAATACATTCACAAAAACACACACACGAATACATTCACAAAAACACACACACATGCAATCAGAAAACTCAGAGCATCAAACACTTACACATCAACAGATCTGCACACATTAAGACAAACACACACACACACACACACACACACACACACACACACACACACACACACACACACCACACACACACACACACACTATACCAGGTAATGTTAAAAATGGTACAGGTTATTTAGATGCAGTTACTGATAGGGGAGTGAGGCATTCAGGTGACAGCAGAAGGTGGGAACTGGCAGCATCTCTTTCCTCTGTGGTTCCTCCTAATGTAATTGTTGCTGTAGAACATGTTTCAGTGTGATGATGGTGCTCCATGACTCATTTGAATTGAAGGAGCATATTCTCTAAACTGAACTGTTGCTTTAACTCTGAATATGTGACTTCTCTGTATGAACGTGTTATTCTCAGCTATAGTGAACTGGTGAAATGACTCCAGAGTGAGTTCACTGACGTGTTCCTGAGATGATAGAAAACTCTGTTTACCTTATCTTCTGATTTCTCCTCAGGACTCCAGGCTGAAGGAGAACACATCTTAACAGGTAAAGTGCTCAGTTTATTCACCCTGTTACTCTTTAAGTGTTTCCAGTCTGTAAACAACCTTTATCATAAAACATGATGTAGTTTAAAGACTTCACCACTAACTGATCCTAGTTTCATCATTTATGATTTTACCATGTTTGTGAAACCAGGATATACTTCAAAGGTAAACAACAAACCATCATCACCTTTTCATCATCTCCACTTTTCGTGATTACACTTTAAAAATACCATCAGATCATCACATGTTACAACCATGTTGGGGTTCTCCATCTGATCATCACATGTTACAACCATGTTGGGGTTCTCCATCAGATCATCACATGTTACAACCATGTTGGGGTTCTCCATCAGATCATCACATGTTACAACCATGTGGGGTTCTCCATCTGATCATCACATGTTACAACCATGTTGGGGTTCTCCATCAGATCACATGTTACAACCATGTTGGGGTTCTCCATCAGATCATCACATGTTACAACCATGTTGGGGTTCTCCATCAGATCATCACATATTACAACCATGTTGGGGTTCTCCATCAGATCATCACATGTTACAACCATGTTGGGGTTCTCCATCAGATCATCACATGTTACAACCATGTTGGGGTTCTCCATCTGATCATCACATGTTACAACCATGTTGGGGTTCTCCATCTGATCATCACATGTTACAACCATGTTGGGGTTCTCCATCAGATCATCACATGTTACAACCATGTTGGGGTTCTCCATCAGATCATCACATGTTACAACCATGTTGGGGTTCTCCATCAGATCATCACATGTTACAACCTTGTTGGGGTTCTCCATCTGATCATCACATGTTACAACCATGTTGGGATTCTCCATCTGATCATCACATGTTACAACCATGTTGGGGTTCTCCATCTTATCATCACATGTTACAACCATGTTGGGGTTCTCCATCAGATCATCACATGTTACAACCATGTTGGGGTTCTCCATCAGATCATCACATGTTACAACCATGTTGGGGTTCTCCATCAGATCATCACATGTTACAACCATGTTGGGGTTCTCCATCAGATCATCACATGTTGCAACCATGTTGGGGTTCTCCATCAGATCATCACATGTTACAACCATGTTGGGGTTCTCCATCAGATCATCACATGTTACAACCATGTTGGGGTTCTCCATCTGATCATCACATGTTACAACCATGTTGGGGTTCTCCATCAGATCATCACATGTTACAACCATGTTGGGGTTCTCCATCAGATCATCACATGTTACAACCATGTTGGGGTTCTCCATCTGATCATCACATGTTACAACCATGTTGGGGTTCTCCATCAGATCATCACATGTTACAACCATGTTGGGGTTCTCCATCAGATCATCACATGTTACAACCATGTTGGGGTTCTCCATCAGATCATCACATGTTACAACCATGTTGGGGTTCTCCATCAGATCAACATGTTACAACCATGTTGGGGTTCTCCATCAGATCATCACATGTTACAACCATGTTGGGGTTCTCCGTCAGATCATCACATGTTACAACCATGTTGGGGTTCTCCATCAGATCATCACATATTACAACCATGTTGGGGTTCTCCATCAGATCATCACATGTTACAACCATGTTGGGGTTCTCCATCAGATCATCACATGTTACAACCATGTTGGGGTTCTCCATCAGATCATCACATGTTACAACCATGTTGGGGTTCTCCATCAGATCATCACATGTTACAACCATGTTGGGGTTCTCCATCAGATCATCACATGTTACAACCATGTTGGGGTTCTCCATCAGATCATCACATGTTACAACCATGTTGGGGTTCTCCATCAGATCATCACATGTTACAACCATGTTGGGGTTCTCCATCTGATCATCACATGTTACAACCATGTTGGGGTTCTCCATCTGATCATCACATGTTACAACCATGTTGGGGTTCTCCATCAGATCATCACATGTTACAACCATGTTGGGGTTCTCCATAAGATCATCACATGTTACAACCATGTTGGGGTTCTCCATCTGATCATCACATGTTACAACCATGTTGGGGTTCTCCATCAGACATCACATGTTACAACCATGTTGGGGTTCTCCATCAGATCATCACATGTTACAACCATGTTGGGGTTCTCCATCAGATCATCACATGTTACAACCATGTTGGGGTTCTCCATCAGATCATCACATGTTACAACCATGTTGGGGTTAGGTTTATGAATAATATTGATTAGTAAGACCAATATTTGTATAGCTGGTTCATGTAGTGTCTTGAACTGTAGGTCACTAAAGCTTTGCACAGAGGTTGCATTATGTTATTTATTGATTTCTTTGAACACATATCTGGTTATTGTTGTCGGTTGGGAGATTGCAATGTTACAGCAGAGATATTCAATGTCTTGGCTTTATTTTTGTATATTCAATTCTACCTCCATACAGAAAACCAATAAACCTATATTTAAAATCTAAAATCGGACCATTCTTGAATTTGATTTTGCTGATATGGTTTTTGGACTCAAAACATAAAAAAACATTAAAAAAAAGCTTTTGTTCTCCATTTCTCAGTTTTGTTGAAAATCTTTATGGTATTTTGGGGATTTTGTTTCTTGTGTTAAAAGACAAAAACCCACACGTACACGGACCCATATTGCACATGTTCACCAAAGGGTTCAAATGACAGTGCCAAACATAAACATGCTACTAATCTCTAACTTGCTTTCTGATTAAACAGTTTTTAGTTTTAGTATTGAAATCTACTTACCATAATTAATATGACTCATACTGTATGACTATTTTCATAATAATATATTATAGTCTGGATTCTAATCAATGATCCATTAATGTGAATATCATTTTTAATTTAGCAGCCGGACTTGTTATACTTTCAGGATGCTCCGATCAGGGTTTTTGGGGCCGATCGCCGATCACCGAAATCAGAATCGGCCGATACCGATCGCCGATCCGATCATAGGGTGGGTGGGGCTATGGGCATCTTCCATTTAAAGTGTTGTATTGTGAATTGTGTAGCAGAGTTTCTGTTAGCCGGTAATTACCGGACTATGACCGATAATATATGCTGATGTTTAAAACTCAGTTAATGGGGATCATTTTTATATTGCTTCAGTTTATAATCGTAACAGATCGAAAAGTTCAGATTCATTTTTCAATAAATGCACAAACAACAAACAACATAATTATTACATTCAAATGAAGTACATTATTCAAGTTTACATTAACTTTGGATAATAACACGGGAGAAACGGAGCCTCTCTTTTTCCTCTCTCCCTCTCCTGACAGCCCGTCAGTATCCATCTCATGCAGCTCGCTGAACCTGTAATAAGTGACCCGACAGTAAAGAATAAACATATTTATAACTACTATAACTAGTTTAGCTACCGCTATTTTATTGTCTTTTTCGGACACCTCGAAAAACTGCCAGACCGGTGAAGCCATTCTGGCAAGCTTCTTTTGCCGCGCACAGAGAAAAGTCATGTATTTTACGTCATCTGATCGGCTCTCCTGATCGGCCTTTATAGAGAGCACCGATCACACTATTAAGAGTGAATATCGGCCGATAACGATCGGCGGCCGATCGTTCGGAGCATCCCTACTTTCAGGTATCTTAATCCATAATAGAACTTCATAATTAAATTGTTGTTTTATTAATAATATGAACCTGACAAGTAACCTCGAACTAATTTTGTCGAATACATGTGATGTAGTGTGATGTATTATAAAACGATATACTCCAGTAAAGTCATTCAAACCTGTACTTACAGTACTTGAGTATATGTACTTTATTACTTCCCATCACTGGTTTTTAGAGAACTCGAGTTAATGATCTGAAGTATTAATAGTATAAATGATTAATTATTAAAATATGCTAATATCAATGAAGGTACACAACTCTTGTTTCTCTTCAGAGCCTGGTGATGTTAAGCTGGTGCGAGGAGAGAGTCGCTGTGCAGGAGAACTGGACGTGAAACATCTGGGAGAATGGAGACCAGTGAGGGGCGATTACTCTCTCTGGACCCTGAAGGCAGCAGATTTTTTCTGCAGACATCTCGACTGTGGCTCTGCTGTTTCTGTAGGATGGAAAGAGGAGTCCTCAGTGAGACCTAAGTGGTTGATCAGATCTGAATGTATTGAGTCTGGATCTGCTCTGAGGGAGTGTGCAACACCAGATGCCTCTTTCTTGAACCTGAATATCATCTGCTCAGGTAAGCCTATCAGTGACATCATCAGTGACATCATCAGTCACTAATGTCACAACAGGACTTAGAAAAGCTTGTCCATGCTTTCATCTTCAGTAGACTCGACTACTGCAATAGTGTATTCACAGGGCTCAAAAAATCCATCAGAAAGCTGCAGCTGATTCAGAACGCTGCTGCTCGAGTCCTCACAAACACTAAAAGAGTGGATCACATCAGTCCGGTTCTGAGATCATTACACTGGCTTCCAGTCGACCAAAGAATTGATTTTAAAATACTATTGCTAGTTTTTAAATCACTAAATGGCTTAGGACCGAGGTATATAAACGATCTCCTGCATAACTATGAACCATCCAGGAGTCTCAGGTCCTCTGGGTCGGGTCTGCTCTCTGTTCCGAGAATAACAGCTAAACATGGAAAAGCAGCGTTTAGCTATTATGCCCCGACAATCTGGAACACACTTCCCGAATCGTGCACGTCCGCTGAAACACTTCCTATTTTCAAATCCAGACTAAAAACATATCTCTTTGCCGCTGCTTTTAATTGAGCTGTTCATACTCACACTGCAGTATGCCTTTATTCATGTATTCTGTACCTGCTGTGTTATTTATTTCATTATCTTTGCTTTTTATGCCTGTTTTTAAATGCCATTTAATAATGTATTTATGCTGTATTTGTTCTTAAATGTCTTTTGTTTTTAATCTGTAAAGCACTTTGAATCGCCACGTGCGGAAAAGTGCTATATAAATAAAATTGCCTTGCCTTGCCTTGCCTTGCCTTGCCTTGCCTTGCCTTGCCTTGCCTTGCCTTGCCTTGCCTTGCCTTGCCTTGCCTTGCCTTGCCTGCCTTGCCTTGCCTTGCCTTGCCTTGCCTTGCCTTGCCTTGCCTTGCCTTGCCTTGCCTTGCCTTGCCTTGCCTTGCCTTGCCTTGCCTTGCCAATTTTCTTGTTTTTACTATTTAAAAATACACAAACACAAACCCAAATAACAAATGATAAACAGTGTATGAAGCAGCCGGGCGTTGTGGGTGGACCTACTGGGTCTATAGGCCCACCCACTCATTCATCAAAAATGACTGGGAGAAAATATAGAAAACTGAATTTTTATTTTTGATTATCAAAATTAACAATTAGATAATGAAATAGGAGCAACAATAAGTTTCCCTTTAAAAAAATTAGCAAATTAGAAGCAACATTTATTAACGTAATCAGGCTTCTGTTGTGTGAGATGTTCTGTCCAATCACAACAGGTCAACGTAAAATGGCCTGTTGTGATTGGACCCAACTCACATAGTCGAAGCACTCATTTACAAAGTCACACAATCCATGTTCAGAGTTTTAAAAAGAGTGGGAGGGGAGAGGCCAGAACCATCATCCTCACAGCAGAGGCCGTCTCACTCCATTTCTGCCTTTCTATGCTTTTTGTGTCCGTAAAATGTATCAATGTAATGTGAACCAAAATAAATGAACAAGCAGTATTACACAGAGGTGGACCTGAGCAGAAGGAGCAGAATGGAGGATCTGCAGAGGGTGATGTTTTGTTGTCTGAAGACACAGGGAAAGGGTTCACTAATGGAGACCACTTTTTAGAGGGTATCAGATGTAGATGTAGTAGTAGTAGAACCTTTATTTAGCCAGGAAAATCAATTAAGAACAAATTCTTATTTTCAATGATGACCTGACAGGAGGCAAAAGGCTTCCTGAGGGGATGGGGGGTGGGAGGAAGAAAATAAAAAGACAGACTCTGAACACTACAGAACCCAGGAGACAACACAATGACACAAAGCAGAGATGACAGGCATAGCAGTTAAACATATAACATCTCTAAAACAATACTGCTGTGGTTCAATCAGTCATTCAAATAATATAGAACATTCATCCATTCATTCATCATTCATTCATCCATTCATTCCTTCATGGCAATGCATACTATAGGAGAGGTCAATACATTGGTAGTGAGCATCAGGCAAAGCAGCTGCATGTGTGTACCAGGGTGTTTGTAATAGTGTCCCTGAAGGTGCGGGGGGAGATAAAGGTCTTCATTTTCAAGGTTTTTTGTATGATATTCCAGCTATCAGCTGCTGCAAACTGAAAGGCGGAGCGGCCAAAGGATGTATGGGCTTTGGGGATCTTTAGCAGGATGTTTGTAGCTGACCGGGTGTTGTGCGTCGGGGGGGGTGGAGTTGCAGTAATTGTGTGAGGTAGAAGGGGGTGAGGCCTAGGATGTGAGGGTACCTGCAGTCTGTGTTCTTATAAACATGTGTTCTGTTGTTAATCATCAACTCATGTTGGAACTGAGTCCAGTTTGAATCTCTGAAATATTGTTTCATCTCTTTGATCGTGTGTCTTTGACCTCTGTTTTATCTTCTGTCCTCTCCAGACTCTGTCAGGCTGCTGGGGGGGACTGGTCTGTGCTCAGGCAGACTGGAGGTGAAGTCTGACCCGTCTAACCCGTCCTGGTCCTCAGTGTGTGAGGCTGACTTTGACCAGCAGGATGCTCAGGTGGTCTGCCGGCAGCTCGGCTGTGGGGCTCCTTCAGTCCTCCAGGGGGCGCTCTATGGAGAAGGGGAGGCTCCAATGTGGACCAAAGAGTTTCAGTGTGGAGGCCATGAGTCTGCTCTCCTGGACTGTAGCTCAGCCTCAGAGAGAAACACCTGCTCATCTGGCACAGCTGTTAGCCTCACCTGCTCAGGTAGAGAGGAGCTGTGATTGGTTCATTCTGTTCTCATCAAACTCACTTTATTCTTTCTCTGATCACTCTCTTGTTTCTCTTCAGAGCCTGGTGTTAAGTTGGTGGGAGGAGAGAGTCGCTGTGCAGGAAGACTGGAGGTGAACTATCGGGGAGAATGGAGAACAGGGGACGGCATTTTCTCTCCCTGGAACCTGAAGGCAGCAGCAGTTGCCTGTAGAGATCTCGACTGTGGCTCTGCTGTTTCTGTACGGAGAGAGGAGTCCTCACAGAGATATGTGTGGGGGATGAGTCCTGACTGTCTTCTGTCTGGATCTCCTCTGAGGGAGTGTGCAACATCATATTCCTCTAACTACATCCTGAATCTCACCTGCTCAGGTAAGCCCATCAGTGACATCATCAGTGACGTCATCTGTGACCAGGGTGATCATTGGTTGATATAAGTCCAGCCGTGCGTCACGCCTCTTTTAAACATCAGCGTTGGAAATACATCCCGGAGGATACATCATGAAATGCAGCCTCTATTTCCCCTCTGCAGCCCACCCACTGCCCTTAATTGGAGCTTCTGCCTATTGCAGGGTGAAAGAGACTGACATTTTACTCACTCTCATGGTGCATTTATTTCAGTGGGTTACATGAGTTTACACTGACTTGAAACAGGGGTGGTATCATGCCAGTCAGTGAGATAAATACGCTTAATAAGAATTATTTAAATGAGAAAAAGATTTCTTAAAACAAGTTTCATCATCTTTCTCAAGCAGCTCTCGTGTAGTACATTATTATTAAAATAAGTTCAGTCAGAATGTATGGCTTGATTTAGGTTGGTTAGTGTCAGCACAGAACTGGACTGGAAATGATTTCAGTGGAAATGTGATCTGATCAGCTGAGCTCAGCCTGTGTTCTTATAAACATGTGTTCTGTTGTTAATCATCAACTCATGTTGGAACTGAGTCCAGTTTGAATCTCTGAAATATTGTTTCATCTCTTTGATCGTGTGTCTTTGACCTCTGTTTGATCTTCTGTCCTCTGCAGACTCTGTCAGGCTGCTGGGGGGACTGGTCTGTGCTCAGGCAGACTGGAGCTGAACTCTAACCAGTCTAACCCGTCCGGTCCTCAGTGTGTGAGGCTGACTTTGACCAGCAGGATGCTCAGGTGGTCTGCCGGCAGCTCGGCTGTGGGGCTCCTTCAGTCCTCCAGGGGGCGCTCTATGGGAAGGGGAGGCTCCAATGTGGACCAAAGATTCCAGTGTGGAGGCCATGAGTCTGCTCTCCTGGACTGTAGCTCAGCCTCAGAGAGAACAACTGCTCATCTGGCACAGCTGTTAGCCTCACCTGCTCAGGTAGAGAGGAGCTGTGATTGGTTCATTCTGTTCTCATCAAACTCACTTTATTCTTTCTCTGATCACTCTCTTGTTTCTCTTCAGAGCCTGGTGTTAAGCTGGTGGAGGAGAGAGTCGCTGTGCAGGAACTCTGGAGGTGAAACATCGGGGAGAATGGAGACCAGTTGGAGGGCTATGACTCTCTCTGGACCCTGAAGGCAGCAGATCCTGTCTGCAGAGATCTCGACTGTGGCTCTGCTGTTTCTGTGGACAGAGAGAGGATCCTCAAAGAGATCTTTGTGGAGGATCAGTCCTGACTGTGTTCAATCTGGATCTGCTCTGAGGAGTGTGCAATATCAGTTCCTCTCCTTACTTCCTGATCTCACCTGCTCAGGTAAGCCCATCAGTGAAATCATCTGTCTCTTTGTTAGTCAGTACCCTGACATCAGTACCTTTTTGTTGAAGGTGAATGTGTTTGTGCATGTGTGTGTGTGTGTGTGTGTGTGTGTGTGTGTGTGTGTGTGTGTGTGTGTGTGTGTGTGTGTGTGTGTGTGTGTGTGTTTCTTTGGGTGCGTGGGTGCGTGATTTTGTGTGTGTGTGTGTGTGTGTGTGTGTCTCATTCACTGTCCCTCAGGTTGTGGCATGTGTATACATATTGGGCAGCAAGATGTGCCTTGTCTCCTCCTCCTAGGAGTATTTTCAATCATGAGAGGTCATTAACCTCCTTGAAATCTGGGATTACAGAGTTCAACTTGTTACAGTAAATGTTCCTTATTTCGTTGAATGTTTCGCACTCTCTCTCTCTCTCTCCACTCTCCTCTCTCCTCTCTCCTCTCTCCTCTCTCCTCTCTCTCTCTCTCTCGCTCTCTCTCTCTCTCTCCCCTTTCTCTCCTCTCTCTCCACTCTCCTCTCTCCCCTCTCTCTCTCTCTCTCTCTCTCTCTCTCTCTCTCTCTCTCTCTCTCTCCTCTCTCCTCTCTCTCTCTCTCCTCCAGCTATGAAGCAGTCACACCCTTACATCACATTTAGCTATCCAGAGCAACGTACAATAAGTGCAATGAACCATGAAGACATGAATCCAGAACAGCAAGAATCCTGCAGCTACATCAGCTATAGATCAGCCAGACCAGTTTCAGTAGAACCACTGGAAGACCAGTACCAGAGCCCTGAAGCAGGCAGCTAATGGTAAACAGTGAAACTGACTTCCTGTTTCCCAGCTGTGATCAGGGATTTATAAGTGATCCTATAGAAAACAGTTTATAGAGCCTGTTATCTTGCAGTCTGAAGTCCCTCCAGAAGTCAGCAGGTCTCTGATGGACTGCTCACGCCTCCTGCCGGCCGTATCGCTTCATTACATCTTTCATTCTGTGTCTTTTATCTCTCTTATTTTATCTTCTCTGCAGCTGTCTCCACACTAGTGGTTCTCCAGTCAGATCCAGAACCTTTTATCACCCAAGTCGTCGTCCTGCCGCTGACTCTGCTGGTGCTGACCGTCGGCCTTTACTTCTACTGTAAGGTACTGAAACATGTTGTTGTTCCACTGACTGAATGATAGGTACTGAAACATGTTGTTGTTCCACTGACTGAATGATGAGGTACTGAAACATGTTGTTGTTCCACTGACTGAATGATGAGGTACTGAAACATGTTGTTGTTCCACTGACTGAATGATGAGGACTGAAACATGTTGTTGTTCCACTGACTGAATGATGAGGGACTGAAACATGTTGTTGTTCCACTGACTGAATGATGAGGTACTGAAACATGTTGTTGTTCCACTGACTGAATGATGAGGTACTGAAACATGTTGTTGTTCCACTGACTGAATGATGAGGGACTGAAACATGTTGTTGTTCCACTGACTGAATGATGAGGTACTGAAACATGTTGTTGTTCCACTGACTGAATGATGAGGTACTGAAACATGTTGTTGTTCCACTGACTGAATGATGAGGTACTGAAACATGTTGTTGTTCCACTGACTGAATGATGAGGTACTGAAACATGTTGTTGTTCCACTGACTGAATGATGAGGTACTGAAACATGTTGTTGTTCCACTGACTGAATGATGAACTGAAACATGTTGTTGTTCCACTGACTGAATGATGAGGACTGAAACATGTTGTTGTTGTCCACTGACTGAATGATGAGGTACTGAAACATGTTGTTGTTCCACTGACTGAATGATGAGGGACTGAAACATGTTGTTGTTCCACTGACTGAATGATGAGGGACTGAAACATGTTGTTGTTCCACTGACTGAATGAAACAGTGTGTGTTATTGAACTGGAGTGATGCAGGAAGTCTCACTGTGTGCTGTCATGTCTCTCCAGGCCACCAGGGGAGGCCGAGCCGACAGGAGGACATTGAGCTGGATTATGATGACCTGGGTGTTCCTGCTGAAGAGGAAGGAGCTCAGGGAGCAGAGTAGCAGCTCCAAGGAGCTCCTCTCACACACATGGGTTTATCAGCTCTTATAGCTTTTAACCAACGTTAGAAAATATAGCTTTCACTCTGAAAGTCACCAGCAAAGTGTTAGTGCCTCATGGTTCCTGACTTCCTGTCAGCTCCAAGCCCATTGGTTCCCACTGAAGATGAAGATCTTTAAAAAACATCACAAGTTAGTTTTATTTAGAAAAGTCAATGCAGTCGGTGCAGTTTGAAACCACAGACACACCAACCCAGGCCGCTCAGGAACTAAGTTGGCCAATTAATGCCATATATTAATGTTCACATATCCTCTAAAAACAGTGTTACAATACCCAGTGTTTGAATCTGATGTAGTGATTCCTGAGATAACAGGAGGAACGCGTTACAGCGCCACCTAGTGTTGGATTTGTAGACCTCGAGCACAACAAGGATTTTTTATTCAATCAACAAATAAGATAATGTACAGTTTTTAAATCTTTGGTTTTTCACAACAATTCATCTCATCAGCGAGATAGGATATTTGATTCCCTGGTGGTTCACATGGGTCATTTTAGCAGCAGGACCAGATTTAGCTGAACAATAATACAAATAGGAATTGAACAAAAGTAAATAGCCCAAACACTTCTTATTTCATAACAATGCTGTTTTTTTAATTGAAAAATAATATTTCAGAAGAATTTAGCTTGATTTTGGTCTCAAGCGATTTTTGTCAAAAAAAAATTGCTTTTTTATAGAAATCCGATTATATTTGTAATTTGCCAAAATGTATAAGATTTGAACTTTTCTTTAACCTGTTGAACCCCATCGACCCGCCCCCGGGTCTATAGGAAACAGCGTCTGAGGGCATCTTAATATTTAATAAACTATGAATGTTTTATATCCATGTAACGGGAAGAAACTCAGCTAACTGATCATTATTTTATTTTTTTTGCAAAAAAACCCACAAAGCTAACGCTGAGCCTCTGAATTAGCCACAAGCGAAAAAATGCTAACGGCGGTTGCACAGAAACTCACTCATAACACCCTTATTACTTATCGTAGCTGCACACCCAACATATCGACTAGCATCGTGAGAAGACACAGAATCGATAGGTACCTACATCATCACTCTATGATAAGAACTCGCGACTTTATAAACAAAAACAGACATCAAAACACATGGCGCTAGGTAGCAAAAACGGGAAAATGGCTTACCTTCGTTGTTGTCTGATCAAAGTTGTCTTCAATGGCATTAAAACGATAAAAACGCTGCTGAAGGTTAATCCATAGGTTAATCCAATGTGTCTGTGTCACTTTGAAATGATTTCTGATAATCCATAAGCAATAAACCTACTTTTCCGTTTTCAGATGTCAGAGCGTGAGAAAGGTTCGCTCTGGCAAAACTGCATGAGCGAAGCCCCCACTTTTTTTTGATAACGTTGGTGTGTATGTGGAAATTCCCCTTCAATTCTATTGGCTCTAACGGTTAAAAAGAGATGTCAATCACCAAAATCGACCAATGGGTTCCAGAGAAACGGCAAAAACGCCCATTTCCACCCAAATCACCCCAGAGGTGGAGTTTTCTTTTGCTAAACCTCTCTAAAAAGGTCAAATGTCACTTGTTTTGCATCAATATTAATACAGGGTACTTATTATATGTTGTACTTTGGATTCCTAAAGCTTTTAGTCTACCTTACCATCATCCAAGGGTAGTTTTCACTATAAGTAAAAAATATTTTGGACGGACACTATAATTTAGAGTTTTTGACTATGTTCAATCTGAATTTTCTTTAAAATAAAAAACATATATATTGATTCTGACTCTTCTACATCCAACTCACAGGTTTATCATTACTTTGAGAAAAAAGATTATTAATTTACCCCTTTTAGAAGTGTAGTTATGGTCATTTGTTCTGGAAATGTCATTTCCGAGCCTGAGAACTGAAAAAAATGGGGTTCAACAGGTTAATGTTCTTATTTCACATGTACTGAGCTCAGTTTCTAATCATTTTCAATCATTCAGTATTTTCTTATTTTATATCAATTTTAATTACATTTTTTATATGGTATTTTTCTGTATTTTTCTGTATTTTGCTTTTTTAAGAACTCCACCTATTGTAGACATTCCCAAATTCATAAGGTATTAAATACAAAAATGTTGTAATTAAAAATGTACATAATTTTGTAGAATTTTCGGTTTTAAAAGGTAATGTGCTTTGTTATGTAATCAAGAAATGTGTTTTTTTTTAAATTGAGGATTGTCCTTATTTCACAAGATGTACAATAATATGTAATCATTCATTTTTGGACTTTTATGAAACATTTCTTTAGAATTGGACTATTTTCAAAGAATTCAGATTATTTTTGTGATTTAGGATTTTCCCAAATTCAGGAGACTTTTGGTAATTCTTTCGTACTTAACATTTTAACATTTTCCGTAAACAAGTATGAAGTGTTCTTCCTTTATAAGAATTTTGATTAATTGAAGATTTTTCTTGATTTTGTGTACATTTTGCATCACAAATTCTACTTGATTTTATAATTAAGAGTTTTGACCAATTTAGTTTCCATGAGATTATGATGAAGCAATTCGTCTTAAATTCTGAACACCGCAGAATCCTCCAGAAATCATAAAGATGTTCAACATCACTGTAATACATGTATCGCTGTCTTTTGCTATGTACCAAAAAAATAATACAACTTCTTTAATAATCCATGAAACTCTGAGAGTGAGCTGATTTTAAAAGTGTTTCTCCTGGTTGGAAAATGTTGTGTTTGCTTTGTTTCTGTGCTAGCTAAACCTCAAGGCTTTAGTTATAACAGGTTTGTATTAAATGAATCTCTGTCAAACAAAAGTTTATGATACACGTTTAGTTCAGCAGGATAATCTCCACATATTAAAACCACTTTAGGATTTCTGAAGTAAAAGCTAACGTTAGGCTATAAAGGAACTACAGCACGGTCACATGACTTCACCTCACCACTTCACCTCACCACCGCTAAGCTAAAGGCGGCTAATGTTGGGCTATAAAGGAACAACAGCACCAGTGGCGGATTTAGGATTGTAGGAGGTCCGGGGTTTAGCCACAATTTTGAAGTTGGGGGGGGGGAGGGGTTGCTAGCGTGAACTGTGGACTCGCCGGAGCCTCGCAGCGGGGGTAGTACGCAGGCCACTGTCCCGCAGCTGCTGCCTCTCTGTTTGACTCCGGTACTGCACATTACTCACAAGACGTTTCTCAGAGAAACATTCGGGGCTTTTCAGAAAAGATCCGGGGCTTGAGCCCAAGTAGCCACCCCCTAGCGCCGCCACAGTACAGCACGGTCACATGACTTCACGTCACCACCGCTAAGCTAAAGGCGGCTAATGTTGGGCTATAAAGGAACAACAGCACCAGTGGCGGATTTAGGATTGTAGGAGGTCCGGGGTTTAGCCACAATTTTGAAGTTGGGGGGGGGGAGGGGTTGCTAGCGTGAACTGTGGACTCGCCGGAGCCTCGCAGCGGGGGTAGTACGCAGGCCACTGTCCCGCAGCTGCTGCCTCTCTGTTTGACTCCGGTACTGCACATTACTCACAAGACGTTTCTCAGAGAAACATTCGGGGCTTTTCAGAAAAGATCCGGGGCTTGAGCCCAAGTAGCCACCCCCTAGCGCCGCCACAGTACAGCACGGTCACATGACTTCACGTCACCACCGCTAAGCTAAAGGTGGCTAATGTTGGGCTATAAAGGAACTACAGCATGGTCACATGACTTCACTTCAATGTTGGGTTTGGTTTTTCTCTCTGAATGTAACCTCTTCTCTCTGAGTGTAACCTCCTCTCTCTGAGTGTAACCTCCTCTCTGAGTTTAACCTCCTCTCTCTGAGTTTAACCTCCTCTCTCTGAGTGTAACCTCCTCTCTCTGAGTGTAACCTCCTCTCTGAGTTTAACCTCCTCTCTGAGTCTAACCTCCTCTCTCTGAGTCTAACCTCCTCTCTGAGTTTAACCTCCTCTCTCTGAGTCTAACCTCCTCTCTGAGTGTAACCTCCTCTCTCTGAGTGTAACCTCCTCTCTGAGTTTAACCTCCTCTCTGAGTCTAACCTCCTCTCTCTGAGTCTAACCTCCTCTCTCTGAGTTTAACCTCCTCTCTCTGAGTTTAACCTCCTCTCTCTGAGTCTAACCTCCTCTCTCTGAGTTTAACCTCCTCTCTCTGAGTTTAACCTCCTCTCTCTGAGTGTAACCTCCTCTCTGAGTTTAACCTCCTCTCTGAGTCTAACCTCCTCTCTCTGAGTCTAACCTCCTCTCTGAGTCTAATCTCCTCTCTCTGAGTCTAACCTCCTCTCTCTGAATTTAACCTCCTCTCTCTGAGTGTAACCTCTTCTCTCTGAGTGTAACCTCCTCTCTCTGAGTTCAACCTGTTAACCCTCCTGTTAGCCTTGGGGTCAATTTGACCCCATTCAATGTTTAACGTATCTAAAAAAAATGGTTCACATTATTTGTTTTGCTTTGTATGTCATGACTTTTCCTTATTTAGTGTTGACTAATGGGTAAACATAAAATGAACATGAAGATCTTTTTTAAATGTCCTGTACACACTTTGTACGCATCGGTGTTCCTTGGGGTCAATTTGACCCCAGGCTGTTTTAGTAGTATAAAACAAATGTCAATATTTTACACATATTTGTGTTGATTGTGTAGGATGATATTGATTGATATATCATTGTAAAAAAAAAACTACCCTCTGCTTTAGTTATTGGTCCTTTAACAACATCAATTTATTTCAGTCAGTGAGTTTTTATGGTGATTTATATATTTTTCGATAGTCACATAATAGGAGTTCTGGATGTATAAAGGGGTCTGTGGGGGGAAGGTTGGGGTAAGTTTTATTTCAATGGTTATTTAGGTCGTCAACTAAGACACCTAAAGCACCAGAGACATACATGTTGGTTACATTTTGGAATATGATCATTGTCCTGAGTTTTAAACTACTGGGGTCAAATTGACCCCAGAGGATAAAGGGTGTAAAGTAAATCTGAGGATAACAGGAGGGTTAACAGGTTAATGCACAAGAGAAACAAGGTGTTCAGACAAACAAGCTAAATATATAGTATAAAACAGCAGTAAATACTCATGATACCCTAGAATTCTGTTTACTGTAAGTTCAGTAAAAGTACTTAGTTATAATTAAGTAAACTAATGACATCACCCATCTCTTAAGAGAGCTAAAGGTGACCTGTGCAGCAACACATTTCAAGAAATATGTGTCAATACTTAGAGCTGCTAATTTATGCTGCTGTGATGGAATATGTAAGGAGAATAAAAACATACCATGTGGTCCAGCTGGAGTCTCATCTGCCTCTTGATCCCTGCCTCTGTCCCTCTTTCTGACACTTCATCTTTATTCCTCACATACATTTCTTCTTCTTCACTAATGTCTTCATCTCCTCCTGGCTTTCTCCTGCTCTGACCCTCCTGGTCTCTTCATCTCCTCCTCTTCCTCCTGCTCTGACCCTCCTGGTCTCTTCAGTGAACTCTCTTTTCCTTTCCCTCTTTCTGTTCGTGCTGGTCACTTCTCAGATATGTCTTTGTGTTGTTGAATCACTCCAGCTACTCTGGCCTGCAAGAGTCTACTTGTGAAAAGCACTGGTACAAATGGTTGTCTATTTAAGTTCAGTAATGAAGTGGGGAAGTTTCATGAAGATATCTGTTAGTTACATTTTTTACCCTATTCACCAGTAGTGTGTCCCTTTAAATCAAGTTATCGAGTAAATTAATTTTGTTAGATTTTGACTTTTTCACGTCTACATTTCTTGTCTGGCACACGATCTGTCTATGGACAGTGTTTCGCGTTTAATTCGGGAGCTCCTGGCGTTAGGAGTATAATTCGGGAGGGGAGAACCGATCCGATGAAATCCCCAAAAGAAATGAAATATAATGAAATGAGATGTACTGGGTTTCTTACCTTACGAGCTAGCTGCGGTGATCTATGGATATAATGAGATAATTATACAGGGACGGAGAAGACATGTTATTGAATAGCGTAGGATTAAGAGTGGACATGAGAACGCAGTGCTTACGATAATGCATGGATGGTCACGTCCTGGCTCAAACAAGCCTCAGACCCTTCCGGTCAAACATGAAAATAAAAATGCGTGGATGTTCACATCCTGGCTTGCACAAGCCTGAGACCCTTCCGGTCAAACATAAAATAAAAATGCGTGGATGGTCACATCCTGGCTCACACAAGCCTGAGACCCTTCCGGTCAAACATGAAATAAAAATGCGTGGATGTTCACATCCTGGCTCACACAAGCCGGAGACCCTCCGGTCAGAACATGGGTGACATGGGAACGTGACTTGAAATAAAACATGTGACACAACATGACCTGCAAGAGTAAACGTGCCTGTGATCTTTAGATTGAATGATACAATTAGAATTTAGATAGGATCATGATGATGATATGTGAGCTGATATGCTAATGACACCACCACCAGTTATATGCATAATTACCAGAGTTTAAGGTTTGAGAGATCTTTGGATTGCCAGTACGAGCTGATGTCTGGACGGATGAAGGAGGTGTAGGCAGCGTAATGCACCTGAGCTGTTAGCTTGTGTACAGTGATGCATGGATATCATATCCTGGCTTATGCAGCCTGAGACGCAGACTCTTCTTGGGTCGCACCATGATATGTAATTAGCAGAGATGGGTGACGGATGGACGATGACATGACAGAAGTAGGGCTTGGAAGTGTAGCGGAAGAGGGCCAGCGCCCGAGTTGAGCTGTCGCTGAGATAGCTGCACCTATTCTAGAGGATTGCCCCCGAGTTTGGGGAGAATCCGATTTTTACAATCCTTGCTTAAGTGATAATAGACTGTTTTTGAATGTGTAAACAATAGTGGACATTTGAGCGTGCCGCTATGGTGGATGATCTCGTGCAGGGAGAGTCACTACTGTAAGTGAGTGGGCCCTGCGGAGATTCCCCCCAAAACAAAGAATGTGCATTTTTTTTTTTTAAATTGGAAAAGCCCTGAGGGGAGATAGTTCTACGAGCGCGGGATCCGGGTGAGTAGAGAGACGCTGCTAAGCGTGTGATGTTAAAGAGTGGAGGGGTGAATGATCAGAAGATTTTTCCACCATGTGGTTTCTGAAGCGGGGCAGAGATCTTGGGACGGCTGCTGCGCCTGGGGCATACAGACCTTGGGTGAGAATCTTTGCAGAAGCTGCAGATATGAAGAAAAACATAGGCCGGCTAACTGTCTTGTCTATTGTCTGAAGTTTGAAAAGTGGGGGGGGCTCTGAACGCGGAGAGAGGCACTGAAGGGCAGAAGTGGGCGAGGTGGCCCTGAGCCCCGCAGCTGTTGCACGAAATAACTTGGTGGCCGCCTGTGGACATGACGAGCAGCTCGGTGTCCAGTATGGACCAGTCCAGGCGGATGTTGGAGTGTGCTATATGAAGCGCTGCTTTACATGAGAAGCTCTTGAGGTAGGAGTAGAATACGTTTTTTCCGTATTTCAGGAAAAGGTCGCCGATCAGAGCCAGTACTTTACTTTACTGAGTATTTTCAATTTCCTGCTACTTTATACTTCCACTCCACTTATCAGATATGTTATATTGTTATATGTGAGGAAGAAACTCACAAGATATCTAACAGTATATCGTTTAAAAACGACTCAATCCTTCTGTTTCAGCTGCAACATAGAAGTGATTAATAAATATGTCAGGGAAGTGGCACAGAGACTTGGACTCATCTGCACGACTCCACACAAAAGTACAAAAATAAACGTTATTCATTTTGGCAAAAAGGGAAAGATATTGAGTAAGAAAAAGGTTCTTTACAGAGGCAAAAACACAAAGACTAACTGAATGTGGCTTTTGAAACTGAAGATGTTAGCTTGGAAAACTCTGGCTCTCTTGACATTGTATGAAACAAGACGAACTGGCACAGGACAAAGGGACACGAGGACTATTTAAGAAGAGTTAATGGGACACAGGTGGCAACAATCAAGGTTGAGACCGACAATCACAGTGGCGGGAAAACACAAAAATGGTGTGAAAGTCAAGAGCTCTGAAAAAGAGACGGAGGGGTAAATAAAACAGGAAGTGCAATGACAGACGAGACAAGACATAAGTGACAGTAAATGAACACGTTAACAACGAGACATGACTAAACCCTAACCCTAACCATGGGCTATGAACTAAACATGAAACCTTTAGGATGAACCTGATAACGAACACCTAAACATGACGTTAGTAACAAGAACTAAACATGGCTAAATGAACAGGCTTAGTGATGTTCCAGAATAAACACTAAGTATCTTTGCTTAAGTTCAGGTGTCTGTTGCCTACCACTGGGCTTGATTGATGGTCAGAAACAGAACAACAGCCAAACATATTTTGACTTTAATGTAAAACCAGAAAAAAAGACTGGAGCTTCTTTTGATGAAGATAAAATACACAATATGATGCTTCCTCAGAGACCTTGACACCAATCCCACAACCCCAATGTTTGGCTGTGGATCAGCGTTTGTCACCTTAGTTTTTTCAGTTTTTCAATCGATTCACCTCCACTTCCTGTCCCTCTCTGAAACTCTGCTGGTGCTGATGTTGACAGAGTGACTGAATATTGAGGCCTGATCTCCTGTTATCTTATTTTTCATAAAATGGTCGCACCATGAATAAGATTGTTTCTCCAGACTTGATTAAAGCACTGATGAATTCAGGGAAAAGACAAAAACAACAATGTGTGGCAGCACATTTATTCACTGGTGACAACAGAGTAAAACAAGACATTGCTCATAGATAGAAATACAGATAGATAAAATCATCCATAAACTGTGCATCATCAGAATAGTATCAGGGACAGTTTCATCCCACTGGCCATAAGACTATTAAACACCTGAGCTTGCACTATTTCTATTTGTATTGTTGTTTTTTATATGTATTTCTTATGTCTTGTAATTGCACTGTTAAGGAACCTGCGATCAATTTGTTATACATTACATAATTACACCGTAGTTTCTAAATGTCATGACAATAAACCTTTGAATCTTGAACAATAGTTTTTAACAGACTCTGGAACATTGTATTGAGAACAAGTGATGCAGCGCCCTCTGTTGGCCGGTGGAAGCAATACAATAAAATGGTCCATAGTTGCAATAATCTGCAGATTTTAAGCGTTGCATCTCTAACACAACAGAATAACATTATTCACACAAAACAGTATATTTTGTTTGGAATTTTTTTTATTCACAAGTAACTCATATTTTTTTCAAAGAGTTTCCAGTAACCTTATATATACCTATATCTGATATATAGTCATACATAGCAAAACATATGTATAGTCATACATAGCAAAACATGTTGATAAAGGCAAAGAAAAACACATCATATATTGTATCTTACACACACACACACACATTTAGACCCACACACATAAACTCTGGAATATTCTTTAATTACCCATATCCTCGATTATTTTTCCTTTCGTCCTGAACAAAGTCCTGCTGCAGTCCTGATGAGAGCGTCTCTCTGATGTGACGGTTCAGTAGACTTCTGCTTCGAGGTGGAGATGGCATCTTTTTAATCTCCTGTTGATACTTCCCAAATAGTCTCAACCGGAACTTGAAAACGTGTGGCCCTTTCACAGGGTTTTAAGAGTCACACATCCCAAATACTGGATTTCCCAATAATATAATCATATTAACTGCAATTTGGAAATCTCCATTGGATTTCTTGGTCACAAAAAGGTTAAGTCACCAAAATGCTCTCAATTCCACTTCCTGTCTCTCTCTGAAACTCTGCTGGTGCTGATGTTGACAGAGTGACTGAATATTGAGGCCTGATCTCCTTCTATCTTATTTTCATCCAAATGGTTGCACCATGAATAAGATTGTTCTCCAGACTTGATTAAAGCACTGATGAATTCAAGGAAAAGACAAAACAACAATGTGTGGCAGCACATTTATTCACTGGTGACAACAGAGTAAAACAAGACATTGCTCATAGATAGAAATACAGATAGATAAAAATCATCCATAAACTGTGCATCATCAGAATAGTATCAGGGACAGTTTCATCCCACTGGCCATAGACTATTAAACACCTGAGCTTGCACTATTGTTTTATATGTATTTCTTATGTCTTGGTAATTGCACTGTTAAGGAACCTGCGATCAATTTGTTATACATTACATAATTACACCGTAGTTTCTAAATGTCATGACAATAAACCTTTGAATCTTGAAAAATAGTTATTAAACAGACTCTGGAACATTGTATTGAGAACAAGTGATGCAGCGCCCTCTGTTGGCCGGTGGAAGCAATACAATAAAATGGTCCATAATCTTTTTTTAAGCGTTGCATCTCTAATACAACAGAATAACATTATTCACACAAAACAGTATAACTATTTTAACCATCATATCTAATAAAAACACCATAAAATGTTAAAGAAATACATATTTGCATTAATTTAGCAAGCTCCATAGAAATTAAGTCAAACTAAAGTACATCGATTTTAAAATAATCCACATTATGAGTTCACTTTTGTGTTTTATTGTTTGTATCGAGTTTGTGAAACGTTTCTGGAATTACTGTTTTTTATCCTTTTTTGTTTTATATTTTTGTTTGTTTTTATTCACAGATAATTCATCTTTTTTTCAAAGAGTTTCCAGTAACCTTCTTAGTATGACTGCTGTTTAAACAGACAGAGCCTTCTTCTGGCAGATCCATTGTCGTGTTAAATCACATCTCACTGCTGACCATGTGTCTCTGCCCTTGTAAAACACTGCACAGCGACCGTCAACAGGATCAGGAAGATCTATCCAGGAGCTGAGGAGAGAACATGATGTTTAGATAAAGGCTGATAGATTTTATTATTCAAAGTGTTTAGTAACGTGTCTCTTACCTATCAGTCAGATACTTCCATCCACCCACTTCCATTGCTTATTTACAACTCTCAGACCAATCCAGTATCCTTATATCCAATGCTTTTTTCTTTGATTGCTGCCTGGAAAACAGAGAGAGAGTTGTCAGATATTTAAACATTAAACTGTAATAAACACATAATGACCTAAAGACCCAAAGTGTGTTCAAACCTACACAAAACACAATTACTTTCTAATTGTGTCATATTAATAGATTTACCTTTTCAGCTGGATTATATGCAACAGCCAAATCTGAATTCTTTCCTTTGCAGTCTTCTCGAGCTTCTTCCCAGGTTTTCCAACCAGGAGAACGAGGGTTATTATACCATAGCAGCTGGGCTCAGTGAGTCTCCAGCCTTCTGACAAGCTTTACACTTTTTATCTGAAACAACAGAGTCCAAACAATCAACATCATGACTGCAGTATGAAAATATTGTAATCATGACGTAATACTGTAAGATCTGAACATACCGGTATTCCTAAGCAGTAGGAATCGATGCTCCACTGAGCTTGACTGATGCTGAGCACATTCCAGTTTGTTGTCATGTCTTGTATTTGCTGTGTCAAGTTCTTCGTCTTGGTCTCCAGCTCCTGGTTTCGTGTTTTCAGCTCCTGGACTCCTGCAGACAGGTTTTTGTTGTTGCTCTCTGAGACATTATAGGCTTGTGTCAGGTTGCCCAGCTGGTCCTTCAGATTCTGATGTCCCTCATCAAGTTTGTATTTTCTAAGCTGAGTTTTGTGTTGATTGCCAGTAGAGTTGAGACTTCTTTTAACTGGTTTGGATCACTCTCAAGAATTAATGTAACTGCAAAATGAGAAATTAGCTTCTTTTATAATCAAGGTTATATTGCAATTAGTTTTTTTTTCCAATTTGCCTCTTTTGGAAGCTTTTTCCTATCAGTATCACGTTAAGTTTTCCAGTCTTTAGACTCAAACAAAAAATATCTCAGTTTCAAAGTGTTCTGACTTCTCCAATTCTCAGACCTATTTATATTTCACATTGCCTGAAACTGCTTGTCACTGTGGTTTGAAGTCAACATTACTAAGAGAGGAGTGAAATGGGGAAGTCTTCAAGCCACACATTTGGTGAAATAGCAAGCGCTGGTGGGTAGTGAGTGTGGGATAAACTCAGAACTTCACAGAGGCTCAGTAACATGAAAGACACATGACATTTGTTAATAGATTGACATTAGATACATTCATTGTCGTTTGGGTCTGATAATATGATTTGTTAAGAATAAGGGAAATATAGAATATGTCTTGACTCATCTTTTAATTATTTGTATGCATGCTTGTCTGTATTTCCCACTAATGGTGCTGCAGGTATGTACAGTATAGGAAAGTCTCAAACAAATTCATGCATTCATCCACATGAACGGCTTCTTGATTGATAATTTTGCTTTATTTGGGAAAACAAGCACAATGCATTAATGGATGCTACCTCCATGTCGTTCAACAAAAATGCGTCAGCATTGCACCACTCTGTAAGAGGAAGACGCTCATAATAATACTTTCTACACCGTTATACTGTGGCATGTACATGACTGATATCAAATGGTGTAAACAGATAAAACGGCTGCTACTATTCTTTATGGTTTGTCTTATGTCTAAGTGTGAGATAATGCACTTCCTGTTTTGTGTACTTACGGTAGACGCAGACTCCGATGATGCCACCCAGCAGAATGACACAGAGAATCCCCAAACAACAAGCCAAGTGCTGAAACCGCCGATGTCCTGCTGAATCTAAACAACACAAATGAATCACATTAACTGTCCAAATGAAGATTGGTACCTTTCAAAGTTACAGTCTCTTTAGTGCAGATATTGAGTCACTTTTCAACTCGGACAGTATACAGTATGGTAAATGCAGATGGAGCTTTTTATGAGAGTAAAAGGTAAAAGACAGGAAAGGATACCAAGTTGATTTGACTGACTTGAACATCAGTCAAACTTTGGAATACAGTTCAGAACAAAGGAGTACATTTGGTTCCCTATCACTTACATTGGATGAGAAATGGCCTAAATAAATAAAAGGAGTGATATGGACAGCAAAGATTGTTCCAATATTTAAACAGGCACCTGACTGTTGTTAAAGGGCCGACTTAAAGAGTTGTGAACCCATTGTGTTTTGAAAACTGCTTTATGAACTTTGCTAAAAGTGTTCCAGTGAGAGTTACGGTAGGTCTTGAGTATTAGTCACTGTAACATTATTGCAGTACAACACAAAAGTTCAATCTCAAAATTACCGTTCACAAGAGATTTCCTAAAAACGAAAGGACCAGAATACTCTGGTAAAAGGTCACGGTTTGGCTTAAAAAACAAGTACTCTTTTGTAACTTCAAGTCACTGAATTGACATAAAGACTTGTGCATACTACGATCATAAACTATTTTTGATATGTTAAAAACAAACGGGAGAAAAGACAATGCAGCTTTCCACCATCATTTTTTCATAAGACCAGAATGCCCGACTGCAAGACGTTGACATTTGTCACACTGCACACTCCCAACTTTGTACGGCTTTGTTAGAGTGCTAGGGTTACTGACAAAGCACCTACTGATATAAACTTTAGAACAGTTCCTGTGAACTTGTTCCCTTTTAATGATAGTCATAATGGTAAAGTAGTCGTAGTGGTGGTAGTTGTAGTAGTGGTAGTAGTGGTAGTAGTGGTAGTAGTGGTAGCAGTGGTAGTAGTGGTAGTAGTGTTAGCAGTGGTAGTAGTGGTAATAGTGGTAGTAGTGGTGGTAGTGGTAGTAGTGGTTGTAGTGGTAGTAGTGGTAATAGGGTAGTAGTGTTAGTAGTGGTAGTAGTGTTAGTAGTGGTAGTAGTGGTAGTAGTGGTAGTAGTGGTAGTAGTGTTAGCAGTGGTAGTAGTGGTAATAGTGGTAGTAGTGGTGGTAGTGGTAGTACTGGTAGTAGTGGTAGTAGTTGTAGTTGTGGTGGTAGTGTTAGCAGTGGTAGTAGTGGTAATAGTGGTAGTAGTGGTGGTAGTGGTAGTACTGGTAGTAGTGGTAGTAGTTGTAGTTGTGGTGGTAGTGGTAGTAGTGGTAGTAGTGTTAGCAGTGGTAGTAGTGGTAATAGTGGTAGTAGTGGTGGTAGTGGTAGTACTGGTAGTAGTGGTAGTAGTTGTAGTTGTGGTGGTAGTGGTAGTAGTGGTAGTAGTCGTAGTAGTGGTAGTAGTGGTAGTAGTGTTAGCAGTGGTAGTAGGTAATAGTGGTAGTAGTGGTGGTAGTGGTAGTAGTGTTAGTAGTGGTAGTAGTGTAGTAGTGGTAGTAGTGGTAGTACTGGTAGTAGTGGTAGTAGTTGTAGTTGTGGTGGTAGTGGTAGTAGTGGTAGTAGTCGTAGTAGTGGTAGTAGTGGTAGTAGTGTTAGCAGTGGTAGTAGTGGTATAGTGGTAGTAGTGGTGGTAGTGGTAGTAGTGTTAGTAGTGGTAGTAGTGTAGTAGTGGTAGTAGTGGTAGTAGTGGTAGTAGTGGTGTAGTAGTAGTGTTAGTAGTGGTAGTAGTGGTAGTAGTGGTAGTAGTGGTAGTAGTGGTAGTAGTGGTAGTAGTGTATTAGTTGTAGTAGTGGTAATAGTGGTAGTAGTGGTGGTAGTGGTAGTAGTGGTAGTAGTGGTAGTAGTGTTAGCAGTGGTAGTAGTGGTAATAGTGGTAGTAGTGGTGGTAGTGGTAGTAGTGGTAATAGTGGTAGTAGTGGTAGTAGTGGTGTAGTGGTAATAGTGGTAGTAGTGGTGGTAGTGGTAGTAGTGGTAGTAGTGGTAATAGTGGTAGTAGTGTTAGTAGTGGTAGCAGTGGTAATAGTGGTAGTAGTGTTAGTAGTGGTAATAGTGGTAGTAGTGTTAGTAGTGGTAGTAGTGGTAGTAGTGGTAGTAGTGTTAGCAGTGGTAGTAGTGGTAATAGTGGTAGTAGTGGTGGTAGTGGTAGTAGTGGTAGTAGTGGTAGTAGTTGTAGTTGTGGTGGTAGTAGTGGTAGTAGTGGTAGTAGTCGTAGTAGTGGTAGTAGTGGTAGTAGTGTTAGCAGTGGTAGTAGTGGTAATAGTGGTAGTAGTGGTGGTAGTGGTAGTAGTGGTAGTAGTAGTGTTAGCAGTGGTAGTAGTGGTAATAGTGGTAGTAGTGGTGGTAGTGGTGGTAGTAGTGGTATAGTGGTAGTAGTGGTAGTAGTGGTAGTAGTGGTAGTAGTGGTAATAGTGGTAGTAGTGGTGGTAGTGGTAGTAGTGGTAGTAGTGGTAGTAGTGGTAATAGTCGTAGTAGTGTTAGTAGTGGTAGTAGTGGTAGTAGTGGTAGTAGTGGTAGTAGTGGTAATAGTGGTAGTAGTGTTAGTAGTGGTAGTAGTGGTAGTAGTGGTAGTAGTGTTAGCAGTGGTAGTAGTGGTAATAGTGGTAGTAGTGGTGGTAGTGGTAGTAGTGGTAGTAGTGGTAGTAGTTGTAGTTGTGGTGGTAGTGGTAGTAGTGGTAGTAGTGTGTAGTGGTAGTAGTTAGCAGTGGTAGTAGTGGTAATAGTGGTCGTAGTGGTGGTAGTGGTAGTAGTGGTAGTAGTGGTGGTAGTGGTAGCAGTGGTAATAGTCGTAGTAGTGGTAGTAGTGGTAGTAGTGGTAGCAGTGGTAATAGTGGTAGTAGTGTTAGTAGTGGTAGTAGTGGTTGTAGTGGTGGTAGTGGTTGTAGTAGTGATAGTAATGGTAGTAGTGGTAGTAGTGGTAGTAGTGGTAGTAGTAGGTGTAGTAGTTGTAGTAGTTGTAGTAGTGGTAGTAGTGGTAGTAGTGGTAGTCGTAGTAGTGGTAGTAGTGGTAGTAGTAGTAGCAGTGGTAGTAGTGGTAGTAGTGGTAATAGTGGTATAGTGGTAGTAGTGGTAGTAGTGGTAGTAGTGGTAGTCGTAGTAGTGGTAGTAGTGGTAGTAGTGGTAGTAGTGGTTGCAGTAGTGGTAGTAGTGGTAATAGTGGTAGTAGGGTAGTAGTGGTAGTAGTGGTAGTAGTGGTAGTGGTAGTCGTAGTAGTGGTAGTAGTGGTAGTAGTGGTGGTAGTGGTAGTAGTGGTAGTATTGGTAGTAGTGGTAGTAGTGGTTGTAGTGGTAGTGGTAGTCGTAGTAGTGGTAGTAGTGGTAGTAGTGGTGGTAGTGGTAGTAGTGGTAGTATTGGTAGTAGTTGTAGTAGTCGTAGTCGTGGTAGTCGTGGTAGCAGTAGTAGTAGTGGTAGTGGTAGTAGGTAGTAGTGGTAGTAGTGGTAGCAGTGGTGGTAGTGTAGTAGTGGTAGTAGTGGTAGTAGTGGTAGTAGTCGTAGTAGTGGTAGCAGTGGTAGTAGTGGTAGTAGTGTTAGCAGTGGTAATAGTGGTAGTAGTGGTGGTAGTGGTAGTAGTGGTTGTAGTGGTAGTAGTGGTAATAGTGGTAGTAGTGGTAGTAGTGGTAGTAGTGGTATAGTGGTAGTAGTGGTAGTAGTGGTAGTAGTGTAGTAGTGGTAGTAGTGGTAATAGTGGTAGTAGTGGTGGTAGTGGTAGTAGTGGTAGTAGTGGTAGTAGTTGTAGTTGTGGTGGTAGTGGTAGTAGTGGTAGTAGTGTTAGCAGTGGTAGTAGTGGTAATAGTGGTCGTATGGTGGTAGTGGTAGTAGTGGTAGTAGTGGTGGTAGTGGTAGCAGTGGTAATAGTCGTAGTAGTGGTAGTAGTGGTAGTAGTGGTAGCAGTGGTAATAGTGGTAGTAGTGTTAGTAGTGGTAGTAGTGGTTGTAGTGGTGGTAGTGGTAGTGGTGGTAGTAGTGATAGTAATGGTAGTAGTGGTAGTAGTGGTAGTAGTGGTAGTAGTAGTAGTAGTAGTGGTAGTAGTTGTAGTAGTTGTAGTAGTGGTAGTAGTGGTAGTGGTAGTCGTAGTAGTGGTAGTAGTGGTAGTAGTAGTGGTAGCAGTGGTAGTAGTGGTAGTAGTGGTAATAGTGGTAGTAGTGGTAGTAGTGGTAGTAGTGGTAGTAGTGGTAGTAGTGGTAGTAGTGGTAGTGGTAGTAGTGGTAGTAGTGGTAGTAGTGGTGGTAGTGGTAGTAGTGGTAGTAGTGGTAGTAGTGGTAGTAGTGGTAGTAGTGGTAGTAGTGGTAGTAGTGGTAGTCGTAGTAGTGGTAGTAGTGGTGGTAGTGGTGGTAGTGGTAGTAGTGGTAGTATTGGTAGTAGTTGTAGTAGTGGTAGTCGTGGTAGCAGTAGTAGTAGTGGTAGTAGTGGTAGTAGTGGTAGTAGTGGTAGCAGTGGTAGTAGTGGTAGTAGTGGTAGTAGTGGTAATAGTGGTAGCAGTGGTAGTAGTGGTAGTAGTGGTAGTAGTGGTAATAGTGGTAGCAGTGGTAGTAGTGGTAGTAGTGGTAGTAGTTGTAGTGGTACTAGTGGTAGTATGGTAGTAGTGGTAGTAGTTGTAGCAGTGGTAGTAGTGGTAGTAGTGGTAGCAGTGGTAGTAGTTGTAGTGGTACTAGTGGTAGTAGTGGTAGTAGTCGTAGTAGTGGTAGTAGTTGTAGCAGTGGTAGTAGTGGTAGTAGTGGTAGCAGTCGTAGTAGTGGTAGTAGTCGTAGTAGTGGCAGTAGTGGTAGTAGTCGTAGTAGTGGTAGTAGTGGTAGTAGTGGTAGCAGTGGTAGTAGTGGTAGTAGTGGTAGTAGTTGTAGCAGTGGTAGTAGTGGTAGTAGTGGTAGCAGTGGTAGTAGTGGTAGTAGTTGTTGTAGTGGTAGTAGTTTTAGCAGTGGTAGCAGTGGTAGTAGTGGTAGCAGTGGTAGTAGTGGTCGTAGTTGTAGCAGTGGTAGTAGTGGTAGTAGTGGTAGCAGTGGTAGTAGTGGTAGTAGTGGTAGTAGTGGTAGTAGTGGTAGTAGTGGTAGTAGTGGTAGCAGTGGTTGTAGTGGTAGTGGTAGTAGTTGTAGCAGTGGTAGCAGTGGTAGTAGTGGTAGTAGTAGTAGTGGTACTAGTGGTAGTAGTGGTAGTAGTGGTAGTAGTGGTAGTAGTTGTAGCAGTGGTGGTAGTAGTGGTAGTAGTGGTAGCAGTAGTAGTAGTGGTAGTAGTGGTAGTAGTGGTAGTAGTGGTAGTAGTGGTAGTAGTGGTAGCAGTGGTAGTAGTTGTAGCAGTGGTAGCAGTGGTAGTAGTGGTAGTAGTGGTAGTAGTGGTTGTAGCAGCACTCCCAGTTGCAGTAACACCTGAATGCTTTTTTTAATACAACTTACCCTTGTTCTTTCTTTCATTCTGCACCTTCACCCCACCGTACAAAGTGTCCTCCCCTCTTTTTGCTGAAATGTCAAAGGAAATGCACATGCTCAGGGTTTTTTTGTGAATAAATGAGAAGGACTTTTAAAGGCTGCTTTAATTGTTTGATATAGCAGAAAAATTGCCTTACGATGATTGATTTATTGCAAAAATGCACAGTTTTTCCTCAAAGTGCATTGAAATGGGCAGCTTCAAAATGTGGAGATTGTCTTTCAGGTATTGTATCATGCCATTAAAAAAGGGAAACGACATGATACGGGAAACTCAACAGATAACTATCTCCCTTCGCAATTTCCTCACTGGTTTTAAATAGATGTGTTCGTGATGATATATCTCAGTCGCTAAATTAAAATTAAAATACCCAACAAATGACCATCAGTTTGAATCTTTTATGAGTTAAAGAAATATTAATTGAAGTTAAACTGAAATAGGATGAGGTGTTCAAAGGTTTCAAACTACTCTAGATTGAAAAGTGTTTTCTCAATGTGGTATACATGAATAAAGAAGGCTTATTTCTACCAAAAATGTCCATTGATGAACCAAGAAAACTCATATTATTAAAACCTAGATGCACGACTGCGATGGTGAGTAACAATTTCTCTAAAAAAAAAGGTAAATTATTTAGAGATTTTTCTTGTTTCTGGTTCCACAGTTAAATTACAGGACATTAAACACAGCAGCTTACTTTGGATTGAAGTACTCAACATTGCATTGATCACAGAAACAAAGAGGCTCTGTTTCAAAATCATCAGCAGGAAGTGAAAGTTGTTAATGTTAAGTAACTAAACTTACCCGCAGGTGGAGGATTGTTGCCGGCTTTGAACACAACCGAAGCGTAGTTCACCTCCTCCTCTCCCTCCGCCATCACTACAGCCGCTCTGTTGAGCCCTCTCTGACTCGAAGACGGAGAAGTGTTGCTCTAATTAAACCTCTGGACATCGCAATAGGAGAACTGGTTGTTTCCTCTCTTCTGTTGAAGTCTATCTCTCAGCCTTCAAATTAACCACTTCTCCTTTTGGTCGAGAAGTTAATTTGCATCGCTTCACGTGACTGAACATGGACCTTAGAAATAAATTGTGTGTTCTTGTTTTTTGGTAATGTGCCTCTTTTAGAAGCTTTTTCTTGTCCGTCTCTTCAGGTTTCAAGAAATCCCCCAAAAAAAGACTTGGGCAAAAACTGTCTTAGTTTTATCTCAAACATTTTCTTTGAGAATTCTCCGACCCTAGACCTTTAGTTCCTACTGAGCACGTCGCCTTAAACAGCATTTCACTGTAGTTTTAGGTCAACATTACTTATAAAATGAGTGACATGGGGAAGTTTGTGTCTCTGCAGTCAGATTGGTATTTCAGTAAAGATAGAGGTACCTACAGTTACAGAGAGAGGAAGGTGTTGCCCTTTGTGTGTCTTTCAGTGGTTACATGGTTAATATAGACACTTGAGAATGGGTTCACATGTTGGAAGCAATGCATCGACACAAACACACCTTCAATAAACTGATATTATGGAACTCACAGTAGATACGAAGGCCCATGATGGCTAACAGTATGAGCCAACACACTGCTATCAAAGAATATTCTGAGTGAAGAAGAGAAACCACGAACCTGAAAAATAAGAATTCACTTAAAGTATCTAAACAACAACATTTAACAGCCAAAATACTTTAAAATGTGAATTGTTTTGTGTTCATAACGCACCTGGACGGGTTCTCTTTTTATCCACAGCGCCTCTTGATGCATTGACATAGTCAACTTCTTCCTGTTCTTCAATTTCCTCCGAAAGATAAACACATCGTTTTTGTTTGAGTGCAGTTTTACTGATGTTGAGCATCCATGAGGAACCATTGCACTAAAAGATAGATTTTATGATTAAAATCAATATTTAAAAGAAGTTGCAGTTATGCAAAATATCAGAAGCAAAAATCAACAATGTACTTCTACACAGAAAGGGTTAGGGTAAGCTTTAATGTATGAGTAATGTTCCAGTCACAGATATTAATCTAAAGCAGAACTAAACACCACACACAGAGAATTTTTGTATCCACGGTGCCTTCTGGTGCAGCTTCTTTTTTGGTGTCCTCTGAAAAATAAAAACGTAATGTGTTGTGTTTTTATGAAGCTTATCAGAATCAGAAACTGGTCTATCACCAGGTAGGTTGACACAGACAAGACATTTGACTTGGTGTTGTGTTGCATACATAAACATACATAAAAATGAAACAAACATTTAAAGCACAGATAGAAAACTATTTTAAGAAAAATATAATACAATTTAAAAAATATTCAAACATTTACTAAAATTGAGCAATATTTAAATAGAATATGGTTGAAATCGTAGAAATAGAATTGGAATGAAATATGTGCAGTAATGAAAAACAAGATATTGTAAACATGGCTATCAGCAAACACACTGCTATTGGTGGAAAATACAATGAAGAGAAACCTCTGGCCTGAGTTAAGTTACTAAACAACATGAATTAACAGTTATTATAAAACAAAAAGATCTGAATATTCACGTTTTTAACCTTCATCACTATTTTATTTAAATAATATGACTGTTAAATAAATCTCATGTTTGCTTGTGTTCACAGCTCACCTGGACGCGTTGCCTTTTTATCCACAGGGCCTTCTGGTGCATTCACATAGTCAGCTTCTTCTGTGATTTCCTCTGGAAGATAAACACATACTGTTTCATCAGATATGCAGTTTCACTCACTGAACAAAGTCCTGCTGCAGTCCTGATGAGAGCGTCTCTCTGATGTGACGGTTCAGTAGACTTCTGCTTCGAGGTGGAGATGGCATCTTTTTAGTGTCATGTTCTCATGTCATGTTGACACTTCCCAAATAGTGTCAACCGGAACTTGAAACAAGTGGCCCTTTCACAGGGTTTTAATAGAGTCACACATCCAAAATATTGGATTTCCTAATACAATAATCATATTAACTGCAATTTGGAAACCTCCAATGGATTTCTAGGCCCAAAAACGTATGTTTAGTCACCAAAATGCTCTCAATGCCACTTCCTGTCCCTCTCTGGAGCTCTGCTCGTGACTAAATATTGAGGCCTGATTTTCTTTTGGTTAATTTTAAAACATGTTACATCATCGTGAATAAGATTGTTTCTCCTGACTATTTATGAGTTTGTAGAGACCTACAGACTTGGCTAAAATTGTCAAAATCAGTTTGGTAGTGTTCATACAGCTGTTGTGGAGGATATCATGAAGCCTTGTTCTGATCAAACTAGAGGTAGTTATTATATAATTTGAACTTGAAAAGGGTCACAGGAGACCTGAACACAACATCAGGGTTAGAGGAACTGAGCAGCATTGATGGACACTGATGCTTTCATGAGTTTAAACACTATTATCTCATCATATCATCATACATACATCTTACTTAGTGTTTGCACTTCTTTGGGCCAATTCACCTCCACTTCCTGTCCCTCTCTGAAACTCTGCTGCTGCTGATGTTGACAGAGTGACTGAATATTGAGGCCTGATCTCCTTCTTATTTTCATTAAAATGGTTGCACCATGAATAAGATTGTTTCTCCAGACTTGATTAAAGCACTGATGAATTCAAGGAAAAGACAAAACAACAATGTGTGGCAGCACATTTATTCACTGGTGACAACAGAGTAAAACAAGACATTGCTCATAGATAAAATACAGATAGATGAAAATCATCCATAAACTGTGCATCATCAGAATAGTATCAGGGACAGTTTCATCCCACTGGCCATAGACTATTAAACACCTGAGCTTGCACTATTTCTATTTGTATTGTTGTTTTTTATATGTATTTCTTATGTCTTGTTAATTGCACTGTTAAGGAACCTGCGATCAATTTGTTATACATTACATAATTACACCGTAGTTTCTAAATGTCATGACAATAAACCTTTGAATCTTGAAAAATAGTTATTAAACAGACTCTGGAACATTGTATTGAGAACAAGTGATGCAGCGCCCTCTGTGGCCGGTGGAAGCAATACAATAAAATGGTCCATAATCTTTTTTTAAGCGTTGCATCTCTAAACAACAGAATAACATTATTCACACAAAACAGTATAACTATCTTAACCATCCATATCTAATAAAAACACCATAAAAATGTTAAAGAAATAAACATTGCATTCATTTAGCAAGCTCCATAGAAATTAAGTGAAACTAAATGTACATTGCTTTTTTTTATAACGCACATTATGAGTTAATGTTTGGGTTTTATTGTATATATCGAGTTTGTGAAACGTTTCTGGAATTACTGTTTTTATCATTTTTTGTTTCATATTTTTGTTTGGAATTTTTTTTTATTCACAAGTAATTCATATTCACAAGAGTTTCCAGTAACCTTCCTAGTATGACTGCTTTGATTAAACAGAGAGAGTTAAAGAATCTTCTGGCAGATCCATCGTTTTTTCTTATCACAGCTCACTGAGTACCAGTTGTTGCTGTCGTTGTAAAACAATGCACAGTGACCGTCAACAGGAGGATCTATCCAGGAGCTGAGGAGAGAACATGATGTTTAGATAAAGACTGATAGATTTTATGATTCAAATCTTTAGTAATGTGTCTCTTACCTTTGTCCCTGGGCAAGACACTTCACCCCAAATTGCTCCTGTGGGGATTGCCCACAGTATTGAGTATGTAAGTCGCTTTGGATAAAAGTGTCTAACAAGTAACATGTAATGTAGACACAATTAACACTTGTAGTTTCATGTCTTGTTACAGAAGAATAGATCATATTTGTTAAGTGTTATTATGGGAGAATTACTATTCTTGTAGTACTGCTGCCTTGCTTTATTGAGCAGTGCATATTAAGAGCAAAACTCATGTACAACAACTTCCTTACTTGCAATAAATAAGCATTAATTAGAGGGTTATTGAGGAAAAACTCTCAACTAATGGCTTATTACTTGTAGAATATGGTCATGTAGAATAAGGCATTACTAAGTGTTTTATAATGACTAATAAAGAGCCAATTTACTGCTAATATGCATGTTAATTAACAACTAGTTGAGGGTGAATTTGTGTACCTTAATATAAAGTGGTCCCAAATATCATATTGCCTTAGAGTGTTATTGATTTGTGAGGAAATAACTACAACACTGTGTGACAGCAATTGTATTTAACATCATAGACTCAAACATGAATTAGCTTCTAGATAAATCACACACATAACTCTCATCTCTACATATTAAAATTATAACATCACAATACAAATGCTTAACCTGTTGAACCCCATCCCACCCAGCCCCCGGGCGGAAAAACGCATAATCTGCAGGAAACAGCGTCTGAGGGCATCTTAATATTTAATAAACTATGAATGTTTTATATCCATGTAACGGGAAGAAACTCAGCTAACTGATCTTTTTTTTTTTTTTGTTAAACCCACAAAGCTAACGCTGAGCCTCTGAATTAGCCACAAGCGAAGAAATGCTAACGCCGGTTGCACAGAAACTCACGCATAACACCCTTATTACTTATCGTAGCTGCACACCCAACATATCGACTAGCATCGTGAGAAGACACAGAATCGATAGGTACCTACATCATCACTCTATGATAAGAACTCGCGACTTTAAAAACAAAAACAGACATCACAACACTTGGCGCTAGGTAGCTAAAACAGCAATATCTCTTACCTTCCTTGTTGTCTGATCAAAGTGGTCTTCAATGGCATTAAAACGATAACAACGCTGCTGAAGGTTAATCCATAGGTTAATCCAATGTGTCTGTGTCACTTTGAAATTATTTCTGATAATCCATAAGCAATAAACCTACTTTTCCGTTTTCAGATGTCAGAGTGTGACATAGGTTCGCTCTGGGCAAAACTGCATGCGTGAAGCCCCCACCTTTTTTTGGTAACGTTGGTGTGTATGTGGAAATTCCCCTTCGATTCTATTGGCTCTAACGGTTAAAAAGAGATGTCAATCACCAAAATCGACCAATGGGTTCCAGAGGAACAGCAAAAACGCCCATTTCCACCCAAATGACCCCAGAGGTGGACTTTCTTTTGCTAAATCTCTCTAAAAAGGTCAAATGTAATTTGTTTTGCATCAATCTTAATACAGGGTACTTATTATATGTTGTACTTTGGATTCCTAAAGCTTTTAGTCTACCTTACCATCATCCAAGGGTAGTTTTCACTATAAGTAAAAAAAATTTTTGGACGGACACTATAATTTACAGTTTTTTTACTATGTTCAATCTGAATTTTCAATCTGAAAATAAAAAACATCTATATTGATTCTGACTCTTCTACATCCAACTCACAGGTTTATCATTACTTTGAGAAAAAATATTATTAATTTTCCCGTTTTAGAAGTGTAGTTATGGTCATTTGTTCTGGAAATGTCATTTTCGAGTCTGAGACCTGGAAAACAGGCTCGGGGGTCAACAGGTTAAGAAAACAGCTCTGAGCTAATTGTGTTAAAACCAAAGATCTCGGCCCACATAAAGCAGCATTTAAACACATTTCTGACAAACTAAACTGAGCAAGTTTTGGTCATTTTATATCAAATTATCACTATATACTGATATGATAAATTAGGTTACTGCATCTCTGAAAAAGTAAAAGAAAAGCATATGTAAGAGTACAAGTATGACTGCAGTGTTTAAACAGATAGAGCTTTCTTCTGGCAGATCCATTGTTGTTTCTCTTCACAGCTCACTGATGACCATGTTTGTATGCGCAAGACAGAGATTGCACAGTGACCCTCACTAGGTGGGTCTACCCAGGAGCTGAGGAAAAAACAGGAGGTTTAGATAAAGGCTAAACGATTTGTATGATTCAAACTGTTTAGTAAGGTGTCTCTTACCTATTAGTCAGATCACTTCCATCTTCCCACTTCCATTTCCCGTTTTCAACTCTCAGACCAATCCAGCTTCCAATAGTTGATATACTGTAATAATTGATGATGTTCTGACAAGAGAGAAACAGTCATCAGTTATTTAAATACAATACTCAAATCAACATGTTATGACATATATTTATAGGTATGGAATGTAGATAGATAGATAGATAGATAGATAGATAGATAGATAGATAGATAGATAGATAGATAGATAGATAGATACGTGGTTTAGTTGAATACTCTATTCTGATTGGTCAATTCAGAACACGTGACACGTTGTATTCCAGAACAGACAGACCGCTGTCAAGGACTTATTGACCGTTGTTAAGGACGCTTACAAAGAAGTTCGGTCGATTTAACTGTATACAGTATGTATAAACACTGTATACAGTATGTATAAACTGGGACAAGAAAAACAGCGGAGAAGTAACGGGGCAGAAACCCTCCTTTTTACGCAACGGTCCAGACATAGACATCAAACGGCGACACATATTCAGTTGCTAGTTACTTTGGCATTAGGGCAGGGATATCTAGATACTTTCCAAGGTTTGACATAATGAATTGTGCTACTTTTAAAGCAAGCAGGGATGTTTCAAATCTGTAATCAGAAAGCTCCTCAAAACGCTATCGAAGCAGTTCCTGCCGTTGCTACGTTAGTTCAAACAGTAACAACGGACTATTTGTCTTAGCGGATGCATGTCATTTTAAATAAATAATAGCGTACTATTTTTAAATCAATAAAAACATTTTCTAAATCTATGAAAGCATTTCAATTAATATTGGGAGTCATATCGTTACTTTGTTGAGAATGTGGCCGTGTGATAAAAGAACACCCTTCATGCAGATCTAGATCCCTCCGCTTCGCGTCGGGCTCCTGATCAGCCTGTCGGGTGTTCTTTTCCCCATAATGACCGCGTCGCTGCACATTATCGCTGCACATTATCCCTTACATAGATAAGATAAGATAAGATAAGATATCCCTTACATAGATAAGATAAGATAAGATAAGATAAGATAAGATAAGATAAGGCAAGGCAAGCAAGGCAATTTTTATTTATATAGCACTTTTCAGCACGTGGCGATTCAAAGTGCTTTACAGATTAAAAACAAAAGACATTTAAGAACAAATGCAGCATAAATACATTATTAAATGGCATTTAAAAACAGGCATAAAAAGCAAAGATAATGAAATTAAATAAATAAATAAACACAGCAGGTACAGAATACATGACTAAAAAGGCATACTGTAGTGTGAGTATGAGCAGCTCAATTAAAAGCAGCGGCAAATATATGTGTTTTTAGTCTGGATTTAAAAATAGGAAGTGTTTCGGCGGACGTGCACGATTTGGGCAGTTTGTTCCAGATAGTTGGGGCATAATAACTAAAAGCTGCTTTTCCATGTTTAGTTGTTATTCTCGGAACAGAGAGCAGACCCGACCCAGAGGACCTGAGACTCCTGAATGCTTCATAGTGATGGAGGAGGTCGTCTATATACCTCGGTCCTAAGCCATTTAGTGATTTAAAAACTAGCAGTAGTATTTTAAAATCAATTCTTTGGTCGACTGGAAGCCATTGTAATGATCTCAGAACCGGAGTGATGTGATCCACTTTTCTAGTGTCAGTGAGGACTCGAGCAGCAGCGTTCTGAATCAGCTGCAGCTTTCTGATAGATTTTTTAGTGAGCCACACTATTGCAGTAGTCGAGTCTACTGAAAATAAAAGCATGGACAAGTTTTTCTAAATCCTGTTGCGACATTAGTTTTTTAATCCTTGATATGTTCTTCAGGTGATAGTATGCAGACCTAATACTGTTGTAATTTGACTGTTAAAATGCAGGTCTGAGTCCATCACTACACCCAGATTTCTTGCTTTGTGAGTTACTTTGTAGTCTGCCGACTGAAGCTGTGTGATTACTTTGAATCGGTCCTTCTTTGCTCCAAAAACAATGATCTCAGTTTTTTCTTTTTTCAATTGGAGAAAGTTCTGAGTCATCCAGTCAGTGATGTGCTCAATGCACTTGCTCAGTGTTCTAATCAGAGAGTAGTCTCCCGGTGTAATTTTAAAATAAATCTGGGTGTCGTCTGCATAGATGTGATAGCTTAGATCGCTCTTTTTAATAATTTCAGCCAGAGGTAGCATATAGATATTAAAAAGCAAAGGTCCTAAGATGGAGCCTTGAGGAACCCCGCATGACATATTTATCAGGGTTGATTTGTAATTACCTATTGAGACAAAGTTTGTTCTGTCCTTTAAGTAGGAGCTAAACTAACTTTAGTTTCAAGGCTTTTATTGTCATTCGTACATAGCTACAGTGTAGATAGATAGATAGATAGATAGATAGATAGATAGATGGATGGATGGATGGATGGATGGATGGATGGATGGATGGATGGATGGATGGATGGATGGATGGATGGATGGATGGATGGATGGATGGATGGATGGATGGATGGATGGATGGATGGATGGATGGATGGATGGATGGATGGATGGATGGATGGATGGATGGATGATGGATGGATGGATAGATAGATAGATAGATAGATAGATAGATAGATAGATAGATAGATAGATAGATAGATAGATAGATAGATAGATAGATAGATAGATAGATAGATAGATAGATACTTTTTCATTACATAATTGTGTTACCTTTTCAGTTAGATTATGTGCAGCAGCCAGATCTGCATTAAGCGCTCTGCAGTATTCTCGAGCTTCTTCCCAGGTTAACTGCTCTGTAGGCCCAACATCATTGAACGTATAGCAGCTAGGCTCACGGTATCTCCAGTTCTTCTCACATGGTCGACACTGTTTCACTGAAACAACAGAGACCAACCCATTACCCAAATGACTGCTTTGTAATTGTGATCATTATTATTTATTTTTTGGGATATATATTTGTTAAATGGCAAAAAATAAAGCACATTTCAACAACAAGGCACTTTAAAGTACTGTTAAAAAATAATTAAAGGAGTAAACCATAATGCAAAACAAACACATTATATAATGACATTTAAACTAGTGATGTCAATCGATAAAAAGTTTTAATCACGATATTCACTAAAACGACTAATCACGATTAACCACAAGTTAAAACTACTATTATTTACTTGTATTTTGGAGGTTAATAAAACAACTACAAGTGTGGTGTTGTAATAAAGAAATGTGTGATTGCCCTCTGTGTAATGCGCGATACACATATGCTCGTACGGTAGTATACTGCCATGGCAGTTCTCATATTGCAAGCACTAAGAATATGATCTGTTTCTACAGTGGTCACCCTATATCTCTGTGCAATGATTCAGTAAATGCCTTTCCTCTGTTTTCACCACACAGAGTTCTGTCATTACTGCAGGAAGACAGGGTCAATTCAGTAACGTGAGACATTTGCATATTGTTTTACAATATATATTGTCAAGCTTATTTATCTTAGTTAATGGTTCCTGAGCATACCTTCACCCAGTTTGCAGTACTCATTGATGCTCCACTGAGCTCGACTGACGTTGAGCTCATTCCAGTTCGTCTCCATTTCTTGTATTTGCTTTGTCAAGCCATCCTTCTGTGTTGTCAGCGTCTTGATTTCTGCATTCAGGTGTTTGCTTTCTGAGACAGTATAGGTTTGTGTCAGGTTGTCACAGCTGACCGTGAGATTCTCCCGTGTCTCCAGCTCCTGGATTCTTGATGTCAGGTTCAGGATTTCTGCAGTCTGCTTGGCGTTGTCTTCAGAAAGTTCAGAGGTAACTACAGAGACAGACAGAGGAAGGTGTTGGGCTGTGAAACTTCTCTTTAATTGTTCTTAATAGACATTGAAGAATGGGTTCACATGTTTGAATCTATCTTGAATCAATAGTCAAGTTCTCATATGAACATGTGAACGGCTGCCTCGTTTAGTGCAAAATGATATTCTATATTATGGGACGTTCTGGTAGTCTACAGTACCTGAAATATAAAACACTGAAATACATATTTGCACAGAGCCAATTTGAACATCAGGAAGGATAAGTCACGGAGCTTACTGATTAACAGGAACAACTTTAAACTGCGGCTTTTTGCCCAATTAGCAAAACAAGCAAACACCTTCACACACGCTTCACTTTCGCGCCAAATGTCAGCTTCCTATTGCTAAATGTGTGGCAGCAAACGAGAGGGGAGGTGTTGGATCGACAGACAGAGTTACAGAACTTCAGGTCACATCTAATACAAACTGTGAACTGACATTCACAGAAGATACTCACAGTAGATACGAAGACCCATGATGGCTAACAGTATGATCCAACTCACTGCTATCGGAAGAAAAACCTGAGGCCTGGAAAAAGCATTCTGTTAAAAAACCTTAACAAAGGTTTCGAAGGTTTCAAAGGTTTTAAAGTCATATACACAGATACAGTTAGTCTAAAAACTGTGGCGCTGGTAAAAAAACATGTAATATATGAACATATAAAATACTTAAAACACAAGAGCAAGCTCAGGAGTTTAGTAGTCTTATGGCCTAAAATAATTTAACAGGCTAACTAATGCTTTCAATACATTATAAGCACACCACAAAAATAGCTTAGCAATTGTAACCTTTGTCCTATCTCACTGTTTTACCTTTATGGTTTTTTTAAACATGTTAACAGTATTAAATAGTGAAATGTATTGATCATGCACCTGGAGGGGATGCATTTGTATCCACGGTGCCTGCAGCTTCTTTTTTGGTGTCCTCTGAAAAATAAAAAAATAATGTATTTAACAGCATTTACCTTTTATTTTTAATGCTATTTTATTTCTATTCCAGAAATATGTAAGACTGTTTATTTCTTGTTTCTCAGTTTCTCTTTTCTCTTCTCATTTTCATTGACTTGTTCTTTATGCTGCTGCAACGCAAACATTTCCCAATTTGGGATCAATAAAGTACCTATCTACCTATCTATCTATCTTTAACTCCCAATATGATCAAACTTCAAAAACCAATGGACACAGATTTATTTTATAATGGCTATCAGCAAAGACACTGCTATTGGTGGAAAATACAGTGAAGAAGAGAGACCTCTGGCCTGAGTAACGTAACTGAACAACATGAATTAACAGTTAATATAGAACAAAAAGATCTGATTTAATATTCACGTTTTTAACCTTCATCACTATTTTATTTAAATAATATGACTGTTAAATAAATCTCATGTTTGCTTGTGTTCACAGCTCACCTGGACGCGTTGCCTTTTTATCCACAGGGCCTTCTGGTGCATTCACATAGTCAGCTTCTTCTGTGATTTCCTCTGGAAGATAAACACATACTGTTTCATCAGATATGCAGTTTCTCTCCCATTATGTTCAGCACGCATGAGGAACCATTTTACTAAAGGATGGAGTTTATAATCAAACACAACGATGTTAAAATGAGTTGCGTCATGCAAAGCATCAGGAGCAGAAAGCAGAACTAAAAACACACAGAGAAGTGTATCATGCTGACTTTAAAACGAGATTAAAGACCAATTAGAAAACTCAAATCTGCCTCTTATAAATACAACATTTGTACATGTTATTGTTGAAAATGGAGCACATTTAGTATTTAGTACAATAGTTCATCAGGCGTGCTTAATATATTGATAAACTACAAGCTTCTTCCCAATTTACTATCCAAAAATCCCCACTATATTAAATATTATGTCTCTATGTTCAGCAGAGTTGATTCAATCTTATATGAATTTGGATATTTAAAAGAATGTGCTGCTAGGGAGTGGTCTAGCCTCAGAAGCAACTCACGCATATAATAATAATAATAATAATAATAATATAATACGTTTATTTATTATAGCACCTTTCACAGAAATAGATTTTCACAAAGCATTTCACAAGTAAGAACAAAAGTTCAAATTAAGACCACAGGAACATGAATACAAAAACCACATGAGGCAGAAATTAAGGTTAAAATAAAAACAAAACACAGACCACGTGGAGTCCTGAAAGGAACAGACATAATAACAGAACACATCACACACATTTCAAATAGAAATAAAAGCCAATGTAAAAAGATAGGTCTTCAGTAGTTTTCTAAAAGCTTCTACAGAGACTGTAGAGCGGATGCCTGTAGGGAGAGAGTTCCACAGTGTTGGAGCACCACCTGAAAGGCACGCTCACCTTTAGTTTTTAAACGAGACAGCCAGTAGGCCTGGTCTGGAGACCTAAGTGACCTACTGGCGATGTAAGGATGGAGAAGGTCACATATATATTCCGGTGCATTTCCACGCAGGGCTCTATAATAACTAGAACCTTAAAATCAATTCTAAAACGAGTGGGGAGCCAATGTAAGGATTTTAAAATTGGTGTAATGTGTCATCCTGGTTAACAGTCTTGCAGCAGCATTCTGGACCATTTGTAGGCGGTTTAGAGATGACTTGCTGAGACACGTGAAAATCGAGTTACAGTAATCCAGCCGGGATGATATAAAAGCATGAATGATCATTCCAAGCTGCGCTAATGACACAACAGACCTGAGCTTTGCAATATTCTGATATATAGTCATAGATAGCAAAACATGTTGATAAAGGCAAAGAAAAACACATCATATATTGTATCTTACACACACACACACACACATTTACACACGTATAAACTCTGGAATATTCTTTAAATACCCATATCCTCGATTTTTTCCTTTCGTCCTGAACAAAGTCCTGCTGCAGTCCTGATGAGAGCGTCTCTCTGATGTGACGGTTCAGTAGACTTCTGCTTCGAGGTGGAGATGGCATCTTTTTAGTGTCATGTTCTCATGTCATGTTGATACTTCCCAAATAGTCAACCGGAACTTGAAACAAGTGGCCCTTTCACAGGGTTTTAATAGAGTCACACATCCAAAATATTGGATTTCCCAATAATATAATCATATTAACTGCAATTTGGAAACCTCCAATGGATTTCTAGGCCCAAAAACGTATGTTTAGTCACCAAAATGCTCTCAATGCCACTTCCTGTCCCTCTCTGGAGCTCTGCTAGTGACTAAATATTGAGGCCTGATTTTCTTTTGGTTAATTTTAAAACATGTTACATCATCGTGAATAAGATTGTTTCTCCTGACTATTTATGAGTTTGTAGAGACCTACAGACTTGGCTAAAATTGTCAAAATCAGTTTGGTAGTGTTCATACAGCTGTTGTGGAGGATATCATGAAGCCTTGAACTGATCAAATAAAACTAGAGGTAGTTATTATATAATTTGAACTTGAAAAGGGTCACAGGAGACCTGAACACAACATCAGGGTTAGAGGAACTGAGCAGCATTGATGGACACTGATGCTTTCATGAGTTTAAACACTATTATCTCATCATATCATCATACATACATCTTACTTAGTGTTTGCACTTCTTTGGGCCAATTCACCTCCACTTCCTGTCCCTCTCTGAAACTCTGCTGCTGCTGATGTTGACAGAGTGACTGAATATTGAGGCCTGATCTCCTTCTATATTATTTTCATCCAAATGGTCGCACCATGAATAAGATTGTTTCTCCAGACTTGATTAAAGCACTGATGTTTTCAAGGAAAAGACAAAACAACAATGTGTGGCAGCACATTTATTCACTGGTGACAACAGAGTAAAACAAGACATTGCTCATAGATAAAATACAGATAGATGAAAATCATCCATAAACTGTGCATCATCAGAATAGTATCAGGGACAGTTTCATCCCACTGGCCATGAGACTATTAAACACCTGAGCTTGCACTATTTCTATTTGTATTGTTGTTTTTTATATGTATTTCTTATGTCTTGTTAATTGCACTGTTAAGGAACCTGAGATCAATTTGTTATACATTACATAATTACACCGTAGTTTCTAAATGTCATGACAATAAACCTTTGAATCTTGAAAAAGTTATTTAACAGACTCTGGAACATTGTATTGAGAACAAGTGATGCAGCGCCCTCTGTTGGCCGGTGGAAGCAATACAATAAAAGGGTTCAAGGGTTCAAGGTTCAAGGTTCTTTATTGTCAAACTAACATAGCTACAGTGGCGACTGGTCATTAGGGGCAGGTGGGGCACAGCCCCACCTAGTGTCAGCAGAAAGTATTACAAATAATGATCACAAAAAAATGCAAAGAAATGCATTAAAAAAATATAAAATATATTTTAAGATCATGTTTAATCATCTGATTCGTCTGTACATTGCTGTTTTAGTCTGTGTTCTTCTAATTAGTGTTTACAGTGTGTGCCTATTGAGCCGTTTTGAGCCATGTGGGACCAAACCCGATCATGCCCCTCCCTCTCACTGTCTAAGCGAATGGTTACTGTAAAAACTACACTGCGCATGCTCAGAGTATTTTCCTATTTAATGTGTGTGGCAAAAAAGAATGACCATAGGGATACTGAGCTGCCATCCCCACCATACGTCATCTCACATAATTCAGAGCTGATTGGGTGTAAGTATGTGTTCCGCGAAAAGTGTGGTGTGTGAAGAGGTGACGAGAGAGGTGCAGTGACGCGTCCTAAAACCCGGAAGTAAGCTGCGCATGGGCTCCGACAAAAAAGCAATGAGATTTCTCCATAGGATTTTAGAAAATAGCTCGAAATAAGATCTGTGGGAAACGTACCTGTTAGATAAATGCACGTTTTGTTCAGCCGGATAATATCCACATGTCTACCCTACTTTTATCATTTTCCAATCATAAATCTATCGATTAGATTTATGATTCGACTTTTGAAACTACAAGAAGATAAGGAGGACAGGACTTTATAAAAAAGTAATAGAGATTTTTGTCCAGAAGGATAGCATGGACTTCATCTTCAAGTCAAGGTAAGACCACCATTTTATTGAAAAAGGGATCTTATTAAGAGAGAACAATCCAATGTTTAAATGATAACATTACATGTTCTGTTTAAAATTAATCGAAGCATCAGACTAAAAAAGCTTTTGAAAATAATAGAATATTTTGATTTAGGTCAAAATATAATATCTGTAAACCTGAAGAGTCAGTGCCAGAGCCTCAGCAGCCATGAACCTCACTGCACGTCACTGCAGAAGCTTATATATAAACATCTACGTTGTTTGTGCCCCACCACTTTTGTACATGTAAAAACGCCACTGCATAGCTACAGAGTAATTATGTTGTTGAAAATCTTAGGTCACAGGCTTCTCCAACAATACAACACAATAATACAGATAAGCAGACAATATTAACCAATATTAAAATATACTATATTAAAAGTAATAGTTTAAGCGTTGCATCTCTAATACAATAGAATAACATTATTCACACAAAACAGTATAACTATTTTAACCATCCATATCTAATAAAAACACCATAAAATGTTAAAGAAATAAATATTTGCATTAATTTAGCAAGCTCCATAGAAATTAAGTCAAAGTAAAAGTATATTGATTTTAAAATGATCATGCAATGTTTATGTAATCGAGCCGTAACAGAAAAACGATTTGATCCGCCCACACTGATAAAAACACCATAAAAATGTTAAGGAAATAAATAATTGCATTCTTTTGAGTGATTACATTATATTAAGTGAAACTAAAAGTATATTGATGTCAAAATAATCCACATTATATATGAGTTAAGTTTTGTGTCTTATTGGTTGTATTGAGTTTATTAAAGTTATGGAATTACTGTTTTTTTTCCTTTTTTGTTTGTCAAGGTAAAATCTCTGCACATTTATGGAATTATTTTTATTTTTTAAGTAGGATAATCCATAGTTTGACATTTATAGGCCTGTAAATGTATTTCATTTTCTTAATTCAAAGAGTTAGCAGTAACCTTCTTTGATTGACTGCGCTGTGCAAACAGAGAGAGATAAAGCCTTCTGCTGGCAGATCCATTGTTTGTGGTCACCACAGCTCACTGATACCCAGCTGTTTTCTCTCAGGACAGAGATTGCACAGCGACCTTCAACAGGATCTGCATTAAAGGAGCTGAGGATAGAACATGATGTTTAGACAAAGGCTGATAGATGTTATTATTCAAAGTGTTTCGTAATGAATCTCTTACCTATCAATCAGATCACTTCCATCCACCCACTTCCATTTCCCATCTTCAACTCTCAGACCAACCCAGTATCCGTTAGTTCCTGAACTCAATGGGCTGTATTTCTCGATGATGTTCTTCTGACAACAGAGGAACAGATATCAGGTATTTACACCTTATAAGTAAATAAGCACATAATGACCTAAAGACCCAAAGTGTGTTCAGACCTACAATAAAATATATAGACTTTTCATAATCGCATCATATAGTGTAGGGATAGTGGTGGTCTAATGGATAGTGAGGTGGGCTGAAGATCGGAAGGTTGTGAGTTCAAATCCCGCCAGGAACACCACCACTAGTGTGCCCTTGAGTAAGGCACTTAGTCCTTAGTTACTCCAGGGAGAATGTCCCTGTAATTGGTAATTGTAAGTCGCTTTGGATAAAAGCGTCAGCTAAATGAAATGTAGTGTAATCATATGAATGGGTTTACCTTTTCAGCAGGATTACGTGCAACAGCCAAATCTGAATTCTTTCCTTTGCAGTCTTCTCGAGCTTCTTCCCAGGTTCTCCATCCAGGAGAAGGAGGGTCATTGATCGCATAGCAGCTGGGCTGAGAGAGTCTCCAGCCAAACTGACAAGGTTGACACTTTTTATCTGAAACAACAGAGTCCACACAATCAACAACATGACTGCAGTATGAAAATATTGTAATTATGACCTAATATATAGGATCTGAACATACCGGTATTTCCTAAGCAGTAGGAATCGATGCTCCACTGAGCTTGACTGATGTTGAGCTCATTCCAGTTCGTCTCCATGTTTAGATTTTGCTGTGTCAAGTTGTTTTTCTTGGTCTCCAGCTCCTGGATTAGTTTGTTCAGGTTTTTCACGTTGCTTTCTAAAACAGTAAAGGCTTGTGTCAGGTTGTCCCACCGGACCGTGAGATTCTCCCGTGTCTCCAGCTCCTGGATTCTTGAAGTCAGGTTCAGGATTTCTGCAGTCTGCTTGGCGTTGTCTTCAGAAAGTTCAGAGGTGACTACAGAGACAGAGGAAGGTGTTGGGCTGTAAGGCTTGTGTCTCTGAGTGATTTAATGATAATATTAGACATTAAAGAACAGGTTCATATGTTTTATCTTTCTTAAAACAATAGTCAGACGCACATATAAACATGTGAACGGAGCAGCATTGATGGTCTAAGATTGATAAATCAAGTGTTTATCTTCTAAAGTAAAAAAAAAAACCTCTTCTGAAATACATCTTTGCACAGGGCCAGTATTAACAGGAGGCAGGATTACACCTAACACAAACTGTTTCTATGTACTGTTAGGGAATCATTTGCCCGAGTGTCCTCTTTCACCCTCTGACACAGATGACCAACCTTGAGCAGCCGTTATCTCCCTTAAGGAGGGGCTGCCCTAGCATTTTGTTGTTGTTACCAGTTTGTGACCGGGCAGCACTCGGTCAGAGATAGTCATCGTTGTGGGACACCTGGAACACATCCTTTCGGGGTGTAGATGACCCCGAGCCATAACCGACAACTAAAGTTGATTCAGTTTCCTCCGCTGTTTAGTCTAACTAATGAAGAATGTTGATAACCCTCTTAGCGAAACTAGTTAAAACCTCATACGAGAGGAAGGTTTCTTCAGAATTGATTGTGGCATCTCAACCGTGTGGTCAGACCGTATTTGATCATACGACCCGTGACATGTCTTGTGAATTCTCCGGCCGAAGCTCCAAATAAACCGTCAGTGTTTGAAATCAAAGCTCCAGCTCTCCTCGTGTCTCTTTGAGTCCTGACTCCCATTGCTTCAGAAGTTTCCCCCACATGTACATTTGGGCGTCTGAGACCTGTCCTTTGAAAAAGTGAACATAGGAACATGTCAGCCACAGCCGGCTAACTTCACTAGAGCAGTAGCAAGTTAGCAACGAGCTAACTGCATTTGGAGAGATACCAGGCAGAGCGACTGGTCTCCTCTGTATTGTAGACATCTTACAACAGCTCTGACGATTCAAACCACTGCCTTTTGTAAAATATGGAGAACACAAGCAGACACACACACACACTTCACCCTTAACACACATTTCAGCCTGTTTCAAACTGTTGAACTGACATTCACACAGAAGATACTCACAGTAGATACGAAGACCCATGATGGCTAACAGTATGATCCAACTCACTGCTATCGGAAGAACAAACCTCAAGCCTGGAAAATAAGCATTCAGTTAAAAAACCTTAACAAAGGTTTCGAAAGGTTTCAAAGGTTTTAAAGTCATATACACAGATACAGTTTAGTCTAAAAACTGTGGCCGCTGGTTGGTTAAACAGTTTAATATAAACATATACAAGACTTAAAAGAAATAAAAAAAATAGTGCAAGCTCAGGAGTTTAGCTTTATCTTAACGCCTAAAATCATTTAACAGGCTAAGCTCATGCTTTCAATACATTATAAACACACCACAACAATAGCTAAACCATTTCAACCTTGTCACTATCTCACTGTTTTACCTTTATGGGTTTTTTAAACATGTTAACAGTATTAAATAGTGAAATGTATTGATCATGCACCTGGAGGGGATGCCTTTTTATCCACGGTGCCTTCTGGTGCAGCTTCTTTTGGTGTCCTCTGAAAAATAAAAACATAATGTGTTGTGTTTTTAGGAAGTTTATCAGAATCAGAAACTGGTTTATTACCAGGTAGGTTGACACATACGAGGGATTTGACCTGGTGTTGTGTTGCATACATAAACATACATCAAAATAAAAGAAACATTTAAAACACAGATAGAAAACAATTTTAAGAAATCTATAATAATATTAAAATATATACAAAAATGTAGCAATATTTACATTGAATATGGTTATAATCATATGAATAGAATTGGAATAAAATATGTGCAGGAATGAAAAACAAGATATTGTGTACATTGTGTGCATTAATGTGCATTTAACTCCCAAATTGATGATGGCTATCATCAGCAAACAGTCTATTGGTGGAAAATACATCTGGCCTGAGTAAAGTAACTAAACAACATGAATTCATGGTGAAAAATGATTTGAATTAATATAGAACAAAAGAGCTGATTTAATATTCACGTTTTTAACCTTCATCACTATTTTATTTAAATAATATGACTGTTGAATAAATCTCATGTTTGCTTGTGTTCACAGCTCACCTGGACGCGTTGCCTTTTTATCCACAGGGCCTTCTGGTGCATTCACATAGTCAGCTTCTTCTGTGATTTCCTCTGGAAGATAAACACATACTGTTTCATCAGATATGCAGTTTCTCTCCCATTATGTTCAGCACGCATGAGGAACCATTTTACTAAATGATGGAGTTTATAATCAACTCAACGATGTCAAATGAGTTGCGTCACGCAAAGCATCAGAGCAGAAAGCAGAACTAAAAACACAGAGAGAAGTGTATCATGCTGACTTTTAAAACAAGATTAAAGACCAATTAGACAAACTCAAATCTTATAAATAAAACATTTGTACATTTTTGTTAAAACACATTTAGTATTTAGTACAATAGTTCATCATGTGTGGTTAACATATTGATAAACTACAAGCTTCTTCCTTAATTTACTCTCAAAAAATCCCCAAATGCATTAAACATATGTCTCTATGTTCAGCAGAGCTGATCAATTATAATTTTAAAGATTCAATCTTAAATGAATTTGGATATTTAAAAGAATGAGCTGCTAGGGAGTGGTCAAGCCTCAGAAGCAACTTACGCATATATAGTCATACATAGCAAAACATGTTGGTAAAGGCAAAGAAAAACATATCATAGATTATATCTTAGAAACACACACACACACATAAACTCTGGAATATTCTTAAATTACCCATATCCTCGATTATTTTTCCTTTCATCCTGAACAAAGTCCTGCTGCAGTCCTGATGAGAGCGTCTCTCTGATGTGACGGTTCAGTAGACTTCTGCTTCGAGGTGGAGATGGCATCTTTTTAATCTCCTGTTGATACTTCCCAAATAGTTCAACCGGAACTTGAAACGTGTGGCCCTTTCACAGGTTTCATAGAGTCACACATCCACAATATTGTATTTCCCAATAACATAATAATATTAACTGCAATTTGGAAATCTCCATTGGATTTCCAGGCCCCAAAAACGTATGTTTAGTCACCAAAATGCTCTCAATGCCACTTCCTGTCCCTCTCTGGAGCTGTGACTAAATATTGAGGCCTGATTTACTTTTGGTTAATTTCCATAAAACATGTTACATCATCGTGAATAAGATGTTCCTCCTGACTTGATGTTTTCAAGAAAAAGACAAAACAACAATGAATGGCATCACATTTATTCACTGGTGACAACAGAGTAAAACAGGACATTGCTCATAGATAGGGATGAACTAAGATTAATTAACTACCAGCTCCACATTTAAATACATCCCAGCACTTATGGAAACAGACTCTAGAACATTCCTGTTGAGACAAAAGCAGCGCCCTCTGTTGGCCGTGTGTAAGCAAAAGCATAACATGTCACATAAACTTTCACACATCTGCAAATGTTAAGCATTGGTTCTCTCATAAAGAAGAAGAAGAGCGTCGTCCTGCAACACAAAATAATTGGAGCAATTCCCAAAGAATAAATGTTTAGGAAATGAATAATGGCATTCAATTTGCAAGGCCTAAGAAGTCAAATGTAAGTATAATTATTGGTAGTTTGATATTTATAACGCTATTGATATAATCATACATTATACATCATTATTTTCTTATTTTAGCAGTTACTTACCTGTATATCATTTTAATTTTCTTCTTGTGTGCATCTGTACTGTCCTGTTTTTCAATCTCACTCTGTTGCTGTTTAAACTCCTGAATTTCCCCACAGGGATTATTAAAGGTCCATCTTATCTTATCTTATCTTATCATACACACATTATCTTTTCAAAGAGTATCCAGTTACCTTCTCAACTTCTTATGCTTCGCTGAGCTCGACTGATGTTGAGATACCACCAGTGTCGTCATTCTCCTGTATCTACTCTGTGAAGTCGTTCTTCTGGGACTCCAGCTCCTGGTTACGTACGTCATCTCATGGTTTGCTGTTGTCAGCTGATGGTTTGCTGTTGTCAGACACCGAAACATGATGAAACTAAAATATGAAATAACCTCCCTTCCCATAAAGTAAAATTCTCAACAAGTCCTCCAACTCATATGACCAAATAGGTCGATTGTTCAAGCAGCTTATTACGACCTATAATCACGTTTTAAAGTTTTCGACCTCTAATGCTAAACGCTCCGGAGGGTCGTATATTCACAAATAACCCTCTCTGGAAAATCCTAAATTGTAGAATAGTTTGGCCATTAAAATGCTTTTTGATTAGATTTCTAGCGAGAAGTGTATATTGTACTTTTAAAATCTACGTCCAGTGGATGTGTAGGATCTATAGTTTGATAGATATTACGAAGATTATTTGAGCTCTCGCCAGGAGAACGTGTATATACTACGACAGCGTACGCTGTAGGCATAGAAACCAGGAAGCGCCCGTGCGCTCCGGGGCAATTAGGATCACTGACAGTCGCTCCTCCTGCACTCGGTCCAGGCACCGAGGAATCAGCGGGACTGGTGGGAAAGCGTACAACAGTCCCCTGGTCCACGGTCGATGTGCGAACGCGTCCACCCCCCCGGGGGGGAACAGATCCACCTCTGCTCTCCCGAACCGGCTCCATACCTGGGAGACCAGCTCGGGATGGAGGCTCCAGTCCCCCTGGCGAGGACCTCTTCTGGACATGAGGTCTGCCCCTTTGTTCAGTTCGCCGGGAACATACATTGCTCTGATGGAGAGCAAGTGTGCACGCCCAGATCAACAGCGGCCTGGCTGTGATCAGAAGCTGCGCTGAGCGTACTCCGCCCTGGCGATTGATGTAGGCTGCCACGGCTTTGTTGTCTGTGCGAATCATGCTGATTCCGCAGCAACGGGGCAGCGCCGTGATGACGGAGAAGGGGACCGCGTGCTCGGCCGTCAAGTCGGCACCCTGCTCCGACTCTGTCTCCCCCGTCCGGGGGAGAGGAGAACCGCACGGTGAACCGTGGAGGGAGGTGGGGTAGGAGTCGTCCGACTCCTGCCCGGCACTCGGCTCCAGGGACATGAGGCTGCCGCCCACGGGCTCGAAAGCCTGGACGGGCCAATCGTCCTCCTCGGCCGCAGCAGCGAGAGCGTCCGCTCTGTGCTTCCTTTCGTCAGAGGGGAGACGGGCACAGTGGGTGCATGCGACCTGCTGGCTGATACCTCATTCACACCAACGGTGTTTCAGGGCCGGTTCGGAGCTGGAGCTTGAAAAGCACCGGGTTTTCCTGTTCACACCGCAGCGGAGCAGCCTCTTAGCTCCGGAATCCGGTTCGTTTCATGCACCAAAAAATTCTCCGGCTAGAGCAAAAGCACCGCATACGTCACGCTTACGTCAAGGCGGGGGCAGGGGCAGGGGCGGGATCAACTCCTGAACAACAACAAAAAGCCCGCGTTTTATCCAGTTTGTACACAACGATGGAGAAACTTAACAAGCAGCAGTGGTCCACTGAAGAGACCAGCTACCTACTGGGAATCTGGTCTTCCGAAGAGGTACAGAGGAAGCTGGAAGGGAGCACGCAGTCCAAAGCAATTCTCCAACAATTGCAGAAAGAGATGGCAACCGCTGGTTTTTACCGTACCGTGGAACAGATTGGCAACAAATTAAAATAAGTCAAGAAGGACTATCGGGAACTTGTCGGTGTGAGCTGTGAGGGTTTTCCGCGCGGTTTGGCTTTATGAAGCAGGCACGCAAACGGTTACGTCATGACGCAAACGATGACGCAATGACGCAGCACCAGTCGGGCTCTGAGCGGTGTGAAAAGAGCCGGAGCTAACCGAAGAAGCGGTTCTGAACCTGAAAAGCTCTAGCACGGAGCTTGAACCGGAGTTGCGTTGGTGTGAATGAGGTATGAGAGCCGCGTACTTGTGCTCTGACCCCAGGCAGGATTCGCATGACGTGTGCTGGTCGTAGCTCATGATATACCCAGAGCCACATGAGGGACAATCTCTCACACAGTTGGTACTCATGTTTGCTAATCGAAGTGTCTCTTGTGCTTCAGTATCTTACGGGGTGCTGAAGAAAAGAGGGAGCAGATTGTCGGGCCTCCTTCCTATTTATACCGGAAGGGAGCCCGAGGGTGGGGCCCACCTCGCGGGTGGACGTGGACTACAAGTGTTTCAGTGCTGCGCGGGTGCGCAGGGGATTACCCAATAGCGATAGCCTTAGAGGGCGAAGCCATATACGAAATAGAAGTGTGGTCTGCCGCAAGCGGGCGGCAGGAGCGGGGCTGTCAGCGTCAGCTTGTAGATGGTATTTTAAACTCGATGCGCTCTGAAACTACGGGCCGGCCGAGGACAAAAAATACACATGCGTTAATCACGTTAAAATAATTAGTGGCGTTAATTTTTTTTTCCGTTAACGCGCGTTATTAACACGTTAACTTGACGGCCCTACTCATCATACATACATCTTACTTAGTGTTTGCTCTTTTTTGGGCCAATTCACCTCCACTTCCTGTCCCTCTCTGAAACTCTGCTGCTGCTGATGTTGACAGAGTGACTGAATATTGAGGCCTGATCTCCTTCTGTCTTATTTTCATCAAATGGTCGCACCATGAATAAGATTGTTTCTCCAGACTTGATTAAAGCACTGATGAATTCAAGGAAAAGACAAAAACAACAATGTGTGGCAGCGCATTTATTCACTGGTGACAACAGAGTAAAACAAGACATTGCTCATAGACAAAAATACAGATAGATAAAAATCATCCATAAACTGTGCATCATCAGAATAGTATCAGGGACAGTTTAATCCCACTGGCCATAAGACTATTAAACACCTGAGCTTGCACTATTTATATTTGTATTGTTATTTTTTATATGTATTTCTTATGTCTTGGTAATTGCACTGTTAAGGAACCTGAGATCAATTTGTTATACATTACATAATTACACCGTAGTTTCTAAATGTCATGACAATAAACCTTTGAATCTTGAATCTTGAAGAATAGTTATTAAACAGACTCTGGAACATTGTATTGAGAACAAGTGATGCAGCGCCCTCTGTTGGCCGGTGGAAGCAATACAATAAAATGGTCCATAATCTTTTTTTAAGCGTTGCATCTCTAATACAACAGAATAACATTATTCACACAAAACAGTATAACTATTTTAACCATCATATCTAATAAAAACACCATAAAATGTTAAAGAAATAAATATTTGCATTCACTTTGCCAGCCTATAGAAATTAAAGGTGGGGTAGGTAATTTTGGAGAAACCAGCTCGAGATACACTTTTTGTTATATTCCATGGAATGCTCTTAACATCCCGATAGCAATGAATACATGAAATGCTTTGGCAATAAATACATAAAAACATCATCTGTGGAAGCCGTGGCGCTGTAAAAAGCACGACCAATCATCTGAGCCGGCCCGGCTAAAGTAACTGGATGGCCTACCTGCCTGTCAGCCTTCCATCTGTGCACAAACTTATCTCGTGCCCTCATTGGTCATGTGCGCGTTCATGTGTGTTGGAGGAGGGGCTCTGTAAGGAAGTGGCAGATTTGTTCCGGCTGTGTATTTTCAAATGTTAGCGCACCCGAGCTGGTTTCTCCAAAATTACCTACCCCACCTTTAAGTCAAACGAAAAGTACATCGATTTTAAAATAATCCACATTAAGAGTTAACTTTTGCGTTTTATTATTTGTATCGAGTTTGTGAAACGTTTCTGCAATTACTGTTTTTTATCCTTTTTTTGTTTTACATTTTTGTTTGGAAATTGTAATTTGAAGTAATTCATCTTATTTTCAAAGAGTTTCCAGTAACCTTCTCACGTTTGACTGCCCGGTTTAAACAGATAGAGCCTTCTTCTGGCAGATCCATTGTTGTGGTTTATCACAGCTCACTGATACCATTGTGTTGCTGTCCTTGTAAAACACTGCACAGTGACCGTCAACAGTCAAGGAGGATCTATCCAGGAGCTGAGGACAGAACATGATGTTTAGATAAAGGCTGATAGATTTTATTATTCAAAGTGTTTAGTAACGTGTCTCTTACCTATCAGTCAGATCACTTCCATCCACCCACTTCCATTTCTTATTTACAACTCTCAGACCAATCCAGAATCCTTCAGATCCAAAGCTTTTTTCATTGATTGCTTCCTGGAAAACAGAGAGAGAGAGTTGTCAGATATTTAAACATTAAACTGTAATAAACACATAATGACCTAAAGACCCAAAGTGTGTTCAAACCTACACAAAACACAATTACTTTCATAATTGTGTCATATTAATAGATTTACCTTTTCAGCAGGATTACGTGCAACAGCCAGATCTGAATTCTTTCCTTTGCAGTCTTCTCGAGCTTCTTCCCAGGTTCTCCATCCAGGAGAAGGAGGGTTATTGATCGCATAGCAGCTGGGCTGAGAGAGAAACCAGCCCTTCTGACAAGGTTGACACTTTTATCTGAAACAACTGAGTCCAAACAATCAACATCATGACTGCGTATGAAAACATTGTAATTATGACTAATATATAGGATCTGAACATACCGGTATTTCCTAAGCAGTAGGAATCGATGCTCCACTGAGCTCGACTGATGTTGAGCTCATTCCGGGTTGTCTCCATGTTTTGTATTTGCTGTGTCAAGTTGTTCTTCTGCGTCTCCAGCTCCTGGTTTAGTTTGTTCAGCTCCTGGACTTCTGCACAGGTTTTTCACGACAGTATAGGCTTGTGTCAGGTTGTCCCACCGGACCGTGAGATTCTCCCGTGTCTCCAGCTCCTGGATTCTTGAAGTCAGGTTCAGGATTTCTGCAGTCTGCTTGGCGTTGTCTTCAGAAAGTTCAGAGGTGACTACAGAGACAGAGGAAGGTGTTGGGCTGTAAGGCTTGTGTCTCTGAGTGATTTAATATCATAATAGAGATTAAAGAAAAGGTTCATATGTTTTATCTTTCTTAAAACAATAGTCAGACGCACATATAAACATGTGAATGGAGCAGCATTGATGGTCTAAGATTGTTAAATCAAGTGTTTATCTTCTAGAGTAAAAAAATAAAAAAACTTCTTCTGAAATACGTCTTTGCACAGGGCCAGTATTAACAGGAGGCAGGATTACACCTTACACAAACTGTTTCTATGTACATGTGGCGTCTGACAGACCTGTCCTTTGAAAAAGTGAACCATAGGAACATGTCAGCAACAGCCGGCTAACTTCACTAGAGCAGCAACAAGTTAGCAACGAGCTAACTGCATTTGGAGAGATACCAGGCAGAGCGACTGGTCTCCTCTGTATTGTAGACATCTTACAACAGCTCTGACGATTCAAACCACTGCCTTTTGTAAAATATGGAGAACACAAGCACACACACACACACACACACACACACACACACACACACCACACACACACACACACACACACACACACACACACACACACACACACCACACACACACACTTCACCCTTAACACACATTTCAGCCTGTTTCAAACTGTTGAACTGACATTCACACAGAAGATACTCACAGTAGATACGAAGACCCATGATGGCTAACAGTATGATCCAACTCACTGCTATCGGAAGAAAAACCTCAAGCCTGGAAAACAAGCATTCAGTTAAAAACCTTAACAAAGGTTTTTAAAGGTTTCAAAGGTTTTAAAGTCATATACACAGATACAGTTTAGTCTAAAAACTGTGGCCGCTGGTTGGTTAAACAGTTTAATATAAACATATACAAGACTTAAAAGAAATTAAAAAAATAGTGCAAGCTCAGGAGTTTAGCTTTATCTTAACGCCTAAAATCATTTAACAGGCTAAGCTCATGCTTTCAATACATTATAAACACACCACAACAATAGCTAAACCATTTCAACCCTTGTCACTATCTCACTGTTTTACCTTTATGGGTTTTTTAAACATGTTAACAGTATTAAATAGTGAAATGTATTGATCATGCACCTGGAGGGGATGCCTTTTTATCCACGGTGCCTTCTGGTGCAGCTTCTTTTTTGGTGTCCTCTGAAAAATAAAAACATAATGTGTTGTGTTTTTATGAAGTTTATCAGAATCAGAAACTGGTTTATTACCAGGTAGGTTGACACATACGAGGGATTTGACCTGGTGTTGTGTTGCATACATAAATATACATCAAAATAAAAGAAACATTTAAAACACAGATAGAAAACAATTTTAAGAAATCTATAATAATATTAAAATATATACAAAAATGTAGCAATATTTACATTGAATATGGTTATAATCATATGAATAGAATTGGAATAAAATATGTGCAGGAATGAAAAACAAGATATTGTGTACATTGTGTGCATTAATGTGCATTTAACTCCCAAATTGATGATGGCTATCATCAGCAAACAGTCTATTGGTGGAAAATACATCTGGCCTGAGTAAAGTAACTAAACAACATGAATTCATGGTGAAAAATGATTTGAATTAATATAGAACAAAATATCTGATTTAATATTCACGTTTTTAACCTTCATCACTATTTTATTTAAATAATATGACTGTTGAATAAATCTCATGTTTCTTGTGTTCACAGCTCACCTGGACGCGTTGCCTTTTTATCCACAGGGCCTTCTGGTGCATTCACATAGTCAGCTTCTTCTGTGATTTCCTCTGGAAGATAAACACATACTGTTTGATCAGATATGCAGTTTCCCTCCCATTATGTTCAGCACGCATGAGGAACCATTTTACTAAATGAGGGAGTTCATAATCAACTCAACGATGTCAAATGAGTTGCTGTCATGCAAAGCATCAGGAGCAGGAAAGCAGAACTAAAAACACACAGAGAGAAGTGTATCATGCTGACTTTTAAAAACGAGATTAAAGACCAATTACACAAACTGAAATATCTTAAAAAAAACATTTGTACATGTTACTGTTGAACATGGAGCACATTTTGTATTAAGTACAACAGTTCATCATGCGTGGTTAACTAGAATTTACTCAATTTACTCAAAAGAAATCCCCAAATGCATTAAATATTGTCTCTTTATTACATTGCTTAGTTGAATACTCGATTCTGATTGGTCAATTCAGAACACGTGACACGTTGTTAATCCAGTAGTACAGACCGCTGTCAAGGATTTATTGACCGTTGTTAAGGACGCTCACCTCTGCAGAAAGAGGTCCGGTCGATTTAACTGTATACAGTTTGGCCGAAAAGCAAACTGCGTCTACCGTCTGAGAGCAACATGGAGGATTTTAATATTCATTGTAATATATTTGGAGAGCAGTCATTTGGATGAATGGTTAGTGGCTGATGAGTCCCCAGCGAAGAAAAGAAAAAGACAAGAGGGACAAGAAAACAGCGGAGAAGTGAGAGAGGCGCAAAGACGGAACAAATTATGGGCTATGAAACTATTTAAAGACCGGCTGATTGGAAAAAAACAACCAATAGTTTGACAGCAACGGGGCAGAAACCCTCAACACGGAGCTGCGGTCCTTTTTACGCAACGGTCCCTGATCCGCCTGTCGGGTGTTCTTTTACCCATAATGACCGCCTCGCTGCACATTAATCCCTTACATGTCCAACAGAGTTGATCAATTATAATTTTAAAGATTCAATCTTAAATGAATTTGGATATTTAAAATAATTAATGCTGGGGAGTTCTCAAGCCTCAGAAGCAACTAACAAAAAACATGTTGATAAAGGCAAAGAAAAACATATCATAGGTTATATCTTAGACACAAACACACACACATAAACTCTGGAATATTCTTAAATTACCCATATCCTCAATTATTTTTCCTTTCATCCTGAACAAAGTCCTGCTGCAGTCCTGATGAGAGCGTCTCTCTGATGTGACGGTTCAGTAGACTTCTGCTTCGAGGTGGAGATGGCATCTTTTTAATCTCCTGTTCTCATGTCATGTTGATACTTCCCAAATAGTTTCAACCGGAACTTGAAAACGTGTGGCCCTTTCACAGGTTTTTAAAAGAGTCACACATCCACAATATTGGATTTCCCAATAATTATCACATTAACTGCATTTGGACATCTCCAATGGTTTAGTCACCAACATGCTCTCAATGCCACTTCATGTCCCCTCGGAGCTCTGCTAGTGACTACATTTTGAGGCCTGATTTCCTTTTGTTTAATTTTCATAAAACATGGTTACATCATCGTGAATAAGATGTTGCTCCTGACTTGAAAGCCTGCTGATGTATTCAAGAATAAGACAAAACAACAATGAATGGTAGCACATTTATTCACCAGTGACAACAGAGTGAAACAGGACATTGCTCAGAGATAGGGATAAACTAAGATAGCAGTTAACAACCAGCTACACAACTAAATACATCACAGCATGGAAACAAACTCTAGAACAGTGGTTCTCAACTGGTGGGTTGCAACCCAAAAGTGGGTCGCGGAACGGTTTCGAGTGGGTCGCAGATGTTGAGTGAAGAAAAAAATAAATATTTGTTTTTTGTTTTTTTCGGAAAAAAGTCAAACTTTATTTTGAAGGTCCGATTTTCTAACGCTGTGCATGCAGTAGGCGTTGGACTGGAAGTACCGGAGACCATAAACGGTTTTGAAAACTTCTGTCACGTAGTGATCATCGTCTCAATAAAACGTCTATAACTACTCTTTATCCATCCATGGGTACAACTTCAGATAAAAATGAACACATAATGAAATATGACCCCCGGTTTGATGATTGACAGGTCACAGAACAATGGGGGCTATCTACCCTTATCCACAATTTAAAGTAAGTTACACAGACTATCTCCTCTTTGCTCTTCTCTCTGTGAGGAGCAGCAAGTTCAGCTGTCAGAACAAAGTGAAAAACAAACAATGGCATATAATTAATATTGCATATTGATGGTTTGGTGATGTCAGATGATGGTTTGGCCCACGACAGCTAACAGTATGAGCCAACACACTGCTATCAGAAGAATATTCTGAGTGAAAAAGAGAAACCAACGACCTGGAAGATAAGAATTCAGTTAAAGTATCTGAACAACAACATTAACAGTCAAAGATTTTTTGTGTTCATAATGCACCTGGACGGGTTCTCTTTTTATCCACAGCGCCTCTTGAGGCATTAACATAGTCAGCTTCTTGTTCTTCAATTTCCTCTGGAAGATAAACACATCATTTATATTTGAGTGCAGTTTTACTCCAAATGTACTCCATTGTATTAGAAGATGGATTTTATGATAAAATCAATATTAAAAAGCGAATGCAATCATGCATAATATCAAAAGCAAAAATCAACAATGTATTTCTACACAGAAAGGGCTAGGGTTAGGGTAAGCTCTAAAGTATGAGTAATGTTCCAGACACAGATATGAATTAAAGCAGAATTAAAAACCACACAGAGAATTGTTCTGTTCTGACGCTGACTTTTCTTTAAAATCACAAACATATATCTTTCTGCTGAAACTAAAAACCATTAGACAAACTAAAATCTGATTCATTTTAAATAATCAAATTGTTTGATTTTTTCATAAAAAGGTTTTGATACATCGACAGCTTCTTACTGAATTTCGTCAGAGAGAAATAAATTCATTGAATTTATAATTCTGTGTTTATCAGAGTTTGAAAATCACAATTTTAAAGATCACATTTGAAATATTTGTTGGTATTTTAAACACTTTGTTGCTCAGATCTGGTCAAGATCAGAAACACTATAAATAGGAAAGCATGTAGACAATGTCTCGGTAAAAGAAAAAAGCAATGTTTTACACTCACACACATATAAATTAGAATATATTTAATTACCCATTTCCTGCTGAGTTCTTCTGTTCATCGTGGACAAGAGTCTGAAGACCTGCTGCAGACCTGAGGCTGTTAGAGAGCGTCTGCTCTGATGTGACGCTCTTTAGTCGACTTCTGCTCTGAGGTTATGGTGTGAAGTTTTAAAATACTTCAGTGTCAGACACGTTGCAACCTATCAAATCGTTTTTACCTTATTTGGCTTGATTGAACTTACTGACAACTTCAACGAGCAATATGAAAGAAAACAACTAGGACAAAAGAGTTGTATGGAGAAATAAAGGAGGGGACCCAGGATGGAGCCCTGTGGGACCCCAGTGATGAGTGGATGTCACCCAAACTGGTTTGGGAACGTCCTGTTAAAGCATGCACCCAAAGTAATTGAATCCAACCATCTGACAAAAAGGAAACTCTTTTATTTTAATACACATAATTGGGTCCTTCAATAAGTCACGATGTAATCAGTAACATGAGTTTGGTGTGTGTGTCTTGTTTTGACAAAACACATTGTTATATGTAATATCTACATCTGATGCATTGATGAGTTTAAACACTATTATCACATCATATCATCATACACATCTTACTTAGTGTTTGCACTTTTTTTGGCCAATTCACCTCCACTTCCTGTCCCTCTCTGAAACTCTGCTGGTGCTGATGTTGACAGAATAGCCCTTTCTCATTTATCTAATTTCCGCCTCCTCGACTCCTCGGTCCTCCGGTTGTGACCCAGAAATCGATTTCAGAGCACCATGTTGAAGGGCATCTAATTTCTCTAAATGCACATCGAGCATCGAGGAGGCTCTCTGGAGGAGCTATTACCGAGGATTAGGGATGGGTATCGTTAGGATTTTATCGATACCGATACCGATACTGCTTATCGATACCGGTATTTTTCGATACTCTTATCGATACTTTTCAATAATTTGGTGCTCAAGATTATAGACATGATTACAAGATGTGAAGATTAAACAGTCATTTTATTTTTATTTATTATTTAATGTAACTTGTTCAATGTCATACCAAGCAGGTATGAGTGTGTTTGACAGTGTGTCTCTGGAAGGGGGGCGGTAATTAGGGGCACTTCATAAATCCATGTAAACATGACCATTATTCAGTTAAAACGAGACGATGCGTGCGCACCTCCTAAACCGGAAGCTCTGGTCGGCTAACCATTATATTGCATTTATTATTTATAATTGTAATGATGGATTATCAGTAATCATTTTAAAGTTACACAGAGACATTGGATTAACTGTTTTTATGCCCTTAAACACAACTTTTGATCCCAAAACAGCAAAGGTAAGACATAACTATCATCATGGCTACGTAAAGTGAAGATGTTTTCTTGCTCTTTCCTGGCTGCTAGTTCAGTGAGTTTTGGTCGTACAGTGATGAGACTTACACCAATGGAATCAGCTTTCATGTGATATGTTGTTTGTGCAAATAAAATGACGTAGAAAAGATCGCTTTTGCCAGTTATGTGCTAAAGTAGCCGTTAGCCCTGTTAGCCCGTTTTGCTAAGTGTTGATTTATGGCGCGTTTCCACTACAGCGCGGAGCCCGGCCTCGCTCGGCCTTGTTAGGACCAGCTCACTTGATGGCGCGTTTCCATTACAGTTTAGGAACTGGGGCAGTAACTATAGTAACGCAGTGTAGGCGGAGCGATCGGCTTTTTGGTGGGCGGAGTCACGCTGCTTAAAACTGCCGTGACGACTTATTTGTTAGAAGTGAGCTTTAGAACAGATTGGGACACAACGCTTTCAAGCAAATAACAGAGCGTTAGAAAAAACGTACCATGCAGAGACTCCAGTAACGCCGTTGCAGAGTCCAGGCCTCCATCCCTCCCAACGCTAGCCGGTCTATGGTCGTAAATGGTGTCCATTAGCGCAAACCACTTCCAGTTTTTCCTACTGGCACCACTCGTGTTGTTATTATCTTTGACCAAGCGATATTCACTCTTCATCTTTTTGAGTTTTTCCCTACACTGCACCACAGTCCTCGAGCTTGTGGACATCTGTGTAGAGACCTCCTGAAATACTTTAATATTGCGAGTTGTCCCGTCGAGCTCCCGCTGGATCTTATCATCTGCAATGTAATGTAGGAACGTCGTCACTTCCTCGACCAACCACGGCGTGCTTTTCTTTGCCATTTTAGCTCCTCTGTTGACAAAAATGCTGTTTATAAAAATGCTGCAAGCTTCGCTATATATATATGCGACGCTAGGGATTATCTCGCGCGCCGATTCTGACGATTCTCTCTGACCAATCAGCAGTCGAGAGTGTTGACGTCACAACTCAGCCTGGTTGTTCCTGGCCCTAGTACCACGATTTTATGAGGCCAGAAAAACTGTGAATTAGGACCCGCCGACCGGTACTAGGCCAAGAGGAAACGCAACCAAAGTCGGGCCGCTGACGTCACAGCCCTCTTAAACCGGGCTCCGCGCTGTAGTGGAAACGCGCCATTAGACTCTTGGTGTTGGACTTCTGTTCCGTGTAGGTAAAATGGTTAATATCGTCTGTTAGCTGAGTTTTTCCCGTTAAGTGGGTTTGCATCATTAATAGGTTGTTAAATGTTAAGAAGCCTTGAGACGCTGTTTCTAGCAAGATGTTGCGTCTGCCCCTATGGTCTGCCCCCGGGAGTCTCACAATAATAAGAGCGCTGTTAGGAGAGATGACGAGTGGCATTCACAGTGGCCAATCAGTGGTACTCAAGCCGGATACGTCACACGGGATGAGGGTTCCCAACCAACCAGAATTGTTTAAACTAAGGAAGTAGCGTAATTCATATACCGATAGCAGCACCGTTTGTCCAGCGGCTTAACGGTATACCAATACCGTCCAATCAGGTACCGGTACTGACTTAGTACCGGTTCTCGATACCCGTCCCTACCGAGGATACACTGATGTATCCTCCGGGGATGTATTTCCGGCAACAGTGATGTTTAAAAGAGGCGTGACGCATGGCTGGACTTATATCAACCAATGACAGCTCTGCAAACTGCATCCCCTGGATATTGTGCAGCTTTTTTTATTTTATTAACTGCTTTAATCACTACGCGATGTTTACAGTGAGAACAGCTGCTGAGGTCCGTGCAGAAAGCAGAGCAGTGTGTATAATAACTCTCACTAATATATATAACAGGCCTAAATGACAATCTTTATTTGTATGCTTTAGTTTAGTAGCTATCTAAAAACAAAGGGTTGATATTTATCTAAAACCATTTAGTGCTTCACATAATAAAATACACAACGGCTGTATCCTGATATATATGATATGCTTTAGGAGCTGTAGGTTTGTGTTGTACAGTGTGTGTGTGTGTGTGTGTGTGTGTGACTGTTGTACAGTGTGTAGATGTGTGTTGTGCAGTGTGTAGGTGTGTGTATGTGAGTTGTACGGTGTGTAGGTGTGTGTGTGTGCAGGTTTGTGTTGTACAGTATGTAGGTGTGTGTATGTGTGTTGTACAGTGTAGGTGCGTGTGTGTGCAGGTGTGTGTGTATGTGTGTGTCTGTGCAACGCAGTCTCACGGCATTTCGTGTTATAGTCACGGAATTAATTTAATCTATTGAGTCGTGTTCACCAACACGATTTTTGCATTTTTTTCGTGTCACACAGAACGATTTTAAAAGCACTGTATTTCTATTGGTAGTATGTTTCGTGCCTGCACCACGTCTTTTTGTCCGGTCGGGTCTTGGAAGACCAGAAGCTGTGTGGTTCATAAAACATTTTCTTACTCAATATCTTACCCTAAGCCTAACCCTAACCTTTTTATTTTAAATTGTATAATGTCTGAGTTTTTTTGCCGTCCGCGAGGGAAAAAAATGGCTCAGAGCCTCAGAATACTGAAATCTGTATTTTAAAAAAAATGTTTTTTCTAATTTGTTATTATTCGGTGCAGGCACGAAAACATACTACCTGTCAGAATACTGAAATCTGTATTTTTTGTATCTCTTTTTCCTTCAAATTTGTTATTATTTACATTGCTTTTAAAATCGTTCTGTGTGACACGAAAAAAATGCGAGAATCGTGTTGGTGAACAGGAATCAATAGATTGATTTCGTGACTATAACACGAAATGCCGTGAGACTGTGTTGGTGTGTGTAGATGCGGCGGAAAGACCGGTCTCAGTTGGTTTGGTGTCCTCTGCTCACCTTTAATAATTGTAAAAACGTTTGCACCGTAATTTCAATTCCCCATTTTAGCGACCAGAGAGGGGGGGGGGTATATCCAGTCTATGATATTGTTACGTTATGAGAGTGCTCTGATACTTGTTTGATTCTCAAATCGTATATATATATAAATATATATGTGTGTGTGTATAAATCCGCATCTGCCTGTTATTGTCTCATTATACCGCACTGTGAATGAATTAAAAGTAAATAGATAACTCGTCATGAACACAGTTCTGTACATCAGACAGAGTGCTGCTGTGCCTCCTGTCCTCATTAATGGACGTCTCTTTAAAATTACCGCTCAGAGGAGAGGAGTTCTCATTTCTCTAAACGCCTGCTGCTTCCCCTCCTCTCCCTCGGTTCCCCTCCTCGACTCCTCCACTCGCATCTCCTGTGGGCGGGACTAAGACACGAGGATAGGAGTCGAGGAGGGGAATTAGAAATGAGAAAGGTCTAATGACTGAATATTGAGGCCTGATCTCCTTCTATCTTATTTACATAACAATGTTGCACCATGAATAAGATTGTTTCTCCAGACTTGATTAAAGCACTGATGTTTTCAAGGAAAAGACAAAACAACAATGTGTGGCAGCACATTTATTCACTGGACAACAGAGTAAAACAAGACATTGCTTATAGATAGAAATACAGATAGATAAAAACATCCATAAACTGTGCACATCAGAATAGTATCAGGGACAGTTTCATCCCACTGGCCATAGACTATTAAACACCTGAGCTTGCACTATTTCTATTTGTATTGTTTTTTTATATGTATTTCTTATGTCTTGGTAATTGCACTGTTAAGGAACCTGCGATCAATTTGTTATACATTACATAATTACACCGTAGTTTCTAAATGTCATGACAATAAACCTTTGAATCTTGAAAAAAGTTATTAAAGACTCTGGAACATTGTATTGAGAACAAGTGATGCAGCGCCCTCTGTTGGCCGGTGGAAGCAATACAATAAAATGGTCCATATCTTTTTTTTAAGCGTTGCATCTCTAATACAACAGAATAACATTATTCACACAAAACAGTATAACTATTTTAACCATCATATCTAATAAAAACACCATAAAATGTTAAAGAAATACATATTTGCATTAATTTAGCAAGCTCCATAGAAATTAGGTCAAACTAAAAGTACATCGATTTTAAAATAATCCACATTATGGGTTAACTTTTGTGTTTTATTGTTTGTATCGAGTTTGTGAAACGTTTCTGGAATTACTGTTTTTTTCCTTTTTTTGTTTTATATTTTTGTTTGTTTTTATTCACAGATAATTCATCTTTTTTTCAAAGAGTTTCCAGTAACCTTCTTAGTATGACTGCCCTGTTTAAACGACAGAGCCTTCTTCTGGCAGATCCATTGTCGTGTTAAATCACAGCTCACTGCTGACCATGTGTCTCTGCCCTTGTAAAACCTGCACAGCGACCGTCAACAGGATCAGGAAGATCTATCCAGGAGCTGAGGAGAGAACATGATGTTTAGATAAAGGCTGATAGATTTTATTATTCAAAGTGTTTAGTAACGTGTCTCTTACCTATCAGTCAGATTACTTCCATCCACCCACTTCCATTGCTTATTTACAACTCTCAGACCAATCCAGTATCCTTTATCCAATGCTTTTTTCTTTGATTGCTGCCTGGAAAACAGAGAGAGAGTTGTCAGATATTTAAACATTAAACTGTAATAAACACATAATGACCTAAAGACCCAAAGTGTGTTCAAACCTACACAAAACACAATTACTTTCTAATTGTGTCATATTAATAGATTTACCTTTTCAGCTGGATTATATGCAACAGCCAAATCTGAATTCTTTCCTTTGCAGTCTTCTCGAGCTTCTTCCCAGGTTTTCCAACCAGGAGAACGAGGGTTATTATACCCATAGCAGCTGGGCTCATTGTGTTCCAGCCCTTCTGACAAGCTTTACACTTTTTATCTGAAACAACAGAGTCCAAACAATCAACATCATGACTGCAGTATGAAAATATTGTAATCATGACGTAATACTGTAAGATCTGAACATACCGGTATATCCTAAGCAGTAGGAATCGATGCTCCACTGAGCTCGACTGATGCTGAGCACATTCCAGTTTGTTGTCATGTCTTGTATTTGCTGTGTCAAGTTCTTCGTCTTGGTCTCCAGCTCATGGTTTCGTGTTTTCAGCTCCTGGACTCCTGCAGACAGGTTTTTGTTGTTGCTCTCTGAGACATTATAGGCTTGTGTCAGGTTGCCCAGCTGGTCCTTCAGATTCTGGATGTCCCTCATCAAGTTTGTATTTTCTAAGCTGAGTTTTGTGTTGATTGCCAGTAGAGTTGAGACTTCTTTTAACTGGTTTGGATCACTCTCAAGAATTAATGTAACTGCAAAATGAAAATTAGCTTCTTTTATAATCAAGGTTATATTGCAATTAGTTTTTTTTCAATTTGCCTCTTTTGGAAGCTTTTCCTATCAGTATCACGTTAAGTTTTCCAGTCTTTAGACTCAAACAAAATATCTCAGTTTCAAAGTGTTCTGACTTCTCCAATTCTCAGACCTATTTATATTTCACATTGCCTGAAACTGCTTGTCACTGTGGTTTGAAGTCAACATTACTAAGAGAGGAGTGAAATGGGGAAGTCTTCAAGCCCACATTTGGTGAAATAGCAAGCGCTGGTGGGTAGTGAGTGTGGGATAAACTCAGAACTTCACAGAGGCTCAGTAACATGAAAGACACATGACATTTGTTAATAGATTGACATTAGATAGATTCATTGTCGTTTGGGTCTGATAATATGATTTGTTAAGAATAAGGGAAATATAGAATATGTCTTACTCATCTTTTAATTATTTGTATGCATGCTTGTCTGTATTTCCCACTAATGGTGGCTGCAGGTATGTACAGTATAGGAAAGTCTCAAACAAATTCATGCATTCATCCACATGAACGGCTTCTTGATTGATAATTTTGCTTTATTTGGGAAAAAAGCACAATGCATTAATGGATGCTACCTCCATGTCGTTCAACAAAAATGCGTCAGCATTGCACCACTCTGTAAGAGCAAGACGCTCATAATAATACTTTCTACACCGTTATACTGTGGCATGTACATGACTGATATCAAATGGTGTAAACAGATAAAACGGCTGCTACTATTCTTTATGGTTTGTCTTGTGTCTAAGTGTGAGATAATGCACTTCCTGTTTTGTGTACTTACGGAAGAGTTTTGTGTTGGTTGCCAGTAGAGTTGAGTTTTCTTTAAACTGGATTGGACCACTCTCATGGCTTAATGTATCAACTGCAAAATAAAAAACATAGCTTCTAAATCACAGTGATAATGCAATTTAGTTTTTTGGTAATGTGCCTCTTTTGGAAGCTTTTTCTTGTCCGTCTCTCTTCAGGTTTCAAGAAATCCACCCCAAAAAAAGACTGGGGCAAAAACTGTCTTAGTTTTATCTCAAACATTTTCTTTGAGAATTCTCCGACCCTAGACCTTTAGTTCCTACTGAGCACGTCGCCTAAACAGCATTTCACTGTAGTTTTAGGTCAACATTACTTATAAAATGAGTGACATGGGGAAGTTTGTGGTCTCTGCAGTCAGATTGGTATTTCAGTAAAGATAGAGGTACCTACAGTTACAGAGAGAGGAAGGTGTTGCCCTTTGTGTGTCTTTCAGTGGTTACATGGTTAATATAGACACTTGAGAATGGGTTCACATGTTGGAAGCAATGCATCGACACAAACACACCTTCAATAAACTGATATTATGGAACTCACAGTAGATACGAAGGCCCATGATGGCTAACAGTATGAGCCAACACACTGCTATCAGAAGAATATTCTGAGTGAAGAAGAGAAACCACGAACCTGAAAAATAAGAATTCAGTTAAAGTATCTGATCAACAACATTTAACATTCAAAATGCTTTAAAATGTGGATTGTTTTGTGTTCATAATGCACCTGGACGGGTTCTCTTTATCCACAGCGCCTCTTGAGGCATTAACATAGTCAACTTCTTCCTGTTCTTCAATTTCCTCTGAAAGATAAACACATTATTTATATTTTAATGCAGTTTTACTCCCAGCATGTTGAGCATCCATGAGGAACATTGTACTGAAAGATGGATTTTATCATTTGTAAGTCTTAATGTGTAATAAACGTTCTGGTCACGCTGAAAAAGCATAAAGTTAATCTCCAGTCACAGATATTAATCTAAAGCAGAACTAAAAACCACACAGAGAATTGTTCGGTTCTCACGCTGACATTTTCTTTAAAATAACAAACAAATATCTTTCTGCTGAAACTGAAAACTATTAGACAAAATAAAATCCGATTTTAAATAAACACATTTATTTTGTCATAAGAAGATGTTGATTCATCGAAAGCTTCTTACTCAATATTCTGAGAGAAATAAATGCATTGAATTTATAATTCTGTGTTTATCAGAGTTTGAAAATCACAATTTTAAAGATCACATTTGAAATAAATGTTGTTATTTTAAACACTTTGTTGCTCAGATCCGGTCAAGAATCAGAAACAGTATGAATAGGAACACATTTAGGCAATGACTCGGTAAAAGAAAAAAGCAATGTTTTACACACAAATATATGAAATTACCCATTTCCTGCTGAGTTCTTCTGTTCATCGTGGACAAGAGTCTGAAGTCCTGCTGCAGACCTGAGGCTGTTAGAGAGCGTCTGCTCTGAAGTGACGCTCTTTAGTCGACTTCTGCTCTGAGGTTATGGTGTGAAGTTTCAAAATACTTCAGTGCCACACATGTTGCAACCTATCGAATAGTTTTGACCTTATTTGGCTTGATTTACGTACTGATAACTTGGACGAGCAATATGAAAGAAAACGACAAGGACAAACACTTTGTCTCTTTAGAAAGCCCTTCTGAAAAGCCCAGTGTGCTCTGATTGGCTTTCTGTAAAATGATGAGGTACATTTGTAGTAGTAGCAACATTTTCATGTACTTTACTTTACTGAGTATTTTCAATTTCCTGCTACTTTATACTTCCACTCCACTTATCAGATATGTTATATTGTTATATGTGAGGAAGAAACTCAAAGATATCTAACAGTATATAGTTTAAAAACGACTCAATCCTTCTGTTTCAGCTGCAACATTGAAGTGATTAATAAATATGTCAGGGAAGTGACACAGAGACTTGGACTCATCTGCACGACTCCACACAAAAGTACAAAAATCAACTTTATTCATTTTGGCAAAGGCAAAAACACAAAGACTAACTGAATGTGGCTTTTGAAACTGAAGATGTTAGCTTGGAAAACTCTGGCTCTCTTGACATTGTATGAAACAAGACGAACTGGCACAGGACAAAGGGACACGAGGACTATTTAAAGAAGAGTTAATGGGACACAGGTGGCAACAATCCAGGTTGAGGCCGACAATCACAGTGGCGGGAAAACACACAAATGGTGTGAAAGTCAAGAGCTCTGAAAAGAGACGGAGGGGTAAATAAAACAGGAAGTTTTAAAACTAATGAAATGTTGAATCATAAAAGTTCCTTTTTATGCATTTACCACAGTGGCCTCCTTCAGGGTGCCTGGGGTATTTGAACCAGGTCGTAGAAAGAGTCATTTTCGGCACTTTCAGATTGATTTCGCTGTGATTGCCCAGTGGGTTTAATTTGGTCTTTGGGTAGTTGAGCAACAGAATACAGCACGTTGTCTCTGCTCTCTGCACACGCCCCCCTTGAATTCGTCTCACACCCAGCAGCTGCTGATCCGATATCTTGGAGGAAGGAATTATTAGCGTAGAGGCTGTCCGGGTCAGTCGCTTCTTCATGTCTGATCTCATCATATTCAGCTTCCTTGAATTAGAAACAGGGAGAAAAAAACAGTAAAACAGAGATCTGAAGTCAGTAAATCAGATTTTACAACATTCTTAACACCACTGAAATTGGTTGTTCACATAACAAAGACCCAGTACAGTCTGATCTCTTAAGGGGGTAATTCCTGAAATCCAGAAACGATCAAGGAAAGCAAAGCAACACGAACTACACTATGGCAATGAACCCCATTATTGTATGTTGTAATGGCAATTTACAATAGAGTGCCACAGTGACACGTCCTAAAACCCGGAAGTAAGCTGCGCATGGGTTCCTTCGACAAAAAGCAATGCAATTTCTCCATAGGATTTTGGAAAATAGCTCGAAATAAGGTCTGTGGTTTTAAGAGACGGATCACGTTTTGTTCAGTCGGATAATCTCCTCATAAATCTATCGATCATAAATCTATCGATTATATTTATGATTCGAAAATTATAAAAGTAGGGTAGACATGTGGAGATTATCCGACTGAACAAAACGTGATCCGTCTCTTAAATGTGTGTCAACCACAGACCTTATTTCCAGCTACTTTCCAAACTCCTTTGGAGAAATTGCATTGCTTTTTTGTCGAAGGAACCCATGCGCAGCTTACTTCCGGGTTTTAGGATGCGTCACTGTGGCACTCTATATTGGCTAAACAAACATGTCTTGAAATGACATATCATTTCACAGGATATTTTGTATTCAACATTTACATTTTACATTTAACACATGATAGTGCTGTGATTACCAAATCATAAACAGTGTTGCATGCTTAAAACAGAGCAAGTCAACTCATTATTTCCACCTTACTTTTCATGTTTGAATGTTATATACAGAATGCTGATCAAGAAAATTCCATAAAATGATTTCCTCAGACTGCTGATTGTGTGTGACAGGAGAATACAGTTTCTAGCTTTGTGAAAGATTGATTATACCGGTATAATCCTAACAACAGCCAATGATACGTAAAATAATATAAATAGTGTTGTAATAATATTAGGAAGGACATAGAAATGTAACAATACGTATTCAACATCTTCTCTATATTCATTTTCTACTTTTCCTAAAGTCGTTCAATTTTTTTTAGGCCAGTTCTTTTGATAGATCTCCAGTCATTTAATGTTGGATACAGTTGCTTTAAGCCACATAATGATGCAGCCTGATCTCCTGTCTGACTTGTATGAAGTGGTTGCTAAAGTCAGCTGGGGTTGAACAGATGTGGGCTTTAAGTGTCAGACCTCACAGTTTAAAACCGCTTGTCTGGTTTAAACTCCTACACTTGCCTCAAAAGGTGCATAAAGAGAACCTCGCAGAACATATGTTGTCCACCAGCATCTTCTGTATTACTACACTTTCCCTACAGTAGGGAAAGAAAAGGGAAGTGTCGTTTTGTACCAAGGATCCTTGTCTTTTAATTAGAAGACCTGATGTTCTAGGTGTTCTTTTTGATAATAATGCTGAGCTCAGTAACGGAAAAGGTGTCCTAAACGGCATTAAAGTAAGAAATATGAAATGAATGCCAAAGGTGAAACAGAAAAGCCTGAGCCTCACACAGGGGAATGTATTTGTAAGTACTTCAAGCAAGCTGTTTCTGTGGGAAAGCACACTGAAACCATCTGCCCTCCAACTCTCACCTCTCGTGCGTCTTCCTGTGGCATTACAGCTGTTGAAACAACTTCTGCAAACATATAGGATAACATTTGTTAATATGTCTTGTGGAAGCTTTACTGGTGCATTCACATATACACAATGTGTGTTGGTTTGTGGGTCTTACTCCGTTGTTTCATCATCTTCTTGCTCATAAACTTCAGTAACACCATCAGTATGGTTATTATGAGAATGACACCTATGATCAAATATGGTATACTCCCTGAACAAAAACAGAGAAAGAGGAAGATAAATGAGAGAAGCTTGATCACACTTGGTCATACTGATCTTTATATATATTATATATATAGACAATCAATTCATTTTTATATATTTAGGACATGTAAAAGAAATGTCAAAAGAACAGAATATGATGCATTCAAAGGATTCTCACTAAGGTGGAATGCAGAGGTTCACTAATTGAACATATCAAGATATTGGGTCTACCATTATATTATTCTTTCAGATTTGGAAAGCAGAGAGGAATTAATCGGACAAATATGTATATTTTCACTCATCAAACAAGCGTTATTTTCATTATGTAATATTCACCACCTTGATGTACTGGACCGATTATTTTAAATACAAATTGCAATTTCAATTCACACTAAAATCTCCATGTACAAGTAATAGGTATAGTATTTGTGTAAGTTGAAATAATGCATTTTATTACCGGCTGCCTGTGTTGCTGGTGTAGTAGTTGTCGTAGTATTAGTGGTCGTGTTCGATGCAGACACATCAGTGATATTATCTGAGCTGTTTGAAGACAGAGTGGAGATGTTTGACACTGCTGATGACAGAGTTGTAAATGTGTCCACTGTGTCTGGAGTTTTCTTGGGACAGTAAGACGCAGCTGAAAATGATAGACACATAGAACATTCATTTAGCAACTATTTGAACAGTTATTACTTTTTATCAAGGATTGATTTTATTTTAAACTAAAGAGCATCACTTACCATCTGTAACTTTAAGATTCACCTTTATATATAGATCAAGTCCAGTCCTCTCACTCCACAGTAATATATGTTAGCGTCAGACTTTTTCAGATTAGTGAAGGTCACAAATAAATCATTTCCTGTGTTTAATATTAACATTCTGTTTCCTTGTGTAGTCTTTCCAGATGCTGCTTTGATGATGATGTGTTTTCTTCGGTGCATGGACTTCTACAAAAATACTTATCATTATATTTACATCAACACAGTGTTCCAGTCTGAGCATTTGAACGTCACTCTTTCCCCAACACAGCCTCTTATGTTGAAGGCTTCATCTCCACAAAATCAGAGCTACAAGTGGAAATAAAGGAAACATTTTTAAACATTTTGTATTATTGGTATTTAAGTGTCAATGCTCAAATGAAGGAAAATGTGTACATTATTTATCACATTGATTGAATGAACTATTTGTATCGACAACATGTAACTTTTTAAAGAGAACTACTAAATTATGTATTTAGCAAATTAACAAAAAAGCATACAGCATACAAATTAAAAATGAACTCACCAGAAAGAAAACAAGAGTACATGTAGATTTCTATCATGGTGAAAATGATGATGAAGAACATAAAGGCACGTTAAATCAGGTCAGAGCGACCACGGTCCGTAGAGTATTTCAAAGCATTTCCCTTCCTCTAAACCTTAAAGCTCCACCCTTTCCTCTGAACACACACACACACACACACACACACACTCACACTCACACTCACACTCACACTCACACTCACACACACTCACACTCACACTCACTCACACACACACACACACACACACACACACACACACACACACACACACACACACCACACACACACCCACACACACACACACACACACAGTGTTGATGTATAAGGAAGTATAACACAGGAAACTATTCTTCATTTCGAAATTGAACAGAACAGCAAGTGCAGAAAGTACTAAAGATTGGGGGTGGAGGGCGGGATTTGTTACTTCAAAACCACGGTGTGATCTAGACTCTGAAGCCTGTCCATATGTCAAGATGGACTCACACACACGCTTCAGTGTCTAACACCATCTCTTTTTTATAAAGTTAAAAAAGAAAAAAGGTTTTGTACAAATAAATAAGTGATTTAAAATGAATCTAACAACTTGAGAAAACAAATCCCATACCCCATGCCTAACTTTAACCAGAAACACAACAAGATATACTTTCTTAATTTCTAAAATGTACTTTGAGGGGGCCCCTCACTATGGGCTGAGCCCCTTAATGTGACCAAATAGCATAGATTTGCAATGCAAGTGCATAACAAATAACCATAAAGGTGTGTTGCTTAAACGAATGTAAATCTATGAGCCATTGCTTGTGTCGACCACAACTGACTTCAGAGCAGCATTTTAGGGAGTCTAAAAATGATGTTGCATTGGAAAAGAGAAAAAGAGAAATGTGTAAAAAAAGATCACAGCTCTGTGGAGTAATGTGATTGATACACATCTCACTCTGCGTGAACATACCATCTGCTGTATTTGATAGGATAAGCAAACAATGATATACAAGAACAAACTAATATAATTCACAGACAATGCAAACTGAATTTCTCATGACGTCAAGTCTCTTTGTAAAAAGCACCCCAATTCAATAAGATGAATAGCTTCAGGACAGAGGTGAAATGTTTCTTTGTATTTGTCTCACATATAATAAAGATTCAATCATTCTTTTCTGCTGCAGTGATCGTCTAAAGTTGTGTGGAGAGCAGACCCCTCTGTGAGAGAGCTGTAGACTTGGTCTTCATCCATTGTCAACGGGTGGAGGGATTGGTAGACTTCATCAGGCCGTGCACTCTGTGGGAACATAACATTTATGACTTGATAGATGTTAACCATGTTAAACAGAGTAAAAGAAAATGTGTTTCTTCCAGATATAAATGAAACTGGAAAGCAGTGCATTGCTGCAACACATCTTCAGAGAGCTAACTCCAACTTGTATTTGCAAAAAGACTTTAAATAGAAGTGAGGTTAGTAGCTTCTAAGCAAAGTGGAAATGAGAAGTAACGTAATGACCAAAAGCATGATATGGTTATGATACTTTATAAAGCAGATGCAACAACTAGCTCAAGTGTCAACGGGAACACGTGTTTTGTTTTTCCTCTCTGCAAAGTCTAGGTATCATGAATACAAGTACTACACATTATTTTAAAAAGTCAATGTTTCTGCTCAGACTTTAAAATGTAACTCTCTTTGTATTGTGAAACCATGTTTCTTTTAGCCAGAACACAATTATAATTTTCAATCAACTATTGGATGGATTTCCATGACATTTGGTAAAGAGATATACACTGAGAAACTATAATGTTGACTTTATTAAAATGTTATTTCAACAGATTTCACACAACTGTACTAGGTTAGTTGAAATGAATCATATTTGTTGTAGTATTTGCAGTGTTTTCACACATATTTATCGATGTCTCCTGTTGTAGCCAAGTAAGCAAATTCATTCAAACAAAATAGAATATGTTATATTTACGTTATTATTTGGGATTTGTTGGTGTTACTTGATCCAGAGATCAATAATTCTTTACAGGATAAAAAAGAAAAGAAAAGAAAACCAGCTGAGGAAGTATTTAAGCATGTGTGGAAGATCCAACAGAACAGCAAGAACATATTTAATGATTCAAAATGGCAAGAACTCACATTGTATATGTCCTCGTGTGGGGAGCTGACATCAAGGCCTCCTGGGAAAAATACATTGTTTATAAAACTGACCAAAATATTGATCATTTGATGTTAAGTAATTCTGTGTTTACAGAACAGCCTGTCCTCCTACAAAAACCGACCACCAGAGTCACGTTTTAAAGTGTAGCACCTCTAGTGGTCGTGTAAGAAACAACATGCTCCCGTTGATTGCAAACGCTCCGGAGATTCTTTTATTCACAAATAACCCTCTCTGGAAAATCCTAAATTGTGCAATAGTTTGGCCATTAAAATGCTTTTTGATTAGATTTCTAGCGAGAAGTGAGTATTGTACTTTTATAATCTACGTCCAGTGGATGTGTCGGATCTATAGTTTGATAGATATTACGAAGATGATTTGAGGTCTCGCCAGGAGAACGTGGGTATGCGGCAGCTTCCATGTCAAGTTAGCGTCAACCCTCACGGGGTGAAAACAGTATTTCCGGTCTCGAAGTTTTCATAATAAAACCGGAAGTATTCCCCTCACTGTCAAATGATTACACCGTGATATCTGCATTACTCATCCACTAAAAAACATCAGTTTATCCTTGTTAATTACACAACATTGATTGGTTTAAATTGTGTACAATGCTATTGTGTTTTAACCTTCGATTCGGAGAAACAAATAGTTTTTTCGGAGTTTAGACACTACAGAGTTTCCGAAGACACTACACTACCCAGAATCCCCAGCTATTGTTTGGGACTACAACATCCGCCTTGCTTTACAAACCCCGTGATTAGTCCTCAAGCTCTGTGATTGGATGTTGGAGTGGCAGTGCAACAAGGTACGCCGAGCGTCAAACAGCTCTTTAAAATGGAATGGAACCACGGCAGACTATCCAAAACTGGACTTGGACGGGTCCAAAAACTGTGACCCCTCCTGTTGTTCATTGATAAGCCTGAAACATGCACTTGTCAAGGTTCAGAGGCAATTTTGCAAATATGGCAGTAGCCATCGATCATCTTAAGATAAGATAAGATAAGATATACTTTATTGATCCCAAGTTGGGAAATGTTTTTGTTACAGCAGCATTTACTACTTTGTTCTACTCCACTACAATTCAGAGGTTAACCTGGTATTTTTACTCCATTACATTTATTTAGTTACTTTGCAGATTTGATTGATGATGTGAAATATAAACAACCCTTAAATCAGACTTTAGTTACACCTGGTCAAGTGCCAAAATAAACTATGCAATATATTAGACGTTAAGTACTTTGTCAGACCTAATATTTATCTGTAGATACCCCCAACGTTTTTTTCTTATTCAAAAGAAGACCTTAACTTAAAGTATTCTTTAATGTTTAAATAAAGCCTTATTAGTTTGTCTGTTTTGCACATCCTCCTTAACATCTTTGGACGTCCTGCACTAAACTGTTTTATTGTAGAGATCACTACAGTATCTTCTTGATATTTTCTATTCTATATTTCTATCATTGACCTTCTACTTTCCCCCTATTTTGTATGTAGGCTACTCTTAATATTTAAATGTTTTCATCAAATATAACATTCAAAACAACATTCAATACCGTGCTTCAACCACTAGGCGGTGCGGGTTAAAAAACCAGTGGTCTAGTTAATAAAACATAGTAATATCAGCTATTGAAATTCTGATTCCATAGATGTGTCTCCCATCACCCAAAACCCCTGACTATTCTCTCAACTCAGTATTTACATTCTTATATTCAAAGAAAGTCCCTTTCTATCAGCTGTGCACCGTTATGGTGTAAATACAGCCTATCTACCAATTGGATCAAATATAAAAGTCAGCCGAATTAGTGTTGATACTGCAAGGAGACGTATTGTGTTAAGAGAAATGGAAGATGTTGTTTAATTGCTGATATATTTATGATCCACGTCACGTATTCAGTTTTGGCGGCATTTCTTCCAGTTTGTCCAGAAGTCTTCTAATCAGGGCTCTATAAATAAAGAACTACGGCAGATGTGTAATATGTAATGCAGCCGAACCGTGTATTACAATGCCGTTATGTGATGACTTCCAAAGAGAAAAGCAAGAACACTCGGAATAAAGTATTATTTTCTTTTTTTAAATGTTTTCCGATTTCATATCGCATAAACACCATATCCCGACGTGCATTGCGGCTAAAACATCCAGGATTATGGGTAGTTCGATGTTTTAGCCTATCAAAACCTCTGAAAAAAGAAATGTGTCTCTCAGAATCGAAAGTGAAAAACCTTTGGGAAAAACACAAAGCATTGTACACAATTTAAACCAATTAATGTTGTGTGATTAACAAGGATAAACTGATGTTTTTAGTGGATGAGTACTGCAGATATCACTGTTAAATCATTTGATCATTGGTTTTATTATGAAACTTCGAGACCGGAAATACTGTTTTCACCCCGTGAGGTTGACGCTAACATTAATGGTAGCTGCCGCATATACACGTTCTCCTGGCGAGACCTCAAATCATCTTCGTAATATCTATCAAACTATAGATCCTACACATCCACTGGACGTGGATTCTAAAAGTACAATATACACTTCTCGCTAGAAATCTAATCAAAAAGCATTTTAATGGCCAACTATCCTACAATTTAGGATTTTACAGAGAGGCTTATTTGTGAATAAACGACCCTCTGTAACGTTTGCAATCAACGGGAGCACTAGAGGGCGAAAACTTTAAAACGTGATTATAGGTCGTATTAAGCGCTTGAACAAACAACCTATTTGGTCGTATGAGTTGGAGGACTTGTTACAGAACAGTGGCTTTCCTGGATACGTACTTACACTCACTGCAGTGCATCCTATGTTGTTTATTTAATGTATATTGTCCGCTATTTAGAGGTCAAAATATTATTGTTCTTCTACTATGAACCAGCATTAAAGACAGTCGGTTTGTGTGTCTTACTCTGTCCTCTCTTCATCAGCTTCCTGGTAAGCAGCAGCACGACCATCACTAAGGCGAATGTGAAAATAAGACCAGCAATCAAATATGGTACACTTCCTGCCAAAGAGAGGAAAGGAGGGATTAAGAGATTGATCAAATGCTGTTCACTCCTCACAATCACTATGGTCCATGTAAATGAATAATACTATAACATCACATTTAACTGATAAGGCATCAAGACTTAAGGGCAAGCACCAAGTTAGAAAAGAGACTTTAAATGGATGGGTTTCTGAACAGCTTGAGGATCATTCAACAATAGCATTGAAAATATTATGTATATACTCAGCATTACAATTTTATCAAATGTACACAAGTGCACTTCTTACCGGCTGCTTGTGTTGCTGGTGCAGAATGTGTCGGAGTATTCAGGGTTGTGTTCGATGCAGAAACATCAGTGATATTATGTTTATTGTTTGAAGACAGAGTGGAGATGTTTGACACTGCTGATGACAGAGTTGTAAATGTGTCCGCTGTGTCTGGAGTTCTCTTGGGACAGTAAGACGCAGCTGAAAATGATAGACACATAGAACATTCATTTAGCAACTATTTGAACAGTTATTACTTTTTATCAAGGATTGATTTTATTTTAAACTAAAGAGCATCAACTTACCATCTGTAACTTTAAGATTCACCTTTATATATAGATCAAGACCATTCCTCTTCACTCCACAGTAATATATGTTAGCGTCAGACTTTTTCAGATTAGTGAAGGTCACAAATAAATCATTTCCTGTGTTTAATATTAACATTCTGTTTTTTGTGTAGTCTTTCCAGATGCTGCTTTGATGATGATGTGTTTGTCTTCGGTGCATGGACTTCTACAAAAATACTTATCATTATATCTTACACCAAACACAGTGTTCCAGTCTGAGCATTTGAACGTCACTCTTTCCCCAACACAGCCTCTTATGTTGAGAGGCTTCATCTCCACAAAACTCAGAGCTACAAGTGGAAATAAAGGAAACATTTTTAAACATTTTTGTATTATTGGTATTTAAGTGTCAATGCTCAAATGAAGGAAAATGTGTACATTATTCATCACATTGATTGAATGAACTATTTGTATCGACAACATGTAACTTTTTTAAAGAGAACTACTCAATTATGTTTTAGCAATAAAAAAAAAGCATACAGCATACAAATTAAAAATGAACTCACCAGAAAGAAAACAAGAGTACATGTAGATTTCTATCATGGTGAAAATGATGATGAAGAACATAAAGGCACGTTGATAATCAGGTCAGTGCGACCACGGTCTGTAGAGTATTTCAAAGCATTTCCCTTCCTCTAAACCTTAAAGCTCCACCCTTTCCTCTGAACACACACACACACCACACACACCACACACACCACACACACACACACACACACCACACCACCACACACACACACACACACCACACACACACACACACACACACACACACACACACACACACACACACACACACACACACACACTGTGTTGATGTATAAGGAAGTATAACACAGGAAACTATTCTTCATTTCGAAATTGAACAGAACAGCAAGTGCAGAAAGTACTAAAGATTGGGGGTGGAGGGCGGGATTTGTTACTTCAAAACCACGGTGTGATCTAGACTCTGAAGCCTGTCAACATGTCAAGATGGACTCACACACACGCTTCAGTGTCTAACACCATCTCTTTTTTATGAAGTTAAAAAAGAAAAAAGGTTTTGTACAAATAAATAAGTGATTTAAAATGAATCTAACAACTTGAGAAAACAAATCCCATACCCCATGCCTAACTTTAACCAGAAACACAACAAGATATACTTTCTTAATTTCTAAAATGTACTTTGAGGGGGCCCCTCACTATGGGCTGAGCCCCCTTAATGTGACCAAATAGCATAGATTTGCAATGCAAGTGCATAACAAATAACCATAAAGGTGTGTTGCTTAAACGAATGTAAATCTATGAGCCATTGCTTGTGTCGACCACAACTGACTTCAGAGCAGCATTTTAGGGAGTCTAAAAATGATGTTGCATTGGAAAATAGAAAAAGAGAAATGTGTAAAAAAAGATCACAGCTCTGTGGAGTAATGTGATTGATACACATCTCACTCTGCGTGAACATACCATCTGCTGTATTTGATAGGATAAGCAAACAATGATATACAAGAACAAACTAATATAATTCACAGACAATGCAAACTGAATTATTCTCATGACGTCAAGTCTCTTTGTAAAAAGCACCCCAATTCAATAAGATGAATAGCTTCAGGACAGAGGTGAAATGTTTCTTTGTATTTGTCTCACATATAATAAAGATTCAATCATTCTTTTCTGCTGCAGTGATCGTCTAAAGTTGTGTGGAGAGCAGACCCCTCTGTGAGAGAGCTGTAGACTTGGTCTTCATCCATTGTCAACGGGTGGAGGGATTGGTAGACTTCATCAGGCCGTGCACTCTGTGGGAACATAACATTTATGACTTGATAGATGTTAACCATGTTAAACAGAGTAAAAGAAAATGTGTTTCTTCCAGATATAAATGAAACTGGAAAGCAGTGCATTGCTGCAACACATCTTCAGAGAGCTAACTCCAACTTGTATTTGCAAAAAGACTTTAAATAGAAGTGAGGTTAGTAGCTTCTAAGCAAAGTGGAAATGAGAAGTAACGTAATGACCAAAAGCATGATATGGTTATGATACTTTATAAAGCAGATGCAACAACTAGCTCAAGTGTCAACGGGAACACGTGTTTTGTTTTTCCTCTCTGCAAAGTCTAGGTATCATGAATACAAGTACTACAACATTATTTTAAAAAGTCAATGTTTCTGCTCAGACTTTAAAATGTAACTCTCTTTGTATTGTGAAACCATGTTTCTTTTAGCCAGAACACAATTATAATTTTCATCTGATCAACTATTGGATGGATTTCCATGACATTTGGTAAAGAGATATACACTGAGAAACTATAATGTTGACTTTATTAAAATGTATTATTTCAACAGATTTCACACAACTGTACTAGGTTAGTTGAAATGAATCATATTTGTTGTAGTATTTGCAGTGTTTTCACACATATTTATCGATGTCTCCTGTTGTAGCCAAGTAAGCAAATTCATTCAAACAAAATAGAATATGTTATATTTACGTTATTATTTGGGATTTGTTGGTGTTACTTGATCCAGAGATCAATAAGTTCTTTACAGGATAAAAAAAAAAGAAAAGAAAACGAGCTGAGGAAGTATTTAAGCATGTGTGGAAGATCAACAGAAACATGAACATATTTAATGATTCAAAATGGCAAGAACTCACATTGTATATGTCCTCGTGTGGGGAGCTGACATCAAGGCCTCCTGGGAAAAATACATTTGTTTATAAAACTGACCAAAATATTGATCATTTGATGTTAAGTAATTCTGTGTTTTCAGAACAGCCTGTCCTCCTACAAAAACCGACCACCAGAGTCACGTTTTAAAGTGTAGACGTTTTAAAGTGGAGCACCTCTAGTGGTCGTGTAAGAAACAACATGCTCCCGTTGACTGCAAACGCTCCGGAGATTCTTTTATTCACAAATAACCCTCTCTGGAAAATCCTAAATTGTGCAATAGTTTGGCCATTAAAATGCTTTTTGATTAGATTTCTAGCGAGAAGTGAGTATTGTACTTTTATAATCTACGTCCAGTGGATGTGTCGGATCTATAGTTTGATAGATATTACGAAGATGATTTGAGGTCTCGCCAGGAGAACGTGTATATGCGGCAGCTTCCATGTCAAGTTAGCGTCAACCCTCACGGGGTGAAAACAGTATTTCCGGTCTCGAAGTTTTCATAATAAAACCGGAAGTATTCCCCTCACTGTCAAATGATTACACAGTGATATCTGCATTACTCATCCACTAAAAAACATCAGTTTATCCTTGTTAATTACACAATATTGATTGGTTTAAATTGTGTACAATGCTATTGTGTTTTTAACCTTCGATTCGGAGAAACAAATAGTTTTTTCGGAGTTTAGACACTACAGAGTTTCCGAAGACACTACACTACCCAGAATCCCCAGCTATTGTTTGGGACTACAACATCCGCCTTGCTTTACAAACCCCGTGATTAGTCCTCAAGCTCTGTGATTGGATGTTGGAGTGGCAGTGCAACAAGGTTACGCCGAGCGTCAAACAGCTCTTTAAAATGGAATGGAACCACGGCAGACTATCCAAAACTGGACTTGGACGGGTCCAAAAACTGTGACCCCTCCTGTTGTTCATTGATAAGCCTGAAACATGCACTTGTCAAGGTTCAGAGGCAAATTTTGCAAATATGGCAGTAGCCATCGATCATCTTAAGATAAGATAAGATAAGATAAGATATACTTTATTGATCCCAAGTTGGGAAATGTTTTTGTTACAGCAGCATTTACTACTTTGTTCTACTCCACTACAATTCAGAGGTTAACCTGGTATTTTTACTCCATTACATTTATTTTAGTTACTTTGCAGATTTTGATTGATGATGTGAAATATAAACAACCCTTAAATCAGACTTTAGTTACACCTGGTCAAGTGCCAAAATAAACTATGTAATATATTAGACGTTAAGTACTTTGTCAGACCTAATATTTATCTGTAGATACCCCCAACGTTTTTTTCTTATTCAAAAGAAGACCTTAATTAAAGTATTCTTTTATGTTTAAATAAAGCCTTATTAGTTTGTCTGTTTTGCACATCCTCCTGTTAACATCTTTGGACGTCCTGCACTAAACTGTTTTATTGTAGAGATCACTACAGTATCTTCTTGATATTTTCTATTCTATATTTCTATCATTGACCTTCTACTTTCCCCCTATTTTGTATGTAGGCTACTTTAATATTTAAATGTTTTCATCAAATATAACATTCAAAACAACATTCAATACCGTGCTTCAACCACTAGGCGGTGCGGGTTAAAAAACCAGTGGTCTAGTTAATAAAACATAGTAATCAGCTATTGAAATTCTGATTCCATAGATGTGTCTCCCATCACCCAAAACCCCTGACTATTCTTTCAACTCAGTATTTACATTCTTATATTCAAAGAAAATTAGTATTCTTTAAAAACTACAAGTCCCTTTCTATCAGCTGTGCACCGTTATGGTGTAAATACAGCCTATCTACCAATTGGATCAAATATAAAAGTCAGCCGAATTAGTGTTGATACTGCAAGGAGACGTATTGTGTGAAGAGAAATGGAAGATGTTGTTTAATTGCTGATATATTTATGATCCACGTCACGTATTCAGTTTTGGCGGCATTTCTTCCAGTTTGTCCAGAAGTCTTCTAATCAGGGCTCTATAAATAAAGAACTACGGCAGATGTGTAATATGTAATGCAGCCGAACCGTGTATTACAATGCCGTTATGTGATGACTTCCAAAGAGAAAAGCAAGAACACTCGGAATAAAGTATTATTTTCTTTTTTAAATGTTTTCCGATTTCATATCGCATAAACACCATATCCCGACGTGCATTGCGGCTAAAACATCCAGGATTATGGGTAGTTCGATGTTTTAGCCTATCAAAACCTCTGAAAAAAGAAATGTGTCTCTCAGAATCGAAAGTGAAAAACCTATGGGAAAAACACAAAAGCATTGTACACAATTTAAACCAATTAATGTTGTGTGATTAACAAGGATAAACTGATGTTTTTAGTGGATGAGTACTGCAGATATCACTGTTAAATCATTTGATCATTGGTTTTATTATGAAAACTTCGAGACCGGAAATACTGTTTCACCCCGTGAGGGTTGACGCTAACTTAAATGGAAGCTGCCGCATATACACGTTCTCCTGGCGAGACCTCAAATCATCTTCGTAATATCTATCAAACTATAGATCCTACACATCCACTGGACGTGGATTCTAAAAGTACAATATACACTTCTCGCTAGAAATCTAATCAAAAAGCATTTTAATGGCCAAACTATCCTACAATTTAGGATTTTACAGAGAGGGTTATTTGTGAATAAACGACCCTCTGTAACGTTTGCAATCAACGGGAGCACTAGAGGGCGAAAACTTTAAAACGTGATTATAGGTCGTATTAAGCGCTTGAACAAACAACCTATTTGGTCGTATGAGTTGGAGGACTTGTTACAGAACAGTGGCTTTCCTGGATACGTACTTACACTCACTGCAGTGCATCCTATGTTGTTATATTTAATGTATATTGTCCGCTATTTAGAGGTCAAAATATATTGTTCTTCTACTATGAACCAGCATCAAAGACAGTCGGTTTGTGTGTCTTACTCTGTCCTCTCTTCATCAGCTTCCTGGTAAGCAGCACGCGACCATCACTAAGGCGAATGTGAAAATAAGACCAGCAATCAAATATGGTACACTTCCTGCCAAAGAGAGGAAAGGAGGGATTAAGAGATTGATCAAATGCAGTTCACTCCTCACAATCACTATGGTCCATGTAAATGAATAATACTATAACATCACATTTAACTGATAAGGCATCAAGACTTAAGGGCAAGCACCAAGTTAGAAAAGAGAGACTTTAAATGGATGGGTTTCTGAACAGCTTGAGGATCATTCAACAATAGCATTGAAAATATTATGTATATACTCAGCATTACAATTTTATCAAATGTACACAAGTGCACTTCTTACCGGCTGCTTGTGTTGCTGGTGCAGAATGTGTCGGAGTATTCAGGGTTGTGTTCGATGCAGAAACATCAGTGATATTATGTTTATTGTTTGAAGACAGAGTGGAGATGTTTGACACTGCTGATGACAGAGTTGTAAATGTGTCCACTGTGTCTGGAGTTCTCTTGGAACAGTAAGACGCAGCTGAAAATGATAGACACATAGACATTCATTTAGCAACTATTTGAACAGTTATTACTTTTTTCAAGGATTGATTTTATTTTAAACTAAAGAGCATCAACTTACCATCTGTAACTTTAAGATTCACCTTTATCAATAGATCAAGACCATTCCTCTCCACTCCACAGTAATATGTTTAGTGTCAGACTTTTTCAGATTAGTGAAGGTCACAAATAAATCATTTCCTCTGTTTAATATCTGTATTCTGTTTTGTTGTGTAGTCTTTCCAGATGCTGCTTTGATGATGATGTGTTTGTCTTCGGTGCATGGACTTCTACAAAAACTTATCATTATATCTTAAATCAAAAAAAGTGTTCCAGTCTGAGCATGTGAACGTCACTCTTTCCCCAACACAGCCTCTTGTGTTGAGAGGCTTCATCTCCACAAAACTCAGAGCTACAAGTGGAAATAAAGGAAACATTATTAAACATTTTGTATTATTGGTATTTAAGTGTCAATGCTCAAATGAAGGAAAATGTGTACATTATTTATCACATTGATTGAATGAACTATTTGTATCGACAACATGTAACTTTTTAAAGAGAACTACTCAATTATGTATTTAGCAAATAAACAAAAAAGCATACAGCATACAAATTAAAAATGAACTCACCAGAAAGAAAACAAGAGTACATGTAGATTTCTATCATGGTGAAAATGATGATGAAGAACATAAAGGCACGTTGATAATCAGGTCAGTGCGACCACGGTCCGTAGAGTATTTCAAAGCATTTCCCTTCCTCTAAACCTTAAAGCTCCACCCTTTCCTCTGAACACACACACACATCACACACACACACACCACGCACCACACACACACACACACACACACACACACACACACACACACACACACACACACACACACACACACACACACACACACACACACACATACACACAAACACACACCACACACTGTGTTGATGTATAAGGAAGTATAACACAGGAAACTATTCTTCATTTCGAATTTGAACAGATAGAACAGCAAGTGCAGAAAGTACTAAAGATTGGGGGTGGAGGGCGGGATTTGTCACTTCAAAACCACGGTGTGATCTAGACTCTGAAACCTGTCAACATGTCAAGATGGACTCACACACACGCTTCAGTGTCTAACACCATCTCTTTTTTATGAAGTTAAAAAAGAAAAAAGGTTTTGTACAAATAAATAAGTGATTTAAAATGAATCTAACAACTTGAGAAAACAAATCCCATACCCCATGCCTAACTTTAACACACACACAACCACACACACACACACACACACACACACACACACACACACACACCACACCACACACAGACACACACACACACACACACACACACACACACACACACACACACACACACCTCTACACACACACACCTCTACACACATCGAACTGCCCGATTACTCCCCCTTTTATTAGTTTTATGAAGGAGATGTCAGGTCACCAAGGCACATGATATGTGTGTGTGTTCTGCTCAGCTTCGCTCTGGGACTAAAAATCCGCCCGGGAATCTCAACCAGCCCAGCCCACGTAAACTATCAACGGGGGGAAGGCTCGCTGCGGGGAAACGGTGGACCTAGTGGCCCGATCGGAGTGGGCTGAGTGACTGATTTTAAGAAAACTATAATAACATACATTTTTCTTTTTCAATACTAAAATACATGTAAAACTGCTATAGCAGTATTTACATTGAATATGGTTGACATCGCAGAAAAATAATTGTATTAAATGATGTGCAGTAATGAAAAACAAGATATTATTATTTTATTAAGTATGCATTGTGTGCATTGATGTGAATTAACTCCCAATATGATCAAACTTCAAAAACCATTGGACAAAAGATGGATTTTATAATGGCTATCAGCAAAGACACTGCTATTGGTGGAACATGCATTGAATAATAGGGGCCTCTGGACTGAGTAACGTAACTGAACAACATGAATTAACAGTTAATATAAAATAAAAGATCTGATTTAATATTCACGTTTTTAACCTTCATCACTATTTTATTTAAATAATATGACTGTTGAATAAATCTCATGTTTGCTTGTGTTCACAGCTCACCTGGACGCGTTGCCTTTTTATCCACAGGGCCTTCTGGTGCATTCACATAGTCAGCTTCTTCTGTGATTTCCTCTGGAAGATAAACACATACTGTTTCATCAGATATGCAGTTTCTCTCCCATTATGTTCAGCACGCATGAGGAACCATTTTACTAAATGAGGAGTTTATAATCAAACTCAACGATGTAAAATTAGTTGCCATCACGCAAAGCATCAGAGCAGAAAAGCAGAACTAAAAACACACAGAGAAGTGTATCATGCTGACTTTAAAACGAGATTAAAGACCAATTAGACAAACTGAAATCTTATAAAAAACATTTGTACATGTTTTGTTAAAACACATTTAGTATTTAGTACAATAGTTCATCATGTGTGGTTAACATATTGATAAACTACAAGCTTCATCCTTAATTCACTCTAAAAAAAATCCCCAAATGCATTAAACATTATGTCTCTATGTTCAGCAGAGCTGATCAATTATAATTTTAAAGATTCAATCTTAAATGAATTTGGATTTTAAAAGAATGAGCTGCTAGGGAGTGGTCAAGCCTCAGAAGCAATTTACGCATATATAGTCATACATAGCAAAACATGTTGGTAAAGGCAAAGAAAAACATATCATAGGATGTATCTTGGACACAAACACACACACACACACACACTAAACTCGGAATATTCTTTAAATACCCATATCCTCGATTATTTTTCCTTTCGTCCTGAACAAAGTCCTGCTGCAGTCCTGATGAGAGCGTCTCTCTGATGTGACGGTTCAGTAGACTTCTGCTTCGAGGTGGAGATGGCATCTTTTTAGTGTCATGTTCTCATGTCATGTTGATACTTCCCAAATAGTCTCAACCGGAACTTGAAACAAGTGGCCCTTTCACAGGGTTTTAATAGAGTCACACATCCAAAATATTGGATTTCCCAATAATATAATCATATTAACTGCAATTTGGTAAACCTCCAATGGATTTCTAGGCCCAAAAACGTATGTTTAGTCACCAAAATGCTCTCAATGCCACTTCCTGTCCCTCTCTGGAGCTCTGCTCGTGACTAAATATTGAGGCCTGATTTTCTTTTGGTTAATTTTAAAACATGTTACATCATCGTGAATAAGATTGTTTCTCCTGACTATTTATGAGTTTGTAGAGACCTACAGACTTGGCTAAAATTGTCAAAATCAGTTTGGTAGTGTTCATACAGCTGTTGTGGAGGATATCATGAAGCCTTGTTCCGATAGAAAACTAGAGGTAGTTATTATATAATTTGAACTTGAAAAGGGTCACAGGAGACCTGAACACAACATCAGGGTTAGAGGAACTGAGCAGCATTGATGGACACTGATGCTTTCATGAGTTTAAACACTATTATCTCATCATATCATCATACATACATCTTACTTAGTGTTTGCACTTTTTGGGCCAATTCACCTCCACTTCCTGTCCCTCTCTGAAACTCTGCTGCTGCTGATGTTGACAGAGTGACTGAATATTGAGGCCTGATCTCCTTCTATCTTATTTTCATCCAAATGGTCGCACCATGAATAAGATTGTTTCTCCAGACTTGATTAAAGCACTGATGTTTTCAAGGAAAAGACAAAACAACAATGTGTGGCAGCACATTTATTCACTGGTGACAACAGAGTAAAACAAGACATTGCTCATAGATAAAATACAGATAGATGAAAATCATCCATAAACTGTGCATCATCAGAATAGTATCAGGGACAGTTTCATCCCACTGGCCATGAGACTATTAAACACCTGAGCTTGCACTATTTCTATTTGTATTGTTGTTTTTTATATGTATTTCTTATGTCTTGTTAATTGCACTGTTAAGGAACCTGCGATCAATTTGTTATACATTACATAATTACACCGTAGTTTCTAAATGTCATGACAATAAACCTTTGAATCTTGAAAAATAGTTATTTAACAGACTCTGGAACATTGTATTGAGAACAAGTGATGCAGCGCCCTCTGTTGGCCGGTGGAAGCAATACAATAAAAGGGTTCAAGGGTTCAAGGTTCAAGGTTCTTTATTGTCAAACTAACATAGCTACAGTGGCGACTGGTCATTAGGGGCAGGTGGGGCACAGCCCCACCTAGTGTCAGCAGAAAGTATTACAAATAATGATCACAAAAAAATGCAAAGAAATGCATTAAAAAAATATTAAAATATATTTTAAGATCATGTTTAATCATCTGATTCGTCTGTACATTGCTGTTTTAGTCTGTGTTCTTCTAATTAGTGTTTACAGTGTGTGCCTATTGAGCCGTTTTGAGCCATGTGGGACCAAACCCGATCATGCCCCTCCCTCTCACTGTCTAAGCGAATGGTTACTGTAAAAACTACACTGCGCATGCTCAGAGTATTTTCCTATTTAATGTGTGTGGCAAAAAAGAATGACCATAGGGATACTGAGCTGCCATCCCCACCATACGTCATCTCACATAATTCAGAGCTGATTGGGTGTAAGTATGTGTCCGCGAAAAGTGTGGTGTGTGAAGAGGTGACGAGAGAGGTGCAGTGACGCGTCCTAAAACCCGGAAGTAAGCTGCGCATGGGCTCCGACAAAAAAGCAATGAGATTTCTCCATAGGATTTTAGAAAATCTCGAAATAAGATCTGTGGGAAACGTACCTGTTAGATAAATGCACGTTTTGTTCAGACGCGATAATATCCACATGTCTACCCTACTTTTATCATTTTCCAATCATAAATCTATCGATTAGATTTATGATTCGACTTTTGAAACTACAAGAAGATAAGGAGGACAGGACTTTATAAAGTAATAGAGATTTTGTCCAGAAGGATTAGCATGGACTTCATCTTCAAGTCAAAGGTAAGACCACCATTTTATTGAAAAAGGATCTTATTAAGAGAGAACAATCCAATGTTTAAATGATAACATTACATGTTCGTTTAAATTAATCGAAGCATCAGACTAAAAAAGCTTTTGAAAATAATAGAATATTTTGATTTAGGTCAAAATATAATATCTGTAAACCTGAAGAGTCAGTGCCAGAGCCTCAGCAGCCATGAACCTCACTGCACGTCACTGCAGAAGCTTATATAAACATCTACGTTGTTTTGCCCCACCACTTTTGTACATGTAAAAACGCCACTGCATAGCTACAGAGTAATTATGTTGTTGAAAATCTTAGGTCACAGGCTTCTCCAACAATACCACAACACAATATACAGATAAGCAGACAATATTAACCAATATTAAAATATACTATATTAAAAGTAATAGTTTAAGCGTTGCATCTCTAATACAATAGAATAACATTATTCACACAAAACAGTATAACTATTTTAACCATCCATATCTAATAAAAACACCATAAAATGTTAAAGAAATAAATATTTGCATTAATTTAGCAAGCTCCATAGAAATTAAGTCAAAGTAAAAGTATATTGATTTTAAAATGATCATGCAATGTTTATGTAATCGAGCCGTAACAGAAAAACGATTTGATCCGCCCACACTGATAAAAACACCATAAAAATGTTAAGGAAATAAATAATTGCATTCTTTTGAGTGATTACATTATATTAAGTGAAACTAAAAGTATATTGATGTCAAAATAATCCACATTATATATGAGTTAAGTTTTGTGTCTTATTGGTTGTATTGAGTTTATTAAAGTTATGGAATTACTGTTTTTTTTTTTTTTTGTTTGTCAAGGTAAAATCTCTGCACATTTATGGAATTATTTTATTTTTTAAGTAGGATAATCCATAGTTTGACATTTATAGGCCTGTAAATGTATTTCATTTTCTTAATTCAAAGAGTTAGCAGTAACCTTCTTTGATTGACTGCGCTGTGCAAACAGAGAGAGATAAAGCCTTCTGCTGGCAGATCCATTGTTTGTGGTCACCACAGCTCACTGATACCCAGCTGTTTTCTCTCAGGACAGAGATTGCACAGCGACCTTCAACAGGATCTGCATTAAAGGAGCTGAGGATAGAACATGATGTTTAGACAAAGGCTGATAGATGTTATTATTCAAAGTGTTTCGTAATGAATCTCTTACCTATCAATCAGATCACTTCCATCCACCCACTTCCATTTCCCATCTTCAACTCTCAGACCAACCCAGTATCCGTTAGTTCCTGAACTCAATGGGCTGTATTTCTCATGATGTTCTTCTGACAACAGAGGAACAGATATCAGGTATTTACACCTTATAAGTAAATAAGCACATAATGACCTAAAGACCCAAAGTGTGTTCAGACCTACAATAAAATATATAGACTTTTCATAATCGCATCATATAGTGTAGGGATAGTGGTGGTCTAATGGATAGTGAGGTGGGCTGAAGATCGGAAGGTTGTGAGTTCAAATCCCGCCAGGAACACCACCACTAGTGTGCCCTTGAGTAAGGCACTTAGTCCTTAGTTACTCCAGGGAGAATGTCCCTGTAATTGGTAATTGTAAGTCGCTTTGGATAAAAGCGTCAGCTAAATGAAATGTAGTGTAATCATATGAATGGGTTTACCTTTTCAGCAGGATTACGTGCAACAGCCAAATCTGAATTCTTTCCTTTGCAGTCTTCTCGAGCTTCTTCCCAGGTTTCCATCCAGGAGAAGGAGGGTCATTGATCGCATAGCAGCTGGGCTGAGAGAGTCTCCAGCCAAACTGACAAGGTTGACACTTTTTATCTGAAACAACAGAGTCCACACAATCAACAACATGACTGCAGTATGAAAATATTGTAATTATGACCTAATATATAGGATCTGAACATACCGGTATTTCCTAAGCAGTAGGAATCGATGCTCCACTGAGCTTGACTGATGTTGAGCTCATTCCAGTTCGTCTCCATGTTTAGATTTTGCTGTGTCAAGTTGTTTTTCTTGGTCTCCAGCTCCTGGATTAGTTTGTTCAGGTTTTTCACGTTGCTTTCTAAAACAGTAAAGGCTTGTGTCAGGTTGTCCCACCGGACCGTGAGATTCTCCCGTGTCTCCAGCTCCTGGATTCTTGAAGTCAGGTTCAGGATTTCTGCAGTCTGCTTGGCGTTGTCTTCAGAAAGTTCAGAGGTGACTACAGAGACAGAGGAAGGTGTTGGGCTGTAAGGCTTGTGTCTCTGAGTGATTTAATGATAATATTAGACATTAAAGAACAGGTTCATATGTTTTATCTTTCTTAAAACAATAGTCAGACGCACATATAAACATGTGAACGGAGCAGCATTGATGGTCTAAGATTGATAAATCAAGTGTTTATCTTCTAAAGTAAAAAAAAAAAACCTCTTCTGAAATACATCTTTGCACAGGGCCAGTATTAACAGGAGGCAGGATTACACCTAACACAAACTGTTTCTATGTACTGTTAGGGAATCATTTGCCCGAGTGTCCTCTTTCACCCTCTGACACAGATGACCAACCTTGAGCAGCCGTTATCTCCCTTAAGGAGGGGCTGCCCTAGCATTTTGTTGTTGTTACCAGTTTGTGACCGGGCAGCACTCGGTCAGAGATAGTCATCGTTGTGGGACACCTGGAACACATCCTTCTCGGGGTGTAGATGACCCCGAGCCATAACCGACAACTAAAGTTGATTCAGTTTCCTCCGCTGTTTAGTCTAACTAATGAAGAATGTTGATAACCCTCTTAGCGAAACTAGTTAAAACCTCATACGAGAGGAAGGTTTCTTCAGAATTGATTGTGGCATCTCAACCGTGTGGTCAGACCGTATTTGATCATACGACCCGTGACATGTCTTGTGAATTCTCCGGCCGAAGCTCCAAATAAACCGTCAGTGTTTGAAATCAAAGCTCCAGCTCTCCTCGTGTCTCTTTGAGTCCTGACTCCCATTGCTTCAGAAGTTTCCCCCACATGTACATTTGGGCGTCTGACAGACCTGTCCTTTGAAAAAGTGAACATAGGAACATGTCAGCCACAGCCGGCTAACTTCACTAGAGCAGCAGCAAGTTAGCAACGAGCTAACTGCATTTGGAGAGATACCAGGCAGAGCGACTGGTCTCCTCTGTATTGTAGACATCTTACAACAGCTCTGACGATTCAAACCACTGCCTTTTGTAAAATATGGAGAACACAAGCAGACACCTTCACACACACACTTCACCCTTAACACACATTTCAGCCTGTTTCAAACTGTTGAACTGACATTCACACAGAAGATACTCACAGTAGATACGAAGACCCATGATGGCTAACAGTATGATCCAACTCACTGCTATCGGAAGAACAAACCTCAAGCCTGGAAAATAAGCATTCAGTTAAAAAACCTTAACAAAGGTTTCGAAAGGTTTCAAAGGTTTTAAAGTCATATACACAGATACAGTTTAGTCTAAAAACTGTGGCCGCTGGTTGGTTAAACAGTTTAATATAAACATATACAAGACTTAAAAGAAATAAAAAAATAGTGCAAGCTCAGGAGTTTAGCTTTATCTTAACGCCTAAAATCATTTAACAGGCTAAGCTCATGCTTTCAATACATTATAAACACACCACAACAATAGCTAAACCATTTCAACCTTGTCACTATCTCACTGTTTTACCTTTATGGGTTTTTTAAACATGTTAACAGTATTAAATAGTGAAATGTATTGATCATGCACCTGGAGGGGATGCCTTTTTATCCACGGTGCCTTCTGGTGCAGCTTCTTTTTTGGTGTCCTCTGAAAAATAAAAACATAATGTGTTGTGTTTTTATGAAGTTTATCAGAATCAGAAACTGGTTTATTACCAGGTAGGTTGACACATACGAGGGATTTGACCTGGTGTTGTGTTGCATACATAAATATACATCAAAATAAAAGAAACATTTAAAACACAGATAGAAAACAATTTTAAGAAATCTATAATAATATTAAAATATATACAAAAATGTAGCAATATTTACATTGAATATGGTTATAATCATATGAATAGAATTGGAATAAAATATGTGCAGGAATGAAAAACAAGATATTGTGTACATTGTGTGCATTAATGTGCATTTAACTCCCAAATTGATGATGGCTATCATCAGCAAACAGTCTATTGGTGGAAAATACATCTGGCCTGAGTAAAGTAACTAAACAACATGAATTCATGGTGAAAAATGATTTGAATTAATATAGAACAAAAGATGATTTAATATTCACGTTTTTAACCTTCATCACTATTTTATTTAAATAATATGACTGTTGAATAAATCTCATGTTTGCTTGTGTTCACAGCTCACCTGGACGCGTTGCCTTTTTATCCACAGGGCCTTCTGGTGCATTCACATAGTCAGCTTCTTCTGTGATTTCCTCTGGAAGATAAACACATACTGTTTGATCAGATATGCAGTTTCCCTCCCATTATGTTCAGCACGCATGAGGAACCATTTTACTAAATGAGGGAGTTCATAATCAACTCAACGATGTCAAATGAGTTGCTGTCATGCAAAGCATCAGGAGCAGGAAAGCAGAACTAAAAACACACAGAGAAGTGTATCATGCTGACTTTTAAAAACGAGATTAAAGACCAATTACACAAACTGAAATCTTAAAAAAAACATTTGTACATGTTACTGTTGAACATGGAGCACATTTTGTATTAAGTACAACAGTTCATCATGCGTGGTTAACTAGAATTTACTCAATTTACTCAAAAGAAATCCCCAAATGCATTAAATATTGTCTCTTTATTACATTGCTTAGTTGAATACTCGATTCTGATTGGTCAATTCAGAACACGTGACACGTTGTTAATCCAGTAGTACAGACCGCTGTCAAGGATTTATTGACCGTTGTTAAGGACGCTCACCTCTGCAGAAAGAGGTCCGGTCGATTTAACTGTATACAGTTTGGCCGAAAAGCAAACTGCGTCTACCGTCTGAGAGCAACATGGAGGATTTTAATATTCATTGTAATATATTTGGAGAGCAGTCATTTGGATGAATGGTTAGTGGCTGATGAGTCCCCAGCGAAGAAAAGAAAAAGACAAGAGGGACAAGAAAACAGCGGAGAAGTGAGAGAGGCGCAAAGACGGAACAAATTATGGGCTATGAAACTATTTAAAGACCGGCTGATTGGAAAAAAACAACCAATAGTTTGACAGCAACGGGGCAGAAACCCTCAACACGGAGCTGCGGTCCTTTTTACGCAACGGTCCCTGATCCGCCTGTCGGGTGTTCTTTTACCCATAATGACCGCCTCGCTGCACATTAATCCCTTACATGTCCAACAGAGTTGATCAATTATAATTTTAAAGATTCAATCTTAAATGAATTTGGATATTTAAAATAATTAATGCTGGGGAGTTCTCAAGCCTCAGAAGCAACTAACAAAAAACATGTTGATAAAGGCAAAGAAAAACATATCATAGGTTATATCTTAGACACAAACACACACACATAAACTCTGGAATATTCTTAAATTACCCATATCCTCAATTATTTTTCCTTTCATCCTGAACAAAGTCCTGCTGCAGTCCTGATGAGAGCGTCTCTCTGATGTGACGGTTCAGTAGACTTCTGCTTCGAGGTGGAGATGGCATCTTTTTAATCTCCTGTTCTCATGTCATGTTGATACTTCCCAAATAGTTTCAACCGGAACTTGAAAACGTGTGGCCCTTTCACAGGTTTTTAAAAGAGTCACACATCCACAATATTGGATTTCCCAATAATATAATCACATTAACTGCATTTTGGACATCTCCAATGGTTTAGTCACCAACATGCTCTCAATGCCACTTCATGTCCCTCTCTGGAGCTCTGCTAGTGACTACATTTTGAGGCCTGATTTCCTTTTGTTTAATTTTCATAAAACATGTTACATCATCGTGAATAAGACTTGATTAAAGCCTGCTGATGTATTCAAGAATAAGACAAAACAACAATGAATGGTAGCACATTTATTCACCAGTGACAACAGAGTGAAACAGGACATTGCTCAGAGATAGGGATAAACTAAGATAGCAGTTAACAACCAGCTACACAACTAAATACATCACAGCATGGAAACAAACTCTAGAACAGTGGTTCTCAACTGGTGGGTTGCAACCCAAAAGTGGGTCGCGGACCGGTTTCGAGTGGGTCGCAGATGTTTGAGTGAAGAAAAAAATAAATATTTGTTTTTTGTTTTTTTCGGAAAAAAGTCAAACTTTTATTTTGAAGGTCCGATTTTCTAACGCTGTGCATGCAGTAGGCGTTGGACTGGAAGTACCGGAGACCATAAACGGTTTTGAAAACTTCTGTCACGTAGTGATCATCGTCTCAATAAAACGTCTATAACTACTCTTTATCCATCCATGGGTACAACTTCAGATAAAAATGAACACATAATGAAATATGACCCCCGGTTTGATGATTGACAGGTCACAGAACAATGGGGGCTATCTACCCTTATCCACAATTTAAAGTAAGTTACACAGACTATCTCCTCTTTGCTCTTCTCTCTGTGAGGAGCAGCAAGTTCAGCTGTCAGAACAAAGTGAAAAACAAACAATGGCATAACATATTATTAATATTGCATATTGATGGTTTGGTGATGTCAGATGATGGTTTGGCCCACGACAGCTAACAGTATGAGCCAACACACTGCTATCAGAAGAATATTCTGAGTGAAAAAGAGAAACCAACGACCTGGAAGATAAGAATTCAGTTAAAGTATCTGAACAACAACATTTAACAGTCAAAGATTTTTTGTGTTCATAATGCACCTGGACGGGTTCTCTTTTTATCCACAGCGCCTCTTGAGGCATTAACATAGTCAGCTTCTTGTTCTTCAATTTCCTCTGGAAGATAAACACATCATTTATATTTGAGTGCAGTTTTACTCCAAATGTACTCCATTGTATTAGAAGATGGATTTTATGATAAAATCAATATTAAAAAGCGAATGCAATCATGCATAATATCAAAAGCAAAAATCAACAATGTATTTCTACACAGAAAGGGCTAGGGTTAGGGTAAGCTCTAAAGTATGAGTAATGTTCCAGACACAGATATGAATCTAAAGCAGAATTAAAAACCACACAGAGAATTGTTCTGTTCTGACGCTGACTTTTGTCTTTAAAATCACAAACATATATCTTTCTGCTGAAACTAAAAACCATTAGACAAACTAAAATCTGATTCATTTTAAATAATCAAATTGTTTGTTTTTTGTCATAAAAAGGTTTTGATACATCGACAGCTTCTTACTGAATTTCGTCAGAGAGAAATAAATTCATTGAATTTATAATTCTGTGTTTATCAGAGTTTGAAAATCACAATTTTAAAGATCACATTTGAAATATTTGTTGGTATTTTAAACACTTTGTTGCTCAGATCTGGTCAAGAATCAGAAACACTATAAATAGGAAAGCATGTAGACAATGTCTCGGTAAAAGAAAAAAGCAATGTTTTACACTCACACACATATAAATTAGAATATATTTAATTACCCATTTCCTGCTGAGTTCTTCTGTTCATCGTGGACAAGAGTCTGAAGTCCTGCTGCAGACCTGAGGCTGTTAGAGAGCGTCTGCTCTGATGTGACGCTCTTTAGTCGACTTCTGCTCTGAGGTTATGGTGTGAAGTTTTAAAATACTTCAGTGTCAGACACGTTGCAACCTATCAAATCGTTTTTACCTTATTTGGCTTGATTGAACTTACTGACAACTTCAACGAGCAATATGAAAGAAAACAACTAGGACAAAAGAGTTGTATGGAGAAATAAAGGAGGGGACCCAGGATGGAGCCCTGTGGGACCCCAGTGATGAGTGGATGTCACCCAAACTGGTTTGGGAACGTCCTGTTAAAGCATGCACCCAAAGTAATTGAATCCAACCATCTGACAAAAAGGAAACTCTTTTATTTTAATACACATAATTGGGTCCTTCAATAAGTCACGATGTAATCAGTAACATGATTTTGGTGTGTGTGTCTTGTTTTGTGACAAAACACATTGTTATATGTAATATCTACATCTGATGCATTGATGAGTTTAAACACTATTATCACATCATATCATCATACATACATCTTACTTAGTGTTTGCACTTTTTTTGGCCAATTCACCTCCACTTCCTGTCCCTCTCTGAAACTCTGCTGGTGCTGATGTTGACAGAATAGCCCTTTCTCATTTATCTAATTTCCGCCTCCTCGACTCCTCGGTCCTCCGGTTGTGACCCAGAAATCGATTTCAGAGCACCATGTTGAAGGGCATCTAATTTCTCTAAATGCACATCGAGCATCGAGGAGGCTCTCTGGAGGAGCTATTACCGAGGATTAGGGATGGGTATCGTTAGGATTTTATCGATACCGATACTGCTTATCGATACCGGTATTTTTCGATACTCTTATCGATACTTTTCAATAATTTGGTGCTCAAATTATAGACATGATTACAAGATGTGAAGATTAAACAGTCATTTTATTTTTATTTATTTTTAATGTAACTTTTCAATGTCATACCAAGCAGGTATGAGTGTGTTTGACAGTGTGTCTCTGGAAGGGGGGCGGTAATTAGGGGCACTTCATAAATCCATGTAAACATGACCATTATTCAGTTAAAACGAGACGCTGCGTGCGCACCTCCTAAACCGGAAGCTCTGGTCGGCTAACCATTATATTGCATTTATTATTTATAATTGTAATGATGGATTATCAGTAATCATTTTAAAGTTACACAGAGACATTGGATTAACTGTTTTTATGCCCTTAAACACAACTTTTGATCCCAAAACAGCAAAGGTAAGACATAACTATCATCATGGCTACGTAAAGTGAAGATGTTTTCTTGCTCTTTCCTGGCTGCTAGTTCAGTGAGTTTTGGTCGTACAGTGATGAGACTTACACCAATGGAATCAGCTTTCATGTGATATGTTGTTTGTGCAGATAAAATGACGTAGAAAAGATCGCTTTTGCCAGTTATGTGCTAAAGTAGCCGTTAGCCCTGTTAGCCCGTTAGCCCGTTTTGCTAAGTGTTGATTTATGGCGCGTTTCCACTACAGCGCGGAGCCCGGCCTCGCTCGGCCTCGTTAGGCCTTGTTAGGACCAGCTCACTTGATGGCGCGTTTCCATTACAGTTTAGGAACTGGGGCAGTAACTATAGTAACAGTGTAGGCGGAGCGATCGGCTTTTTTTTAAAAGCACTGTATTTCTATTGGTAGTATGTTTCGTGCCTGCACCACGTCTTTTTGTCCGGTCGGGTCTTGGAGGACCAGAAGCTGTGTGGTTCATAAAAACATTTTCTTACTCAATATCTTACCCTAAGCCTAACCCTTTTATTTTAAATTGTATAATGTCTGAGTTTTTTTGCCATCCGCGAGGAAAAAAATGGGGCTGAGAGCCTCAGAATACTGAAATCTGTATTTAAAAAAAATGTTTTCCTTCTAATTTGTTATTATTCGGTGCAGGCACGAAAACATACTACCTGTCAGAATACTGAAATCTGTATTTTTTTGTATCTCTTTTTCCTTCAAATTTGTTATTATTTACATTGCTTTTAAAATCGTTCTGTGTGACACGAAAAAAATGCGAGAATCGTGTTGGTGAACAGGAATCAATAGATTGATTTCGTGACTATAACACGAAATGCCGTGAGACTGTGTTGGTGTGTGTGTAGATGCGGCGGAAAGACCGGTCTCAGTTGGTTTGGTGTCCTCTGCTCACCTTTAATAATTGTAAAAACTTTTGCACCGTAATTTCAATTCCCCATTTTAGCGACAAGAGAGGGGGGGGGTATATCCAGTCTATGATATTGTTACGTTATGAGAGTGCTCTGATACTTGTTTGATTCTCAAATCGTATATATATATAAATATATATGTGTGTGTGTGTATAAATCCGCATCTGCCTGTTATTGTCTCATTATACCGCACTGTGAATGAATTAAAAGTAAATAGATAACTCGTCATGAACACATCAGTCCATCAGACAGAGGCTGCTGTGCCTCCTGTCCTCATTAATGGACGTCTCTTTAAAATGACCGCTCAGAGGAGAGGAGTTCTCATTTCTCTAAACGCCTGCTGCTTCCCTCCTCTCTCCTCGGTTCCCCTCCTCGACTCCTCCGCTCGCATCTCCTGTGGGCGGGACTAGACACGAGGATAGGAGTCGAGTAGGGAGTCGAGGAGGGGAATTAGAAATGAGAAAGACTGACTGAATATTGAGGCCTGATCTCCTTCTATCTTATTTACATAACAATTGTTGCACCATGAATAAGATTGTTTCTCCAGACTTGATTAAAGCACTGATGTTTTCAAGGAAAAGACAAAACAACAATGTGTGGCAGCACAGATTTACAGAGTAAAACATGACATTGCTTAGATAGAAATACAGATAGATAAAAATCATCCATAAACTGTGCATCATCAGAATAGTATCAGGGACAGTTTCATCCCACTGGCCATGAACTATTAAACACCTGAGCTTGCACTATTTCTATTTGTATTCTTGTTTTTTATATGTATTTCTTATGTCTTGGTAATTGCACTGTTAAGGAACCTGCGATCAATTTGTTATACATTACATAATTACACCGTAGTTTCTAAATGTCATGACAATAAACCTTTGAATCTTGAAAAATAGTTATTTAACAGACTCTGGAACATTGTATTGAGAACAAGTGATGCAGCGCCCTCTGTTGGCCGGGAGAAGCAATACAATAAAATGGTCCATAATCTTTTTTTAAGCGTTGCATCTCTAATACAACAGAATAACATTATTCACACAAAACAGTATAACTATTTTAACCATCATATCTAATAAAAACACCATAAAATGTTAAAGAAATACATATTTGCATTAATTTAGCAAGCTCCATAGAAATTAAGTCAAACTAAAGTACATCGATTTTAAAATAATCCACATTATGAGTTCACTTTTGTGTTTTATTGTTTGTATCGAGTTTGTGAAACGTTTCTGGAATTACTGTTTTTTATCCTTTTTTTGTTTATATTTTTGTTTGTTGTTTATTCACAGATAATTCATCTTTTTTTCAAAGAGTTTCCAGTAACCTTCTTAGTATGACTGCCCTGTTCAAACAGACAGAGCCTTCTTCTGGCAGATCCATTGTTTTAGTCACTACAGCTCACTGATGACCATGTGTCTCTGCCCTTGTAAAACACTGCACAGCGACCGTCAACAGGATCAGGAAGATCTATCCAGGAGCTGAGGAGAGAACATGATGTTTAGATAAAGGCTGATAGATTTTATTATTCAAAGTGTTTAGTAACGTGTCTCTTACCTATCAGTCAGATCACTTCCATCCACCCACTTCCATTGCTTATTTACAACTCTCAGACCAATCCAGATCCTTAGATCCAATGCTTTTTTCTTGATTGCTGCCTGGAAAACAGAGAGAGAGTTGTGAGATATTTAAACATTAAACTGTAATAAACACATAATGTCCTAAAGACCCAAAGTGTGTTCAAACCTACACAAAACATATTACTTTCATATTATATTCTTAATTTCGTCATATTAATAGACTTACCTTTTCATCTAATGATGTGCAACAGCCAAATGAATTCTTTCCACTGCAGTCTTCTCGAGCTTCTTCCCAGGTTTTCCATCCAGGAGAAGGAGGGTTATTATACAAACAGCAGCTGGGCTCAGTGTGTTCCCAGCGCTTCTGACAAGGTTGACACTTATCCTCTGAAACAACAGAGTCCAAAAAATAATCAACATCACTGCATTGTGATATTACTGTTATTATTATTATTATTATTATTGTACCTTATTAATGGGTTCAGAACTTACTGCCAGGTTGTTTGCAGTAGGCATCGAAGCTCCACTGAGCTCGACTGACGTTGAGCTCATTCCAGTTTGTCTCCATGTTTTGTATTTTCTCTGTTAGGATGTTATTCTTGGTTTCCAGCTCTTTGACTCCTGCAGACAGGTTTTTGTTGTTGCTCTCTGAGACATTATAGGCTTGTGTCAAGTTGTCCAACTGGTCCGTCAGATTCTTGTTGTCCCTCGTCAAGTTTGTATTTTCTAAGCTGAGTTTTGTGTTGATTGCCAGTAGAGTTGAGTTTTCTTTTAACTGGTTTGGATCACTCTCAAGAATTAATGTAACTGCAAAATTAGAAATTAGCTTCTTTTATAATCAAGGTTATATTGCAATTTAGTTTTTTGTCAATTTGCCTCTTTTGTAAGCTTCTTCCTATCAGTATCACGTTAAGTTTTCCAGTCTTTAGACTCAAACTAAAAATGTCACAGTCCGTCTCAAGTGTTCTGACTTCTCCAATTCTCAGACCCATTTATTTTCACATTGCCTGAAACTGCTTGTCACTGTGGTTTGAAGTCAACATTACTAAGAGAGGAGTGAAATGGGGAAGTCTTCAAGCCACACATTTGGTGAAATAGCAAGCGCTGGTGGGTAGTGAGTGTGGGATAAACTCAGAACTTCACAGAGGCTCAGTAACATGAAAGACACAAGACATTTGTTAATAGATTGACATTAGATAGATTCATTGTCGTTTGGGTCTGATAATATGATTTGTTAAGAATAAGGGAAATATAGAATATGACTTGACTCATCTTTTAATTATTTGTATGCATGCTTGTCTGTATTTCCCACTAATGGTGGCTGCAGGTATGTACAGTATAGGAAAGTCTCAAACAAATTCATGCATTCATCCACAGGAACGGCTTCTTGATTGCTAATTTTGCTTCATTTGGGAAAACAAGCACAATGCATTAATGGATGCTACCTCCATGTCGTTCAACAAAAATGCGTCATCATTGCACCACTCTGTAAGAGCAAGACGCTCATAATAATACTTTCTACACCGTTATACTGTGGCATGTACATGACTGATATCAAATGGTGTAAACAGATAAAACGGCTGCTACTATTCTTTATGGTTTGTCTTGTGTCTAAGTGTGAGATAATGCACTTCCTGTTTTGTGTACTTACGGAAGAGTTTTGTGTTGGTTGCCAGTAGAGTTGAGTTTTCTTTAAACTGGATTGGACCACTCTCATGGCTTAATGTATCAACTGCAAAATAAAAAACATAGCTTCTAAATCACAGTGATAATGCAATTTAGTTTTTTGGTAATGTGCCTCTTTTGGAAGCTTTTTCTTGTCCGTCTCTCTTCAGGTTTCAAGAAATCCACCCCAAAAAAGACTGGGGCAAAAACTGTCTTAGTTTTATCTCAAACATTTTCTTTGAGAATTCTCCGACCCTAGACCTTTAGTTCCTACTGAGCACGTCGCCTTAAACAGCATTTCACTGTAGTTTTAGGTCAACATTACTTATAAAATGAGTGACATGGGGAAGTTTGTGGTCTCTGCAGTCAGATTGGTATTTCAGTAAAGATAGAGGTACCTACAGTTACAGAGAGAGGAAGGTGTTGCCCTTTGTGTGTCTTTCAGTGGTTACATGGTTAATATAGACACTTGAGAATGGGTTCACATGTTGGAAGCAATGCATCGACACAAACACACCTTCAATAAACTGATATTATGGAACTCACAGTAGATACGAAGGCCCATGATGGCTAACAGTATGAGCCAACACACTGCTATCAGAAGAATATTCTGAGTGAAGAAGAGAAACCACGAACCTGAAAAATAAGAATTCAGTTAAAGTATCTAAACAACAACATTTAACAGCCAAAATACTTTAAAATGTGGATTGTCTGTGTTCATAATGCACCTGGACGGGTTCTCTTTTTATCCACAGCGCCTCTTGAGGCATTAACATAGTCAACTTCTTCCTGTTCTTCAATTTCCTCTGAAAGATAAACACATTATTTATATTTTAATGCAGTTTTACTCCAGCATGTTGAGCATCCATGAGGAACATTGTACTGAAAGATGGATTTTATCATTTGTAAGTTTGAATGTGTAATAAACGTTCTGGTCACGCTGAAAAAGCATAAAGTTAATTTCCAGTCACAGATATTAATCTAAAGCAGAACTAAAAACCACAGAGAATTGTTCGGTTCTCACGCTGACATTTTCTTTAAAATAACAAACATATATCTTTCTGCTGAAACTAAAAACCATTAGACAAACTAAAATCTGATTCATTTTAAATAAACACATTTATTTTGTCATAAGAAGATGTTGATTCATCGAAAGCTTCTTACTCAATTTATTCTGAGAGAAATAAATACATTGAATTTATAATTCTGTGTTTATCAGAGTTTGAAAATCACAATTTTAAAGATCACATTTGAAATAAATGTTGTTATTTTAAACACTTTGTTGCTAAAAACTGGTCAAGAATCAGAAACACTATAAATAGGAACACATTTAGGCAATGACTCGGTAAAAGAAAAAAGCAATGTTTTACACTCACACATACAAATTAGAATATTTTAAATACCCATTTCCTGCTGAGTTCTTCTGTTCATCGTGGACAAGAGTCTGAAGTCCTGCTGCAGACCTGAGGCTGTTAGAGAGCGTCTGCTCTGAAGTGACGCTCTTTAGTCGACTTCTGCTCTGAGGTTATGGTGTGAAGTTTCAAAATACTTCAGTGCCACACATGTTGCAACCTATCGAATAGTTTTGACCTTATTTGGCTTGATTTACGTACTGATAACTTGGACGAGCAATATGAAAGAAAACGACAAGGACAAACACTTTGTCTCTTTAGAAAGCCCTTCTGAAAAGCCCAGTGTGCTCTGATTGGCTTTCGGTAAAATTATGAGGTACATTTGTAGTAGTAGCAACATTTTCATGTACTTTACTTTACTGAGTATTTTCAATTTCCTGCTACTTTATACTTCCACTCCACTTATCAGATGTTATATTGTTATATGTGAGGAAGAAACTCACAAGATATCTAACAGTAATTAGTTTAAAAACGACTCAATCCTTCTGTTTCAGCTGCAACATTGAAGTGATTAATAAATATGTCAGGGAAGTGACACAGAGACTTGGACTCATCTGCACGACTCCACACAAAAGTACAAAAATCAACTTTATTCATTTTGGCAAAGGCAAAAACACAAAGACTAACTGAATGTGGCTTTTGAAACTGAAGATGTTAGCTTGGAAAACTCTGGCTCTCTTGACATTGTATGAAACAAGACGAACTGGCACAGGACAAAGGGACACGAGGACTATTTAAAGAAGAGTTAATGGGACACAGGTGGCAACAATCCAGGTTGAGGCCGACAATCACAGTGGCGGGAAAACACACAAATGGTGTGAAAGTCAAGAGCTCTGAAAAGAGACGGAGGGGTAAATAAAAGGAAGTTTTAAAACTAATGAAATGTTGAATCATAAAAGTTCCTTTTTATGCATTTACCACAGTGGCCTCCTTCAGGGTGCCTGGGGTAGTTGAACCAGGTCGTAGAAAGAGTCATTTTCGGCACTTTCAGATTGATTTCGCTGTGATTGCCCAGTGGGTTTAATTTGGTCTTTGGGTAGTTGAGCAACAGAATACAGCACGTTGTCTCTGCTCTCTGCACACGCCCCCCTTGAATTCGTCTCACACCCAGCAGCTGCTGATCCGATATCTTGGAGGAAGGAATTATTAGCGTAGAGGCTGTCCGGGCCAGTCGCTTCTTCATGTCTGATCTCATCATATTCAGCTTCCTTGAATTAGAAACAGGGAGAAAAAAACAGTAAAGCAGAGATCTGAAGTCAGTAAATCAGATTTTACAACATTCTTAACACCACTGAAATTGGTTGTTCACATAACAAAGACCCAGTACAGGTCTGATCTCTTAAGGGGTAATTCCTGAAATCCAGAAACAATCAAGGAAAGCAAAGCAACACTAACTACACTTTGGCAATGAACCCCTGTTGTAATGGCAATTTACAATATTGGCTAAACAAACATGTCTTGAAATGACATATCATTTCACAGGATATTTTGTATTCAACATTTACATTTTACATTTAACACATGATAGTGCTGTGATTACCAAATCATAAACAGTGTTGCACTTAAAACAGAGCAAGTCAACTCATTATTTCCACCTTACTTTTCATGTTTGAATGTTATATACAGAATGCTGATCAAGAAAATTCCATAAAATGATTTCCTCAGACTGCTGATTGTGTGTGACAGGAGAATACAGTTTCTAGCTTTGTGAAAGATTGATTATACCGGTATAATCCTAACAACAGCCAATGATACGTAAAATAATATAAATAGTGTTGTAATAATATTAGGAAGGACATAGAAATGTAACAATACGTATTCAACATCTTCTCTATATTCATTTTCTACTTTTCCTAAAGTCGTTCAATTTTTATTTAGGCCAGTTCTTTTGATAGATCTCCAGTATTTAATGTTGGATACAGTTGCTTTAAGCCACATAATGATGCAGCCTGATCTCCTGTCTGACTTGTATGAAGTGGTTGCTAAAGTCAGCTGGGGTTGAACAGATGTGGGCTTTAAGTGTCAGACCTCACAGTTTAAAACCGCTTGTCTGGTTTAAACTCCTACACTTGCCTCAAAAGGTGCATAAAGAAACCTCGCAGAACATATGTTGTCCACCAGCATCTTCTGTATTACTACACTTTCCCTACAGTAGGGAAAGAAAAGGGAAGTGTCGTTTTGTACCAAGGATCCTTGTCTTTTAATTAGAAGACCTGATGTTCTAGGTGTTCTTTTTGATAATAATGCTGAGCTCAGTAACGGAAAAGGTGTCCTAAACGGCATTAAAGTAAGAAATATGAAATGAATGCCAAAGGTGAAACAGAAAAGCCTGAGCCTCACACAGGGGAATGTATTTGTAAGTACTTCAAGCAAGCTGTTTCTGTGGGAAAGCACACTGAAACCATCTGCCCTCCAACTCTCACCTCTCGTGCGTCTTCCTGTGGCATTACAGCTGTTGAAACAACTTCTGCAAACATATAGGATAACATTTGTTAATATGTCTTGTGGAAGCTTTACTGGTGCATTCACATATACACAATGTGTGTTGGTTTGTGGGTCTTACTCCGTTGTTTCATCATCTTCTTGCTCATAAACTTCAGTAACACCATCAGTATGGTTATTATGAGAATGACACCTATGATCAAATATGGTATACTCCCTGAACAAAAACAGAGAAAGAGGAAGATAAATGAGAGAAGCTTGATCACACTTGGTCATACTGATCTTTATATATATTATATATAGACAATCAATTCATTTTTATATATTTAGGACATGTAAAAGAAATGTCAAAAGAACAGAATATGATGCATTCAAAGGATTCTCACTAAGGTGGAATGCATGAGGTTCACTAATTGAACATATCAAGATATTGGGTCTACCATTATATTATTCTTTCAGATTTGGAAAGCAGAGAGGAAATTAATCGGACAAATATGTATATTTTCACTCATCAAACAAGCGTTATTTTCATTATGTAATATTCACCACCTTGATGTACTGGACCGATTATTTTAAATACAAATTGCAATTTCAATTAACACTAAAATCTCCATATACAAGTAATAGGTATAAGTATTTGTGTAAGTTGAAATAAGTGCATTTTATTACCGGCTGCTTGTGTTGCTGGTGTAGTAGTTGTCGTAGTATTAGTGGTCGTGTTCGATGCAGACACATCAGTGATATTATCTGAGCTGTTTGAAGACAGAGTGGAGATGTTTGACACTGCTGATGACAGAGTTGTAAATGTGTCCGCTGTTCTGGAGTTTTCTTGGGACAGTAAGACGCAGCTGAAAATGATAGACACATAGAACATTCATTTAGCAACTATTTGAACAGTTATTACTTTTTATCAAGGATTGATTTTATTTTAAACTAAAGAGCATCAACTTACCATCTGTAACTTTAAGATTCACCTTTATATATAGATCAAGTCCAGTCCTCTTCACTCCACAGTAATATATGTTAGCGTCAGACTTTTTCAGATTAGTGAAGGTCACAAATAAATCATTTCCTGTGTTTAATATTAACATTCTGTTTCCTTGTGTAGTCTTTCCAGATGCTGCTTTGATGATGATGTGTTTGTCTTCGGTGCATGGACTTCTACAAAAATACTTATCATTAGATTTTACACCAAACACAGTGTTCCAGTCTGAGCATGTGAACGTCACTCTTTCCCCAACACAGCCTCTTATGTTGAGAGGCTTCATCTCCACAAAACTCAGAGCTACAAGTGGAAATAAAGGAAACATTTTTAAACATTTTTGTATTATTGGTATTTAAGTGTCAATGCTCAAATGAAGGAAAATGTGTACATTATTCATCACATTGATTGAATGAACTATTTGTATCGACAACATGTAACTTTTTAAAAAGAGAACTACTAAATTATGTATTTAGCAAATAAACAAAAAAGCATACAGCATACAAATTAAAAATGAACTCACCAGAAAGAAAACAAGAGTACATGTAGATTTCTATCATGGTGAAAATGATGATGAAGAACATAAAGGCACGTTGATAATCAGGTCAGTGCGACCACGGTCCGTAGAGTATTTCAAAGCATTTCCCTTCCTCTAAACCTTAAAGCTCCACCCTTTCCTCTGAACACACACACACACACACACACACACACTCACACACCACACACAACCACACACACACACACACACACACACACACACACCACACACACACACACACACACACACACACACACACACAATCACACAGACAGACACACACACACACACACACACACACACACACACACACACACACACACACACACACACACACACACACACACACACACTGTGTTGATGTATAAGGAAGTATAACACAGGAAACTATTCTTCATTTCGAATTTGAACAGATAGAACAGCAAGTGCAGAAAGTACTAAAGATTGGGGGTGGAGGGCGGGATTTGTCACTTCAAAACCACGGTGTGATCTAGACTCTGAAGCCTGTCAACATGTCAAGATGGACTCACACACACGCTTCAGTGTCTAACACCATCTCTTTTTTATAAAGTTAAAAAAGGAAAAAGGTTTTGTACAAATAAATAAGTGATTTAAAATGAATCTAACAACTTGAGAAAACAAATCCCATACCCCATGCCTAACTTTAACACACACACACACACACACACACACACACACACACACACACACACACACACACACACCAAACACACACACACACACACACCTCTACACAAACCCCTACACACATCGAACTGCCCGATTACTCCCCCTTTTATTAGCTTTATGAAGGAGATGTCAGGTCACCAAGGCACATTATGTGTGTGTGTGTTCTGCTGAGCTTCGCTCTGTCTGTGTGTGTGTGTTCTGCTCAGCTTCGCTCTGTCTGTGTGTGTGTGTTCTGCTCAGCTTCGCTCTGGGACTGGGACTAAAAATCAGCCCGGGAATCTCAACCAGCCCAGCCCACGTAAACTGTCAACGGGGGGAAGGCTCGCTGCGGGGAAACGGTGGACCTAGTGGCCCGATCGGAGTGGGCCGAGTGGCCCGACCGGCCCACTTCGGTACCGGCCCATCGGGATTCGTCCCGAACGTCCTGATGGCCAGTCCGCCACTGGCTCTGTGTGTGTGTGTTCTGAGTGTTTGTTTCCCTTTAAAACAGCTGCGGGCAGCAGGTAGCCTACTCCGAGAGTCACGGACATTCATTCATAGATCAAAGCAGACTGGGTTACAGACTCTCCTGTTTTGCCAATCCGGTGCTTAAACAAATAGCTCTAGCCAGTGCTTCTCAAAGTGTGGTCCGCGGACCACTGGTGGTCCGTGAGCGCCCCCTAGTGGTCCGTGAGTATATTGGTACAATTTCACATTTGAAATAAATTAATACATTTAAATTTTCCGCAATCTCGCAGGAATATCTCCGCAATGGAGCGAGATTAACTTTCACTTTCGATTGCATGATATAGCCCAGCGCGACACCTTCATCACATGTTGCCACTTCTTTGTACCATTTTCAGGAGTCAGGTGGTCCGCGAGTGTTTTTTATTGGTTAAGTGGTCCTTGGTATGAAAAAGTTTGAGAAACACTGTCTAGACCCCTGGCCGAAATGTCCTTAAAATGAAGTCTGAGTTCGAAATATATCTCAAATAATGTATGCACTGTCATTTCCCCACGTAAACATAACAGTCTGCAATGAAATGGTTGTCTCCTGTGTGCTCCACTTCTACTTGGCGCACCGGTTACTTTCTCCAAAAAAAAAAAAAAGTCGGGACAACGGGTCAGTATCTCGTGCGCACGATTTACTGACCCGTTGTCCCGACTTTTTTTTCTCTCTCTTTTTTTTTTTCATGTCCCTTTAGGGGCTCCGTGGCTCTGAGTTAATTATGTTAAAACTAAAGTTTTGGTCCTTTTATATCAAATGATCACTATATACTGATGTGATAAATTAGGTTACTGCATCTCTGAAAAAGTAAAAGAAAAGCATATGTAAGAGAACAAGTATGACTGCAGTGTTTAAACAGATAGAGCTTTCTTCTGGCAGATCCATTGTTGTTTCTCTTCACAGCTCACTGATGACCATGGTGTTCTGTGCCAGACAGAGAGTGCACAGTGACCCTCAGTAGGTGGGTCTACCCAGGAGCTGAGGGAAAAACAGGAAGTTTAGATAAAGGCTGATAGATTTGTATGATTCAAAGTGTTTAGTAACGTGTGTCTTACCTATTAGTCAGATCACTTCCATTTTCCCACTTCCATTTCCCGTTTTCAACTCTCAGACCAATCCAGCTTCCAATAGTTCGTGAACTGTAATTAATGATGACGTTCTGACAACAGAGAAACAGTAATCAGGTATTTAGATACAATATTTGATAGATAGATAGATAGATAGATAGATAGATAGATAGATATAGAGATAGATAGATAGATAGATAGATAGATAGATAGATAGATAGATAGATAGATAGTATAGATATAGATAGATAGATAGATAGATGATATATGGATGGATGGATGGATGGATGGATGGATGGATGGATGGATGGATGGATGGATGGATAGATAGATAGATAGATAGATAGATAGATAGATAGATAGATAGACAGACAGAGAGATGGATGGATGGATGGATGGATGGATGGATAGATAGATAGATAGATAGATAGATGGATGATGATGGATGGATGACGGACGGACGGACGGACGGACGGACGACGGACGGACGGACGGACGGACGGACGGACGGACGGACGGACGACGGACGGACGGACGGACGGACGACGGACGGACGGACGGACGGACGGACGGACGGGACGGACGGACGGACGGACGGACGGACGGACGGACGGACGGACGGACGGACGGACGGACGGACGGGACGGACGGACGGACGGACGGACAGACAGACAGACAGACAGACAGACAGACAGACAGACAGACAGACAGACAGACAGACAGATCGATGGATGGATGGATGGATGGATAGATAGACAGACAGACAGACAGACAGACAGACAGACAGACAGACAGACAGACAGACAGACAGATAGATAGATAGATAGATAGATAGATGATGATAGATAGATAGATAGATAGATAGATAGATAGATAGATAGATAGATAGATAGATAGATAGATGGATAGATTTTTTTTCATTACATAATTGTGTTACCTTCTCAATTAGATGTTGTGCAGCAGCCAGATCTGCATTAAGCGCTCTGCAGTATTCTCGAGCTTCTTCCCAGGTTAACTGTTCTGCAGGGTTAGGGTTATTGATGGGATAGCAGTTAGGCCCGTAGTATCCCCAGTTCTTCTCACAAGCTCGACAATGTGTCACTGAAACAACAGAGACCAACCCATTATCCACATGACTGCTTTGTAATTGTGATCATTATTATTACATTTTTGGGATATATATTTGTTAAATGGCAAAAAATAAAGCACATTTCAACAACAAGGCACTTTAAAGTAATTTTAAGTTTTAAAACTAAAAACAATTAACCACAAGTTAAAACTACAAGTATTTAATTGTATTTTGGAGGTTAATAAACAAATACAAGTTAGGTGTTGTAATAAAGAAATGTGTTTAGAGAAATCAGAGGGTTTCTTACTTTATTATAACATTTAGCTAAAGCAAATGCTGCTGCTGTGATTGCCCTCTGTGTAATGCGCGATACACATATGCTCGTACGGTAGTATACTGCCATGGCAGTTCTCATATTGCAAGCACTAAGAATATGATCTGTTTCTACAGTGGTCACCCTATATCTCTGTGCAATGATTCAGTAAATGCCTTTCCTCTGTTTTCACCACACAGAGTTCTGTCATTACTGCAGGAAGACAGGGTCACATTCAGTAACGTGAGACATTTGCATATTGTTTTACAATATATATTGTCAAGCTTATTTATCTTAGTTAATGGTTCCTGAGCATACCTTCACCCTGTTTGCAGTACTCATTGATGCTCCACTGAGCTCGACTGACGTTGAGCTCATTCCAGTTCGTCTCCATTTCTTGTATTTGCTTTGTCAAGCCATCCTTCTGTGTTGTCAGCGTCTTGATTTCTGCATTCAGGTGTTTGCTTTCTGAGACAGTATAGGTTTGTGTCAGGTTGTCACAGCTGACCGTGAGATTCTCCCGTGTCTCCAGCTCCTGGATTCTTGATGTCAGGTTCAGGATTTCTGCAGTCTGCTTGGCGTTGTCTTCAGAAAGTTCAGAGGTAACTACAGAGACAGACAGAGGAAGGTGTTGGGCTGTGAAACTTCTCTTTAATTGTTCTTAATAGACATTGAAGAATGGGTTCACATGTTTGAATCTATCTTGAATCAATAGTCAAGTTCTCATATGAACATGTGAACGGCTGCCTCGTTTAGTGCAAAATGATATTCTATATTATGGGACGTTCTGGTAGTCTACAGTACCTGAAATATAAAACACTGAAATACATATTTGCACAGAGCCAATTTGAACATCAGGAAGGATAAGTCACGGAGCATACTGATTAACAGGAACACTTTAAACTGCGGCTTTTTGCCCAATTAGCAAAACAAGCAAACACCTTCACACACGCTTCACTTTCGCGCCAAATGTCAGCTTCCTATTGCTAAATGTGTGGCAGCAAACGAGAGGGGAGGTGTTGGATCGACAGACAGAGTTACAGAACTTCAGGTCACATCTAATACAAACTGATGAACTGACATTCATCGAGAAGATACTCACAGTAGATACGAAGACCCATGATGGCTAACAGTATGATCCAACACACTGCTATTGGAAGAACAAACCTCAGGCCTGGAAAACAAGCATTCTCTTAAAAAACCTTAACAAAGGTTTCTAAGGTTTCAAAGGTTTTAAAGTCATATACACAGATACAGTTTAGTCTAAAAACTGTGGCCGCTGGTAAAAAAACATGTAATATATGAACATATAAAATACTTAAAACACAAGCGCAAGCTCAGGAGTTAAGTAGTCTTATGGCCTAAAATAATTTAACAGGCTAACCTAATGCTTTCAATACATTATAAGCACACCACAAAAATAGCTTAGCAATTGTAACCTTTGTCACTATCTCACTGTTTTACCTTTATGGTTTTTTTAAACATGTTAACAGTATTAAATAGTGAAATGTATTGATCATGCACCTGGAGGGGATGCATTTGTATCCACGGTGCCTGCAGCTTCTTTTTTGGTGTCCTCTGAAAAATAAAAACATAATGTATTTAACAGCATTTACCCTTTTAAGTTTTTAATGCTGTTTTATTTCTATTGCAGAAATATGTAAGACTGTTTATTTCTTGTTTCTCAGTTTCTCTTTTCTCTTCTCATTTTCATTGACTTGTATGAATATGATCAAACTTCAAAAACCAATGGACACAGATGGATTTTATAATGGCTATCAGCAAACACACTGCTATTGGTGGAAAATACAGTGAAGAAGAGAGACCTCTGGCCTGAGTAACGTAACTGAACAACATGAATTAACAGTTAATATCAAATAAAAGATCTGATTTAATATTCACGTTTTTAACCTTCATCACTATTTTATTTAAATAATATGACTGTTAAATAAATCTCATGTTTGCTTGTGTTCACAGCTCACCTGGACGCGTTGCCTTTTTATCCACAGGGCCTTCTGGTGCATTCACATAGTCAGCTTCTTCTGTGATTTCCTCTGGAAGATAAACACATACTGTTTCATCAGATATGCAGTTTCTCTCCCATTATGTTCAGCACGCATGAGGAACCATTTTACTAAAGGATGGAGTTTATAATCAAACACAACGATGTTAAAATGAGTTGCAGTCATGCAAAGCATCAGGAGCAGAAAAGCAGAACTAAAAACACACAGAGAAGTGTATCATGCTGACTTTAAAACGAGATTAAAGACCAATTAGACAAACTCAAATCTGCCTCTTATAAATACAACATTTGTACATGTTATTGTTGAAAATGGAGCACATTTAGTATTTAGTACAATAGTTCATCAGGCGTGCTTAATATATTGATAAACTACAAGCTTCTTCCCAATTTACTATCCAAAAATCCTCACTATATTAAATATTATGTCTCTATGTTCAGCAGAGTTGATTCAATCTTATATGAATTTGGATATTTAAAAGAATGTGCTGCTAGGGAGTGGTCTAGCCTCAGAAGCAACTCACGCATATAATAATAATAATAATAATAATACGTTTATTTATTATAGCACCTTTCACAGAAATAGATTTTCACAAAGCATTTCACAAGTAAGAACAAAAGTTCAAATTAAGACCACAGGAACATGAATACAAAAACCACATGAGGCAGAAATTAAGGTTAAAATAAAAACAAAACACAGACCACGTGGAGTCCTGAAAGGAACAGACATAATAACAGAACACATCACACACATTTCAAATAGAAATAAAAGCCAATGTAAAAAGATAGGTCTTCAGTAGTTTTCTAAAAGCTTCTACAGAGACTGTAGAGCGGATGCCTGTAGGGAGAGAGTTCCACAGTGTTGGAGCACCACCTGAAAGGCACGCTCACCTTTAGTTTTTAAACGAGACAGCCAGTAGGCCATGGTCTGGAGAACTAAGTGACCTACTGGCGATGTAAGGATGGAGAAGGTCACATATATATTCCGGTGCATTTCCACGCAGGGCTCTATAATAACTAGAACCTTAAAATCAATTCTAAAACGAGTGGGGAGCCAATGTAAGGATTTTAAAATTGGTGTAATGTGTCATCCTGGTTAACAGTCTTGCAGCAGCATTCTGGACGGTTTGTAGGCGGTTTAGAGATGACTTGCTGAGACACGTGAAAATCGAGTTACAGTAATCCAGCCGGGATGATATAAAAGCATGAATGATCATTCCAAGCTGCGCTAATGACACAACAGACCTGAGCTTTGCAATATTGCTGATATATAGTCATAGATAGCAAAACATGTTGATAAAGGCAAAGAAAAACACATCATATATTGTATCTTACACACACACACACACACACACATTTACACACGTATAAACTCTGGAATATTCTTTAAATACCCATATCCTCGATTATTTTGCCTTTCGTCCTGAACAAAGTCCTGCTGCAGTCCTGATGAGAGCGTCTCTCTGATGTGACGGTTCAGTAGACTTCTGCTTCGAGGTGGAGATGGCATCTTTTTAATTTCCTGTTCTCATGTCATGTTGACACTTCCCAAATAGTTTCAACCGGGAACTTGAAAAGGTGTGGCCCTTTCACAGGGGTTTAAAAGAGTCACACATCCCCAAAATATTGGATTTCCCAATAATATAATCATATTAACTACAATGTGGAAATCTCCATTGGATTTCTAGGTCACAAAAAGGTATGTTTAGTCACCAAAATGCTCTCAATGCCACTTCATGTCCTTCTCTGGAGCTCTGCTAGTGACTAAATATTGAGGCCTGATTTCCTTTTGTTTAATTTTCATAAAACATGTTACATCATCGTGAATAAAACATAAATGCATGAATAATTATAATCAAAACATAAAATACATATTATCCTGAAATGGACCATCCTGTATAAATGAGTACTTTTACTTTTTGTACTTTAAGTATATTTTTAATGCTTATACTTATGGAGTAGGATTTTGAATGCGGGACAGAGTATTCCCACACTCTGGTACTTCTACTTTTACTTAAGTAAAGTAGTAGTAAGAGTACTTCTTCCACCTCTGAGTATAAAGATATATCCTTATAAATGTATACACTATAAATACAACACACAAAATAGACGTACTTCATTAAATACATACAATAAGTATCAGGTAACACTTTATATTAAGGTGCACAAATTCACCATCAACTAGTTGTCAATTAAAATTCATTTTAGCAGTATATTGGCTCTTTATTAGTCATTATAAAACACTTATTAATGCCTTATTCTACATGACCATATTCTACAAGTAATAAGCCATTAGTTGAGAGTTTTTCCTCAATAACCCTCTAATTAGTGCTTATTTATTGCAAGTAAGGAAGTTGTTGTACATGAGTTTTGGTCTTAATATGCTCTGCTCAATATGGGCCTAATAAGTCAGCAGCACCACAAGAATAGTAATTCTCCCATAATAACACTTAACAGATATGATCTATTCTTATGGAACAAGACATGAAACTACAAGTGTTAATTAAGTCTAAATAACTCAAAATTAGGTATTTATATCTAAGAATATGTTTTGGGGTATTGACAGTTCAGCTACCAATAGCAAGGTGATATTGATCTGTATGTTTCATATTTGCACATATTTTGTAAAATGTGTACTGAAGGTTAGACAGGAAACCGGGTACAGGAAGTAGGAGAAAGTGAACTGAATAGCATGACAGTAGACTGCTACTAATTTTCCCTATGCAACCTGAATAGTAAAAGGGTCAAGTCCGTCAGAAAGCAATGACTGTAAGTGTCAGTGTGAGCCTTACACTTACACTACAGCCATACTAGCCTGTATACATGCTTATTGCACAGCTAGCATTAGCTATATTTACCTTGTTACTTAGCGGTCCTATGTGTTAATCTGTGTAAGCCTTACACTGTAAGGATTAGTAACATGTATTGTGTTTATGTGATGACATTTGGAGATGTTTAAACTAGGGCTGTCAGTCGATTAAAATATTTAATCGCGATTAATTGCATGATTGTCCCTAGTTAATCGCGATTAATCGCAAATTAATCGCACATTTTTTATCTGTTCTAAAAACCTTAGAGGGATATTTTTCAAGTTTTTAATACTCTTATCAACATATGAGTGGACAAATATGCTTTATGCAAATGTTTGTTTATTATCATTTGAACAATGACAAATATCTCATGAATATTAAACACAACAACCTGGAAGCTCTCTCATACAATACAATAATACAATACAAATGTGTGTGTGTGTGTGTGTGTGTGTGTGTGTGGTGTGTGTGTGTGTGTGTGTGTGTGTGTGTGTGTGTGTGTGTGTGTGTGTGTGTGTGTGTGTGTGTGTGTGTGTGTGTGTGTGTGTGTGTGTGTGTGTGTCTGTGTGTGTGTGGAGACACTGTGATGGATCGTTGGAGCTATGTGCAACTCACGGCATATGCTCGAACGGGAGCTGCCTGGACGCTGCAATCATGTTGCGCGCACTATCCGCGCTGAGTGTGCTGACTTCTCGTACAATGTCCCACTGTCTGGCTACCTGCATAAAGTCAAGTGCTCGGCGCAGTTGTCGGCGAAATGTCGCTCCTCTGTTTTCATTAAAACAGCTCCTTATATCCGTTAGCGCAGCTAGCTAGCACCAGATGCTAACAACAACAATACACGTAAGGTGGGCGCATTCTCTCTCTCTCGCTCGCTCGCGCCACACATACACACACCCTCCCGGTCCTCCCGATGGCCAGTCCGGGCCTGCCGGTGAGCGTGGAAGTGTGGTCTGCCGCAAGCGGGCGGCAGGAGCGGGCTGTCAGCGTCAGCTTGTAGATGGTATTTTAAACTCGATGCGCTCTGAAACTACGGGGCGGCCGAGGACAAAAAATACACATGCGTTAATAGCGTTAAAATAATTAGTGGCGTTAATTTTATTTTTGCGTTAGCGCGTTATTAACGCGTTAACTTGACAGCCCTAGTTTAAACTCAATGAAAAAATGCGTTAGCATTCGCGCTAGCGTTAGCATACACGCTAGCGTTAGCCATACTATCCTATATACATGCTTATTGCTAGCATTAGCTATATTTACCTTGTTAAAGCCCCTGTCACACTGTCCCGAAATTGACACCCGATGGACACACTAATATGGAATTGTGAATTTCGCACGAAGATGGTCCCGAACCACACACGAAGGCAATATTTACATTACATTTAAGACCTACTACTGCAACGAAAGTAACAAAAACAATTATGTTAAAGTACTATGATACTGTACTGATATTTTCAGACTTTGTTCTTTACTTTATCCGTCTTTATATGTAGAAGATATTAAGTTTTCTCCGTAATGTTGTTTCCATAGCAACAACAATTCCTGTCAACTCGCCTTCAAAATAATATATTATATCCTTTTCAGGTTCACAGAACACAAATTGGGTTATTTACATAATATGTTTACATGATTTTGTTGTGCAATAAAACAACCAGATGGACACACGATAAAGGAAATGTTCAAATTCGGTTCTGATCGTAACAACATCGGGCCATTCGTGAGGGCATCTTAAGCCATCGTATGACCGCCGGTGGAGTTTCTCAGGCTCCAGCAACAACTTCGTGAGCGGTGGCAAAATCTTTGGCATGCCACAAAATTGCCGAAGGACCTTGCGAAGGTTCATTTTTCGTGTTGAATTTGTGTGTCAATTTTGCCCTTCGTAAGGCCATCGTGAGGGCATCTTGTCAAATCGTCTTTACTTCGTGTTATCATCGGTGCCATCGGGCATTCGCCCCGATCAGAGTGAGGGCAAAAGCCCGATGGCACCGATGATAACACGAAGATGACACGATTTGACAAGATGCCCTCACGAGTGCCTTACGAAGTTGCCGCTCACGAAGTTGCTGCCGGAGCCTGAGAAACTCCACCGGCGTCATACGATGGCTTAAGATGCCCTCATGAATGGCCCGATGTTGTTACGATCCGAGCCGAATTTGAACATTTCCTTTATCGTGTGTCCATCGGGTCAATTTCGGGACAGTGTGACAGGGGCTTTACACTTAGCGGTCTTATGTGTTAATCTGTGTATGTTACACTTGCATGTATGAGATCATTAAGTGCCGTGTAACTTATTTTTTATAGTTTCACTCCGTTTGAATGTCAGTGGACTGCAAATAAGTCAATAAAGGAGCATGGCTGCTCATTCCCTGGCTCTCAAAATAGTTTGGCTGGCTGTTTAATCTATGTTCACACTGAGACAGTACAACACAGAGAGAGAACAGTACACCTATTGTGTAAGTACATACAAGCAGGTCACAGTATGATCACAAATACATAACATCTGTTAAAATCAGTTGTTATTAAAAGTACAGGCTGCATATGTGTTCTCAGCCTTGGAGAAACTTGACATGTTTTGGTATGTGTCTGAACCTCTCCTTAGTGGTTCATTAATAAAACAGATTTCAACGTGTGCCTACTTTGTTCATGTACTGTTGAGGTTGATTTCAGTTGTGTGCTATAATGTATTTACAAAGTGTGAAGAGGAGGCAACTTCAGAATAGGGAACCTGTTCAGGTCAATTAGAGTCAAACTACTAGCTTATTGGTTATGAACAAGACTTCACTTTAAAACAGGGAACATATTCTTCGATAGAAATACCTAATTTTGGGTTATTTAGACACAATTAAAACTTATAGATTAATGTATTGTTACATAAGAATAGATCATATTTGTTAAGTGTTATTATGGGAGAATTACTATTCTTGTGGTACTACTGCCTTATTAGGCCCATATTGAGCAGAGCATATTAAGACCAAAACTCATGTACAACAACTTCCTCACTTGCAATAAATAAGCACTAATTACAGCAGGGGTGCCCACCGACGAGCTGATTACCTAGTTAGCCTTCCAATTTATACAATTCTACTAAAGAAAGGGTATAAAAATTACCAAAAATGTACTGAGTTGTATTGTGCCATACGGGTTCATGCAGTTATGAGGGGGCCTCACCTCCTCAATCTCAAGCGGAAAAAGTGTGGGCACCCCTGAATTAGAGGTTATTGAGGAAAAACTCTCAACTGATGGCCTATTACTTGTAGAATACGGTCATGTAGAATAAGGCATTAATAAGTGTTTTATAATGACTAATAAAGAGCCAATATTCTGCTAATATGCATGTTAATTAACAACTAGTTGAGGGTGAATTTGCATACCTTAAAGGGGACCTATCATGCAAAATGCACTTTGTGATGTCTTTTATACATACATATGTGTCCCCGGTGTTCCAGGAACTCACAAAGTGTCAGAAAACACAACCCTCTCTCTTTTCCTCCATACCCAAATCTCTAAAAACGGGTGCAACGGATTTGATACGGATGGATGTTTTATTTGCACCTTTTTGACGTAATGTAGGTGCACTCCGCCTGATTGGTCAACTCTCCACCAATCAGGGGAATGAGAGGTTGGGCCATGTTGACTCTCCACTCGTAATCACAGCAAGCATGATAACATGACGCTCGTGGGGGGCCGTGTCACGCCCCCCTCTTCCGCATGGGGGCGTGGTCAACTGAATCAGACCTTGCAAAGACAGAGCTGGAGTGAGGCAAATGAGGCATGGCTAAAATGCATGATCTGTTTCGTATTTTGAAAATTAAAACGTATTAATATACCTTATATATATATATATATATATATATATATATATACCTTATATGTTATTTAAATATAGCATGATAGGTCCCCTTTAATATAAGTTGTTACCAATATCATATTGCCTTAGAGTGCGCGCTTTATTTTTGTGCATGTGTTACTGATTTTGAGGAAATAACTACAACACTGTGTGACAGCAATTGTATTTAACATCATAGACTCAAACATGAATTAGCTTCTAGATAAATCACACCCATAACTCTCATCTCTACATATTAAAATGTATAACATCACAATACAAATGCTTAAGAAACAGCTCTGAGCTAATTATGTTAAAACCAAAGATCTTGGCCCACAGAAAGCAGCATTTAAAGAAATGTCAGACAAACTAAACTGAGCAAGTTTTGGTCCTTTTATATCAAATGATCACTATATACTGATAGGATAAATTAGGTTACTGCATCTCTGAAAAGTAAAAGAAAAGCATATGAAGTATGACAGCAGTGTTTAAACAGATAGAGCTTTCTTCTGGCAGATCCATTGTTGTTTCTGATCACAGCTCACTGATAACCATGGTGTTCTGCTGCTGCGCCAGACAGAGAGTGCACAGTGACCCTCAGTAGGTGGGTCTACCCAGGAGCTGAGGAAAAACAGGAAGTTTAGATAAAGGCTAAACGATTTTATGATTCAAAGTGTTTAGTAATGTGTGTCTTAGTCAGATCACTTCCATCTGCCCACTTCCATTTCCCGTTTTCTACTCTCAGGCCAATCCAGAATCCAACAGTTGATATACTTTAACTATTGATGATGTTCTGACAACAGATAAAACAGTCATCAGGTATTTAAATACAATACTCAAATCAACATGTTATGAGATAGATAGATAGATAGATAGATAGATAGATAGATAGATAGATAGATAGTAGATAGATAGATATAGATAGATAGATAGATAGATAGATAGATAGATAGATAGATAGATAGATAGATAGATACATAGATAGATAGATAGATAGATAGATAGATAGATAGATAGATAGATAGATATCAGATAGATAGATAGATATCAGATAGATATCAGATAGATAGATATCAGATAGATAGATAGATATCAGATAGATATCAGATAGATATCAGATAGATGGATAGATAGATATCAGATAGATAGATAAATAGATAGATATCAGATAGATAGATAGATATCAGATAGATATCAGATAGATATCAGATAGATGGATAGATAGATATCAGATAGATAGATAAATAGATAGATATCAGATAGATAGATGGATAGATAGATAGATAGATAGATAGATATCAGATAGATAGATATCAGATAGATAGATAGATAGATAGATAGATAGATAGATAGATAGATATAGATAGATAGATAGATATAGATAGATAGATAGATAGATAGATAGCTAGATATCAGATAGATAGATAGATAGATAGATAGATAGATAGATAGAGATAGATATCAGATAGATAGATAGATATATAGATAGATAGATAGATATATCAGATAGATAGATAGATAGATAGATAGATATCAGATAGATAGATAGATAGATAGATAGATAGATAGATAGATAGATAGATAGATAGATAGATAGATAGATAGATAGGGGCTGTGTCATCATGCCAATCTTAGGAACATAGCTATCATAACTTCAACACAGTGTCTCATGAGCGTCATCCATGTAGTCATACATCCGGCTACGTACACAGCTACATAGGGCCTCTGTTATCATGTGCTACTCTGATATTAGAAGAGAACATTCAGTATTTTCCCAACAATGACTTTTAGTTTCACTTGAACACAAGGGTTGTATGCGCAATTATGCAATATCCTGCAAGTTAACAAAGAAAACACAAGTAGGTCACATATCACAAAGCTTCAGTTCTGCTTCAGAGACTCTACTAGTTTGCAAGAAAGCAACTTATGTAGAAGCCAAAGTTAAGAACAAGACACATATAACTTTACACTTATGTCAGAATACATATATGAATATGAATATTATAATGAGAAACAAGTGGACTGAGTGTCTCACATTTGTATAGTAATAGATTTGTATTAAAAATGTGCAGTTTGAGTTGTTAAAGTGGAATATTTGTGGACTTTATATTGATTTGCCTCTGGGGAAAAAGTCTTCCTCTCATAGGAGCTCTGCGGTTGAACGGCATCCATGATGGTAGCAGAGGCAGATACTGTACACCACAACTCTTTCTAGATGTCTCACTTTCATGTTGATTCTATTGCAAGCATTACGCACTGCCATGCGTTCATGTGTGTGTGTGTGTGTGTGTGTGTGTGTGTGTGTGTGTGTGTGTGTGTTGTGTGTGTGTGTGTGTGTGTGTGTGTGTGTGTGTGTGTGTGTGTATGTGCAACCAAAAGAGACCTAGGGCACATTTAAAAAAAGGAGTAGACAGTTGGACAGAGTATGTATCACAGAGGCAGATTTCAGATTTCAGATTGTTCCCTGATAACATTTCACTGATTCTTTGAACACTGTTGTCTGGGTGCCTGTGGCTAACATGATTCCAATTTCATTAAGTAATGGAGTCCGAAAAAGACAATGACAATCTTACTTATTGTGTGTTTATACACGTTTTTTTTTACTTAAGGCTGGACCATGTGTACATATACTAACTTGTTCATTTACTCTTCTATCCTGCCTTAGATATGTCCTATATTACATTATATGTCTACTGTTTTATTCAAACTAATGAAATGTTGAATCATAAAAGTTCCTTTTTATGCATTTACCACAGTGGCCTCCTTCAGGGTGCCTGGGGTATTTGAACCAGGTCGTAGAAAGAGTCATTTTCGGCACTTTCAGATTGATTTCGCTGTGATTGCCCAGTGGGTTTAATTTGGTCTTTGGGTAGTTGAGCAACAGAATACAGCACGTTGTCTCTGCTCTCTGCACACGCCCCCCTTGAATTCGTCTCACACCCAGCAGCTGCTGATCCGATATCTTGGAGGAAGGAATTATTAGCGTAGAGGCTGTCCGGGTCAGTCGCTTCTTCATGTCTGATCTCATCATATTCAGCTTCCTTGAATTAGAAACAGGGAGAAAAAAACAGTAAAACAGAGATCTGAAGTCAGTAAATCAGATTTTACAACATTCTTAACACCACTGAAATTGGTTGTTCACATAACAAAGACCCAGTACAAGTCTGATCTCTTAAGGGGGTAATTCCTGAAATCCAGAAACAATCAAGGAAAGCAAAGCAACACTAACTACACTATGGCAATGAATCCAACTCTCACCTCTCGTGCGTCTTCCTGTGGCATTACAGCTGTTGAAACAACTTCTGCAAACATATAGGATAACATTTGTTAATATGTCTTGTGGAAGCTTTACTGGTGCATTCACATATACACAATGTGTGTTGGTTTGTGGGTCTTACTCCGTTGTTTCATCATCTTCTTGCTCATAAACTTCAGTAACACCATCAGTATGGTTATTATGAGAATGACACCTATGATCAAATATGGTATACTCCCTGAACAAAAACAGAGAAAGAGGTCATACTGATCTTTATATATATATAGACAATCAATTCATTTTTATATATTTAGGACATGTAAAAGAAATGTCAAAAGAACAGAATATGATGCATTCAGAGGATTCTCACTAAGGTGGAATGCATGAGGTTCACTAATTGAACATATCAAGATATTGGGTCTACCATTATATTATTCTTTCAGATTTGGAAAGCAGAGAGGAAATTAATCGGACAAATATGTATATTTTCACTCATCAAACAAGCGTTATTTTCATTATGTAATATTCACCACCTTGATGTACTGGACCGATTATTTTAAATAAAATTGCAATTTCAATTAACACTAAAATCTCCATATACAAGTAATAGGTATAAGTATTTGTGTAAGTTGAAATAAGTGCATTTTATTACCGGCTGCTTGTGTTGCTGGTGTAGTAGTTGTCGTAGTATTAGTGGTCGTGTTCGATGCAGACACATCAGTGATATTATCTGAGCTGTTTGAAGACAGAGTGGAGATGTTTGACACTGCTGATGACAGAGTTGTAAATGTGTCCGCTGTTTCTGGAGTTTTCTTGGAACAGTAAGACGCAGCTGAAAATGATAGACACATAGAACATTCATTTAGCAACTATTTCAACAGTTATTACTTTTTATCAAGGATTGATTTTATTTTCAACTAAAGAGCATCAACTTACCATCTGTAACTTTAAGATTCACCTTTATATATAGATCAGGACCAGTCCTCTTCACTCCACAGTAATATATGTTAGCGTCAGACTTTTTCAGATTAGTGAAGGTCACAAATAAATCATTTCCTCTGTTTAATATCTGTATTCTGTTTCCTTGTGTAGTCTTTCCAGATGCTGCTTTGATGATGATGTGTTTGTCTTCGGTGCATGGACTTCTACAAAAATACTTATCATTAGATTTTACATCAACACAGTGTTCCAGTCTGAGCATTTGAACGTCACTCTTTCCCCAACACAGCCTCTTGTGTTGAGAGGCTTCATCTCCACAAAACTCAGAGCTACAAGTGGAAATAAAGGAAACATTTAAAAACATTTTGTATTATTGGTATTTAAGTTTCAATGCTCAAATGAAGGAAAATGTGTACATTATTCATCACATTGATTGAATGAACTATTTGTATCGACAACATGTAACTTTTTAAAAAGAGAACTAATAAATTATGTATTTAGCAAATAAACAAAAAAGCATACAGCATACAAATTAAAAATGAACTCACCAGAAAGAAAACAAGAGTACATGTAGATTTCTATCATGGTGAAAATGATGATGAAGAACATAAAGGCACGTTGATAATCAGGTCAGTGCGACCACGGTCCGTAGAGTATTTCAAAGCATTCCCCTTCCTCTAAACCTTAAAGCTCCACCCTTTCCTCTGAAACACACACACACACACACACACACACACACACACACACACACACACACACACACACACACACACACCACACACACACACACACACACACACACACACACACACACACACACACACACACACACACACACACACACACACACACACACACACACACACACACACACACACACACATGTTTGATGTATAAGGAAGTATAACACAGGAAACTATTCTTCATTTCGAAATTGAACAGAACAGCAAGTGCAGAAAGTACTAAAGATTGGGGGTGGAGGGCGGGATTTGTCACTTCAAAACCACGGTGTGATCTAGACTCTGAAGCCTGTCAACATGTCAAGATGGACTCACACACACGCTTCAGTGTCTAACACCATCTCTTTTTTATGAAGTTAAAAAAGAAAAAAGGTTTTGTACAAATAAATAAGTGATTTAAAATGAATCTAACAACTTGAGAAAACAAATCCCATACCCCATGCCTAACTTTAACCAGAAACACAACAAGATATACTTTCTTAATTTCTAAAATGTACTTTGAGGGGGCCCCTCACTATGGGCTGAGCCCCCTTAATGTGACCAAATAGCATAGATTTGCAATGCAAGTGCATAACAAATAACCATAAAGGTGTGTTGCTTAAACGAATGTAAATCTATGAGCCATTGCTTGTGTCGACCACAACTGACTTCAGAGCAGCATTTTAGGGAGTCTAAAAATGATGTTGCATTGGAAAATAGAAAAAGAGAAATGTGTAAAAAAAGATCACAGCTCTGTGGAGTAATGTGATTGATACACATCTCACTCTGCGTGAACATACCATCTGCTGTATTTGATAGGATAAGCAAACAATGATATACAAGAACAAACTAATATAATTCACAGACAATGCAAACTGAATTATTCTCATGACGTCAAGTCTCTTTGTAAAAAGCACCCCAATTCAATAAGATGAATAGCTTCAGGACAGAGGTGAAATGTTTCTTTGTATTTGTCTCACATATAATAAAGATTCAATCATTCTTTTCTGCTGCAGTGATCGTCTAAAGTTGTGTGGAGAGCAGAGCCCTCTGTGAGAGAGCTGTAGACTTGGTCTTCATCCATTGTCAACGGGTGGAGGGATTGGTAGACTTCATCAGGCCGTGCACTCTGTGGGAACATAACATTTATGACTTGATAGATGTTAACCATGTTAAACAGAGTAAAAGAAAATGTGTTTCTTCCAGATATAAATGAAACTGGAAAGCAGTGCATTGCTGCAACACATCTTCAGAGAGCTAACTCCAACTTGTATTTGCAAAAAGACTTTAAATAGAAGTGAGGTTAGTAGCTTCTAAGCAACGTGGAAATGAGAAGTAACGTAATGACCAAAAGCATGATATGGTTATGATACTTTATAAAGCAGATGCAACAACTAGCTCAAGTGTCAACGGGAACACGTGTTTTGTTTTTCCTCTCTGCAAAGTCTAGGTATCATGAATACAAGTACTACAACATTATTTTAAAAAGTCAATGTTTCTGCTCAGACTTTAAAATGTAACTCTCTTTGTATTGTGAAACCATGTTTCTTTTAGCCAGAACACAATTATAATTTTCATCTGATCAACTATTGGATGGATTTCCATGACATTTGGTAAAGAGATATACACTGAGAAACTATATGTTGACTTTATTAAATGTATTATTTCAACAGATTTCACACAACTGTACTAGGTTAGTTGAAATGAATCATATTTGTTGTAGTATTTGCAGTGTTTTCACACATATTTATCGATGTCTCCTGTTGTAGCCAAGTAAGCAAATTCATTCAAACAAAATAGAATATGTTATATTTACGTTATTATTTGGGATTTGTTGGTGTTACTTGATCCAGAGATCAATAAGTTCTTTACAGGATAAAAAAGAAAAAGAAAAGAAAACCAGCTGAGGAAGTATTTAAGCATGTGTGGAAGATGCAACAGAAACATGAACTATTTAATGATTCAAAATGGCAAGAACTCACATTGTATATGTCCTCGTGTGGGGAGCTGACATCAAGGCCTCCTGGGAAAAATACATTTGTTTATAAAACTGACCAAAATATTGATCATTTGATGTTAAGTAATTCTGTGTTTACAGAACAGCCTGTCCTCCTACAAAAACCGACCACCAGAGTCCTCCTACAAAAAACGACCATAGCACGTTTTAAAGTGTAGCACGTCACCTCTAGTGGTCGTGTAAGAAACAACATGCTCCCGTTGATTGCAAACGCTCCGGAGATTCTTTTATTCACAAATAACCCTCTCTGGAAAATCCTAAATTGTGCAATAGTTTGGCCATTAAAATGCTTTTTGATTAGATTTCTAGCGAGAAGTGTATATTGTACTTTTATAATCTACGTCCAGTGGATGTGTAGGATCTATAGTTTGATAGATATTACGAAGATGATTTGAGGTCTCGCCAGGAGAACGTGTATATGCGGCAGCTTCCATGTAAAGTTAGCGTCAACCCTCACGGGGTGAAAACAGTATTTCCGGTCTCGAAGTTTTCATAATAAAACCGGAAGTATTCCCCTCACTGTCAAATGATTACACAGTGATATCTGCATTACTCATCCACTAAAAAACATCAGTTTATCCTTGTTAATTACACAATATTGATTGGTTTAAATTGTGTACAATGCTGTGTTTTTAACCTTCGATTCGGAGAAACAAATAGTTTTTTCGGAGTTTAGACACTACAGAGTTTCCGAAGACACTACACTACCCAGAATCCCCAGCTATCGTTTGGGACTACAACATCCGCCTTGCTTTACAAACCCCGTGATTAGTCCTCAAGCTCTGTGATTGGATGTTGGAGTGGCAGTGCGACAAGGTTACGCCGCGTCAAACAGCTCTTTGAAATGGAATGGAACCACGGCAGACTATCCAAAACTGGACTTGGACGGGTCCAGCCCAGCCCCCCCCCCCCAGAACTACACATGCTGGCTATTGTGTGTTTCGCAACATGTTCTATGGCACGTCTCTACTGGGAATTGTAGTTTTAAAAGACGTTTTCGTATTTCCCACAATTAGAAGTTGCCAGTATTAAACTGTGTACACCCCTGGAGGTTTAGGGATACGAAACACATTGGTGTTATCAAATTTAAAACATATAATTAATAAATGGGTGAAAATTGCTTGTGTCCATAATGGGCAGCATTAATATACCCACATGACAGCTAAGGTCAGAAGAGCTTTATTTAACAGCTGGTCTTATGTCTGTGACCCCTCCTGTTTGTTCATTGATCAGCCTGAAACAGGCACTTGTCAAGGTTCAGAGCACATTTTGCAAATATGGCAGTAGCCATCATCATCTTAAGATAAGATAAGATATACTTTATTGATCCCAAGTTGGGAAATGTTTTTGTTACAGCAGCATTTACTACTTTGTTCTACTCCACTACAATTCAGAGGTTAACCTGGTATTTTTACTCCATTACATTTATTTTAGTTACTTTGCAGATTTTGATTGATGATGTGAAATATAAACAACCCTTAAATCAGACTTTAGTTACACCTGGTCAAGTGCCAAAATAAACTATGCAATATATTAGACGTTAAGTACTTTGTCAGACCTAATATTTATCTGTAGATACCCCCAACGTTTTTTTCTTATTCAAAAGAAGACCTTAACTTAAAGTATTCTTTAATGTTTAAATAAAGCCTTATTAGTTTGTCTGTTTTGCACATCCTCCTGTTAACATCTTTGGACGTCCTGCACTAAACTGTTTTATTGTAGAGATCACTACAGTATCTTCTTGATATTTTCTATTCTATATTTCTATCATTGACCTTCTACTTTCCCCCTATTTTGTATGTAGGCTACTCTTAATATTTAAATGTTTTCATCAAATATAACATTCAAACAACATTCAATACCGTGCTTCAACCACTAGGCGGTGCGGGTTAAAAAACCAGTGGTCTAGTTAATAAAACATAGTAATATCAGCTATTGAAATTCTGATTCCATAGATGTGTCTCCCATCACCCAAAACCCCTGACTATTCTTTCAACTCAGTATTTACATTCTTATATTCAAAGAAAGTCCCTTTCTATCAGCTGTGCACCGTTATGGTGTAAATACAGCCTATCTACCAATTGGATCAAATATAAAAGTCAGCCGAATTAGTGTTGATACTGCAAGGAGACGTATTGTGTGAAGAGAATGGAAGATGTTGTTTAATTGCTGATATATTTATGATCCACGTCACGTATTCAGTTTCGGCGGCATTTCTTCCAGTTTGTCCAGAAGTCTTCTAATCAGGGCTCTATAAATAAAGAACTACGGCAGATGTGTAATATTAATGCAGCCGAACCGTGTATTACAATGCCGTTATGTGATGACTTCCAAAGAGAAAAGCAAGAACACTCGGAATAAAGTATTATTTTCTTTTTTTAAATGTTTTCCGATTTCATATCGCATAAACACCATATCCCGACGTGCATTGCGGCTAAAACATCCAGGATTATGGGTAGTTCGATGTTTTAGCCTATCAAAACCTCTGAAAAAAGAAATGTGTCTCTCAGAATCGAAAGTGAAAAACCTATGGGAAAAACACAAAAGCATTGTACACAATTTAAACCAATTAATGTTGTGTGATTAACAAGGATAAACTGATGTTTTTAGTGGATGAGTACTGCAGATATCACTGTTAAATCATTTGATCATTGGTTTTATTATGAAAACTTCGAGACCGGAAATACTGTTTTCACCCCGTGAGGGTTGACGCTAACTTTAAATGGAAGCTGCCGCATATACACGTTCTCCTGGCGAGACCTCAAATCATCTTCGTAATATCTATCAAACTATAGATCCTACACATCCACTGGACGTGGATTCTAAAAGTACAATATACACTTCTCGCTAGAAATCTAATCAAAAAGCATTTTAATGGCCAAACTATCCTACAATTTAGGATTTTACAGAGAGGGTTATTTGTGAATAAACGACCCTCTGTAACGTTTGCAATCAACGGGAGCACTAGAGGGCGAAAACTTTAAAACGTGATTATAGGTCGTATTAAGCGCTTGAACAAACAACCTATTTGGTCGTATGAGTTGGAGGACTTGTTACAGAACAGTGGCTTTCCTGGATACGTACTTACACTCACTGCAGTGCATCCTATGTTGTTATATTTAATGTATATTGTCCGCTATTTAGAGGTCAAAATATTATTGTTCTTCTACTATGAACCAGCATTAAAGACAGTCGGTTTGTGTGTCTTACTCTGTCCTCTCTTCATCAGCTTCCTGGTAAGCAGCAGCACGACCATCACTAAGGCGAATGTGAAAATAAGACCAGCAATCAAATATGGTACACTTCCTGCCAAAGAGAGGAAAGGAGGGATTAAGAGATTGATCAAATGCTGTTCACTCCTCACAATCACTATGGTCCATGTAAATGAATAATACTATAACATCACATTTAACTGATAAGGCATCAAGACTTAAGGGCAAGCACCAAGTTAGAAAAGAGAGACTTTAAATGGATGGGTTTCTGAACAGCTTGAGGATCATTCAACAATAGCATTGAAAATATTATGTATATACTCAGCATTACAATTTTATCAAATGTACACAAGTGCACTTCTTACCGGCTGCTTGTGTTGCTGGTGCAGAATGTGTCGGAGTATTCAGGGTTGTGTTCGATGCAGAAACATCAGTGATATTATGTTTATTGTTTGAAGACAGAGTGGAGATGTTTGACACTGCTGATGACAGAGTTGTAAATGTGTCCGCTGTGTCTGGAGTTCTCTTGGAACAGTAAGACGCAGCTGAAAATGATAGACACATAGAACATTCATTTAGCAACTATTTGAACAGTTATTACTTTTTATCAAGGATTGATTTTATTTTAAACTAAAGAGCATCAACTTACCATCTGTAACTTTAAGATTCACCTTTATCAATAGATCAAGACCATCCTCTTCACTCCACAGTAATATATGTTAGTCAGACTTTTTCAGATTAGTGAAGGTCACAAATAAATCATTTCCTCTGTTTAATATCTGTATTCTGTTTTGTTGTGTAGTCTTTCCAGATGCTGCTTTGATGATGATGTGTTTGTCTTCGGTGCATGGACTTCTACAAAAATACTTATCATTATATCTTAAATCAAAAATGTTCCAGTCTGAGCATTGAACGTCACTCTTTCCCCAACACAGCCTCTTATGTTGAGAGGCTTCATCTCCACAAAACTCAGAGCTACAAGTGGAAATAAAGGAAACATTTAAACATTTTGTATTATTGGTATTTAAGTTCAATGCTCAAATGAAGGAAAATGTGTACATTATTTATCACATTGATTGAATGAACTATTTGTATCGACAACATTAACTTTTTAAAGAGAACTACTCAATTATGTTTTTAGCAATCAAAAAAAAAGCATACAGCATACAAATTAAAAATGAACTCACCAGAAAGAAAACAAGAGTACATGTAGATTTCTATCATGGTGAAAATGATGATGAAGAACATAAAGGCACGTTGATAATCAGGTCAGTGCGACCACGGTCTGTAGAGTATTTCAAAGCATTTCCCTTCCTCTAAACCAGGGGTGCCCAATACGTCGATCGCGATCGACCGGTCGATCGCAAAGGTAGTGTGGGTAGATCGCATGGCATTGAAACAAAAAAATAAAAAGAAAATTTAAAAAATAATAATTTTTTTTTTTTTTTTAAAGTTAGCCTATCATCCAGTCATTTATCCATCAGTACGTCGCTTTGTTGCATTATATGTCCGTGGCTTTTCTCTTTTAAATCATTCTACACCAGGGGTGCCCAATACGTCGATCGCGATCGACCGGTCGATCGCAAAGGGTAGTGTGGGTAGATCGCATGGCATTAAATATATATTTTTCAATTATTTTAAAGTTAGCCTATCATCCATCCTTACTATGGCATTTGCCACTTGATTGACGTACAGGTAAGCCAGTCTGAGTTGTATTGTGCCATACGGGTTCATGCAGTTATGAGGGGGCCTCACCTCCTCATCTGAAGCGCAAATGCGGCGCACTATTATGTGCAATTAGTGTAAGCGCGCCACAGTTTATCCGCCGTTTAGTCCACTCACCCCCCCCCCACCCCCCCCCCCCCCCCCCCCCCCCCGCGCTCGCGACACAGATTGGGCAGGGGCGGCCCTGTAGGTAGATCTTTTGGGCTTGTCTTTTTAAAAGTAGCTCCCAAGCTGAAAAAGTGTGGGCACCCCTGCTCTAAACCTTAAAGCTCCACCCTTTCCTCTGAACACACACACACACACACACACACACACACACACACACACACACACACACACACACACACACACACACACACACACTGTGTTGATGTATAAGGAAGTATAACACAGGAAACTATTCTTCATTTCGAATTTGAACAGATAGAACAGCAAGTGCAGAAAGTACTAAAGATTGGGGGTGGAGGGTGGGATTTGTCACTTCAAAACCACGGTGTGATCTAGACTCTGAAGCCTGTCAACATGTCAAGATGGACTCACACACACGCTTCAGTGTCTAACACCATCTCTTTTTTATAAAGTTAAAAAAGGAAAAAGGTTTTGTACAAATAAATAAGTGATTTAAAATGAATCTAACAACTTGAGAAAACAAATCCCATACCCCATGCCTAACTTTAACACACACACACACACACACACACACACACACACACACACACACACACACACACACACACACACACACACACACACACACACACACATACACACACACACACACCTCTACACAAACCCCTACACACATCGAACTGCCCGATTACTCCCCCTTTTATTAGCTTTATGAAGGAGATGTCAGGTCACCAAGGCACATTATGTGTGTGTGTTCTGCTCAGCTTCGCTCTGTCTGTGTGTGTGTGTTCTGCTCAGCTTCGCTCTGGGACTGGGACTAAAAATCAGCCCGGGAATCTCAACCAGCCCAGCCCACGTAAACTGTCAACGGGGGGAAGGCTCGCTGCGGGGAAACGGTGGACCTAGTGGCCCGATCGGAGTGGGCCGAGTGGCCCGACCGGCCCACTTGGTACCGGCCCATCGGGATTCGTCCCGAACGTCCTGATGGCCAGTCCGCCACTGGCTCTGTGTGTGTGTGTTCTGAGTGTTTGTTTCCCTTTAAAACAGCTGCGGGCAGCAGGTAGCCTACTCCGAGAGTCACGGACATTAATTCATAGATCAAAGCAGACTGGGTTACAGACTCTCCTGTTTTGCCAATCCGGTGCTTAAACAAATAGCTCTAGCCAGTGCTTCTCAAAGTGTGGTCCGCGGACCACTGGTGGTCCGTGAGCGCCCCTAGTGGTCCGTGAGTATATTGGTCAATTTCACATTTGAAATAAATTAATACATTTAAGTTTTCCGCAATCTCGCAGGAATATCTCCGCAATGGAGCGAGATTAACTTTCACTTTCGATTGCATGATATAGCCCAGCGCGACACCTTCATCACATGTTGCCACTTCTTTGTACCATTTTCAGGAGTCAGGTGGTCCGCGAGTGTTTTTTATTGGTTAAGTGGTCCTTGGTATGAAAAAGTTTGAGAAACACTGTCTAGACCCCTGGCCGAAATGTCCTTAAAATGAAGTCTGAGTTCGAAATATATCTCAAATAATGTATGCACTGTCATTTCCCCACGTAAACATAACAGTCTGCAATGAAATGGTTGTCTCCTGTGTGCTCCACTTCTACTTGGCGCACCGGTACTTTCTCAAAAAAAAAAAAAAGTCGGGATAACCGGTCAGTATCTCGTGCGCACGATTTACTGACCCGTCATCCCGACTTTTTTTTCTCTCTCTTTTTTTTTTTTTTCATGTCCCTTTAGGGGCTCCGTGGCTCTGAGTTAATTATGTTAAAACAAAGTTTTGGTCCTTTTATATCAAATGATCACTATATACTGATGTGATAAATTAGGTTACTGCATCTCTGAAAAAGTAAAAGAAAAGCATATGTAAGAGAACAAGTATGACTGCAGTGTTTAAACAGATAGAGCTTTCTTCTGGCAGATCCATTGTTGTTTCTCTTCACAGCTCACTGATGACCATGGTGTTCTGTGCCAGACAGAGAGTGCACAGTGACCCTCAGTAGGTGGGTCTACCCAGGAGCTGAGGGAAAAACAGGAAGTTTAGAAAAGGCTGATAGATGTTTATGATTCAAAGTGTTTAGTAACGTGTGTCTTACCTATCAGTCAGATCACTTCCATCTTCCCACTTCCATTTCCCGTTTTCAACTCTCAGACCAATCCAGCTTCCAATAGTTCGTGAACTGTAATTAATGATGACGTTCTGACAACAGAGAAACAGTAATCAGGTATTTAGATACAATATTTGATAGATAGATAGATAGATAGATAGATAGATAGATAGATAGATAGATAGATAGATGGATGGATGGATGGATGGATGGATGGATGGATGGATGATGGATGGATGGATGGATGGATGGATGGATGGATGGATGGATGGATGGATGGATGGATGGATGGATGGATGGATGGATGATGGATGGATGGATGGATGGATGGATGGATGGATGGATGGATGGATGGATGGATGGATGGATGGATGGATGGATGGATGGATGGATGGATAGATAGATAGATAGATAGATAGATAGATAGATAGATAGATAGATAGATAGATAGATAGATAGATAGATAGATAGATAGATAGATAGATAGATAGATAGATAGATAGATAGATAGATAGATAGATAGATACTTTTTCATTACATAATTGTGTTACCTTCTCAATTAGATGATGTGCAGCAGCCAGATCTGCATTAAGCGCTCTGCAGTATTCTCGAGCTTCTTCCCAGGTTAACTGTCTGCAGGGTTAGGGTTATTGATGGGATAGCAGTTAGGCCCGTAGTATCCCCAGTTATTCTCACAAGCTCGACAATGTGTCCCTGAAACAACAGAGACCAACCCATTATCCACATGACTGCTTTGTAATTGTGATCATTATTATTACATTTTTGGGATATATATTTGTTAAATGGCAAAAAATAAAGCATTTCAACAACAAGGCACTTTAAAGTAATTTTAAGTTTTAAAACTAAAAACAATTAACCACAAGTTAAAACTACAAGTATTTAATTGTATTTTGGAGGTTAATAAACAAATACAAGTGGTGTTGTAATAAAGAAATGTGTTTAGAGAAATCAGAGGGTTTCTTACTTATTATAACATTTAGCTAAAGCAAATGCTGCTGCTGTGATTGCCCTCTGTGTAATGCGATACACATATGCTCGTACGGTAGTATACTGCCATGGCAGTTCTCATATTGCAAGCACTAAGAATATGATCTGTTTCTACAGTGGTCACCCTATATCTCTGTGCAATGATTCAGTAAATGCCTTTCCTCTGTTTTCGCCACACAGAGTTCTGTCATTACTGCAGGAAGACAGGGTCAATTCAGTAACGTGAGACATTTGCATATTGTTTTACAATATATATTGTCAAGCTTATTTATCTTAGTTAATGGTTCCTGAGCATACCTTCACCCAGTTTGCAGTACTCATTGATGCTCCACTGAGCTCGACTGACGTTGAGCTCATTCCAGTTCGTCTCCATTTCTTGTATTTGCTTTGTCAAGCCATCCTTCTGTGTTGTCAGCGTCTTGATTTCTGCATTCAGGTGTTGCTTTCTGAGACAGTATAGGTTTGTGTCAGGTTGTCACAGCTGACCGTGAGATTCTCCCGTGTCTCCAGCTCCTGGATTCTTGATGTCAGGTTCAGGATTTCTGCAGTCTGCTTGGCGTTGTCTTCAGAAAGTTCAGAGGTAACTACAGAGACAGACAGAGGAAGGTGTTGGGCTGTGAAACTTCTCTTAATTGTTCTTAATAACATTGAAGAATGGGTTCACATGTTTGAATCTATCTTGAATCAATAGTCAAGTTCTCATATGAACATGTGAACGCTGCCTCGTTTAGTGCAAAATGATATTCTATATTATGGGAGTTCTGCTAGTCTACTGGTGTCTAAGTACTGAAATATAAAACACTGAAATACATATTTGCACAGAGCCAATTTGAACATCAGGAAGGATAAGTCACGGAGCTTACTGATTAACAGGAACAACACTTTAAACTGGCTTTTTGCCCAATTAGCAAAACAAGCAAACACCTTCACACACGCTTCGCGCCAAATGTCAGCTTCCTATTGCTAAATGTGTGGAGCAAACGAGAGGGGAGGTGTTGGATCGACAGACAGAGTTACAGAACTTCAGTCACATCTAATACAAACTGATGAACTGACATTCATCGAGAAGATACTCACAGTAGATACGAAGACCCATGATGGCTAACAGTATGATCCAACACACTGCTATTGGAAGAACAAACCTGAGGCCTGGAAAACAAGCATTCTCTTAAAAAACCTTAACAAAGGTTTCTAAGGTTTCAAAGGTTTTAAAGTCATATACACAGATACAGTTTAGTCTAAAAACTGTGGTCGCAGGTGGTTAAAACATGTAATATATGAACATATAAATACTTAAAACCCAAAGCGCAAGCTCAGGAGTTAAGTAGTCTTATGGCCTAAAATCATTTAACAGGCTAACCTAATGCTTTCAATACATTTAAACACACCACAAAAATAGCTTAGCAATTGTAACCTTTGTCACTATCTCACTGTTTCACCTTCATGTTCAATTTTTAAACATGTTTAACAGTATAAATAGTGAAATGTATTGATCATGCACCTGGAGGGGATGCCTTTATCCACGGTGCTTCTGGTGCAGCTTCTTTTTGGTGACGTCTGAAAAATATAGACGTAATGTGTTGTGTTTTTATGAAGTTTATCAGAATCAGAAACAGGTTTATTACCAGGTAGGTTGACACATGTGAGGGATTTGACCTGGTGTTGTGGTACATACATACAAATACAAATAAAACACAGATAGAAAAACAATTTTAAGAAAACTATAATAACATACATTTTTCTTTTTCATACTAAAATACATGTAAATCTGCTATAGCAGTATTTACATTGAATATGGTTGACATCGCAGAAAAATAATTGTATTAAATGATGTGCAGTAATGAAAAACAAGATATTATTATTATTATTAAGTATGCATTGTGTGCATTGATGTGAATTTAACTCCCAATATGATCAAACTTCAAAAACCATGGACAAAAGATGGATTTTATAATGGCTATCAGCAAAGACACTGCTATTGGTGGAACATGCATTGAATAATAGGGGCCTCTGGACTGAGTAACGTAACTGAACAACATGAATTAACAGTTAATATAGAACAAAAGATCTGATTTAATATTCCGTTTTTAACCTTCATCACTATTTTATTTAAATAATATGACTGTTGAATAAATCTCATGTTTGCTTGTGTTCACAGCTCACCTGGACGCGTTGCCTTTTACACAGGGCCTTCTGGTGCATTCACATAGTCAGCTTCTTCTGTGATTTCCTCTGGAAGATAAACACATACTGTTTCATCAGATATGCAGTTTCTCTCCCATTATGTTCAGCACGCATGAGGAACCATTTTACTAAATGATGGAGTTTATAATCAAACACAACGATGTTAAAATGAGTTGCAGTCATGCAAAGCATCAGAGCAGAAAAGCAGAACTAAAAACACACAGAGAAGTGTATCATGCTGACTTTTAAAACAAGATTAAAGACCAATTAGACAAACTCAAATCTTATAATAAAACATTTGTACATGTTATTGTTAAAACACATTTAGTATTTAGTACAATAGTTCATCATGTGTGGTTAACATATTGATAAACTACAAGCTTCATCCTTAATTCACTCTAAAAAAAATCCCCAAATGCATTAAACATTATGTCTCTATGTTCAGCAGAGCTGATCAATTATAATTTTAAAGATTCAATCTTAAATGAATTTGGATTTTAAAAGAATGAGCTGCTAGGGAGTGGTCAAGCCTCAGAAGCAATTTACGCATATATAGTCATACATAGCAAAACATGTTGGTAAAGGCAAAGAAAAACATATCATAGGATGTATCTTGGACACACAACACACACACAAAACTCTGGAATATTCTTTAAATACCCATATCCTCGATTATTTTTCCTTTCGTCCTGAACAAAGTCCTGCTGCAGTCCTGATGAGAGCGTCTCTCTGATGTGACGGTTCAGTAGACTTCTGCTTCGAGGTGGAGATGGCATCTTTTTAGTGTCATGTTCTCATGTCTGTTGATACTTCCCAAATAGTCTCAACCGGAACTTGAAACAAGTGGCCCTTTCACAGGGTTTTAATAGAGTCACACATCCAAAATATTGGATTTCCCAATAATATAATCATATTAACTGCAATTTGGAAACCTCCAATGGATTTCTAGGCCCAAAAACGTATGTTTAGTCACCAAAATGCTCTCAATGCCACTTCCTGTCCCTCTCTGGAGCTCTGCTCGTGACTAAATATTGAGGCCTGATTTTCTTTTGGTTAATTTTAAAACATGTTACATCATCGTGAATAAGATTGTTTCTCCTGACTATTTATGAGTTTGTAGAGACCTACAGACTTGGCTAAAATTGTCAAAATCAGTTTGGTAGTGTTCATACAGCTGTTGTGGAGGATATCATGAAGCCTTGAACTGATCAAATAAAACTAGAGGTAGTTATTATATAATTTGAACTTGAAAAGGGTCACAGGAGACCTGAACACAACATCAGGGTTAGAGGAACTGAGCAGCATTGATGGACACTGATGCTTTCATGAGTTTAAACACTATTATCTCATCATATCATCATACATACATCTTACTTAGTGTTTGCACTTTTGGGCCAATTCACCTCCACTTCCTGTCCCTCTCTGAAACTCTGCTGCTGCTGATGTTGACAGAGTGACTGAATATTGAGGCCTGATCTCCTTCTATCTTATTTTCATCCAAATGGTCGCACCATGAATAAGATTGTTTCTCCAGACTTGATTAAAGCACTGATGTTTTCAAGGAAAAGACAAAACAACAATGTGTGGCAGCACATTTATTCACTGGTGACAACAGAGTAAAACAAGACATTGCTCATAGATAAAAATACAGATAGATGAAAATCATCCATAAACTGTGCATCATCAGAATAGTATCAGGGACAGTTTCATCCCACTGGCCATGAGACTATTAAACACCTGAGCTTGCACTATTTCTATTTGTATTGTTGTTTTTTATATGTATTTCTTATGTCTTGTTAATTGCACTGTTAAGGAACCTGAGATCAATTTGTTATACATTACATAATTACACCGTAGTTTCTAAATGTCATGACAATAAACCTTTGAATCTTGAAAAATAGTTATTTAACAGACTCTGGAACATTGTATTGAGAACAAGTGATGCAGCGCCCTCTGTTGGCCGGTGGAAGCAATACAATAAAAGGGTTCAAGGGTTCAAGGTTCAAGGTTCTTTATTGTCAAACTAACATAGCTACAGTGGCGACTGGTCATTAGGGGCAGGTGGGGCACAGCCCCACCTAGTGTCAGCAGAAAGTATTACAAATAATGATCACAAAAAAATGCAAAGAAATGCATTAAAAAATATATAAATATATTTTAAGATCATGTTTAATCATCTGATTCGTCTGTACATTGCTGTTTTAGTCTGTGTTCTTCTAATTAGTGTTTACAGTGTGTGCCTATTGAGCCGTTTTGAGCCATGTGGGACCAAACCCGATCATGCCCCTCCCTCTCACTGTCTAAGCGAATGGTTACTGTAAAAACTACACTGCGCATGCTCAGAGTATTTTCCTATTTAATGTGTGTGGCAAAAAAGAATGACCATAGGGATACTGAGCTGCCATCCCCACCATACGTCATCTCACATAATTCAGAGCTGATTGGGTGTAAGTATGTGTCCGCGAAAAGTGTGGTGTGTGAAGAGGTGACGAGAGAGGTGCAGTGACGCGTCCTAAAACCCGGAAGTAAGCTGCGCATGGGCTCCGACAAAAAAGCAATGAGATTTCTCCATAGGATTTTAGAAAATAGCTCGAAATAAGATCTGTGGGAAACGTACCTGTTAGATAAATGCACGTTTTGTTCAGCCGGATAATATCCACATGTCTACCCTACTTTTATCATTTTCCAATCATAAATCTATCGATTAGATTTATGATTCGACTTTTGAAACTACAAGAAGATAAGGAGGACAGGACTTTATAAAAAAGTAATAGAGATTTTTGTCCAGAAGGATAGCATGGACTTCATCTTCAAGTCAAGGTAAGACCACCATTTTATTGAAAAAGGGATCTTATTAAGAGAGAACAATCCAATGTTTAAATGATAACATTACATGTTCTGTTTAAAATTAATCGAAGCATCAGACTAAAAAAGCTTTTGAAAATAATATATTTTGATTTAGGTCAAAATATAATATCTGTAAACCTGAAGAGTCAGTGCCAGAGCCTCAGCAGCCATGAACCTCACTGCACGTCACTGCAGAAGCTTATATATAAACATCTACGTTGTTTGTGCCCCACCACTTTTGTACATGTAAAAACGCCACTGCATAGCTACAGAGTAATTATGTTGTTGAAAATCTTAGGTCACAGGCTTCTCCAACAATACAACACAATAATACAGATAAGCAGACAATATTAACCAATATTAAAATATACTATATTAAAAGTAATAGTTTAAGCGTTGCATCTCTAATACAATAGAATAACATTATTCACACAAAACAGTATAACTATTTTAACCATCCATATCTAATAAAAACACCAAAAATGTTAAAGAAATAAATATTTGCATTAATTTAGCAAGCTCCATAGAAATTAAGTCAAAGTAAAAGTATATTGATTTTAAAATGATCATGCAATGTTTATGTAATCGAGCCGTAACAGAAAAACGATTTGATCCGCCCACACTGATAAAAACACCATAAAAATGTTAAGGAAATAAATAATTGCATTCTTTTGAGTGATTACATTATATTAAGTGAAACTAAAAGTATATTGATGTCAAAATAATCCACATTATATATGAGTTAAGTTTTGTGTCTTATTGGTTGTATTGAGTTTATTAAACGTTATGAATTATTTTTAATTTTTTAAGTAGGATAATCCATAGTTTGACATTTATAGGCCTGTAAATGTATTTCATTTTCTTAATTGAAAGAGTTAGCAGTAACCTTCTTTGATTGACTGCGCTGTGCAAACAGAGAGAGATAAAGCCTTCTGCTGGCAGATCCATTGTTTGTGGTCACCACAGCTCACTGATACCCAGCTGTTTTCTCTCAGGACAGAGATTGCACAGCGACCTTCAACAGGATCTGCATTAAAGGAGCTGAGGATAGAACATGATGTTTAGACAAAGGCTGATAGATGTTATTATTCAAAGTGTTTCGTAATGAATCTCTTACCTATCAATCAGATCACTTCATCCACCCACTTCCATTTCCCATCTTCAACTCTCAGACCAACCCAGTATCCGTTAGTTCCTGAACTCAATGGGCTGTATTTCTCGGTGATGTTCTTCTGACAACAGAGGAACAGATATCAGGTATTTACACCTTATAAGTAAATAAGCACATAATGACCTAAAGACCCAAAGTGTGTTCAGACCTACAATAAAATATATAGACTTTTCATAATCGCATCATATAGTGTAGGGATAGTGGTGGTCTAATGGATAGTGAGGTGGGCTGAAGATCGGAAGGTTGTGAGTTCAAATCCCGCCAGGAAACCACCACTAGTGTGCCCTTGAGTAAGGCACTTAGTCCTTAGTTACTCCAGGGAGAATGTCCCTGTAATTGGTAATTGTAAGTCGCTTTGGATAAAAGCGTCAGCTAAATGAAATGTAGTGTAATCATATGAATGGGTTTACCTTTTCAGCAGGATTACGTGCAACAGCCAAATCTGAATTCTTTCCTTTGCAGTCTTCTCGAGCTTCTTCCCAGGTTCTCCAACCAGGAGAAGGAGGGTCATTGATCGCATAGCAGCTGGGCTGAGAGAGTCTCCAGCCAAACTGACAAGGTTGACACTTTTTATCTGAAACAACAGAGTCCACACAATCAACAAATGACTGCAGTATGAAAACATTGTAATTATGACCTAATATATAGGATCTGAACATACCGGTATTTCCTAAGCAGTAGGAATCGATGCTCCACTGAGCTTGACTGATGTTGAGCTCATTCCAGTTCGTCTCCATGTTTGTTTTGCTGTGTCAAGTTGTTTTTCTTGGTCTCCAGCTCCTGGATTAGTTTGTTCAGGTTTTTCACGTTGCTTTCTAAAACAGTAAAGGCTTGTGTCAGGTTGTCCCACCGGACCGTGAGATTCTCCCGTGTCTCCAGCTCCTGGATTCTTGAAGTCAGGTTCAGGATTTCTGCAGTCTGCTTGGCGTTGTCTTCAGAAAGTTCAGAGGTGACTACAGAGACAGAGGAAGGTGTTGGGCTGTAAGGCTTGTGTCTCTGAGTGATTTAATGATAATATTAGACATTAAAGAACAGGTTCATATGTTTTATCTTTCGTAAAACAATAGTCAGACGCACATATAAACATGTGAACGGAGCAGCATTGATGGTCTAAGATTGATAAATCAAGTGTTTATCTTCTAAAGTAAAAAAGAAAAACCTCTTCTGAAATACATCTTTGCACAGGGCCAGTATTAACAGGAGGCAGGATTACACCTTACACAAACTGTTTTCTATGTTAGGGAATCATTTGCCCGAGTGTCCTCTTTCACCCTCTGACACAGATGACCAACCTTGAGCAGCCGTTATCTCCCTTAAGGAGGGGCTGCCCTAGCATTTTGTTGTTGTTACCAGGTTATGACCGGGCAGCTCTCGGTCAGAGATAGTCATCGTTGTGGGACACCTGGAACACATCCTTCTCGGGGTGTAGATGACCCCGAGCCATAACCGACAACTAAAGTTGATTCAGTTTCCTCCGCTGTTTAGTCTAACTAATGAAGAATGTTGATAACCCTCTTAGCGAAACTAGTTAAAACCTCATACGAGAGGAAGGTTTCTTCAGAATTGATTGTGGCATCTCAACCGTGTGGTCAGACCGTATTTGATCATACGACCCGTGACATGTCTTGTGAATTCTCCGGCCGAAGCTCCAAAAAACCGTCAGTGTTTGAAATCAAAGCTCCAGCTCTCCTCGTGTCTCTTTGAGTCCTGACTCCCATTGCTTCAGAAGTTTCCCCCACATGTACATTTGGGCGTCTGACTGACCTGTCCTTTGAAAAAGTGAAGCATAGGAACATGTCAGCCACAGCCGGCTAACTTCACTAGAGCAGCAACAAGTTAGCAACGAGCTAACTGCATTTGGAGAGATACCAGGCAGAGCGACTGGTCTCCTCTGTATTGTAGACATCTTACAACAGCTCTGACGATTCAAACCACTGCCTTTTGTAAAATATGGAGAACACAAGCAGACACCTTCACACACATACACACACACACACACACACACACACACACACACACACACACACCACACACACACACACACACACACACACACACACACACACACAACACACACACACACACACACACACTTCACCCTTAACACACATTTCAGCCTGTTTCAAACGTTGAACTGACATTCACACAGAAGATACTCACAGTAGATACGAAGGACCCATGATGGCTAACAGTATGATCCAACAACTGCTATTGGAAGAACAAACCTCAAGCCTGGAAAATAAGCATTCAGTTAAAAAACCTTAACAAAGGTTTCGAAAGGATTCAAAGGTTTTAAAGTCATATACACAGATACAGTTTAGTCTAAAAAACTGTGGCCGCTGGTTGGTTAAACAGTTTAATATAAACATATACAAGACTTAAAAGAAATTAAAAAATAGTGCAAGCTCAGGAGTTTAGCTTTATCTTAACGCCTAAAATCATTTAACAGGCTAAGCTCATGCTTTCAATACATTATAAAACACCACAACAATAGCTAAACCATTTCAACCCTTGTCACTATCTCACTGTTTTACCTTTATGGGTTTTTTAAACATGTTAACAGTATTAAATAGTGAAATGTATTGATCATGCACCTGGAGGGGATGCCTTTTTATCCACGGTGCCTGCAGCTTCTTTTTTGGTGTCCTCTGAAAAATAAAAACATAATGTGTTGTGTTTTTATGAAGTTTATCAGAATCAGAAACTGGTTTATTACCAGGTAGGTTAACACATACGGGATTTGACCTGGTGTTGTGTTGCATACATAAAAATAAAAATAAAACACAGATAGAAAACAATTTTAACAAAAAACTATAATAACATACATTTTTTTTTTCTAAATACTAAAATACATATATTTAGTATTTAGAAAAAAAAAAGTTAATAAGAAAAAGATCTGATTTAATATTCACGTTTTTAACCTTCATCACTATTTTATTTAAATAATATGACTGTTGAATAAATCTCATGTTTGCTTGTGTTCACAGCTCACCTGGACGCGTTGCCTTTTTATCCACAGGCCTTCTGGTGCATTCACATAGTCAGCTTCTTCTGTGATTTCCTCTGGAAGATAAACACATACTGTTTCATCAGATATGCAGTTTCTCTCCCATTATGTTCAGCACGCATGAGGAACCATTTTACTAAATGATGGAGTTTATAATCAACTCAACGATGTCAAATGAGTTGCGTCACGCAAAGCATCAGAGCAGAAAGCAGAACTAAAAACACAGAGAGAAGTGTATCATGCTGACTTTTAAAACAAGATTAAAGACCAATTAGACAAACTCAAATCTTATAAATAAAACATTTGTACATGTTTTGTTAAAACACATTTAGTATTTAGTACAATAGTTCATCATGTGTGGTTAACATATTGATAAACTACAAGCTTCTTCCTTAATTTACTCTCAAAAAATCCCCAAATGCATTAAACATGATGTCTCTATGTTCAGCAGAGCTGATCAATTATAATTTTAAAGATTCAATCTTAAATGAATTTGGATATTTAAAAGAATGAGCTGCTAGGGAGTGGTCAAGCCTCAGAAGCAACTTACGCATATATAGTCATACATAGCAAAACATGTTGGTAAAGGCAAAGAAAAACATATCATAGATTATATCTTAGAAACACACACACACATAAACTCTGGAATATTCTTAAATTACCCATATCCTCGATTATTTTTCCTTTCATCCTGAACAAAGTCCTGCTGCAGTCCTGATGAGAGCGTCTCTCTGATGTGACGGTTCAGTAGACTTCTGCTTCGAGGTGGAGATGGCATCTTTTTAATCTCCTGTTGATACTTCCCAAATAGTCTCAACCGGAACTTGAAACGTGTGGCCCTTTCACAGGTTTCATAGAGTCACACATCCACAATATTGTATTTCCCAATAACATAATAATATTAACTGCAATTTGGAAATCTCCATTGGATTTCCAGGCCCCAAAAACGTATGTTTAGTCACCAAAATGCTCTCAATGCCACTTCCTGTCCCTCTCTGGAGCTGTGACTAAATATTGAGGCCTGATTTACTTTTGGTTAATTTCCATAAAACATGTTACATCATCGTGAATAAGATGTTCCTCCTGACTTGATGTTTTCAAGAAAAAGACAAAACAACAATGAATGGCATCACATTTATTCACTGGTGACAACAGAGTAAAACAGGACATTGCTCATAGATAGGGATGAACTAAGATTAATTAACTACCAGCTCCACATTTAAATACATCCCAGCACTTATGGAAACAGACTCTAGAACATTCCTGTTGAGACAAAAGCAGCGCCCTCTGTTGGCCGTGTGTAAGCAAAAGCATAACATGTCACATAAACTTTCACACATCTGCAAATGTTAAGCATTGGTTCTCTCATAGAAGAAGAAGAGCGTCGTCCTGCAACACAAAATAATTGGAGCAATTCCCAAAGAATAAATGTTTAGGAAATGAATAATGGCATTCAATTTGCAAGGCCTAAGAAGTCAAATGTAAGTATAATTATTGGTAGTTTGATATTTATAACGCTATTGATATAATCATACATTATACATCATTATTTCTTATTTTAGCAGTTACTTACCTGTATATCATTTTAATTTTCTTCTTGTGTGCATCTGTACTGTCCTGTTTTTCAATCTCACTCTGTTGCTGTTTAAACTCCTGAATTTCCCCACAGGGATTATTAAAGGTCCATCTTATCTTATCTTATCTTATCATACACACATTATCTTTTCAAAGAGTATCCAGTTACCTTCTCAACTTCTTATGCTTCGCTGAGCTCGACTGATTTGAGATACCACCAGTGTCGTCATTCTCCTGTATCTACTCTGTGAAGTCGTTCTTCTGGGACTCCAGCTCCTGGTTACGTACGTCATCTCATGGTTTGCTGTTGTCAGCTGATGGTTTGCTGTTGTCAGACACCGAAACATGATGAAACTAAAATATGAAATAACCTCCCTTCCCATAAAGTAAAATTCTCAACAAGTCCTCCAACTCATATGACCAAATAGGTCGATTGTTCAAGCAGCTTATTACGACCTATAATCACGTTTTAAAGTTTTCGACCTCTAATGCTCGTTGACTGCAAACGCTCCGGAGGGTCGTATATTCACAAATAACCCTCTCTGGAAAATCCTAAATTGTAGAATAGTTTGGCCATTAAAATGCTTTTTGATTAGATTTCTAGCGAGAAGTGTATATTGTACTTTTAAAATCTACGTCCAGTGGATGTGTAGGATCTATAGTTTGATAGATATTACGAAGATTATTTGAGCTCTCGCCAGGAGAACGTGTATATACTACGACAGCGTACGCTGTAGGCATAGAAACCAGGAAGCGCCCGTGCGCTCCGGGGCAATTAGGATCACTGACAGTCGCTCCTCCTGCACTCGGTCCAGGCACCGAGGAATCAGCGGGACTGGTGGGAAAGCGTACAACAGTCCCCTGGTCCACGGTCGATGTGCGAACGCGTCCACCCCCCCCGGGGGGGAACAGATCCACCTCTGCTCTCCCGAACCGGCTCCATACCTGGGAGACCAGCTCGGGATGGAGGCTCCAGTCCCCCTGGCGAGGACCTCTTCTGGACATGAGGTCTGCCCCTTTGTTCAGTTCGCCGGGAACATACATTGCTCTGATGGAGAGCAAGTGTGCGCACGCCCAGATCAACAGCGGCCTGGCTGTGATCAGAAGCTGCGCTGAGCGTACTCCGCCCTGGCGATTGATGTAGGCTGCCACGGCTTTGTTGTCTGTGCGAATCATGCTGATTCCGCAGCAACGGGGCAGCGCCGTGATGACGGAGAAGGGGACCGCGTGCTCGGCCGTCAAGTCGGCACCCTGCTCCGACTCTGTCTCCCCCGTCCGGGGAGAGGAGGGAGAACCGCACGGTGAACCGTGGAGGGAGGTGGGGTAGGAGTCGTCCGACTCCTGCCCGGCACTCGGCTCCAGGGACATGAGGCTGCCGCCCACGGGCTCGAAAGCCTGGACGGGCCAATCGTCTCCTCGGCCGCAGCAGCGAGAGCGTCCGCTCTGTGCTTCCTTTCGTCGAGGGGAGACGGGCACAGTGGGTGCATGCGACCTGCTGGCTGATACCTCATTCACACCAACGGTGTTTCAGGGCCGGTTCGGAGCTGGAGCTTGAAAAGCACCGGGTTTTCCTGTTCACACCGCAGCGGAGCAGCCTCTTAGCTCCGGAATCCGGTTCGTTTCATGCACCAAAAAATTCTCCGGCTAGAGCAAAAGCACCGCATACGTCACGCTTACGTCGAGGCGGGGGCAGGGGCGGGATCAACTCCTGAACAACAACAAAAAGCCCGCGTTTTATCCAGTTTGTACACAACGATGGAGAAACTTAACAAGCAGCAGTGGTCCACTGAAGAGACCAGCTACCTACTGGGAATCTGGTCTTCCGAAGAGGTACAGAGGAAGCTGGAAGGGAGCACGCAGTCCAAAGCAATTCTCCAACAATTGCAGAAAGAGATGGCAACCGCTGGTTTTTACCGTACCGTGGAACAGATTGGCAACAAATTAAAATAAGTCAAGAAGGACTATCGGGAACTTGTCGGTGTGAGCTGTGAGGGTTTTCCGCGCGGTTTGGCTTTATGAAGCAGGCACGCAAACGGTTACGTCATGACGCAAACGATGACGCAATGACGCAGCACCAGTCGGGCTCTGAGCGGTGTGAAAAGAGCCGGAGCTAACCGAAGAAGCGGTTCTGAACCTGAAAAGCTCTAGCACGGAGCTTGAACCGGAGTTGCGTTGGTGTGAATGAGGTATGAGAGCCGCGTACTTGTGCTCTGACCCCAGGCAGGATTCGCATGACGTGTGCTGGTCGTAGCTCATGATATACCCAGAGCCACATGAGGGACAATCTCTCACACAGTTGGTACTCATGTTTGCTAATCGAAGTGTCTCTTGTGCTTCAGTATCTTACGGGGTGCTGAAGAAAAAGAGGGAGCAGATTGTCGGGCCTCCTTCCTATTTATACCGGAAGGGAGCCCGAGGTTGGGGCCCACCTCGCGGGTGGACGTGGACTACAAGTGTTTCAGTGCTGCGCGGGTGCGCAGGGGATTACCCAATAGCGATGCCTTAGAGGGCGAAGCCATATACGAAATAGAAGTGTGGTCTGCCGCAAGCGGGCGACAGGAGCGGGGCTGTCAGCGTCAGCTTGTAGATGGTATTTTAAACTCGATGCGCTCTGAAACTACGGGCGGCCGAGGACAAAAAATACACATGCGTTAATCACGTTAAAATAATTAGTGGCGTTAATTTTTTTTTCCGTTAACGCGCGTTATTAACACGTTAACTTGACGGCCCTACTCATCATACATACATCTTACTTAGTGTTTGCTCTTTTTTGGGCCAATTCACCTCCACTTCCTGTCCCTCTCTGAAACTCTGCTGCTGCTGATGTTGACAGAGTGACTGAATATTGAGGCCTGATCTCCTTCTGTCTTATTTTCATCAAATGGTCGCACCATGAATAAGATTGTTTCTCCAGACTTGATTAAAGCACTGATGAATTCAAGGAAAAGACAAAAACAACAATGTGTGGCAGCGCATTTATTCACTGGTGACAACAGAGTAAAACAAGACATTGCTCATAGACAAAAATACAGATAGATAAAAATCATCCATAAACTGTGCATCATCAGAATAGTATCAGGGACAGTTTCATCCCACTGGCCATAAGACTATTAAACACCTGAGCTTGCACTATTTCTATTTGTATTGTTATTTTTTATATGTATTTCTTATGTCTTGTAATTGCACTGTTAAGGAACCTGAGATCAATTTGTTATACATTACATAATTACACCGTAGTTTCTAAATGTCATGACAATAAACCTTTGAATCTGAATCTTGAAGAATAGTTATTAAACAGACTCTGGAACATTGTATTGAGAACAAGTGATGCAGCGCCCTCTGTTGGCCGGTGAAGCAATACAATAAAATGGTCCATAATCTTTTTTTAAGCGTTGCATCTCTAATACAACAGAATAAATTATTCACACAAAACAGTATAACTATTTTAACCATCATATCTAATAAAAACACCATAAAATGTTAAAGAAATAAATATTTGCATTCACTTTGCCAGCCTATAGAAATTAAAGGTGGGGTAGGTAATTTTGGAGAAACCAGCTCGAGATACACTTTTTGTTATATTCCATGGAATGCTCTTAACATCCCGATAGCAATGAATACATGAAATGCTTTGGCAATAAATACATAAAAACATCATCTGTGGAAGCCGTGGCGCTGTAAAAAGCACGACCAATCATCTGAGCCGGCCCGGCTAAAGTAACTGGATGGCCTACCTGCCTGTCAGCCTTCCATCTGTGCACAAACTTATCTCGTGCCCTCATTGGTCATGTGCGCGTTCGTGTGTGTTGGAGGAGGGGCTCTGTAAGGAAGTGGCAGATTTGTTCCGGCTGTGTATTTTCAAATGTTAGCGCACCGAGCTGGTTTCTCCAAAATTACCTACCCCACCTTTAAGTCAAACGAAAAGTACATCGATTTTAAAATAATCCATATTAAGAGTTAACTTTTGCGTTTTATTTTTGTATCGAGTTTGTGAAACGTTTCTGCAATTACTGTTTTTTATCCTTTTTTTGTTTTACATTTTTGTTTGGAAATTGTAATTTGAAGTAATTCATCTTATTTTCAAAGAGTTTCCAGTAACCTTCTCACGTTTGACGCCCGGTTTAAACAGATAGAGCCTTCTTCTGGCAGATCCATTGTTGTGGTTTATCACAGCTCACTGATACCATTGTGTTGCTGTCCTTGTAAAACACTGCACAGTGACCGTCAACAGTCAAGGAGGATCTATCCAGGAGCTGAGGACAGAACATGATGTTTAGATAAAGGCTGATAGATTTTATTATTCAAAGTGTTTAGTAACGTGTCTCTTACCTATCAGTCAGATCACTTCCATCCACCCACTTCCATTTCTTATTTACAACTCTCAGACCAATCCAGAATCCTTCAGATCCAAAGCTTTTTTCATTGATTGCTTCCTGGAAAACAGAGAGAGAGTTGTCAGATATTTAAACATTAAACTGTAATAAACACATAATGACCTAAAGACCCAAAGTGTGTTCAAACCTACACAAAACACAATTACTTTCATAATTGTGTCATATTAATAGATTTACCTTTTCAGCAGGATTACGTGCAACAGCCAGATCTGAATTCTTTCCTTTGCAGTCTTCTCGAGCTTCTTCCCAGGTTCTCCATCCAGGAGAAGGAGGGTTATTGATCGCATAGCAGCTGGGCTGAGAGAGAAACCAGCCCTTCTGACAAGGTTGACACTTTTATCTGAAACAACTGAGTCCAAACAATCAACATCATGACTGCAGTATGAAAACATTGTAATTATGACTAATATATAGGATCTGAAAACCGGTATTTCCTAAGCAGTAGGAATCGATGCTCCACTGAGCTCGACTGATGTTGAGCTCATTCCGGTTGTCTCCATGTTTTGTATTTGCTGTTCAAGTTGTTCTTCTGCGTCTCCAGCTCCTGGTTTAGTTTTTCAGCTCCTGGACTTCTGCAGACAGGTTTTTCACGACAGTATAGGCTTGTGTCAGGTTGTCCCACCGGACCGTGAGATTCTCCCGTGTCTCCAGCTCCTGGATTCTTGAAGTCAGGTTCAGGATTTCTGCAGTCTGCTTGGCGTTGTCTTCAGAAAGTTCAGAGGTGACTACAGAGACAGAGGAAGGTGTTGGGCTGTAAGGCTTGTGTCTCTGAGTGATTTAATATCATAATAGAGATTAAAGAAAAGGTTCATATGTTTTATCTTTCTTAAAACAATAGTCAGACGCACATATAAACATGTGAACGGAGCAGCATTGATGGTCTAAGATTGTTAAATCAAGTGTTTATCTTCTAGAGTAAAAAAAAAAAAACTTCTTCTGAAATACGTCTTTGCACAGGGCCAGTATTAACAGGAGGCAGGATTACACCTAACACAAACTGTTTCTATGTACATGGGCGTCTGACAGACCTGTCCTTTGAAAAAGTGAACCATAGGAACATGTCAGCAACAGCCGGCTAACTTCACTAGAGCAGCAACAAGTTAGCAACGAGCTAACTGCATTTGGAGAGATACAGGCAGAGCGACTGGTCTCCTCTGTATTGTAGACATCTTACAACAGCTCTGACGATTCAAACCACTGCCTTTTGTAAAATATGGAGAACACAAGCACACACACACACACACACACACACACACACACACACACACACACACACACACACACACACACACACACACACACACACACACACACACACACACACACACACACACTTCACCCTTAACACACATTTCAGCCTGTTTCAAACTGTTGAACTGACATTCACACAGAAGATACTCACAGTAGATACGAAGACCCATGATGGCTAACAGTATGATCCAACTCACTGCTATCGGAAGAAAAACCTCAAGCCTGGAAAACAAGCATTCAGTTAAAAAACCTTAACAAAGGTTTTTAAAGGTTTCAAAGGTTTTAAAGTCATATACACAGATACAGTTTAGTCTAAAAACTGTGGCCGCTGGTTGGTTAAACAGTTTAATATAAACATATACAAGACTTAAAAGAAATTAAAAAAATAGTGCAAGCTCAGGAGTTTAGCTTTATCTTAACGCCTAAAATCATTTAACAGGCTAAGCTCATGCTTTCAATACATTATAAACACACCACAACAATAGCTAAACCATTTCAACCTTGTCACTATCTCACTGTTTTACCTTTATGGGTTTTTTAAACATGTTAACAGTATTAAATAGTGAAATGTATTGATCATGCACCTGGAGGGGATGCCTTTTTATCCACGGTGCCTTCTGGTGCAGCTTCTTTTTTGGTGTCCTCTGAAAAATAAAAACATAATGTGTTGTGTTTTTATGAAGTTTATCAGAATCAGAAACTGGTTTATTACCAGGTAGGTTGACACATACGAGGGATTTGACCTGGTGTTGTGTTGCATACATAAATATACATCAAAATAAAAGAAACATTTAAAACACAGATAGAAAACAATTTTAAGAAATCTATAATAATATTAAAATATAACAAAAATGTAGCAATATTTACATTGAATATGGTTATAATCATATGAATAGAATTGGAATAAAATATGTGCAGGAATGAAAAACAAGATATTGTGTACATTGTGTGCATTAATGTGCATTTAACTCCCAAATTGATGATGGCTATCATCAGCAAACAGTCTATTGGTGGAAAATACATCTGGCCTGAGTAAAGTAACTAAACAACATGAATTCATGGTGAAAAATGATTTGAATTAATATAGAACAAAATAGCTGATTTAATATTCACGTTTTTAACCTTCATCACTATTTTATTTAAATAATATGACTGTTGAATAAATCTCATGTTTGCTTGTGTTCACAGCTCACCTGGACGCGTTGCCTTTTTATCCACAGGGCCTTCTGGTGCATTCACATAGTCAGCTTCTTCTGTGATTTCCTCTGGAAGATAAACACATACTGTTTGATCAGATATGCAGTTTCCCTCCCATTATGTTCAGCACGCATGAGGAACCATTTTACTAAATGAGGGTTCATAATCAACTCAACGATGTCAAATGAGTTGCTGTCATGCAAAGCATCAGGAGCAGGAAAGCAGAACTAAAAACACACAGAGAAGTGTATCATGCTGACTTTTAAAAACGAGATTAAAGACCAATTACACAAACTGAAATATCTTAAAAAAAACATTTGTACATGTTACTGTTGAACATGGAGCACATTTTGTATTAAGTACAACAGTTCATCATGCGTGGTTAACTAGAATTTACTCAATTTACTCAAAAGAAATCCCCAAATGCATTAAATATTGTCTCTTTATTACATTGCTTAGTTGAATACTCGATTCTGATTGGTCAATTCAGAACACGTGACACGTTGTTAATCCAGTAGTACAGACCGCTGTCAAGGATTTATTGACCGTTGTTAAGGACGCTCACCTCTGCAGAAAGAGGTCCGGTCGATTTAACTGTATACAGTTTGGCCGAAAAGCAAACTGCGTCTACCGTCTGAGAGCAACATGGAGGATTTTAATATTCATTGTAATATATTTGGAGAGCAGTCATTTGGATGAATGGTTAGTGGCTGATGAGTCCCCAGCGAAGAAAAGAAAAAGACAAGAGGGACAAGAAAACAGCGGAGAAGTGAGAGAGGCGCAAAGACGGAACAAATTATGGGCTATGAAACTATTTAAAGACCGGCTGATTGGAAAAAAACAACCAATAGTTTGACAGCAACGGGGCAGAAACCCTCAACACGGAGCTGCGGTCCTTTTTACGCAACGGTCCCTGATCCGCCTGTCGGGTGTTCTTTTACCCATAATGACCGCCTCGCTGCACATTAATCCCTTACATGTCCAACAGAGTTGATCAATTATAATTTTAAAGATTCAATCTTAAATGAATTTGGATATTTAAAATAATTAATGCTGGGGAGTTCTCAAGCCTCAGAAGCAACTAACAAAAAACATGTTGATAAAGGCAAAGAAAAACATATCATAGGTTATATCTTAGACACAAACACACACACATAAACTCTGGAATATTCTTAAATTACCCATATCCTCAATTATTTTTCCTTTCATCCTGAACAAAGTCCTGCTGCAGTCCTGATGAGAGCGTCTCTCTGATGTGACGGTTCAGTAGACTTCTGCTTCGAGGTGGAGATGGCATCTTTTTAATCTCCTGTTCTCATGTCATGTTGATACTTCCCAAATAGTTTCAACCGGAACTTGAAAACGTGTGGCCCTTTCACAGGTTTTTAAAAGAGTCACACATCCACAATATTGGATTTCCCAATAATATAATCACATTAACTGCATTTTGGACATCTCCAATGGTTTAGTCACCAACATGCTCTCAATGCCACTTCATGTCCCTCTCTGGAGCTCTGCTAGTGACTACATTTTGAGGCCTGATTTCCTTTTGTTTAATTTTCATAAAACATGTTACATCATCGTGAATAAGACTTGATTAAAGCCTGCTGATGTATTCAAGAATAAGACAAAACAACAATGAATGGTAGCACATTTATTCACCAGTGACAACAGAGTGAAACAGGACATTGCTCAGAGATAGGGATAAACTAAGATAGCAGTTAACAACCAGCTACACAACTAAATACATCACAGCATGGAAACAAACTCTAGAACAGTGGTTCTCAACTGGTGGGTTGCAACCCAAAAGTGGGTCGCGGACCGGTTTCGAGTGGGTCGCAGATGTTTGAGTGAAGAAAAAAATAAATATTTGTTTTTTGTTTTTTTCGGAAAAAAGTCAAACTTTTATTTTGAAGGTCCGATTTTCTAACGCTGTGCATGCAGTAGGCGTTGGACTGGAAGTACCGGAGACCATAAACGGTTTTGAAAACTTCTGTCACGTAGTGATCATCGTCTCAATAAAACGTCTATAACTACTCTTTATCCATCCATGGGTACAACTTCAGATAAAAATGAACACATAATGAAATATGACCCCCGGTTTGATGATTGACAGGTCACAGAACAATGGGGGCTATCTACCCTTATCCACAATTTAAAGTAAGTTACACAGACTATCTCCTCTTTGCTCTTCTCTCTGTGAGGAGCAGCAAGTTCAGCTGTCAGAACAAAGTGAAAAACAAACAATGGCATAACATATATTAATATTGCATATTGATGGTTTGGTGATGTCAGATGATGGTTTGGCCCACGACAGCTAACAGTATGAGCCAACACACTGCTATCAGAAGAATATTCTGAGTGAAAAAGAGAAACCAACGACCTGGAAGATAAGAATTCAGTTAAAGTATCTGAACAACAACATTAACAGTCAAAGATTTTTTGTGTTCATAATGCACCTGGACGGGTTCTCTTTTTATCCACAGCGCCTCTTGAGGCATTAACATAGTCAGCTTCTTGTTCTTCAATTTCCTCTGGAAGATAAACACATCATTTATATTTGAGTGCAGTTTTACTCCAAATGTACTCCATTGTATTAGAAGATGGATTTTATGATAAAATCAATATTAAAAAGCGAATGCAATCATGCATAATATCAAAAGCAAAAATCAACAATGTATTTCTACACAGAAAGGGCTAGGGTTAGGGTAAGCTCTAAAGTATGAGTAATGTTCCAGACACAGATATGAATTAAAGCAGAATTAAAAACCACACAGAGAATTGTTCTGTTCTGACGCTGACTTTTGTCTTTAAAATCACAAACATATATCTTTCTGCTGAAACTAAAAACCATTAGACAAACTAAAATCTGATTCATTTTAAATAATCAAATTGTTTGTTTTTCATAAAAAGGTTTTGATACATCGACAGCTTCTTACTGAATTTCGTCAGAGAGAAATAAATTCATTGAATTTATAATTCTGTGTTTATCAGAGTTTGAAAATCACAATTTTAAAGATCACATTTGAAATATTTTGGTATTTTAAACACTTTGTTGCTCAGATCTGGTCAAGAATCAGAAACACTATAAATAGGAAAGCATGTAGACAATGTCTCGGTAAAAGAAAAAAGCAATGTTTTACACTCACACACATATAAATTAGAATATATTTAATTACCCATTTCCTGCTGAGTTCTTCTGTTCATCGTGGACAAGAGTCTGAAGTCCTGCTGCAGACCTGAGGCTGTTAGAGAGCGTCTGCTCTGATGTGACGCTCTTTAGTCGACTTCTGCTCTGAGGTTATGGTGTGAAGTTTTAAAATACTTCAGTGTCAGACACGTTGCAACCTATCAAATCGTTTTTACCTTATTTGGCTTGATTGAACTTACTGACAACTTCAACGAGCAATATGAAAGAAAACAACTAGGACAAAAGAGTTGTATGGAGAAATAAAGGAGGGGACCCAGGATGGAGCCCTGTGGGACCCCAGTGATGAGTGGATGTCACCCAAACTGGTTTGGGAACGTCCTGTTAAAGCATGCACCCAAAGTAATTGAATCCAACCATCTGACAAAAAGGAAACTCTTTTATTTTAATACACATAATTGGGTCCTTCAATAAGTCACGATGTAATCAGTAACATGATTTGGTGTGTGTGTCTTGTTTTGACAAAACACATTGTTATATGTAATATCTACATCTGATGCATTGATGAGTTTAAACACTATTATCACATCATATCATCATACATACATCTTACTTAGTGTTTGCACTTTTTTTGGCCAATTCACCTCCACTTCCTGTCCCTCTCTGAAACTCTGCTGGTGCTGATGTTGACAGAATAGCCCTTTCTCATTTATCTAATTTCCGCCTCCTCGACTCCTCGGTCCTCCGGTTGTGACCCAGAAATCGATTTCAGAGCACCATGTTGAAGGGCATCTAATTTCTCTAAATGCACATCGAGCATCGAGGAGGCTCTCTGGAGGAGCTATTACCGAGGATTAGGGATGGGTATCGTTAGGATTTTATCGATACCGATACCGATACTGCTTATCGATACCGGTATTTTTCGATACTCTTATCGATACTTTTCAATAATTTGGTGCTCAAATTATAGACATGATTACAAGATGTGAAGATTAAACAGTCATTTTATTTTTATTTATTATTTAATGTAACTTGTTCAATGTCATACCAAGCAGGTATGAGTGTGTTTGACAGTGTGTCTCTGGAAGGGGGGCGGTAATTAGGGGCACTTCATAAATCCATGTAAACATGACCATTATTCAGTTAAAACGAGACGCTGCATGCGCACCTCCTAAACCGGAAGCTCTGGTCGGCTAACCATTATATTGCATTTATTATTTATAATTGTAATGATGGATTATCAGTAATCATTTTAAAGTTACACAGAGACATTGGATTAACTGTTTTTATGCCCTTAAACACAACTTTTGATCCCAAAACAGCAAAGGTAAGACATAACTATCATCATGGCTACGTAAAGTGAAGATGTTTTCTTGCTCTTTCCTGGCTGCTAGTTCAGTGAGTTTTGGTCGTACAGTGATGAGACTTACACCAATGGAATCAGCTTTCATGTGATATGTTGTTTGTGCAAATAAAATGACGTAGAAAAGATCGCTTTTGCCAGTTATGTGCTAAAGTAGCCGTTAGCCCTGTTAGCCCGTTTTGCTAAGTGTTGATTTATGGCGCGTTTCCACTACAGCGCGGAGCCCGGCCTCGGCTCGGCCTTGTTAGGACCAGCTCACTTGATGGCGCGTTTCCATTACAGTTTAGGAACTGGGGCAGTAACTATAGTAACGCAGTGTAGGCGGAGCGATCGGCTTTTTGGTGGGCGGAGTCACGCTGCTTAAAACTGCCGTGACGACTTATTTGTTAGAAGTGAGCTTTAGAACAGATGGGACACAACGCTTTCAAGCAAATAACAGAGCGTTAGAAAAAACGTACCATGCAGAGACTCCAGTAACGCCGTTGCAGAGTCCAGGCCTCCATCCCTCCCAACGCTAGCCGGTCTATGGTCGTAAATGGTGTCCATTAGCGCAAACCACTTCCAGTTTTTCCTACTGGCACCACTCGTGTTGTTATTATCTTTGACCAAGCGATATTCACTCTTCATCTTTTTGAGTTTTTCCCTACACTGCACCACAGTCCTCGAGCTTGTGGACATCTGTGTAGAGACCTCCTGAAATACTTTAATATTGCGAGTTGTCCCGTCGAGCTCCCGCTGGATCTTATCATCTGCAATGTAATGTAGGAACGTCGTCACTTCCTCGACCAACCACGGCGTGCTTTTCTTTGCCATTTTAGCTCCTCTGTTGACAAAAATGCTGCTGCAAGCTTCGCTATATATATATGCGACGCTAGGGATTATCTCGCGCGCCGATTCTGACGATTCTCTCTGACCAATCAGCAGTCGAGAGTGTTGACGTCACAACTCAGCCTGGTTGTTCCTGGCCCTAGTACCACGATTTTATGAGGCCAGAAAAACTGTGAATTAGGACCCGCCGCCGGTACTAGGCCAAGAGGAAACGCAACCAAAGTCGGGCCGCTGACGTCACAGCCCTCTTAAACCGGGCTCCGCGCTGTAGTGGAAACGCGCCATTAGACTCTTGGTGTTGGACTTCTGTTCCGTGTAGGTAAAATGGTTAATATCGTCTGTTAGCTGAGTTTTTCCCGTTAAGTGGGTTTGCATCATTAATAGGTTGTTAAATGTTAAGAAGCCTTGAGACGCTGTTTCTAGCAAGATGTTGCGTCTGCCCCTATGGTCTGCCCCCGGGAGTCTCACAATAATAAGAGCGCTGTTAGGAGAGATGACGAGTGGCATTCACAGTGGCCAATCAGTGGTACTCAAGCCGGATACGTCACACGGGATGAGGGTTCCCAACCAACCAGAATTGTTTAAACTAAGGAAGTAGCGTAATTCATATACCGATAGCAGCACCGTTTGTCCAGCGGCTTAACGGTATACCAATACCGTCCAATCAGGTACCGGTACTGACTTAGTACCGGTTCTCGATACCCATCCCTACCGAGGATACACTGATGTATCCTCCGGGGATGTATTTCCGGCAACAGTGATGTTTAAAAGAGGCGTGACGCATGGCTGGACTTATATCAACCAATGACAGCTCTGCAAACTGCATCCCCTGGATATTGTGCTGCTTTTTTTATTTTATTAACTGCTTTAATCACTACGCGATGTTTACAGTGAGAACAGCTGCTGAGGTCCGTGCAGAAAGCAGAGCAGTGTGTATAATAACTCTCACTAATATATATAACAGGCCTAAATGACAATCTTTATTTGTATGCTTTAGTTTAGTATATCTAAAAACAAAGGGTTGATATTTATCTAAAACCATTTAGTGCTTCACATAATAAAATACACAACGGCTGTATCCTGATATATATGATATGCTTTAGGAGCTGTAGGTTTGTGTTGTACAGTGTGTGTGTGTGTGTGTGTGTGTTGTACAGTGTGTGACTGTTGTACAGTGTGTAGATGTGTGTTGTGCAGTGTGTAGGTGTGTGTATGTGAGTTGTACGGTGGTAGGTGTGTGTATGTGAGTTGTACGGTGTGTAGGTGTGTGTGTGTGCAGGTTTGTGTTGTACAGTATGTAGGTGTGTGTATGTGTGTTGTACAGTGTAGGTGCGTGTGTGTGCAGGTGTGTGTGTATGTGTGTGTGTCTGTGCAACGCAGTCTCACGGCATTTCGTGTTATAGTCACGGAATTAATTTAATCTATTGAGTCGTGTTCACCAACACGATTTTTGCATTTTTTTCGTGTCACACAGAACGATTTTAAAAGCATGTATTTCTATTGGTAGTATGTTTCGTGCCTGCACCACGTCTTTTTGTCCGGTCGGGTCTTGGAAGACCAGAAGCTGTGTGGTTCATAAAAACATTTTCTTACTCAATATCTTACCCTAAGCTAACCCTAACCTTTTTATTTTAAATTGTATAATGTCTGAGTTTTTTTGCCGTCCGCGAGGGAAAAAAATGGCTCAGAGCCTCAGAATACTGAAATCTGTTTTTAAAAAAAAATGTTTTCCTTCTAATTTGTTATTATTCGGTGCAGGCACGAAAACATACTACCTGTCAGAATACTGAAATCTGTATTTTTTTGTATCTCTTTTTCCTTCAAATTTGTTATTATTTACATTGCTTTTAAAATCGTTCTGTGTGACACGAAAAAAATGCGAGAATCGTGTTGGTGAACAGGAATCAATAGATTGATTTCGTGACTATAACACGAAATGCCGTGAGACTGTGTTGGTGTGTGTGTAGATGCGGCGGAAAGACCGGTCTCAGTTGGTTTGGTGTCCTCTGCTCACCTTTAATAATTGTAAAAACTTTTGCACCGTAATTTCAATTCCCCATTTTAGCGACCAGAGAGGGGGGGGGGTATATCCAGTCTATGATATTGTTACGTTATGAGAGTGCTCTGATACTTGTTTGATTCTCAAATCGTATATATATATAAATATATATGTGTGTGTGTGTATAAATCCGCATCTGCCGTTATTGTCTCATTATACCGCACTGTGAATGAATTAAAAGTAAATAGATAACTCGTCATGAACACAGTTCTGTACATCAGACAGAGTGCTGCTGTGCCTCCTGTCCTCATTAATGGACGTCTCTTTAAAATTACCGCTCAGAGGAGAGGAGTTCTCATTTCTCTAAACGCCTGCTGCTTCCCCTCCTCTCTCCTCGGTTCCCCTCCTCGACTCCTCCACTCGCATCTCCTGTGGGCGGGACTAAGACACGAGGATAGGAGTCGAGGAGGGGAATTAGAAATGAGAAAGGTCTAATGACTGAATATTGAGGCCTGATCTCCTTCTGTCTTATTTCATAAAATGTGCACCATAAATAAGATTGTTTCTCCAGACTTGATTAAAGCACTGATGTTTTCAAGGAAAAGACAAAACAACAATGTGTGGCAGCACATTTATTCACTGCGACAACTGAGTAAAACATGACATTGCTTATAGATAGAAATACAGATAGATAAAAACCGTCCATAAACTGTGCACTCAGAATAGTATCAGGGACAGTTTCATCCCACTGGCCATAAGACTATTAAACACCTGAGCTTGCACTATTTCTATTTGTATTGTTGTTTTTATATGTATTTCTTATGTCTTGGTAATTGCACTGTTAAGGAACCTGCGATCAATTTGTTATACATTACATAATTACACCGTAGTTTCTAAATGTCATGACAATAAACCTTTGAATCTTGAAAAATAGTTATTAAACAGACTCTGGAACATTGTATTGAGAACAAGTGATGCAGCGCCCTCTGTTGGGGTGGAAGCAATAAAATAAAATGGTCCACAGTCTTCGCAATAATCTGCAGATTTTAAGCGTTGCATCTCTAATACAACAGAATAACATTATTCAACAGTATAACTATTTAACCATCATGTCTAATAAAAACACCATAAAAATGTTAAAGAAATAATATTTGCATTAATTTAGCAAGCTCCATAGAAATTAAGTCAAACTAAAAGTACATCGATTTTAAAAGAATCCACATTATGAGTTAACTTTTGTGTTTTATTGTTTGTATCGAGTTTGTGAAACGTTTCTGGAATTACTGTTTTTGTATTTTTAATTTTGTTTTGTTTGGAATTTGTTTTTATTCAAGATAATTCATCTTTTTTTCAAAGAGTTACCATTATCTTCTTAGTATGACGGCTGTTTAAACAGAGAGGGTTAAAGCCTTCTTCTGGCAGATCCATTGTCGTGGTTTATCACATCTCACTGATGACCATGTGTATCTGTCCTTGTAAAACACTGCACAGTGACCGTCAGCAGGATCAGGAGCTGCTATCCAGGAGCTGAGGAGAGAAACATGATGTTTAGATAAAGGCTGATAGATTTTATTATTCAAAGTGTTTAGTAACGTGTCTCTTACCTATCAGTCAGATCACTTCCATCCACCCACTTCCATTGCTTATTTACAACTCTCAGACCATCCAGAATCCTTCAGATCCAAAGCTTTTTTCATTGATTGCTTCCTGGAAAACAGAGAGAGAGAGTTGTCAGATATTTAAACATTAAACTGTAATAAACACATAATGACCTAAAGACCCAAAGTGTGTTCAAACCTACACAAAACACAATTACTTTCTTAATTGCGTCATATTAATAGACTTACCTTTTCCTCTGAATTATGTGCAACAGCCAAATCTGAATTCTTTCCTTTGCAGTCCTCTTGAGCTTCTTCCAGGTGTTTGTTTTTTAGGGTTATTATATACATAGCAGCTGGGCTGAGAGAGAAACCAGCCCTTCTGACAAGGTTGACACTTATTATCTGAAACAACGGAGTCCAAACAATCAACATCATGACTGCAGTATGAAAACATTGTAATTGTGACCTAAAATATAGGATCTGAACATACCGGTATTTCCTAAGCAGTAGGAATTGATGCTCCACTGAGCTTGACTGATGCTGAGCTCATTCCAGTTTGTTGTCATGTCTTGTATTTTCTGTGTCAAGTTGTTCCTCTTGGTCTCCAGCTCCTGGTTTCGTGTTTTCAGCTCCTGGACTCCTGCAGACAGGTTTTTGTTGTTGCTTTCTAAGACATTATAGGCTTGTGTCAGGTTGCCCAGCTGGTCCGTCAGATTCTTGTTGTCCCTCGTCAAGTTTGTATTTTCTAAGCTGAGTTTTGTGTGTGGTAGTAGTGGTAGTAGTGGTGGTAGTGGTAGTAGTGGTAGTATTGGTAGTAGTGGTAGTAGTGGTTGTAGTGGTAGTGGTAGTCGTAGTAGTGGTAGTAGTGGTAGTAGTGGTGGTAGTGGTAGTAGTGGTAGTATTGGTAGTAGTTGTAGTAGTCGTAGTCGTGGTAGTCGTGGTAGCAGTAGTAGTAGTGGTAGTAGTGGTAGTAGTGGTAGTAGTGGTAGCAGGTGGTAGTTGTAGTAGTGGTAGTAGTGGTAGTAGTGGTAGTAGTCGTAGTAGTGGTAGCAGTGGTGGTAGTGGTAGTAGTGTTAGCAGTGGTAGTAGTGGTAGTAGTGCTAGGGTTACTGACAAAGCACCTACTGATATAAACTTAGAACAGTTCCTGTGAACTTGTTCCCTTTTAATGATAGTCATAATGGTAAAGTAGTCGTAGTAGTGGTAGTGGTGGTAGTTGTAGTAGTGGTAGTAGTGGTAGTAGTGGTAGTAGTGGTAGTAGTGGTAGCAGTGGTAGTAGTGGTAGTAGTGTTAGCAGTGGTAGTAGTGGTAATAGTGGTAGTAGTGGTGGTAGTGGTAGTAGTGGTTGTAGTGGTAGTAGTGGTATAGTGGTAGTAGTGTTAGTAGTGGTAGTAGTGTTAGTAGTGGTAGTAGTGGTAGTAGTGGTAGTAGTGTTAGCAGTGGTAGTAGTGGTAATAGTGGTAGTAGTGGTGGTAGTGGTAGTACTGGTAGTAGTGGTAGTAGTTGTAGTTGTGGTGGTAGTGGTAGTAGTGGTAGTAGTCGTAGTAGTGGTAGTAGTGGTAGTAGTGGTAGTAGTGTTAGCAGTGGTAGTAGTGGTAATAGTGGTAGTAGTGGTGGTAGTGGTAGTAGTGGTAGTAGTGGTAGTAGTGTTAGCAGTGGTAGTAGTGGTAATAGTGGTAGTAGTGGTGGTAGTGGTAGTAGTGGTAATAGTGGTAGTAGTGGTAGTAGTGGTAATAGTGGTAGTAGTGGTGGTAGTGGTAGTAGTGGTAGTAGTGGTAGTAGTGGTAATAGTGGTAGTAGTGTTAGTAGTGGTAGCAGTGGTAATAGTGGTAGTAGTGTTAGTAGTGGTAATAGTGGTAGTAGTGTTAGTAGTGGTAGTAGTGGTAGTAGTGGTAGTAGTGGTAGTAGTGTTAGCAGTGGTAGTAGTGGTAATAGTGGTAGTAGTGGTGGTAGTGGTAGTAGTGGTAGTAGTGGTAGTAGTTGTAGTTGTGGTGGTAGTGGTAGTAGTGGTAGTAGTCGTAGTAGTGGTAGTAGTGGTAGTAGTGTTAGCAGTGGTAGTAGTGGTAATAGTGGTAGTAGTGGTGGTAGTGGTAGTAGTCGTAGTAGTGGTAGTAGTGGTAGTAGTGTTAGCAGTGGTAGTAGTGGTAATAGTGGTAGTAGTGGTAGTAGTGGTGGTAGTGGTAGTAGTAGTGGTAATAGTGGTAGTAGGTAGTAGTGGTAGTAGTGGTAATAGTGGTAGTAGTGGTGGTAGTGGTAGTAGTGGTAGTAGTGGTAGTAGTGGTAATAGTCGTAGTAGTGTTAGTAGTGGTAGTAGTGGTAGTAGTGGTAGTAGTGGTAATAGTGGTAGTAGTGTTAGTAGTGGTAGTAGTGGTAGTAGTGGTAGTAGTGTTAGCAGTGGTAGTAGTGGTAATAGTGGTAGTAGTGGTGGTAGTGGTAGTAGTGGTAGTAGTGGTAGTAGTTGTAGTTGTGGTGGTAGTGGTAGTAGTGGTAGTAGTGGTAGTAGTGTTAGCAGTGGTAGTAGTGGTAATAGTGGTCGTAGTGGTGGTAGTGGTAGTAGTGGTAGTAGTGGTGGTAGTGGTAGCAGTGGTAATAGTCGTAGTAGTGGTAGTAGTGGTAGCAGTGGTAATAGTGGTAGTAGTGTTAGTAGTGGTAGTAGTGGTTGTAGTGGTGGTAGTGGTAGTGGTTGTAGTAGTGATAGTAATGGTAGTAGTGGTAGTAGTGGTAGTAGTGGTAGTAGTAGTAGTAGTAGTGGTAGTAGTTGTAGTAGTTGTAGTAGTGGTAGTAGTGGTAGTAGTGGTAGTCGTAGTAGTGGTAGTAGTGGTAGTAGTAGTAGTGGTAGCAGTGGTAGTAGTGGTAGTAGTGGTAATAGTGGTAGTAGTGGTAGTAGTGGTAGTAGTGGTAGTCGTAGTAGTGGTAGTAGTGGTAGTAGTGGTAGTAGTGGTTGCAGTAGTGGTAGTAGTGGTAATAGTGGTAGTAGTGGTAGTAGTGGTAGTAGTGGTAGTGGTAGTCGTAGTAGTGGTAGTAGTGGTAGTAGTGGTGGTAGTGGTAGTAGTGGTAGTATTGGTAGTAGTGGTAGTAGTGGTTGTAGTGGTAGTGGTAGTCGTAGTAGTGGTAGTAGTGGTAGTAGTGGTGGTAGTGGTAGTAGTGGTAGTATTGGTAGTAGTTGTAGTAGTCGTAGTCGTGGTAGTCGTGGTAGCAGTAGTAGTAGTGGTAGTAGTGGTAGTAGTGGTAGTGTGGTAGCAGTGGTGGTAGTTGTAGTAGTGGTAGTAGTGGTAGTAGTGGTAGTAGTCGTAGTAGTGGTAGCAGTGGTAGTAGTGGTAGTAGTGTTAGCAGTGGTAGTAGTGGTAATAGTGGTAGTAGTGGTGGTAGTGGTAGTAGTGGTTGTAGTGGTAGTAGTGGTAATAGTGGTAGTAGTGGTAGTAGTGGTAGTAGTGGTAATAGTGGTAGTAGTGGTAGTAGTGGTAGTAGTGGTAGTAGTGGTAGTAGTGGTAATAGTGGTAGTAGTGGTGGTAGTGGTAGTAGTGGTAGTAGTGGTAGTAGTTGTAGTTGTGGTGGTAGTGGTAGTAGTGGTAGTAGTGTTAGCAGTGGTAGTAGTGGTAATAGTGGTCGTAGTGGTGGTAGTGGTAGTAGTGGTAGTAGTGGTGGTAGTGGTAGCAGTGGTAATAGTCGTAGTAGTGGTAGTAGTGGTAGTAGTGGTAGCAGTGGTAATAGTGGTAGTAGTGTTAGTAGTGGTAGTAGTGGTTGTAGTGGTGGTAGTGGTAGTGGTGGTAGTAGTGATAGTAATGGTAGTAGTGGTAGTAGTGGTAGTAGTGGTAGTAGTAGTAGTAGTAGTGGTAGTAGTTGTAGTAGTTGTAGTAGTGGTAGTAGTGGTAGTGGTAGTCGTAGTAGTGGTAGTAGTAGGGTAGCAGTGGTAGTAGTGGTAGTAGTGGTAATAGTGGTGTAGTGGTAGTAGTGGTAGTAGTGGTAGTCGTAGTAGTGGTAGTAGTGGTAGTAGTGGTAGTAGTGGTTGCAGTGGTAATAGTGGTAGTAGTGGTAGTAGTGGTAGTGGTAGTCGTAGTAGTGGTAGTAGTGGTAGTAGTGGTGGTAGTGGTAGTAGTAGTAGTGGTAGTAGTGGTAGTAGTGGTAGTAGTGGTAGTCGTAGTAGTGGTAGTAGTGGTGGTAGTGGTGGTAGTGGTAGTAGTGGTAGTATTGGTAGTAGTTGTAGTAGTGGTAGTCGTGGTAGCAGTAGTAGTAGTGGTAGTAGTGGTAGTAGTGGTAGTAGTGGTAGCAGTGGTAGTAGTGGTAGTAGTGGTAGTAGTGGTAATAGTGGTAGCAGTGGTAGTAGTGGTAGTAGTGGTAGTAGTGGTAATAGTGGTAGCAGTGGTAGTAGTGGTAGTAGTTGTAGTGGTACTAGTGGTAGTAGTGGTAGTAGTTGTAGCAGTGGTAGTAGTGGTAGCAGTGGTAGTAGTGGTAGTAGTTGTAGTGGTACTAGTGGTAGTAGTGGTAGTAGTCGTAGTAGTGGTAGTAGTTGTAGCAGTGGTAGTGGTAGTAGTGGTAGCAGTCGTAGTAGTGGTAGTAGTCGTAGTAGTGGCAGTAGTGGTAGTAGTCGTAGTAGTGGTAGTAGTGGTAGTAGTGGTAGCAGTGGTAGTAGTGGTAGTAGTGGTAGTAGTTGTAGCAGTGGTAGTAGTGGTAGTAGTGGTAGCAGTGGTAGTAGTGGTAGTAGTTGTTGTAGTGGTAGTAGTTTTAGCAGTGGTAGCAGTGGTAGTAGTGGTAGCAGTGGTAGTAGTGGTCGTAGTTGTAGCAGTGGTAGTAGTGGTAGTAGTGGTAGCAGTGGTAGTAGTGGTAGTAGTGGTAGTAGTGGTAGTAGTGGTAGTAGTGGTAGCAGTGGTTGTAGTGGTAGTAGTTGTAGCAGTGGTAGCAGTGGTAGCAGTGGTAGTAGTAGTAGTGGTACTAGTGGTAGTAGTGGTAGTAGTGGTAGTAGTGGTAGTAGTTGTAGCAGTGGTGGTAGTAGTGGTAGTAGTGGTAGCAGTCGTAGTAGTGGTAGTAGTTGTAGTAGTGGTAGTAGTGGTAGTAGTGGTAGTAGTGGTAGTAGTGGTAGCAGTGGTAGTAGTTGTAGCAGTGGTAGCAGTGGTAGTAGTGGTAGTAGTGGTAGTAGTGGTTGTAGCAGCACTCCCAGTTGCAGTAACACCTGAATGCTTTTTTTAATACAACTTACCCTTGTTCTTTCTTTCATTCTGCACCTTCACCCCACCGTACAAAGTGTCCTCCCCTCTTTTTGCTGAAATGTCAAAGGAAATGCACATGCTCAGGGTTTTTTGTGAATAAATGAGAAGGACTTTTAAAGGCTGCTTTAATTGTTTGATATAGCAGAAAAATTGCCTTACGATGATTGATTTATTGCAAAAATGCACAGTTTTTCCTCAAAGTGCATTGAAATGGGCAGCTTCAAAATGTGGAGATTGTCTTTCAGGTATTGTATCATGCCATTAAAAAAAAACGACATGATACGGGAAACTCAACAGATAACTATCTCCCTTCGCAATTTCCTCACTGGTTTTAAATAGATGTGTTCGTGATGATATATCTCGTCGCTAAATTAAAATTAAAATACCCAACAAATGACCATCAGTTTGAATCTTTTTATGAGTTAAAGAAATATTAATTGAAGTTAAACTGAAATAGGATGAGGTGTTCAAAGGTTTCAAACTACTCTAGATTGAAAAGTGTTTTCTCAATGTGGTATACATGAATAAAGAAGGCTTATTTCTACCAAAAATGTCCATTGATGAACCAAGAAAACTCATATTATTAAAACCTAGATGCACGACTGCGATGGTGAGTAACAATTTCTCTAAAAAAAAAGGTAAATTATTTAGAGATTTTTCTTGTTTCTGGTTCCACAGTTAAATTACAGGACATTAAACACAGCAGCTTACTTTGGATTGAAGTACTCAACATTGCATTGATCACAGAAACAAAGAGGCTCTGTTTCAAAATCATCAGCAGGAAGTGAAAGTTGTTAATGTTAAGTAACTAAACTTACCCGCAGGTGGAGGATTGTTGCCGGCTTTGAACACAACCGAAGCGTAGTTCACCTCCTCCTCTCCCTCCGCCATCACTACAGCCGCTCTGTTGAGCCCTCTCTGACTCGAAGACGGAGAAGTGTTGCTCTAATTAAACCTCTGGACATCGCAATAGGAGAACTGGTTGTTTCCTCTCTTCTGTTGAAGTCTATCTCTCAGCCTTCAAATTAACCACTTCTCCTTTTGGTCGAGAAGTTAATTTGCATCGCTTCACGTGACTGAACATGGACCTTAGAAATAAATTGTGTGTTCTTGTTTTTTGGTAATGTGCCTCTTTTAGAAGCTTTTTCTTGTCCGTCTCTTCAGGTTTCAAGAAATCCCCCAAAAAAAGACTTGGGCAAAAACTGTCTTAGTTTTATCTCAAACATTTTCTTTGAGAATTCTCCGACCCTAGACCTTTAGTTCCTACTGAGCACGTCGCCTTAAACAGCATTTCACTGTAGTTTTAGGTCAACATTACTTATAAAATGAGTGACATGGGGAAGTTTGTGTTCTCTGCAGTCAGATTGGTATTTCAGTAAAGATAGAGGTACCTACAGTTACAGAGAGAGGAAGGTGTTGCCCTTTGTGTGTCTTTCAGTGGTTACATGGTTAATATAGACACTTGAGAATGGGTTCACATGTTGGAAGCAATGCATCGACACAAACACACCTTCAATAAACTGATATTATGGAACTCACAGTAGATACGAAGGCCCATGATGGCTAACAGTATGAGCCAACACACTGCTATCAAAAGAATATTCTGAGTGAAGAAGAGAAACCACGAACCTGAAAAATAAGAATTCACTTAAAGTATCTAAACAACAACATTTAACAGCCAAAATACTTTAAAATGTGAATTGTTTTGTGTTCATAACGCACCTGGACGGGTTCTCTTTTTATCCACAGCGCCTCTTGATGCATTGACATAGTCAACTTCTTCCTGTTCTTCAATTTCCTCCGAAAGATAAACACATCGTTTTGTTTGAGTGCAGTTTTACTGATGTTGAGCATCCATGAGGAACCATTGCACAAAGATAGATTTTATGATTAAAATCAATATTTAAAAGAAGTTGCAGTTATGCAAAATATCAGAAGCAAAAATCAACAATGTACTTCTACACAGAAAGGGTTAGGGTAAGCTTTAATGTATGAGTAATGTTCCAGTCACAGATATTAATCTAAAGCAGAACTAAACACCACACACAGAGAATTTTTGTATCCACGGTGCCTTCTGGTGCAGCTTCTTTTTGGTGTCCTCTGAAAATAAAAACGTAATGTGTTGTGTTTTTATGAAGCTTATCAGAATCAGAAACTGGTCTATCACCAGGTAGGTTGACACAGACAAGACATTTGACTTGGTGTTGTGTTGCATACATAAACATACATAAAAATGAAACAAACATTTAAAGCACAGATAGAAAACTATTTTAAGAAAAATATAATACAATTTAAAAAATATTCAAACATTTACTAAAATTGAGCAATATTTAAATAGAATATGGTTGAAATCGTAGAAATAGAATTGGAATGAAATATGTGCAGTAATGAAAAACAAGATATTGTAAACATGGCTATCAGCAAACACACTGCTATTGGTGGAAAATACAGTGAAGAGAGACCTCTGGCCTGAGTTAAGTTACTAAACAACATGAATTAACAGTTAATATCAAATAAAAGATCTGATTTAATATTCACGTTTTTAACCTTCATCACTATTTTATTTAAATAATATGACTGTTAAATAAATCTCATGTTTGCTTGTGTTCACAGCTCACCTGGACGCGTTGCCTTTTTATCCACAGGGCCTTCTGGTGCATTCACATAGTCAGCTTCTTCTGTGATTTCCTCTGGAAGATAAACACATACTGTTTCATCAGATATGCAGTTTCACTCACTGAACAAAGTCCTGCTGCAGTCCTGATGAGAGCGTCTCTCTGATGTGACGGTTCAGTAGACTTCTGCTTCGAGGTGGAGATGGCATCTTTTTAGTGTCATGTTCTCATGTCATGTTGACACTTCCCAAATAGTGTCAACCGGAACTTGAAACAAGTGGCCCTTTCACAGGGTTTTAATAGAGTCACACATCCAAAATATTGGATTTCCTAATACAAAATCATATTAACTGCAATTTGTAAACCTCCAATGGATTTCTAGGCCCCAAAAACGTATGTTTAGTCACCAAAATGCTCTCAATGCCACTTCCTGTCCCTCTCTGGAGCTCTGCTCGTGACTAAATATTGAGGCCTGATTTTCTTTTGGTTAATTTTAAAACATGTTACATCATCGTGAATAAGATTGTTTCTCCTGACTATTTATGAGTTTGTAGAGACCTACAGACTTGGCTAAAATTGTCAAAATCAGTTTGGTAGTGTTCATACAGCTGTTGTGGAGGATATCATGAAGCCTTGTTCTGATAGAAAACTAGAGGGTAGTTATTATATAATTTGAACTTGAAAAGGGTCACAGGAGACCTGAACACAACATCAGGGTTAGAGGAACTGAGCAGCATTGATGGACACTGATGCTTTCATGAGTTTAAACACTATTATCTCATCATATCATCATACATACATCTTACTTAGTGTTTGCACTTCTTTGGGCCAATTCACCTCCACTTCCTGTCCCTCTCTGAAACTCTGCTGCTGCTGATGTTGACAGAGTGACTGAATATTGAGGCCTGATCTCCTTCTGTCTTATTTTCATCCAAATGGTTGCACCATGAATAAGATTGTTTCTCCAGACTTGATTAAAGCACTGATGAATTCAAGGAAAAGACAAAACAACAATGTGTGGCAGCACATTTATTCACTGGTGACAACAGAGTAAAACAAGACATTGCTCATAGATAGAAATACAGATAGATAAAAATCATCCGTAAACTGTGCATCATCAGAATAGTATCAGGGACAGTTTCATCCCACTGGCCATGACTATTAAACACCTGAGCTTGCACTATTTCTATTTGTATTCTTTTTTTTATGTATTTCTTATGTCTTGTTAATTGCACTGTTAAGGAACCTGCGATCAATTTGTTATACATTACATAATTACACCGTAGTTTCTAAATGTCATGACAATAAACCTTTGAATCTTGAAAAATAGTTATTAAACAGACTCTGGAACATTGTATTGAGAACAAGTGATGCAGCGCCCTCTGTTGGCCGGTGGAAGCAATACAATAAAATGGTCCACAGTCTTCGCAATATCTGCAGTTTAAGCGTTGCATCTCTAATACAACAGAATAACATTATTCACAAAACAGTATAACTATTTTAACCATCATATCTAATAAAAACCCATAAAATGTTAAAGAAATAAATATTTGCATTAATTTAGCAAGCTCCATAGAAATTAAGTCAAACTAAAGTACATCGATTTTAAATAATCCACATTATGAGTTCACTTTTGTGTTTTATTGTTTGTATCGAGTTTGTGAAACGTTCCTGGAATTACTGTTTTTTTGTAAATGTTTTAATTACATTTGTTTTGTTTGGAATTTGTTTTTATTCAAAAGTAATTCATCTTTTTTTCAAAGAGTTACCATTATGCTTCTTAGTATGACGGCTTTGTTTAAACAGAGAGGGTTAAAGCCTTCTTCTGGCAGATCCATTGTCGTGGTTTATCACATCTCACTGCTGACCATGTGTCTCTGCCCTTGTAAAACACTGCACAGTGACCGTCAGCAGGATCAGGAAGATCTATCCAGGAGCTGAGGAGAAACATGATGTTTAGATAAAGGCTGATAGATTTTATTATTCAAAGTGTTTAGTAACGTGTCTCTTACATATCAGTCAGATCACTTCCATCCACCCACTTCCATTGCTTATTTACAACTCTCAGACCAATCCAGAATCCTTTATATCCAATGCTTTTTTCTTTGATTGCTGCCTGGAAAACAGAGAGAGAGAGTTGTCAGATATTTAAACATTAAACCGTAATAAACACATAATGACCTAAAGACCCAAAGTGTGTTCAAACCTACACAAAACACAATTACTTTCTTAATTGCGTCATATTAATAGACTTACCTTTTCCTCTGAATTATGTGCAACAGCCAAATCTGAATTCTTTCCTTTGCAGTCCTCTTGAGCTTCTTCCCAGGTTTTTTTGTTTTTAGGGATATTATATACATAGCAGCTGGGCTGAGAGAGAAACCAGCCTTCTGACAAGGTTGACACTTATTATCTGAAACAACGGAGTCCAAACAATCAACATCATGACTGCAGTATGAAAACATTGTAATTGTGACCTAAAATAGGATCTGAACATACCGGTATTTCCTAAGCAGTAGGAATCGATGCTCCACTGAGCTTGACTGATGCTGAGCTCATTCCAGTTTGTTGTCATGTCTTGTATTTGCTGTGTCAAGTTCTTCGTCTTGGTCTCCAGCTCCTGTTTCGTGTTTTCAGCTCCTGGACTCCTGCAGACAGGTCTTTGTTGTTGCTCTCTGAGACATTATAGGCTTGTGTCAGGTTGCCCAGCTGGTCCTTCAGATTCTTGTTGTCCCTCTTCGTGTTTGCATTTTCTAAGCTGAGTTTTGTGTTGTTTGCCCGTAGAGTTGAGACTTCTTTTAACTGGTTTGGATCACTCTCAAGAATTAATGGAGCAACTGCAAAATGAAAGTTAGCCTCTTAATCAAGGTGATAATGCAAGTTTTTTTTTATAAATGTGCCTCTTTAGGAAGCTTTTTCCTGTCCGTCTCACTTTAGGGTTTTCCTGCCTTTTGGAAGGTTTCAACAAATCCGAAAAAACTCAAAGAAAAAATGTCTCGGTTTGTCTCAAAGTGTTCTGACTTCTCCAATTCTCAGACCCATTTATATTTCACATTGCCTGAAACTGCTTGTCACTGTGGTTTGAAGTCAACATTACTAAGAGAGGAGTGAAATGGGGAAGTCTTCAAGCCACACATTTGGTGAAATAGCAAGCGCTGGTGGGTAGTGAGTGTGGGATAAACTCAGAACTTCACAGATGCTCAGTAACATGAAGAGACATGACATTTGTTAATAGATTGACATTAGATAGATTCATTGTCGTTTGGGTCTGATAATATGATTTGTTAAGAATAAGGGAAATATAGAATATGACTTGACTCATCTTTTAATTATTTGTATGCATGCTTGTCTGTATTTCCCACTAATGGTGCCTGCAGGTATGTACAGTATAGGAAAGTCTCAAACAAATTCATGCATTCATCCACATGAACGGCTTCTTGATTGATAATTTTGCTTTATTTGGGAAAACAAGCACAATACATTAATGGATGCTACCTCCATGTCGTTCAACAAAAATGCGTCATCATTGCACCACTCTGTAAGAGCAAGACGCTCATAATAATACTTTCTACACCGTTATACTGTGGCATGTACATGACTGATATCAAATGGTGTAAACAGATAAAACGGCTGCTACTATTCTTTATGGTTTGTCTTATGTCTAAGTGTGAGATAATGCACTTCCTGTTTTGTGTACTTACGGTAGACGCAGACTCCGATGATGCCACCCAGCAGAATGACACAGAGAATCCCCAAACAACAAGCCAAGTGCTGAAACCGCCGATGTCCTGCTGAGTCTAAACAACACAAATGAATCACATTAACTGTCCAAATGAAGATTGGTACCTTTCAAAGTTACAGTCTCTTTAGTGCAGATATTGAGTCACTTTTCAACTCGGACAGTATACAGTATGGTAAATGCAGATGGAGCTTTTTATGAGAGTAAAAGGTAAAAGACAGGAAAGGATACCAAGTTGATTTGACTAACTCAGTCAAACTTTGGAATACAGTTCAGAACAAAGGAGTACATTTGGTTCCCTATCACTTACATTGGATGAGAAATGGCCTAAATAAATAAAAGGAGTGATATGGACAGCAAAGATTGTTCCAATATTTAAACAGGCACCTGACTGTTGTTAAAGGGCCGACTTAAAGAGTTGTGAACCCATTGTGTTTTGAGAAACTGCTTTATGAACTTTGCTAAAAGTGTTCCAGTGAGAGTTACGGTAGGTCTTGAGTATTAGTCACTGTAACATTATTGCAGTACAACACAAAAGTTCAATCTCAAAATTACCGTTCACAAGAGATTTCCTAAAAACGAACCTCATATTTAGTCTGAGTCATTCAGTTTTTAACACGTTAATAACGTTGCAGATAAAACCCCCGTGAAAAGCAACAAAACCACTTGATAAAGTTTAGTAAAAGGTAGTGGTAGAATGTTACTGAATGCATTTAATCATACTGTACTAAGTGCAAATTTGAGGTACTTGTACTTTACTTGAGTATTTTGTTTTCATGCCACTGTATGATTTAACTCAACTACAATTCAAAGGCATCATATAGAACAGAATAGAATGGGAGGGATGAAACCCTCGTTAATGGTCACACATGCAGAGCACAGCACACACAGTGAAATTTGTTCTCTGCTTTTATCCCATCCTAGAACCAGGAGTCTACTAGGAGCCACTGCTATTGTACAGCGCCCGGGGAGCAATGGAGTGAGTGGGGGAAGGGGGATGTCCGGTGCCTTGCTCAAGGGTACCACGGCAGGGCCCAGGAGGTGGACTGGGACCTCTCCAAGTAACAGTCCACACTCCATATTTAGGTCTGGTCGGACACACTAGTCACAAAAAACACTTGAACCGGCGACCCTACGGCTCCCAGTCCAAGTACTGACTGACCACTGCCGGACATATATCTTACTCCACTAGATTTATAGTAAGTTAATAATTCAGATGCATTATTATTGAAAAAATATAATGTGTTGTTATAAATATGAACAGAACGATCCGAACAACTAGATAATAAAGAAACTTAATTGGCGTCTGCACACATTTAAGTTTATTTTATTTTATTAGAACCGTTTTTTGGGTGTTTTTTCTTAAATTTCTAACTTTTCTGTGTCATGTACATTGATTACTTTAAGTACAGTTTGCTTTGTTTACTTACTTACTTTTACTCAAGTAACATTTTCAATGCTGTACTTCTACTTGTAAAGGATAATTTTACCGCATGGTATCAGTAGTTTTACTAAAGGACCAGAATACTCTGGTAAAAGGTCATGGTTTGGCTTAAAAAAATAAGTACTCTTTTGTAACTTCAAGTCACTGAATTGACAAAGACTTGTGCATACTACGATTCACCTATTTTTGATACGTCAAAAACAAACGGAGAAAAGACAATGCAGCTTTCCACCATCATTTTTTCATAAGACCAGAATGCCCAGACTGCAAGACGTTGACATTTGTCACACTGCACACTCCCAATATTGTACGGCTTTGTTAGAGTGCTAGGGTAACTGACAAAGCACCTACTGATATACACTTTAGAACAGTTCCTGTGAACTTGTTCCCTTTTAATGATAGTTATAATGGTAAAGTAGTGGTAGTGGTAGTAGTGGTAGTAGTGGTAGTAGTAGTGGTAGCAGTGGTAGCAGTGGTAGTAGTGGTAGTAGTGGTATTAGTGGTAGTAGTGGTAGTAGTCGTGGTAGTCGTATTAGTGGTAGTAGTGGTAGTAGTCGTAGCTGTGGTAGCAGTGGTAGTAGTGTATTAGTAGTAGCAGTGGTAGTAGTGGTAGTAGTGGTAGTAGTGGTAGTAGTGGTCGTAGTGGTAGCAGTGGTAGTAGTGGTAGTAGTCGTAGTAGTGGTGGTAGTGGTGGTAGTGGTATTAGTGGTAGTAGTGGTAGTAGTGGTCGTAGTGGTAGCAGTGGTAGTAGTCGTAGTAGTGGTGGTAGTGGTTGTAGTGGTAGTAGTGGTAGTAGTGGTTGTAGTGGTAGTAGTCGTGGTAGTCGTAGTAGTGGTAGCAGTGGTAGTAGTGGTAGTAGTAGTAGCAGTGGTAGTAGTGGTAGTAGTGGTAGTAGTCGTAGCTGTGGTAGCAGTGGTAGTAGTGGTAGTAGTAGTAGCAGTGGTAGTAGTGGTAGTAGTGGTAGTAGTCGTGGTAGTCGTAGTAGTGGTAGTAGTCGTAGCTGTGGTAGCAGTGGTAGTAGTGGTAGTAGTAGTAGCAGTGGTAGTAGTGGTAGTAGTTGTAGTAGTGGTAGTAGTGGTGGTAGCAGTGGTAGCAGTGGTAGTAGTGGTAGTAGTGGTATTAGTGGTAGCAGTGGTAGTAGTGGTAGCAGTGGTAGTAGTGGTAGTAGTGGTAGTAGTAGTAGTGGTAGTAGTGGTAGTGGTAGCAGTGGTAGTAGTGGTCGTAGTGGTAGTAGTGGCAGTAGTCGTAGCTGTGGTAGCAGTGGTAGTAGTGGTAGTAGTAGTAGCAGTGGTAGTAGTGGTAGTAGTAGCAGTGGTAGCAGTGGTCGTAGTGGTAGCAGTGGTAGTAGTGGTAGTAGTCGTAGTAGTGGTGGTAGTGGTAGTAGTGGTATTAGTGATAGTAGTGGTAGTAGTCGTAGCTGTGGTAGCAGTGGTAGTAGTGGTAGTAGTCGTAGTAGTGGTGGTAGTGGTAGTAGTGGTATTAGTGATAGTAGTGTAGTAGTCGTAGTAGTGGTAGCAGTGGTAGTAGTAGTAGCAGTGGTATTAGTGGTAGTAGTCGTAGCTGTGGTAGCAGTGGTAGTAGTGGTAGTAGTAGTAGTAGTGGTGGTAGTGGTATTAGTGGTAGTAGTGGTAGTCGTAGTAGTGGTAGTAGTGGTAGTAGTAGTAGTAGTAGTAGCAGTGGTAGTAGTGGTAGTAGTAGTAGTAGCAGTGGTAGTAGTGGTAGTAGTGGTAGTAGTGGTAGCAGTGGTAGCAGTGGTAGTAGTGGTAGTGTAGTAGCAGTGGTAGTAGTAGTGGTAGTAGTGGTAGTAGTGTAGTAGTGGTAGCAGTGGTAGCAGTGGTAGTATGGTAGTAGTAGTAGCAGTGGTAGTAGTAGTAGTGGTAGTAGTGGTAGTAGTATGGCAAGCCATTTTTAGTATTTATTCCACATCCTTGATATCAGACGGCAGCTGTCTACACTAGTTGGCTCTTTGATTTCACTTGTTAGAGATATGGTCAAACTAGTTTGGCATTCTGCTTTACTAGTTCAATAAAACATTACACTAGTCAGTCTTTTTCAGCGACTAGTGGCACTTTTGTCCGACTAGTTAGCACATAAGCCTTACTAGTGACGCCAGGAGCAGCACTAGTTGCACCAAAGTATCAACATGTAAGCTTTTTCATGAACTAGTGACCCTCTGACCGTACTAGTGACGCTAAAAGTCTTACATGTTAACTAGTGCGCTGCAAAAGCTCTGACATGTTAACTAGTTACACAAAATAAGCACAACTAGTTAACTAGTGGCATACATTTGTCTGCACTAGTTAACTAGTCGCACCCAGAATCACTCACTAGTTAACTAGTAAAGGCAAAAGGTTCACTAGTTAACTAGTTGACGCGTCTTTTGGCCTTACTAGTTAACTAGTGGGGCTCAAAATGTCTACACGTTAACTAGTGAACCCTTCGCCCTTTACTAGTTAACTAGTGAGATACATTGAAATTCCACTAGTGAACTAGTCGGGCTTAAAATGTTCACTAGTCGCACTAGTGGATCCCAAATGTGCACTAGTCGCACTAGATGCTAATGAGGAGGAGGGGAAATAATGCATCGAGGTCTCCTATTGGCCCTAAGATATAGAGCGCCACCCAGCCCAAATTGTTTCTTTAAGAGCTTAAATACACTGTGTTTTAAAATACAGTCATATGACCATATTTACAAAAATATAAAACAAAAGTATTGTTGTAATTATGATCATATGACTGTATATCAAATTAGGTAAGAACATTGAATACTTTGTTAAAATTAGAAAGTTGCCTTAGGACTGCAGACAGGAATATAGATCCTCTTTAAAACATTTTATTAAGCTGCAATTTGAAAGGTGCTGGATTAGAATAGAACTATGATAACAGAAGGAGGGACATTAGTGATGGATAGAAAGAGGAAGTAACCCTCTTCGGATCACAGCTTTGAGAGATCGCCGTGACTTCCGTAAATATTAGTCTAAGGCAAATATGGAGAGGTTGTTTATCATCATACGGATCTATCGTTACCCTGGTTTTAAGATCTGTCCAGTGTTTCAGCTTTATTCATTTCGTGGGCACCGCTGATAATATGTCCCACGATCATATCCGCTACTTTTGTGTCTCGAGTGCCGGTGTTCTCTCACACAAGCATACGCACACTCGCACCAACAAAAACACACACAGAAAGCGGAGCAAAGCAGAAACAGAAACATGTATTTTTCTAGGCAAAACACACACTGACTGACTTCCCACGGACAATATTTTAACAGTAGGCAATGAATACCCGACTGATGCACCTCACGTCTTCGAGACGTTGCTAAAAACATTGCAGGAGAACGCCCCCTAAGGCTCTCCCTCACAGAGCTGAACTGACCAATCAGAATCTGGGTCCCGCCTGCTTCATTTGCATATGGCTCACTAGTGAACGTGTATGCCATACACGTTCACTAGTGAGCCATATGAACGGCGACTAGTTAACTAGTGGATACATATTAAAGCTTACACGTTAACTAGTGAAGGCAGAATGTTCACTAGTTAACTAGTTGCCGCCTCCTTTGACCTTACTAGTTAACTAGTGAGGCTCAAAATGTGCACTAGTTAACTAGTGAGGTCCAAAGTGTCCACTAGCTACACTAGTGCAATGGTTTTTACCTTACTAGTTAACTAGTTACACACACTTTATCTCACTAGTTAACTAGTGGAGCCTTAGAGGAGTCACTAGTAAACTAGTGACACAGATGTTTGTCTTACTAGTTAACTAGTGGAGGGCAATTTTTCTCACTAGTGAGGTTCTGTTATCAACATGTTAGACTTTGACCTTACATGTTACACATTTTTCTTACATGTAAGACCTTTCCTTCAACTAGTTTGGCTTTTGTTGCACTAGTGAGCAACTGTACGCGACTAGTTAGCTATTGATTCAACATGTATGGCTTTTCCTAAACTAGTGGATCTTTTGAGCCCACTAGTTGTGCTTTTCTTCTCACTAGTTCAACACAATGACTTACTAGTTGACGTGTACGTGCAACTAGTTTACTAGTGGTGTGTCAAAAAATGCACTAGTCAACATGTATGACTTTGAAACAATTCACTAGTTAACTAGTTGCACGTACGTGTCAACTAGTAAGTCATTGTGTTGAACTAGTGAGAAGAAAAGCACAACTAGTGGGCTCAAAAGATCCACTAGTTTAGGAAAAGCCATACATGTTGAATCAATAGCTAACTAGTCGCGTACAGTTGCTCACTAGTGCAACAAAAGCCAAACTAGTTGAAGGAAAGGTCTTACATGTAAGAAAAATGTGTAACATGTAAGGTCAAAGTCTAACATGTTGATAACAAACCTCACTAGTGAGAAATGCCCTCCACTAGTTAACTAGTAAGACAAACATCTGTGTCACTAGTTTACTAGTGACTCCTCTAAGGCTCCACTAGTTAACTAGTGAGATAAAGTGTGTGTAACTAGTTAACTAGTAAGGCAAAAACCATTGCACTAGTGTAGCTAGTGGACACTTTGGACCTCACTAGTTAACTAGTGCACATTTTGAGCCTCACTAGTTAACTAGTAAGGTCAAAGGAGGCGGCAACTAGTTAACTAGTGAACATTCTGCCTTCACTAGTTAACGTGTAAGCTTTAATATGTATCCACTAGTTAACTAGTCGCCGTTCATATGGCTCACTAGTGAACGTGTATGGCATACACGTTCACTAGTGAGCCATATGCAAATGAAGCAGGCGGGACCCAGATTCTGATTGGTCAGTTCAGCTCTGTGAGGGAGAGCCTTAGGGGGCGTTCTCCTGCAATGTTTTTAGCAACGTCTCGAAGACGTGAGGTGCATCAGTCGGGTATTCATTGCCTACTGTTAAAATATTGTCCGTGGGAAGTCAGTCAGTGTGTGTTTTGCCTAGAAAAATACATGTTTCTGTTTCTGCTTTGCTCCGCTTTCTGTGTGTGTTTTTGTTGGTGCGAGTGTGCGTATGCTTGTGTGAGAGAACACCGGCACTCGAGACACAAAAGTAGCGGATATGATCGTGGGACATATTATCAGCGGTGCCCACGAAATGAATAAAGCTGAAACACTGGACAGATCTTAAAACCAGGGTAACGATAGATCCGTATGATGATAAACAACCTCTCCATATTTGCCTTAGACTAATATTTACGGAAGTCACGGCGATCTCTCAAAGCTGTGATCCGAAGAGGGTTACTTCCTCTTTCTATCCATCACTAATGTCCCTCCTTCTGTTATCATAGTTCTATTCTAATCCAGCACCTTTCAAATTGCAGCTTAATAAAATGTTTTAAAGAGGATCTATATTCCTGTCTGCAGTCCTAAGGCAACTTTCTAATTTTAACAAAGTATTCAATGTTCTTACCTAATTTGATATACAGTCATATGATCATAATTACAACAATACTTTTGTTTTATATTTTTGTAAATATGGTCATATGACTGTATTTTAAAACACAGTGTATTTAAGCTCTTAAAGAAACAATTTGGGCTGGGTGGCGCTCTATATCTTAGGGCCAATAGGAGACCTCGATGCATTATTTCCCCTCCTCCTCATTAGCATTCTGTGCGACTAGTGCGACTAGTGCGACTAGTGCACATTTGGGATCCACTAGTGCGACTAGTGAACATTTTAAGCCCGACTAGTTCACTAGTGGAATTTCAATGTATCTCACTAGTTAACTAGTAAAGGGCGAAGGGTTCACTAGTTAACGTGTAGACATTTTGAGCCCCACTAGTTAACTAGTAAGGCCAAAAGACGCGTCAACTAGTTAACTAGTGAACCTTTTGCCTTTACTAGTTAACTAGTGAGTGATTCTGGGTGCGACTAGTTAACTAGTGCAGACAAATGTATGCCACTAGTTAACTAGTTGTGCTTATTTTGTGTAACTAGTTAACATGTCAGAGCTTTTGCAGCGCACTAGTTAACATGTAAGACTTTTAGCGTCACTAGTACGGTCAGAGGGTCACTAGTTCATGAAAAAGCTTACATGTTGATACTTTGGTGCAACTAGTGCTGCTCCTGGCGTCACTAGTAAGGCTTATGTGCTAACTAGTCGGACAAAAGTGCCACTAGTCGCTGAAAAAGACTGACTAGTGTAATGTTTTATTGAACTAGTAAAGCAGAATGCCAAACTAGTTTGACCATATCTCTAACAAGTGAAATCAAAGAGCCAACTAGTGTAGACAGCTGCCGTCTGATATCAAGGATGTGGAATAAATACTAAAATGGCTTGCCATATAGTAGTAGGTAGTAGTAGCAGTGGTAGTATGGTGTAGTGGTAGTGGTAGTAGTGGTAGTAGTGGTAGTAGTGGTAGTAGTGGTAGTAGTGGTAGTAGTAGTAGTGTAGTGGTAGTAGTGGTAGTAGTAGTAGTGTAGTAGTGGTAGTAGTGGTAGTAGTGTAGTAGTGGTAGTAGTAGTAGCAGTGGTAGTAGTGGTAGTAGTGTAGCAGTGGTAGTAGTGTAGTAGTAGTAGCAGTGGTAGTAGTGGTTGTAGTGGTTGTAGTGGTAGTAGTGGTAGTAGTGGTAGCATTGGTAGCAGTAGAACTCCCAGTTGCAGTATCACCTGAATGCTTTTTTTAATACAACTTACCCTTGTTCTTTGTTTCATTCTGCACCTTCACCCACCGTACACAGTGTCCTCCCTCTTTTTGCTGAAAGGTCAAAGGAAATGCACATGCTCAGGGTTCTTTGTGAATAAATGAGAAGGACTTTTAAAGGCTGCTTTAATTGTTTGATAAAGCAGAAAAATTGCCTTACGATGATTGATTTATTGCAAAAATGTATGTTTTTTTCCTCAAAGTGCATTGAAATGGGCAGCTTCAAAATGTGGAGATTTGTTTTCAGGTATTGTGTCATGCCATTAAAAAAGGGAAACGACATGATACGGGAAACTCAACAGATAACTATCTCCATTCGCAATTTCCTCACTGGTTTTAAATAGATGTGTTCGTGATGATATATCTCCAGTCGCTAAATTAAAATTAAAATACCCAACAAATGACCATCAGTTTGAATCTTTTTATGAGTTAAAGAAATATTAATATAATAAGTTAAACTGAAATAGGATGAGGTGTTCAAAGGTTTCAAACTACTCTAGATTGAAAAGTGTTTTCTCAATGTGGTATACATGAATAAAGAAGGCTTATTTCTACCAAAAATGCATTGATGAACCAAGAAAACTCATATTTTTAAAACCTAGATGCACGACTGCGATGATGAGTTTTTTCATTTGTAGTGAAAGTTTATACTCAACATTGTGATTTTGAAAAACATCAATGCAAATGTGCTGGGTTAGCTAAAAATAAAATCTTCAACCCCACACTAAACAATTACATCACATTTCAATTACAGGACATTAAACACAGCAACTTACTTTGGATTGAAGTACTCAACATTGCATTGATCACAGAAACAAAGAGGCTCTGTTTCAAAATCATCAGCAGGAAGTGAAAGTTGTTAATGTTAAGTAACTAAACTTACCCGCAGGTGGAGGATTGTTGCCGGCTTTGAACACAACCGAAGCGTAGTTCACCTCCTCCTCTCCCTCCGCCATCACTACAGCCGCTCTGTTGAGCCCTCTCTGACTCGAAGACGGAGAAGTGTTGCTCTAATTAAACCTCTGGACATCGCAATAGGAGAACTGGTTGTTTCCTCTCTTCTGTTGAAGTCTATCTCTCAACCTTCAAATTAACCACTTCTGCTTTTGGTCGAGAAGCTCATTTGCATCGCTTGACGTGACTAACATGGACCTCAGAAATAAATGGTGTGTTCTTGTTTTAAGGAAATATAATCTTCCATAAAATGCAAGATTACAAAGGGAGACCATGAGGGGGGGGGGGGGGGAGTTGATAAGTAACTTTGAGCTTTAGGTGTTTGCTCAGTATCAGGAAACTGAACGCACGTAGCCCCAGTGGTAATGACACTATTCCTCCACTTCTCTGGAAATTAGTGACAGACTTTCTGACACTTATTCATACACTCATCAATACTAAATATGGTCAGAAAATAGATGCAATACAAAGTCCAATATGTGTGTCACTTTACTTTAGGTTAGTTTTAGTGCTCATATTTGTATGTGTATTACTGATATCTCTCCACATAAGACTTTAAGCTGTGTTTTTCTTGTTCACAGTCTCTGCAATGTCCATATTGCTCCTGTTCTAGGATATGTCTCCACACTAGTTGTATGCATGACTTTGCTTATTAGATCTTAAACCGAAATAAGTGCATGTTTATTTCGATAAAGCTAAAATATATGTATTTGTACTAATGTATTTCTTATCCTTGGTTCAAAGATTCAAAGGCTTTAATTTGTCAAATGCACAATAGCTACAGTGTAGTTTTGGCAATACAAATCTGAAGTATCAGACTCCTCCAACAAGGCAACATATATACTTCAGACATACAAAGACTGCAAGAAGAACTATGAATAAAATAGTGCAAAAGAGTGGCGCAAGTGACCCAATGGTGCAAGTAAAATGCGGAACGAAGTTCACTTTATACATGTAAAATAGAATGATAGACAGAAGGTACAATTAAATACAGTACAGTGGGTTCAGAGAGTTAAGGATTAAAGTTTGCACTGATTACATTTTCTCCGATACCTTATCCTGAATACCGGCGTTCCACAGGGATACGTTCTAGCTCCCTTCATGTTCTCTATGTTAAAATTAGGAAAAATATGACAGCAAAGACCTGGGATATTATGTTGACCCTCGTGGCCTGCATGCAGGATGTTTATAATTATATTTCAACAGATTATAGTGAAATAGGCCATTCTGAATAACAGGGACTATTACTTGTGGTACTCTTTGATGCTAAAACCTTTATATTTCAGAGAAGTTCACGCATTTCTAAGTATAGCATGAGTAGAAGGTACAATATTTGTCTCTGGATTGAAGTGGAGTGGAAATATAAAATCACCAATCAAAGCACCTTCACACCTGGTTCAAGCAGCTTCCAAGTCCTAGATGTGAGTAACGGTTCCAGTTTTCCAGTCAAAAATGTAACTGAAACCCCGCCCCTTTTTGTCGGCTTTATGACTCGGGACAACATCACAAACCCAAACCTCAAGATCTTGGATGCATGTAGGCTTACTAAGTTAAAGTTGCAATAATATACTGTTTATTAGCCTTTCTTTGTCCTTTGTATCTGATTAAATCTGTCCAAACGTCCCATTTCTTTATGTGAACATGTGTGCAAAAGAATACTGCATTGTTATCAACAGGTATTGCTAACGATGGCTCACACGGTCAACTTCATTAGCCAAGAGAATACAAATAAAAACAAGCTAACATAGAAAAAGACAGGTATAAAATACAATACAAAAGTTACATTTCAGTGTAAGATATGAGTCATTATTTGCTTTAATTAAAGGCAGGATCCTAAGAGTTGCAGCCGACCTGCAGTTTTATCCAGATATCTGGAGGATTTTACACTAGACTCTGCTTCTCTTTTATTAGCTTTGACTCTTGGGAGAGAAAGTAAACCTTTCCCAGGAAGTGAAGCAGCTCACTCACTCTAAATATCTAGAAACAGTCATTGACAATATTCTCAACTTTCAAAGTAACGCAGACTACAGATAGAACATTCTCTCACAGGAACACGGCTTCATTTGTCACAGGAACAAGCTGACCTTGTGTTGCAAATATCACACTGTGAGAAGTTGAAGTAGAGCTAAGCTACCCGTGGGAGGATTGTAGTTTGGTTAGCCGCAGCTAGCTAGAAAGAGGTAGTTGAAAATAAAGATCAAATTGGCCATAAAAATGATAACAACATGAAATAAAAAGCAAAAAAGAAGGGTCCACAAGTTTAAATGTCATACATAAACCATACAAACAGAATGTCCTTAGAATTCTTTCCTGTTATGGCCCAGGATTTGTTGTTTTGTTTTACAGCAAAACCCACAAATGTAAATAGTTAGATCTCTTCGCAAATATAAATGAACTTTCAGGAAGCCACAACAAATACCCTGTGCGTGTGTGTGTGTGTGTGTATATATATGTTGTGTGTGTGTGTGTATGTGTGCGTGCGTGCGTGCGTGTGTGTGTATGTATGTGTGTGTGTGTGTGTGTGTGTGTGTGTGTGTGTGTGGTGTGTGTGTGTGTGTGTGTGTTGTCTGGGAGGGAGGGTTGGGTTTGTCTTATTTTTCTTTGTTTGTCTGTAATTATTTTAAGCTTTAAGATTTTGTATATCTTGTAAGTAATTGCTGATATCTCATTTTTATCTGTATTATGTACTTTTATTTATTTTATTAATTTTTTTAAAAGAGAACATTTTGTGCTTTTGGTTGCACATGTTGTGTATTAATCTCAATAAAAATGTGATCACAAAAAAAAGGAAGCTACTACAAATGTAGTCGTGGTTAATTTATTAAATTGAATTATGTGTAGTTCAAAACTTCCCAACACTGATCCTTAAAATCAAAAATGCAACTCCAGAACCTATAGGAGAAACTACATATAGAATGATTTGATCTTATCTTAAATAAAAAGGATAAAATGCAAGAAACCTGTCGTCCATACCCGTACGGGCCTTACTTTATGGTTTCCATGGTATTATTGTTTAAACATTTGGTGCCTTATCCTTTACCAGCGACCTTATGGCTCAAAAGGTCATGTGTATTTCTAAGGTCATATCCAGTCTCTACAACACAGCTATAATTTGTATTTCTTATTTTCTTGGTGACCTTCCATGACCTTTCTCGTGTTTTGTGCAACTGCATTATGTTTGCGCAGTTGATACAGAAATTCTTTTTGATTGTCACTTCATGAATTAGGCAGCTTGAAAAGAGGTAGAAAAGTGTCTAAAAGCAGTTTCCGCAACTTACTTCTGGGTATTACTATTTGTATACTTGAAATATTCAATTCCTCACTTTAGGCTGTATGAATATGTCATTTTCAATGTTGCAGACTCTTGCTGTGGTGTAAGTAACTAAGAACATGTATTCAAGTTTTGCACTTAAAGGTGGGGTAGGTATTCACTTCAGAAACACTTGTTGTTATATTCCATGGAATGCTCTGAACATCCCTAGCAATGAATACATTAAATGCTTTGACAATAAATACATAAAAACATGTCATCTGTGGAAGCCGTGGCGCTGTAAAAAGCACGACCAATCATCTGAGCCGGCTAAAATAACTGGATGGCCTACCTGCCTGTCAGCCTTCCATCTGTGCACAAACTTCCGTGCCTCATTGGTCATGTGCGCGTCCGTGTGTGTTGGAGGAGGGGCTCTGTAGGAAGTCTGAAGGAAGGGGCAGATTGTTTTCGGTTGTGTACTTTCAGATTCTAGCGCACTCGAGCTGGTTCCTCCATTCTTACCTACCCTACCTTTAAGTATCATTTTGGGCTACTTGTACTTGAGTCTGCATTTCTGCTACATTCTACTTTACGTGTAGTTACTTTTAACATAAATACATTTGTTAACATGATATATATATGTTCTACTTTTTCATTTACTCAGGTTTTAAATGTACTCCATATTGACACATTACAACAAAACAATATTCCATATAATAATAAAGAATAACATAAAAATTAGGACTTTTACTTGTAATGGAGTAAGTGTAGATTTTGGCATTAATAGTGTTTTATTGTCAGAGTTTATAGATTTTTTATCTTCACGTACAGTATATTTTTAACTTTTTAATGCTGTTTTAATTCTATTTTGAGATGTTTAATTTCCAGTATCGTTTATTTCTACTCTTGAATTTCTACATATGTGCAATGCCTTGTTTTGTTTTCATGCTGCTGCACTGAAAAATGTGCCAATTTGGGTTCAATAAAGTACCTCTTATCTTATTAGTACTTTTACTTACGTAACGGATCTGAGTACTTTTCAACAACTGGATAATTGTGTATCTTAACAAGCTTTAGAGAAATAACGTCTTCCGGATAAAGTAATTACTGTACAGCTAATCATATTTGACAGTAATGTGTTTTTCAAAGCTGCTGCCATCTTGTTTCCTTATACAAGTGGCTTATAAGCTCATACTTTTAATACCCAATTGCCTAACTGCCAAACCACAGAAGGATTACTAATGTATTTCCTTAGCAACACGAGCCTCGGATTAAACAATGACAGTGACTGCAAATAGTGTGTGAAGAAAAACAGAACTTCAAAACGGCCGCGGTGTCACTTGCATGAGCACTGCCTCTTTATCAGAGGAAGTTCTCAGATCTGTTCATATTTAGTATAGGGTAGGATCTGTAATAAAACTAGCGTGGAGTAAACCTTCCTCAAAGGCATTTAAGCGGGTAAAAATATGTTAGATTTAAAAGATTAAATCTGGTTGGTTTTAATTTATATAGCAACGGTAAGTGAGGAAATACATGCAAAACACTATATGCAATAAAACAATATATACAACTTTAGAGCAAGCTATTAATACCTTCTGCAGCTTTCATTACATATGTCTTCTGATCCATTAATATTTCCTATTTTAAAGTGAGTTTGTGATAATGTTAGTTGTGTATCAGTGTGATACTGGAAATGGCTGTTGCCGTGTTGACAGATTTCCACTAGATGGAGATGGTGGAGTCCTGCTTATCCTCCTCCAGTATCATGAGGACACTGACAGAGCGAGGCCGATACAAAAGATCAGATTTCTATATGAAAGGTATCCCTTTCTTCCAGCAGCAGTCAGAATTTGAAACCACTACGACTACCACACATCATACAGACTATGATTTTATGCAATAACACGACTATATGTAATTACACTCCTTGCATTCTTTGATATTCTGCTGCTACTTCACTCAGCAATAGTGTGTATTCACTGTTATATCCAAAATAATACATTATATACAACTTCAACACCTTTATATGTTCACTGAACTTAAAAAATGCTGCCACTTATTTTTAAGCATGGATGTGTACTTACTGTATGTATACTTACTTGTCTTTATTTTTCTAATGTCTGCCGGTCCTCCCTATAATTAAAATGCTAGCTTGCTCCTTTTATCATTTGCTTTTAATCTGTGTTGTTGCTTTTGCTGTTAACCTGGAAATGTCGCAGCTGCGGGACTAATTAAATATTTCTGATAACTACTAATGTGCATATACTGTCATTTGAGTCCCTGTCTGTCTGTACTGTGATTCCTCTTTTTATCCTGCTTTCTGTAAGTTCCCATCTTCTACATATCTTGTTATTTCTTGCAGGGATATACTGCCAGACATTTTGGATGTCTCAGCTGTTAAAAAAAGTGGCAGCAGTGAAAGAGTTAACCCTGGAAATTACATCATCCCCTTTCTCTGCCCTTTCCCATCTCCTCCATCCCTTCAGTCTCCTCCCTCTCCCCCCCTCCTCTCTCCCCTTCTGTATGAAAGGGAAGCCTCTAACACTTCCAGAGCCTCACTCTCATAGAAACCACCCCACACACACACACAAACACACACACACACACACACTGATTGAGGCCTGGACACGGAGATACAGGCGGCTGCCAAATCATAATCAGTGTTTCCCTCTGAGTGAGGCCAAATCTCTCTGTTTTCTAACATGGAGCTGCACAAATCCTTCCACCTGGGCGACGAGAAACACCAGATGCTGAATCTGAACCGACGCCTGGAGACTTACCTGAGCCGGGTCAAACTCCTGGAGCAGGAAAATGCACTTCTGGAGAAAGAGATCGAGGCGATGAGGTGTAGTAATCGGGGAGCATCTTCGCGGAGGAAGGGCCTGGAGGAAGAGATGCTACAGGTAAGATAAGATTCAAGATTCAAGGCTTTTATGATGAAAATCTTAGGTCACAGGCTCCTCCAACAGTGCAACACAATAAAACAGATAGAATAGTGCAAGTAAATACAAATAAAATAGAATATAATAGTGCAAGAATACTCTATATACAAGTAATTGGGATATTGATATATATAAGTTGCAAACAGATGCATGTTATGGATTTTCTTTCAAAAGTCCAGGTTTTAACAGTCTTATGGGCTGTGGGATGAAACTGTCTCTGAGTCTGGTGGTTTTAGACCTGATAAGATAAGAAGATAAGAAGATAAGAAGCACTTTATTGATCCCAATGTGGGACATTTTTGCGTTGCAGCAACATAAAAAGACCAGGCATTTTACATTGGAGAAATTAAAAGACTAGAAATGACCAATTCAAAATGATCTACCTAATTACACGTTCGAAAAATAGAAATTAAATAGCATTAAAAAAAAGTAAAAATAATCGATACGGCTTGCGTGGCGATATTGTATTGATACATGGACGCCAAGTATCGATATTTTATTATATAAACGGTAGCATATCCATCCGAAAGATGGTCGTACACTTGGCTGATGATTTTCATACACAAAGACAAAAAACAACAAATGCATTTAAGCTACATCCATATTAGCATTACTTTAGCTACCATTAAACAAGTGAACTTAAAATAGTTAGCAAAGTTAACGACTTAAGACACAAACCAAATTTTTATATAACAGTTAACACTAACCTTGTGCCTCTTCGGGGTGCTAATACTTAAATGTGAACTTTATGTTTTGATATCGTCGTATTTAAATGTAGATATCTCCGTTAGTCTGTACTTTATCTCCGTTCTTGATCCGTCAAGTTTTAGCTTTGGGAACAGTAACTTCCTGTTAATAGCGCAAAGTAACCTTCAACATAAAAGCATGTCTAAGTAAAACAGGAAGTTAAGCTAAATTACGCTTCACACATGTATACAACTGCAATGAAAGTAACACAAACAATGCCATTTCCTTTTTAGGTTCAAAGAACACAAATTGGGCTACTTACATGAACTATTCATATTGCAAATCCGAATTAAAGTTTTGGTAACAATTGCTTTTTCAATCCACTACATGGTACTGAGCGTTTTCTTGTGCGGTCATGGCCATGGGTAAAGTCAGTGGGATTGGCATGAAGTTAGTCAAAACAAAGAAGGAGTCAATGGAGAAATAAATCAGAAATGCACCGGTCGCGTTTAAATCAAAAGGTGTGGCATTATTTTGGATTTTTTTAACCAGGAAGGGAAGACGGACATGGATATGACGCATGTGATTTGCAATATCGCAATATATCGTATCGCAATACTTAGCATATCGCAGAATCGCAATAGTATCGTATCGTGGGGAGCCTGGTGATTCCCTTTGTTACTGTACTTAAGTACATTTTTCTGGTATCAGTACTTAACTCAGCTACTTATTTTTCTGACGACTTTTTACTTCTTACATTTTGAACACTTAAGATTTAATAAACTATGAATGTTTCATATGCATGTAACGGGAAGAAACTCAGCTAACTGATGATATGAACCATTTTTCGCAAAAAAACACAAGACTAACGCTGAGCCTCTGAATTAGCCCTGAGCGAAACAATGCTAACGCCGTTAGCACAGAACTCACGGTATAAAACCCTTATTACTTATCGTAAATGCACATCCAACCCATCGATTAGCATCGTGAGATTACACAGATTCGATAGGTATCGGTATCAATACTCCATGATCAAAACTCGCGACATGAGAAACAAAAACAGACATCACAACACGTGGCATTAGGTAGCCAACGCGGCAATATGTCTTACCTTTGTTGTTGTCAGATCAAAAGTTGTCTTCAATGGCATTAAAACGATAAAAACGCTGCTGAAGGTTAATCCATAGGTTAATCCAATGTGTCTGTGTCACTTTGAAATGATTTCTGATAATCCATCAGCAATAAACCTAGTTTTAAGTTTTCAGATTTCAGAGCGGAAGATAGGTTTCGCTTTGGGCAAACTGCGTGCGCATAGCTCTGACTTCTGAATGGTAACGTTGTGTGTATGTGGAAATTCCCCTTCGATTCTATTGGCTCTAACGGTTCAAAAGAGATGTCAATCATCAAAATCAACCAATGGGTTCCAGAGAAACGGCAAATACGCCCATTTCCACCCAAATGACCCCAGAGGTGGAGTTATTTTTGCTAAATCTCTCTAAAAAGGTCAAATGTCACTTGTTTTGCATCAATCTTGATACAGGGTACTTATTATATGTTGTACTTTGGATTCCTAAAGCTTTTACTCTCCGATCCCATCATCCAAGGGTGGTTTTCACTATAAGTAATGTTTATTTTTTTGACAGACACAATCATTTTTATTGATTCTGACTTTTCTACATCCAACTCACAGGTTTATCATTACTTTGAGAAAAAAGATTATTAATTTTCCCCTTTTAGAAATGTAGTTATGGTCATTTGTTCTGGAAATGTCATTTTCGAGCCTGAGACCTGAAAAACAGGCTTGGGGCTTAACAGGCTAAAGAAGAGGGACCAATGAAAACGTTGTCATGTTGCCGTTGTTCAGCATCGAAACATTCATTAGCTAACAATGACATTATTGTTCTATTAATATAAAGGGAGGTCAGGTACTCTTTAAAACAGCTGGTAGTTATGGGTACTTTTTTAAGTCCATACTTCTTTACTTTTACTTGAGTAAAGAGGTTTAGTCAGTACTTCTACTTTTACCAGAGTATTTTTAAACACGAGTATCTGTACTTCTACTTGAGTAAAGGATGTGTGTACTGTTGTCCTCTCTGCCTGTAGGTGAGGCTCGAGGTGGAATCAGCCTGGAGGGAAAGGGTTTTCGCGGAGATGGAGGTCTGCAAGGTGGCCGAGGAGCTTCAAAACCTGGATTTTCAGCGGCAGAGGGAGGCTGAGGCCCAGCTGGAGGCCAGGAAGAAGCTGGAGCAGAGCAGGAAGGAGCTGGAGGAGGAGCAGAGGGCTCAGATGTGGCTCCGGGAGAGGGTGAATCAGCTGGAACATGAGATGATGCACCTCATCCAAACCCATCAGGAGGACGTGGGCCACATGGAGGCCGAGATGAGCCGCTCCAGAGCCACAATGACCCCCATGTTGGCTCAAAGAGGAAACCAAACGCTAGACCTCCTTCAGGTGAGATCAGAGGTGGGAAGTAATGGAGTTCAAATACTTTGTTACTGTACTTAAGTACATTTTTCTGGTATCAGTACTTTACTCCACTACTTGTGTTTCTGACAACTTTTTACTTTTACTTCTCGTTTCATTACATTTATTAGAGCACTTTTCCGAATGCTCAAAGCGCTTTACATTCCATATTACACATATCAGTGAACAGCAAACAGTGAATACAGCAAAGTAGGGTGAAGTGTCTTGCCCAAGGACACAAAGTTATGGGTACTTTTTACTTAAGTACATTTCAAAGCCCATACTTCTTTACTTTTCCTTGAGACGTTTAGTCAGTACTTCTACTTTTACCAGAGTATTTTAAACATGAATATCTGTACTTCTACTTGAGTAAAGGATGTGTGTACTTTTTCAATCTCTAGGTGGGACAGGATTTCTCGCAGAGGGCAACCAGAGCCTGGCAGGTGGAGGCGGAAGTTCATCAGACTCAGTTAGATCAGCTGGAGGAGACACTGAACCAGAGCAGGAGCCGCCTATCAGAAGTGAACAAGGAGAAGAAGGAGAGCGAGATGAAGCTCAGAGCTCTGGAGAAAGAGATGGACTCGGCTCGGGACGTCAGGAAGCATCTGGAGAGGAACGCACAGCAGCAGGGAGACGGAATCAAAGAGGAGATCCAGACACTACAGGTGAGAGCATCCACACCTGTTGGAAAACATCCTCATCTACCTGTAAACATCTGTCAGAAAGCGTGGGCTACGTACTCTCAATTTGTCTTTGGCTGTACACAAAGGCATATACTGTAGCATGAAAAAAAGCATAACAAATGATCAATTCTCTAAAGAAAACTTGAATGAAACGACTCATTAGTTAAGTAAGAAGGATCAATGTTAATGCATTGTTTGTACATTTATTAAATAACTGTGTGTCAGGCTTCAAATAGACGTTATATTTATACACTTGTGTCATAGAGTAGGTCAATCATTGTATAGTACTATGGAGAGATAAAACACAAGAACTCAAATTTGACTTTTGTTCTTTTTTACTTTCAGAGAAGTTGTGATAAATAACTTCTGAGAATTTAGGAACGTGTTGAGTTGATTAATCTTCAAATTGGCATCCAGTGTTACTTGTTAAGATGCAATCTCTCTCTCAGTGTTTTACATGTCAGAAATAGACACAGTCTGAAATAGAGAAGTGACAGACCACAGGGGAACAGCTGATAATCTGCACACTCACTGAGGTCAGGGAGGAACAATGAAGTTTAGATACACGATATTAATATGACTGGTTAAGGCTTAAAATATCTCACATTAAAAGGTATTGTGCTCATGGTAAGTGCTCACATCCTTTACTTAAGCAAAGTAGAAATGTTACAGTCTAGAAATACTCAATTACAAGTAAAAGTCTTAGATTCAAAGTAGATTACAGTGAGAAACTCTCTCTGGATGGAACACAGGGATTTTAGCCTTTGCCGACCATTTACATGCATGAATCAGAATCAAGTTTATTGCCAGGTACGTTTACACATACAAGGAATTTGCTTTGGTATCTGGTGGTACGAACATAAACGATCTAAAAAAAATTGACGCAAAGTAATTAAAAAAAAAAGAAATATATAAGGATAATAAAAAAAAACTATTTTTAAGAAAGAATTTTGCATTACAAAAGGATGCTAAAGACAAGTATGTATACCACATTTAAATGTAACTATACAAATGAGAAAAACATGAGAAATGGGAAACCCCAAAAGGCCGATATAAATATGCCAGACACCAAGTGTTTAAGGAGAATGTGTGAGTTATTCCCTCAGTAAGCTAATTTAAATTCTGATGGAAACAAACATTGGTATGAAAGGGGCAGGGGGCGGGGCTACATATTTATAGCCTGGTGTTTTTAAGGATTAGTTCTGGGTCACAGTGAGGTCTGAGGGGTGAAGTACCCAAATAAAGAACGTTTGAATACAATGCTGCCTACTCCTCAGAGCTGCCGTGCTAATACCAGCACAGCTGCATGTACTGTGATGAAAACAAACCATTAAACAACAGATTTACTGTCGCTTTCAGCAAACACAACCCAACACAAAGACTGTTTGTTTACCACTTCACTGTGAGAATGCATTCATACCTTTTTTTAACCGCTTCCTCTTCCTGCTTCCCTTCCTGTTTTGGCAGGAGCATTGGGAGAGCCTGGAGGTGGAGAAAGAGGAGCTGAGCGATCACATTGATCATCTTCTCCTGGAGAACAGAGGCCTGCAGCAGCAGAAAGTGGCTCTGGGCCTGGAGGTGGCAACGTACAGGTACACAAACACCGCTTTAAACACCAAGGAACCGTTACACATACAGTATGTAGCATTGTCAAGATATGAGCCGTCAAATATCAAGAATAGAGACCAAGACCAACCAAACATTCCTGAGTTTCAGCTGCAGGGTTAAACAAGAAACAGTGCAGGGCTTTAGAGTAGTGGTCAAACTGTGGTACTACACCTTTAAGGGTTTGTCAGGTGATTGCCCTGGTCCAAAAAAAACTCGACCAACCTCAAATAAATTCCCTTTTACTTTAAAGGGGACCTATCATGCAAAATGCACTTTGTGATGTCTTTTATACATACATATGTGTCCCCGGTGTTCCAGGGAACTCACAAAGTGTCAGAAAACACAACCTCTCTCTTTTCCTCCATACCCAAATCTCTAAAAACGGGGCTGCAACGGATTTGATACGGGTGGATTTTTTATTTGCACCTTTTTGACGTAATGTAGTGCACTCCGCCTGATTGGTCAACTCTCCACCAATCAGGGGAATGAGAGGTTGGGCCATGTTGACTCTCCACTCTTAATCACAGCAAGCATGATAACATGACGCTCGTTCCGGGGCCGTGTCACGCCCCCCTCTTCCGCATGGGGGCGTGGTCAGCTGAATCAGACCTTGCAAAGACAGAGCTGGAGTGAAGCAAAATGAGGCATGGCTAAAATGCATGATCTGTTTCGTATTTTGAAAATTAAAACGTATTAATATACCTTATATATATATATATACCTTATATATTATTTAAATATAGCATGATAGGTCCCCTTTAATTTAAGTAACTTCCCAAATCCAGAGTTATCCAAGAGCTGAGACCAAGTGGCTCTAAGGCGGGTTAAAGGAATCACTATATATATGTGCTTACTGTTTGCTGCATGGATGCAGAAGATCTGGTAAATGTTAAACTCGGAGGCCAAACTGTGCAATTGAGCAACACGTCATACAGTAGGAACAAACTGGGCCCTTCCAGCATTTATTGGGTGAGAGAATGAGAAGTGGGTTAATTACATGCTCTGAATTGTCCAAGACAAAAGCTAATTCCCTGAGGAAAGCCGTCACCATGTCTTCCCTCTTGTACAGTTATCACAGCTGCTCAATACCTGATAATCAATACAGAGAAAAAAGGCATTACTCGTAGTAGAATGTGCAAAGATGGGACCTATTTGGTTTAGCTTAGGCAACAGACATAGTATTGATAAATTATGGGGTCTTCTTTTCTTTTTGAGCAAAATAAATGTAAATTTTTAAAACATGCTTGCAACGTGTTTTCCTTAAATTACACGTTTTTGTTTACTTCACTGTATTGCAGAATTCTATCGGTATTAGTTTTTCAAAGAGCTAAAAGTGAAAAGCATCTTTCTCTTTATGGTTTATTTTCATTCAGATGAAAAAATATGTTAAAAGTTTGCCGTTTCTAATCATTCAGATATTAACTGTACACAACTCTCAGCTTTGTACTCTGTCTTCTTTCCCATCGAAGACATTGTGATCAATGGGTGAAAACTAGCTATTATGATATGACTGTCGTCGTGATCATAGGTTTAAAAACAAACAAAATGAAACCGTAGATGGAGAATTGACGGAGATATGTTTTCAGCCTTTGTGCAGCTTTCATGATAAAGGTGTCTTTTAGGTAGTGTCAGTCACATCGCTGTGAAAAGCAGAAACTTTTGGGGGCCCGCTGTGATTTAAAGCATTAAAGCTTCACTCAGGTGGATGGTCTAAAGATATCACGTTTGATGTCAGACGTGTGTGGGATGAAGGATGCATCTCTTCTACCAACGTATTTTAGATGTTTGTTAAAAGCCGCCTCACTCATGTCATGGGAACTGACTCAGTCCTGAGTTTTCCTACATTGTTTATCTTCATAATGAACACAATGACTTGCTCAAATGATATCACGCTCACATGGAAACACCCAGCTGCAATTTGATTCTCCAATTTGTAGTTCGGAAGAGAACACAGGACATACTTGTTTTTCCAAGATAGTCACCATCTCCATTGGTCAGTTTTAATGCAACAATTAAAAATGGGAGGATCTGCAGCTTATTTTGGTCTTATATCAAAGTAAACTGAACACTTTTACCTTTTCTGTCACTTTCGTTGAAAAAAAAGAAGCATTTTGAAGGCATGCATTGGGCTTTAGAGAGTCGGGATGTACTTTTTGACCATTATCTGACCTTATGTAGCTTAAACAATTACAACATCTAATCAGCAGACTGATACTTAATGATAAATATCTTTAACTGCAGCCCTATTGGACAATTGTCTCCAAGGTATCAGGATACAAACATGTAAACAAGACAATGGGAGTTGCAACCCCTGACATCAGCATCTGAGTATCATTGCAACTATGTCAGCTGTGATTTAGAGGATTAGTTTGACCCATTGTAACGCTGCTGCTCAGTAACAGGGTAGACAAACATCGATGGGAGACTTTGTCCAATAAAGATCCGGTCACAGCGGGTGCAGCCGTCTGAGATAAAGGTCACTCATTGAAACAGCAGCCTCTGATGTCTTGGGACGGAGTATCTTATACATTATGTAGCTCTATAGTGGTGTCTCCTTTCTCCTGTTCCCCCCGCTCATTCTCTAAATATTGACCCCTCGCTCCTCAGTGAGAAGCTACCGATTTATGAGCGATGGGAGTCTAGGATAACAGCAGAGGAGAGCCTGAGGGGGGAGGAAAAACTAGAGGATACATTTCAATGTGATTCACGGCACATGGAACTGTTGCCGTGCCCAGATTTATCATGTAATTGTATTTTAAAGATTAAAAAAAGGCTAAACATGCAGCTAATTGTATTATGTGTTGGAATGGAGGGTGGTGTGGTCCACATGTTGGAATGGAGACGGAGATATTAGTGCTGCATGGGCTAATCGTGTGTGTGTGTGTGTGTGTGTGTGTGTGTGTGTGTGTGTGTGTGTGTGTGTGTGTGTGTGTGTGTGTGGGATTAATGGTAGAGGTGTGTGTGCTGCAGATGGCTCCTCAATGGCCCTTTCCTTCATTACCATAACAACAGTCCGTTCCTGCTGCTCAAGAGCAACAAAAGTCACCCTGTCCACAAATCGCTCCGTGTGCAGCATCAACTCCAATTTACAAACCCTACATTTATCACATGATGTGTGTAAAAGATGCAAATGTTAAAAAAATGTTCTTGATTTTCTTGTTGTTTGTCACTACAGAGCTCTGCTGGACTCAGAAAGCCTCAGGGGAGACATCTCTTTGTCAAATCAGTCGAGAAACATCTCAGGTAATTAAAGTAAACAGCATTAATACATCACTGCAAAAATCCTCTTCTTTATCCGCACTCTCATATGTAAGGGTATAACTAAAAGCCTCTCAGAGCAGGAGACATGTTTGATACAGTTAGTAATCTCATTAGTTTGGTGGGAGCTGAGGTAGGCACTTTGGGTCCTGTAATGCAAGACAGTCCCCGAAGGTTATTGAGCCAAATGGCTTTGCTTTCCGGCAACTCAGACATCGGCAAAAGGAAAGGACGATCAATATCTCCCCATTAGTGTCCACCCTTCATATGTTTTAATAGTGTGGAAGGATGGAGGGTTCTCCACAGTATCTCTGTCATGTTAAGATGACTAGGGATGGTTTCAAATACAAGTCAAAGCTGTGTGGAGGAATCAAATATCTATGATACAGTAGATTTAGCAGAAATGTTGCATAGAAATGGGTTTGAACTAAAGAGACGTCAATGCAAGTCATTGTTATTATTACAGTAGCTCAGTTCATTGTGTATTCATGAGCTCTTGTCCTCCACAGATGCAGGCTTCAGTCCTCGGGGGGTTACAAAGAATTACCAGAGCCAGATGTCCACTCGCCACAAAACCACTTCCCTTATCCCAAAATACTGCAGGATGGAGCCGTTGAGAATTTCAGACCACAAGAGGTTCAAGAAAAAGTCACTTACGCCGAGCCTCTATCACCTCCCAATGAGCAGGAGGCTGAAACAACACCAGTGGACAAGGAAGGTGAAGAGGACTGGAACAATGTTGGTGTAAAGCCTCCTGAGGAAGGATCAGTTATCGAGCCAGTTGTCAGTTATCGGGTTGAGTCCGTTCTCAGCAAAGAGCCAGCCTTTAATGAGGATGTTAGTCAGAATCAGTTCACCACTCCCAACCTTACACCATACCATGTCAAAATGTCCGAAGAGCACGGTGGTTTCTCAGATGACTCTGAAAGGGATGTGACTTCTGAAATACCACAAAACCAGCATGCTCCAATTGAAGCATGGGTAGAAAAGAGCGGAAAGGCAAGGAAGAAGAGCATGTGCGGGAGGAAAGGTCAGATTCTGAAGCCGAGGCGGTAATTGAACCAAACTATGATTCAAGGACCGGCAGTCCAATGTCTGAATGTGAGCCTCAAGAAAACTTGTTCAACAGCAGAGAGGAAAACATCCGTAAGGAGGATGCAGTCGAGATGAGGCAAGAAATCGGCGGTTCTTTAGAAAGAACAAATGAGATGGAGGATAGGTTGTACCCTGACGGAGAAGAGATGGACACATGGGATAGTGTTATAGAAAGGAAGGTTGATGTGAAGACAGAGGATGGCGTAAAAACGGATGAAGAGAAGCAAAAGCACGCCGAACCAGAGGAAGATATATCAGCAAGAGATCATGAGAAGAGAGAAATGAGGCAGGGTTTTGCCACAGATGTGCAGCAGGACAACAATGTGTCCTCAGCAATGATGGACACACAAGTGGATGATGAAGGAAAGCATGCTGTGTTAGACCAAGACAACGAAGAAGAGGATGAAGAGGAGGATTCTCAAAACGTCTCTGTGTCATGGCGGACTGAGGTGGAGAGTGACAGCTACGCTCAGGAAAACACTCTTGCCGACACTCGTCCTCTGATTCGATACAAGAGCGATGAGTGTGACGCTAACACTCACGCCTCACACCTGGAGGAGAGCGAGTCCAGTGAAGGTGAGCAGGAAAAGAAGATCGGAGAGTTGGGATCGTGGAGCGAAGGCAAGTCCAAGAGATTTGGAACCATGGAAGATCTGTGTGAAGAAGTGGAAGGAGAAGCATTGGACGAGGACTATAATCTGGAATATTCTCACATTGGAGACCGGGATGTTGAGCAGGCTTCACTGGTGAATGAAGAAGAAATGATCGGGAAAGTCAGTGAGGGACATTCGGAGGAAGAACCTGAAGAACTAACTAAACCAACGGCACCAACATATGTGGACTACGACGAGGAGTTGGAGACAGACAGACTTGTGGAACAGGAATTGGAAAACCTGGCCACAGACAGCTACAGCGCTCACTTTGCTCAGCAGCAGGTCAGTGAGAATGAGGAGATGCACCATCTGGAAATGCCGGAAAAAGAAGATGCTGGAAAGTCTTTTCGTGCAGAGACTGAAGTGAGAGTAAACCAACAACTTGCATCTTCCACTACCATTATAGATCAAGCCTACGAGAATTTCAGTGATTGGCCGGTAATGCCTCAACCTTTGGATGATGAGGAGGTTCAGAATAAAGATCATGAGGCTCCAGAGAAAAGAGAGGAAGAGGATGAACACAATGCGTCCATGGTGACATATGCTGATGTTACAGAAGATTACCCTGACTTTACTGACTATATCAGAAGGCCAGACATGGAAGAAGTCAAAAACTCAGACGATCCAAAGTCTGTATTAGAGGTAATATCAGATCAGGAAGTCTTGCAGGATGTGAAAGAGGTTGAACCTGTGAAATCATCCAATGAATCCCAAGAAAATCTAACTGAGGATGTGCCAGAATCTCAGGAATTCCCGCAAGTTCCAGAAACAGCTGAATGGGAAGTCCTTGAGAACCCAAGTGAGGATTCAAGAGATCAGATTGAAGATAGTGCAAAATGTGAGAATGTGACTGAACAAGCTGAAGGTTATCTGCACGATGACGGAGTTAGGACACATAAAGAGAAGCCTTTAGAGATTTCCCCCGACAGTGTTCCTGATGAAAAAGAAATCTTTGTAATGAAGGACTCATCGGATTTCTTTAGCTCCGGCTTAAAGAATGACTTCTGGTCGTCCTCCTTGGAGACCGGTGCCACCTATCAACCAGAGGATGCCCGTAACGAAGCAGCGGAGCAAACCAATCAGAATCTAGGGTTTGCTGACAATATGGTTTGGGGGAGTTCGGAAAATGTGGATAACTGGATCTCCAGGGTGGATATTGACTTGTCTAAAACCCTGTCCGCGAAGAAAGAGCATGAGCAGATGCATTCGGAGGTGAAGAGGTGTTGGGTAGAAATGTCGTTGAGGGGAGGGGGTCCATTCTGACGAGTCTGACGCAGAGGAGGAATCCTGGTCCTCTGAGGGCGAACCGGTTTAAAAAGTAGTCAAAATGTTGAGCTAAACCAATTCTAGACCTCTTCAGTGTTAAGTCTGTATCCTGCCTTTAGTTTGAAAACCAAAGTTGTGCCTTGGTGCGCACATCAGCGGCGCTTATGTGCCAATTCTGTCTCTAAAGATACTTGCCACCTTTTCTTACTGACATATTCGACTAACCATGTTTTCTTTTAGCATTATCATTAAAACGTGTTTAGTCTCTCGGTGTGCATGTTATGGAGGAAGGTTTTTGCATGAAGGAACGAACAAAGAATGTCATCTGAAAGTCGATGCATCTATTGATTGCTGCTTAATCTGATTGTACGGACTGACGGGAATCAATGAGACCAGAAGGGGAGGTTTTCTGGTAGAGCTGCTATTTCACGGTGTATCAAACCAACAGTTATCTCATTGAACTGGACAACAACTGACTCGTCGTTGCGTGTTTAAATCACGAATAGCTTGTTGTAAAAGGTTATGGTAACACACATTGGCTTGGATAAGCCAAATGTTTTTATTTGACTGTTAGACTTTTTATTTCCATCTATAAAGTTATTATTGCGGTACATTTATAGTCCAAAATAAACAGTAGATTGATGATGACAGGATCTGAGTTTCTTTGTTTGAACGCTTCACATCTTGTGTACACAAATATACATGTGTTTATTTGTTGACTATTGAACCCTCTATGTGTCTTCTGGAAAGCTGAGTTTTAATCGTTAACAGCTAAACTGATATGATATTTTTATTGCCAGAGTTTTTATTTCTTATGAACTGCTATTGCAATCGGTTAGCTTTTCTTAAACAAATAGAAATGTTGGCAACTCAGTGAGTTCTAGACTTTTGATATAGATGTATTGCATACGGACAAAGGTAATACTTTATTTTTACTGGGCCGTCATTTCTTAATTATGTCGGATTTGTGTCCAATTTATATGTCAAACTGATTTATAGAAATAGAGACAATTCACACACATCAATGGATGCTAGCATCACCACAAGTTTCTGGATATAAACAAATGCAAAGGCAAGGATACAAGGAAATATATAGAGAATGAAGTTAATTGTGGTAAATGAATAACAAATGAATATTAACTGGGTGTAAAATGGCCATGCTTTCAAGAAAAAATAAGTAATTTTCTTCGTATTAGGCGTCAAATGTCATTATTTCAATGAAACGTCCTTGAAAATGTGTTAATTTAGATCCATAAATTATGCGCCACCAGTACATACAATAAAACATGCAATACCTTTAATACTGATACAAGGAGGAAGCCTTTTTCAGTCACTAGAGAAAATATTCTATAAATTCCAACATAAAAACATGTTGTTAAACTCTAAGAATAGTTACCTCTTTAACACAATGTCGAGTACTTCTGCTGCCTTCCAACAACGTTTATCTGTGTGTGTGTGTGTGTGTGTGTGTGTGTGTGTGTGTGTGTGGTGTGTGTGTGTGTGTGTGTGTGTGTGTGTGTGTGTGTGTGTGTGTGTGTGAGGAAGAACTGGGCAACATCCCAGCTTCACTGACCTCAAAAACAAGCGCTAACAAAGCGTTGCGAGGCACTCAAAAAGCAAACAGCCTTCCGATGAGTCGGCCAAGGAAAGCGTCCGAAAGAGGGAACAATGTGTGACCTCAGCTCCTCTCCCCCCCACTTGTCCTTCATTAGTCAGTTTTCCTAACAATGATGGCCTCCTCGCTGCCCAAATGAGGCTTCAGAGAGGAAGGAAACGGCAGGAATGGCATCACGGCAGCTGCCTGGCATCGCTCCTATTCTCTGAACAAACAGAACTGTGGATTATACACAGTGGCAGGAAAGTAACTAAATGCATTTACTCAAGAACTGTTAAGAAATGATTGTATTTTAACTCCGTATTTTCACTCAATGCTACTTTGTACTTCTACTCCACTAGATTTACAGGAAAATAATACATGTTTACTCCCATAAAAAGGTTTTAGGGAATTTATTAGATTAACATTTTTGCATTAAAGGGACCTATCATGCAAAATGCACTTTGTGATGTCTTTTATACATACATATGTGTCCGCGGTGTTCCAGGGAACTCACAAGTGTCAGCCTGTATGCTGTATGTGTATGCTTGAACACATGCATTGCTCTGAGAAAACATGTTGACTCTCCACTCGTAATCACAGCAAGCATGATAACATGACGCTCGTGCCGGGGCCGTGTCACGCCCCCCTCTTCCGCATGGGGGCGTGGTCAGCTGAATCAGACCTTGCAAAGACAGAGCTGGAGTGAGGCAAAATGAGGCATGGCTAAAATGCATGATCTGTTTCGTATTTTGAAAATTAAAAACGTATTAATATACCTTATATATATATATATACCTTATATATTATTTAAATATAGCATGATACAGTAGGTCCCCTTTAACAAGCAAGATACACTTTTAACAGATTTAACGATTTGAGTAACTTTTTCCAGGTAAAATTATCCAACGTATTACAAACGTAGTCCTAAACATGTATAATTTTAGTAACATAAATGTTTGTCTACAACAGTAACATGGTACTTGACAATATGATAATATGATAAAACAATATAGCACATATGGAGGTACATTTTTTGCAGAATAGGTACTTTTACTTTTGATACTTAAAGTACAATTTATTGATAATATTTATAATTTTACTTAAGTGGGATTTCAAATGTGGGACTTTACTTTTGTTGGAGTATTTAACATTTATGTATTGGTAATGTTAGGGATCTGAATAATTTTTCAACCTTAAAGGGGACCTATCATGCTATATTTAAATAATATATAAGGTATATATATATATAAGGTATATTAATACGTTTTAATTTTCAAAATACGAAACAGATCATGCATTTTAGCCATGCCTCATTTTGCCTCACTCCAGCTCTGTCTTTGCAAGGTCTGATTCAGCTGACCACGCCCCCATGCGGAAGAGGGGGGCGTGACACGGCCCCGGCACGAGCGTCATGTTATCATGCTTGCTGTGATTACGAGTGGAGAGTCAACATGGCCCAACCTCTCATTCCCCTGATTGGTGGAGAGTTGACCAATCAGGCGGAGTGCACTACATTACGTCAAAAAGGTGCAAATAAAAAATCCACCCGTATCAAATCCGTTGCAGCCCCGTTTTTAGAGATTTGGGTATGGAGGAAAAGAGAGAGGGTTGTGTTTTCTGACACTTTGTGAGTTCCCTGGAACACCGGGGACACATATGTATGTATAAAAGACATCACAAAGTGCATTTTGCATGATAGGTCCCCTTTAAAGCATGTTTCAAAAACTAAAATGTATCAAGTCAAAACGTAGTATAAATAAACATTTTTTTTTTACCATAAATAATCACAGTCTCACGAGCACCTTTTTCTAATTTCATTTTCAGTTAGTTGGCACTCTTGCAAACAACATAAAGTTAATTCAAGAAGTTTGGCTTTAACTAATAAGGCGACATTCACAACAACGGAGAGCATCGAGGCACCCTGCTGTTTTTGAAATATACAACATGTAGTGTAGTTAAGAGTCGGTTTGGCACAGATCTAAAAAAACAAAAAAACATTTGGCACAGATTCGTGGTAACTATTTAATCATCTTATAGGTGGGACGTATCGTTTGATATCCGCTTGAGTCATTTTATTCCTTGGCACGGTGACGCAGTGAAACCTCGTTACTGAGGGTCAAACGAGCCGACAGCAGCGCGCGTCACCGAGAGCCAAGTTTCACTGACAAGCTCCCAAGAAACCAAGAAACCGGGCATGGATGATACTGAAGTGTTGTTGTTGTTTGATGTGACTTATCGGCACAGTTAGAACATGTTTCTGGCCAAATACAATATGAAACAATTATAGAATCATGCAGATATATCTGAACATGAGCACTATTTCTGATCCAATCTGTCTGATGCTGGAGGTTATTGTCTATTTCTAACTAACTTCAGCCCCGACACACCCTTCGGTCTTGAAGCAAAAATGTTTTGCAACCAAAGGCATCCATCACATGGAATAAAAACAATTTTGAGGCTGCAAATATTGTTTAAAGGGGCCCTATTCTGCTCATGTTCAGGTTCACTGACATGTTTCCATGCTTTAAATGTTAGAAAAAGCTCTTTATTTTTCTAATACTGCCTGTTCTGCAGCAATAATATATTGTAATGTATTAGTTTAGTATTAGTTTGCAAAGTAATGTGTAACTAAATATGTCAAATAAATAGTAAAAGTAGAATATTTGTGATCAAAATGTAAAACTTTAAAATAGCAAAACAAAGAAATACCAGGGATGTTGTAGACTAGAGGAACCGGATGAAATGTCAGAAATCCTTACATTCTTAAAGGGTTTTTTCCATTAGTTCCAGGCTTGGGAAAGGAGGCATGGTGAAGGTGAGATGTGGAAAAATAACCTGAAAGTTGTACTTAAATGCTGCAAATGACCCTACCATCTTATATACTATGTTATTATGTTCCAGCACTGGGTATCATCACAATCCAGTGTGCCAGCCATGACCACTGATTATTGGGAATGGGGGCGTGTACGAGTCCATTAGGAGAGTTGACATCTTGGTGGAAGTGTGTGTGCTCTGCAAGCCATATGTCATCCTGTCTCCATTGATTTACTCCTCAGGTCATTGATTTAGCCGGACTGTGGAGCAGGTGTCTCCCATTTCAGATTCCCATTATGTCAGAAAAGGCACAAAACCACATATAAGCTGAGAGAGAAAACCACTACTGAGTAACGAGTCTGAAACCCTGCAGGAGGCCCGACTAACAAAGTGTTGCATTGAGGTTTATCTACAGTAGGACCAGAAATTAGGATTTGTGCAACGTTTTTTCAAGAAGTAACAAGACTTGATTGAAACATAGTATTTGGTTGGACCATGTATGGTCAAAATGTGCCCTCCTGAATCCCAAGGCACCTGTAAAGAAATGCAGGATGCTCTGAAGACAATGGGTGTATTGCAAATTAATTTATCCTTTATTTAACCAGTTAAAAGTCTAATTGAGATTAAAATCTCTTTTTAAAGAGCAACCTGGCCAAGAGGGCAGCATGAACAAAGCTACAACAAATGAACACAAACAATACAGGCAGACGAAAAAGACAGCTGTAAAACTGAAATGGCACATTAACCAGTCAATATGCAAATAACAGAAACTGTTATAAAACATAAAAAACTGGCACAATTTAAAACGACTTAAATTAGGGGATATAAAAGCAATCACATCGACCAATGGATTCTTGTTCTCTGTCCTTTAAGACGGACTTGCAGCATATTTAAAAGCTTGTTTTACCTAGTTCTCTTTTCACTTTAGGAACCAGCCTCTGAAAGATATCTTGGGAGCGCAGGCCATGTAGACTTTGTTTTTTACACATATAAGTGCAAATATAAGAGGTAACCAGCCCAAGGAGAGATTTATATACAAAGCCCAACCAATGGGAAAGTCTGTGTGCAGACAAAGACGGCCAATTAGCAGCAGCATACAAAGTGCAGTGTGTACACGATATCCACATCCAGGAGGCAGAGGTCTGAGAAAGGTAGGGGAAACGCAGAAAATGTTGCCTCTTCCATCCATTGCCTTCTTGAACCTCATGGTCTCATACTCAGCTTTGACCCCTCCTCATTTAAAGACCAGGAGTCATCTATCTCATCAATCTGAACAGAGCTTAAGGCATCTGACAGCTTTACAACACGATCAAATGATGCCTATCATGTCATCAGAACAAATTAAAATAGACGTTGCACTGCGATGTGCAATCTGTGGGAGACAGCTGCAGGTCTGATCCAGGGTGAGAGGAGACACTCGTGACTACTAAATGAAACTGTAATCCTCCATGAGAACAATATTAGCAAAGGTTGTGACCTGGATGTCTGAGGCCCCAGTCAGAAGGTTTCATAAGAGCTGCTCCTTATCAAAATGAGTCACCAAGATACTCTCTATTAGAAATCAAGGTGATCTGATCAGGGGATAAAACAAATCTCTTTTGCCCTCCAGTTAGACCTTGGGACTTGTTAGTCTTTATTTGGGACTCGACTTCAAAGATGTTGTCTTTATTTGGGACTTGACTTGAGACTTGTTGGTCTTTTGGGGGAAATGATGACTTGTTGTTCTTTATGACTCATCTCAAGCCTTGTTTATCTTTATTTGGGACTTCACTTGACACTTAATGATCTTTATTGAGGATTTGAGACTTGTTGGTCTTTATTTGGGACTCGACTTGAACCAAGTTGGTCATTATTTGGGGCTTGTTACTCGTTGGTCTTTATTTGGAACTGGACTTAAAACTTGTTAGTCATTATTTTGGACTTGAGACTCTGTCTTTATTTGAGACTTGACTAGAGACTTGTCGATCTTTTTTGGGGAAATATGACTTGTTGGCTTTTAATTGGGACTTGGCTTGAATCAAGTTGGTCAGTATTTGGGAATTGGCTTGAGACTTGTTGTTTTTTGAGTTGGTATATGATGACTTGTTGGTCTTTATATGAGACTCGACTTAAGACTTGTTGGTGTTTTTTGGGACATGATGACTTGGTCTTTATTGAGGATTTGAGACTTGTTGGTCTATAATTTGGGCTTGAGACCTGTTGTTCTTGAGTTGGGACATTATGACTTGTTGGTCATTATTTGGGACTCGACTTGAGACTCGTTGGTCATTATTTGAGACTTGGTGGTCTACAAACACATCGAGGAATGGTTTATCCATTGAGCAGATTCAGATAAAAGTATACATTGTTTTAGCTCAAAATATGACAAAAGAAATATTAAAAGCTAGAGATGTACATTCGAGTTTTCTATTCAGGGTTCTTGCTTTCTTCACAGCTGCTTTAAGGAACCGGCCAACGTTCCTCACAGAACGGCTCTACAAAGGAACATTTTAATTTGACAGTGTTCTTGTGGGGTCATTAGAGTGGGAGAGATGGCAGAGAGACATCACACATGGGAAATATCTTAGAATAAATAACAATAGACGACAACACGGACAACCAATTCCTCATATCTAAAACAGAACAGGGCAAAAGAGCCAATACCTTAGCAACTAATGCATGATGAATTCAGCTGTACGTCATGTAGGCGAGGTGGTTCCTGTTGGTGTGTGTGTGTGTGTGTGTGTGTGTGTGTGTGTGTGTGTGTGTGTGTGTGTGTGTGTGTGTGTGTGTGTGTGTGTGTGTGTGTGTGTGTGTGTGTGTGTGTGCAGCAGATGCCCACAGTAATCTGATCAGTGTGTGTAATGCAGTTATAGTGAATCTGCAGGCGGGACACACCCATGTGAGGAAGGCAAAGAGGAAGAGGAGGAGGAAGATCAAACCCTCCACAAGCCAGAGAGCATATTCACGAGCGAGACCCTCAACAAATGTAGAGTTTATTTTAAGCACGGGTACATTTTAAGAGCTATTCAAACTCCATAACATGTCTTTAGACTTAGTTTCTTTTACTGTCAGTAGATTTCGCCTCAATTAACTAAAAGTTAGCTTTCACAAAGCTGCATTTGCATATTTAAACATCACATTTCAGAAAACTTGCAATATAAAAAATAATTATCTTGATGCCAATAAAGAAGTGGGGAAGTTTCATGGTGATATCAATTAGTTAAAATGTTTGCCCTATTCACCTGTAGTGTTCTTCATATTGTAAATGGTATTAAAGAGGGATTTGTATTATTGCCTGATTTTAATACAATAAAGAAATTGTGAAATGATACCCTATATTAAAAACATGTACTCTTCTATACGGTTACAAAATAATAACTTACTTACTAATACTCAAACATCTTATCTCTAAAAAATACAAAATAAACTCACTTTTTGCTGACATTTTATGACCAAAATAGGAAATAAAACTATTCAGTAAACACTGAAGAAAGAAACGACATATAAAAGATACTCAGTAACATGTTGACTTCCTATGGGTGTGTACACACAACACGATGCTCAGCTTTTGAATTGTTAAAGATATGATACACTGAAACATATGTGAGTCATTGTAATTTTAACCCCTGAAATGCAGAAAAGATAAGAACACCCTGAGATGAAGAGACTGTCCAGTTGGACGTCTGTCTGAGCATGTGTGTGTGAGAGTGGTTATTAATAGCGTCCTGTTGAGCCAGGAGTGTGTGTGTGTGTGTGTGTATGTGTGTGTGTGTGTGTGAGTGTGTGTGTGTGTGAGTGTGTGTGAGTGTGTGAGTGAGTGTGTGAGTGTGTGAGGACCAGCTGACGGCGCCAGCTGACGTCCGGCTGCATCCTCTCATCACTCTTCTCTACCAGGATCAGATACAGAGATACAGTCAAATTATGTGAAAATGGAAACGTGGCGATGCTCTTTGGAAAAATGAGACGCATATCAAACACAACCAGTGACTGTAGAGTGAAGTCTGCCAGCCATTACATGATGTTACATTGCGTTGTGTTCAAGGGATAGTTTGGATGTGTGAGGTTCTTATATTTAGTCACTGCATTACTTACAGTAGCTGTACCGGCAGGAAGCTGCACTGATGTTTTCGGGTATGGAGTGTTTATAGAGACATGTTTTGTCAATAATGGTTATGCTTTAAAGGTAGGGTAGGTAAGAATGGAGAAACCAGCTCGAGTGCGCTAGAATCTGAAAGTACACAGCCCAAAAAATCTGCCCCTTCCTTCAGACTTCCTCACAGAGCCCCTCCTCCAACACACACGAACGCGCACATGACCAATGAGGGCACGAGATAAGTTTGTGCACAGATGGAAGGCTGACAGGCAGGTAGGCCATCCAGTTACTTTAGCCGGCTCAGATGATTGGTCGTGCTTTTTACAGCGCCACGGCTTCCACAGATGACATGTTTTTATGTATTTATTGTCAAAGTATTTAATATATTCATTGCTATCGGGATGTTAAGAGCATTCCATGGAATATAACAACAAGTGTTTCTGAAGTGAATGACATACCCCACCTTTAAGTTGTGCATACCATGAACGGAACAAATCTAAATGAAATGTGTGGGGGGGGGGGGCAGACACCTAAAAGAAAGGAGCACCTTAAAAAGTAACCAATATAAGTGAAAGTGAAAGCCATATTCAGAAGCTTTATCTTGCCATGGGATGGGGGAACTGAAACGCTTATGATCTTAAAAGCCACCAGACTATTGAATTTTGTTTTTTCTGATTTACCCAAGAGACATAATAATACAAACTCGACCCAGGGAGCGGTTAACCAGCAACTGAAGTGATTTGTGAAGTTACAAGAGGTTAAATATGTTGTTTTTTTTGCTAATCGATTATAATATTAAAAGGAGTTACAAGGGAGGCTTCACATTTGATCATTCAGGCAAATGTGTTTCCCATTTAAGTACAATGCACTTTGTGTCAGCGGTAAAACAGTGGAAGCTGGTATTAAAGCTTAAAACACAAGAGGGGGACCAGAACAGGTAATGCAAACAAACAAAGACAAACCAAACAATTACTAACGTGAGGACACGAGGAAGAGCAGCAGCAACATGGACAGGAACAGGAAACATAGACGACGATCCGGACAGACCTAAAAACACAAAAGACTAATCACAGAAACACAGAGCAGCAGGTGAACACACACACAATCAGGAGGGGAAACACAGGAAGTCAAACCAGACAAAACACAAGGAGGAACACACACTTCAAAGTAAAACAGGAAACTATCAACACTAAAACCCATTATCATGAACCTGTGTAGAAATGATTCCAGGAAGTGCTTCAGAAGATTTATTTTTAAAGCTTTAACAGTCTGTCATGACATTTGATCCATTGCAAGTATAACAAAACTAATAAATGCATATTTCTTTGCAAACCTACACTGTGATAATATGAGTGAAAATATGATTTTCCCCGTCTAATTTTACAAGAACAACAAGTAAAGGTACCCATTATGCAGAAATGCTCCGGTGTTTCATTAGATCTGGTTTGTAACTTTAAATCTACAAGGATATCATGAACTGTAGCTGTCAAATACATAACGTGATGTTAAAGTACTACACTTTAAAATATACAGTATATGTGCACGAACCAAGTATATTTACTCCGGTATTCATTTATGCTCATTACATCTTAATGTATATTTGTATATAGTGTGTTTTCCTTACACTTTACCAAACAGTTGTGTTACTGCTCACTGATGTGTGTGAATTCAAAATAGCGTGTCATTATTTCTCCTGTTTTTATTAGTAACGTTCATTAGAGCCGACACCCGCTGTTGTTCCGGAGCTAACACGATAAGTGTACACATCATCACAGAGTAATGACTCTGTGATGATGAGTTTTGGCACTTTGTGGCGAGATGAAGGAATAATTGCTTGTTTTGTCGAGATCATAAAACACCTTGTTTACCTGTTATTCATCTAAGATTGTTAAAAAGTAATGTCTTCACACTTTGACATTATTGGAAGCCTTTCTAGCTTCAGAATGAATGCACGTTAACCCATAAGGCTCCAATGTAAGACAAATCATTGTTTAATTACATCCAATAATCTCAGTTTTGTCTCAGAGGTCGTCACAGTGGGAACAAAACTTTGACCTTTGACCTCCTCTCTGTGAAGAACAAGGAGGATCCAGCAGATCAATAAAGAGTCACACGTTATTGATCTGTGTTAAAGTGGCTTATTGAACAAGCTGCTAAAGAACACGTGTTTATGCAAAATAACATTTGTGTGTTCTTACGTTTGTGCTTATCAGAAAAATGCTAAATAAAAACCTTCTCTCCAAGTCCGTCTCTGTCTTAGAGTGCAGCTGTTTTTAATTAAAATAAATCCATAATAAATCAATAAAAATCAATAAATTATAATAATAAATAATACATGAATAATAAAAATGAATAAAAATAAGAAATAAATAATGTATGATAAAAACATGATAATACATCATTAATAAATAAATAATAATAAATAATTAAAATTCACTCATAAATGTAGTGAAAAATAGCATATTAATTAATCAATTATAATAAATCTAAATATTGATGAATCTCTATAGAAAGACACACAAAATGTCAGAATAAAAAGCTAAATAAAAAAACCTTGTATTAAAGTCTCCATCTGTCTTATAAATGAAAATGGAAAATTGTGTCTCCAGGCGGAGGGTCCTTCTCCACCAGGACCTCCATGTCTCCTCTGGTCTGTGAGATGGAGCTGCCGGACCTCCAGAGCTCTCTGGACCTGTACGACGACGACAACAAGTCCTGAGGGTTCCTGTGGGTTCCCGAGGGTTCCTGAAGGTTCCTGTGGGTACTGATCACATGGAAGAACTTCAAACAGCATTAAACCTTCAGCCTGGATCCAGGTCTCAGTTCAGACCCTTGTGACTTTGTTTTACCCAGAAGGAGAACCAGAGCTGGATCCTTTAATCCAGAGAACTGTGGACCAGGAGCCAGAACCTAAACCCTGTTCCTTAAAACGTTCCGGGAAAAGTTCTTGAATCCTAAAAGTGTTCTTGTGTTCCTGGAAAAGAGCTCCTGAAACAGGCCCTGCATTCCTAACAAGGTTCCTCTCAAAGGTTCCCGAGCACCTAAAAAACGTATAACAAGTAAACGGACTGCCGATTAATAAATACCAATATCAAACCAATAAATTCAAACATTAACAAATTCAAACATGAATAAAAACAAATATTTAGTTAAGTTAAAATAAAAGTAAATTAAAAAAGTTAGATTTATTCCTGTGGTTTCTGAAACACCAGGAATACACTTATATAACAATAGTGTGCTAAGTCAATTGATATAATAGTCAGTGTTTCCCCCGTGTTATAATGCAGGTCATTCATTTTAAAAAGCCCTAAAGGTGGCATTTTGGAAATCTTGAGCTTCTTCACTTCTCATCAGCTTCCTCCGCCTGCAGATCTAAATATAAGAGCGCCATCTGGTGGTGAAAACACGGCACTGCAGTGACTTCAGACAGGGCAGAACAGAAATCCACACAGTCAGACTTCCTGTAGGTCAACTTGTCTATTTAATATATAAAATACGGTAAAACATACGCAAAAAGGGGGGGCGGGTAAGAGGGGACCAATGGATACTTTGGTACAATAACAAACACTTTTTTTTGTAAAAGCAGTATAGAATTTGTAATAACATATCAGTGCATACTTTATTTATGAAAATATACACAAGTTGTATATCATTCTCCAAAAAAAACAACAAAAAAAGTTTCTTTACAACAAAAAAGCAGACTAGCCGAACACAATATATTAGCTATAATTTATTTTAAACTTTTTTCTTCCATTTTTTTTTTCCTGTGTGTTGTATATTTGTGTGGATATTACATGTGTAGTTCCTATAACATGATTCACTCTTCGCCCATGCATTGACATCATTGTGTCTGTCAGAAATAAGTTAGACGTGTGTGTGCATGTGTGTGTGTCCCATGTTAGCGTGTGTGTGTGTGTGTGTTTGTACATTGGACTCAAGAGTCGCAGCATTGAAGCGTTTCGCCACACGTGTACTAGTATCACTACGCTTGTGTTCATAGAAATCGTGCAACATTAGTAACACCCTTTTTTGAAGAAGAAAAGAAAACCCCAAAAAAAACAAAAAATATATTATAGAATATTTTTATATAATAAAATAAATCCAAAAAATGCTATAACCTAACAAAAAAAAAAAAATCCATACCATCATGACAGCTGCCATCCGTGAGAGCTGTGGCCGTGATGATGAATTAATATTATCACTTTTCAGAGAACAATTAAAAACAGACTGTCACCAGCACAGATTAACACTGGAAAGTGAGACTTCTAAACATCATTATACAGGAGCTTTAATTCAGGGGGGGGGGGGGGGGGGGGGGGTGCAGGTTTTTAAAACTATTTCTCCGCACGATTGTCTTTCTGTTTTTGCAAAAACCCGCTCCATCACCGACAAACAAACAAAGGAGGCCATCTTGTTTTTTTGTTTTGTTTTTGTTCGAAGCTCAGGGTACAACAGTCTTAACAGTCAAAGTGTGTGTGTGTGTGTGTGTGTGTGTGTGTGTGTGTGTGTGTGTGTGGTGTGTGTGTGTTTTTGAGGATGATGCGAGTAGTGTGTGAGGAGGACGGATACGACGCCTGCTGTCTGGACGGAGTAAACGAAGAGGTGTAGGGCCGCACAATTTATCAACATTTCATGGATTTGCATTATGTGGTGCAATGTCCAAGCTAAATATTTAGTAGTATATAAGAAATATCTGAATTAAGTATTTTTAGAAAAGTCTTGGTATTCTGAAGACCTAATAAAATATGGTGTTTGGTTCAGATCCTCTTTAAAAAGTCCAAATATTCTTGAATATTTTGACTTAAGTGTAGAACAGAGTGAAACAAAGTTTAAAAAAGTGTATTTCAAAGGTTATTTCCAATCAAAACCGACCCGGTGATGCCTTTAAATTGAATTAAGCACTCATAGTTCAACGTGGGAAGTGATCACAATTTTTCTTTTGCGAAGACCGTAGTATGGAATCATCCATGTTATTATTTTGTGGCAATTAGAAGAAAATCCCCTTATTCTGACATACATGTGTTAAATGAGACCCAAGGAAACCAGGAAAGATTATATATTATAAATATATTTTAAAATATTTATTACATTTAATTGTGTCCGCTACCATTTGCCTGTCATCCCCGTTTAAAAACTCTGTCTCTGCAATAAAGGCACTGGTTGCCCAACAAAAATATTTAAAACATAATAAAAACATTTGAATGATGTTTCAATATGATCCGTAATGCTTTGAAATTGTGCAGCCCAAGTAGTGTGTTTAAAAGTGTGTGTCAGTGTGTGAGATTTAAAAACCAACTGAGTGAGTGACGGGGCGGAGGGGACGTGTCGAAAGTTGAAAAGTGTGTGTTGGATTTGGGAGGCAGTCAATAAAAGATCTGGTTCTGTGACCCTCGGCTTAACGAGACCCCGACCCTGCGTCCGAAGCTTCAAACGAGCAAAGCGACGGAGGGTGAAAGAGACAAAATAAATACTTTTGCACTCTTAACCATTTTTAAATTCTACCCGCTAAACCCAAAAATCGGCCCTTACAAAAATGACATCCTTCACATTTTCTTTTACCTTCATAGTCGTAAATATAAAAGTACAGCCAACCAGTGACACACGAAGGAAAGATAATACATGGCTTATACCGAGAGGAAAGGTCAGGGGGGAGGGGTAAAAAAAGCTCAATACTCTCTGTGTGTTCGCTCTGATATGTCCGTGACAGAAAATACTTAGCATTATTATACTGACACTGCAAATACTCAACACTTTGATATGCCAAAAGTACTTATAATAAGTAGAGATTATATCCGCAAACATTTTTAAAAAGTGGAAAGCTTTTTGGGGGGAAGTGAGACCATCATGGGACACTGGACCGATGGAAATGTGACTGAGAAGCTAAAACTGGGAAAACCAATGATATTTCCAAATTATGGAATTTCTTCATTCATTGGTTTATTATAATTAATATTTAGAAATCTGTATCATGAAAGTTTTTTTAGGTTTACAATTGGTGGATGACGTTTTTTTGGAGAAAATCATAATAAAACGATTATCAAATTTGCAAATGAATCATATTTAATAAATATATAAATAAAAAAAACCTTATCAGAAGTTGTACTTTTGATATTGTATTTAATTTAAAAATAATTTCATATTTCTAAATAATTATTACCTCGTAGAAATATTTTATTTACTAATTTCCCTTTCCTTAATATTTCTTCTTTTAACTCATATTTAATTTAACTTTTAATGAAATTTAAAGGTGCTCCAAACTGCAGAATGCTAATGGGAGCTCTGATTGGTTGATAATAAATACATTAACTTGGAGAATTTAATAAATAGTGCAAAGATTGATTTGTATCTGCTGAATGTCAGATTTTGAAAAGCAGGTGTATCTGTTTAAACCGGCGGTGAGTGTGTGTGTGTACAGAAATGTGTGTGTGTCCATGGGTCAGGGTGGGGTTCAGGTAAAGTGCGCTCCATCAGTGACGGAGTCCTAACCGCTCTCTCTCTAAAACAGTCCGAGTCACCGCGGCTACGTTTTCCCTTTCTACAGCTCCCTCTTTAGGCTCGTCCACATATTACACTTTATATACACGCATAAATATAAATAAAAAGAGACCGATCCGCTGAGAATCAACGCGTTTGCTATTTTTTTTTCCTGTTAAGGGATATCCTGCCGATATATAGTTTGTATATACAATCCCTGTCGTCTATTGTCCCGCCCCCGATGCAGAGCTGCCCGCCTGTTTAAATATATACTTGTATCATATGATCTATACCTTCAAAAACACCCTATCCCTGTCACACAAAAGCCACAAAGGTTACAGATTGCTTATATACACGGTACCTCGCCAATCGCCCCCTTTGAACATCAGCTATCTATTCAAAACACAAAAATAAATTCAGCTGTGTGCATCGCAGGTGTGTGCTCCAGGATGAAATTGAGAATGAACATTTTGCCCCACATCACTTTGTTAAAAAACGAGGTAACAAACCATACACACACACACACACACACACACACACACACACACACACACACACACACACACACACACACACACACACACACACACACACACACACACACACACACACACACACACACACACACACACACACACACACACACACACACACACACACACACACACACACACACACACACACACACCACACACACACACACACACCAAACAACACACCCAAACACACACACACCTTTCTCAGCATCTGCAGTTGACAAGGTGAGGGCGAAGCTGGGATTCTGCGTCATGTGTTGTAGAGCCGGTGCAGCTCGTCCCTGATTCAAAGAAAAGTATTTTACCTCATCCCTGGTTTTTACAGCTAGTCTGCATGGTTGAGATTAAATATAGGACCCAGGAGGGGAAAAGGGGTGGGGGGGGGGGGTCATCAGTCTCGTGGCTGGGGAAAGAGTTTCTCTTTTAGTGTCTTCATATTCCAAAGTCAGACAAATCCAAACACTAAAGGTCAACAGTCTAGGACAACAAAAGAAAAACTCCACGCTTTAAAAACAGCAAAAAACGGCCCGAGAATCTACAGCGATAACAATGCAACCGTGGTGACGACTCACTCGGTGGCACTGACTCAACGCAGTGCATTACAGACAGAATATCCAAACGCAGGGCATGCTGGGAAACCAGCAGTTGTCAACATGTCGGGTGAAACAGTCAAAGTGGCCAAATTTAGGTTTGTGGCCTGATTTAAAAACTTCTATTCAAATGTATCTGAATAATGTTTAGACAAATGTTCCCTGGTTTGGTGGCTCTACCCGTCGGGGCTTGTCTGTGTGAGTGAAAATACATCAGAGTTCAAATGTGTACGCACATTGCCATACAAATGTGTTGACGGTGTCAGCATGCTGTGTGAGGTCAGCGTTTCCCGTGTAGGTTACTGGGTCGATGTATAAACGGTGTATAAATATATGTGTGTGTTTGTGTGTGCACATTGAAGGAAATTGGGGGCATCAGGGCTGGTGGGGGGCATGTACACAAGCCACAAGTACACATCTCCATCTCAATCCTCCATCTTCATCTGTCCGTCCGTCCCTCTGCGGATTCATGTGACCCAGGTGTCCAGTCTCATCCTCTTCACGTTGGTCCCATCCTGCTCCTGGGGTTCAGCCGATGAGGGTCTCAGGAGGACCATGGTGGGTTGTTGTTGCCCCCGACGCCGCCCTGGTGGAGGAAATCTGTCGGAGCGCCTCCTCTTCCCTGGTTCCCGTCGTCCCGATCGCTGCCATCGTACGAACTGCCGTTGCTGCTGAGGCTGTCGACTGGCGAGCGTCCCTGACCTCCGACCTCCAGACGAAGGGTACCCGGGTACGCCACCGAAACTAGACCCTGTCCCTGGAGCTGAATCTGGCCGACTCCTCCTCCCATTCCTCCTCCTCCTCCGCAGGTGGAGCTGGGGGTGCTTCGTCACGGTTCGGAGACACGGGTTCGGACTTGATGTTGATGTTGGGGTTCGTGTTGACGGTCAGTGCGCCGCCTTGAGAGAGTTGACCCATCGGCCTGGAGAACAGAAAGATGGAAGGAGAGAAAACAGAAACAGTGAGATATGACGATAAGATAAGATAAGATGGACCTTTATTAAACTCCATGGGGAAATTCAGTAGTTTAACAGCAACAGTGTAAGAATGAAAAACAGGACAGCACAGATTCACACAGATTAGAGATTAATACATTACATTACATTACATGTTACTTGTTAGACGCTTTTATCCAAAGCGACTTACAATAATACAATTAAAGATAATATATGATGTAGTACCAAGAACATAAACACTATCTTCAAACAGAACATGAGAGTGGACCTTCATTAGATCACAGTTTGCTGGGATGAAACACAAGTCGAATCAAAAATTGCAAACAAATTCAAGGAATGGTCGCAACCAAAATGAATGCATCACCATTTTTCAGGATATTGAAGCCACTTTCAAAGACAAAGACCTAAGACACTTTGCAGCAATACGTATGTAGGCTTCAGCACACGGAGGACAAGGACACACCAAACAAAAAGGACTACATTGGAGGCCACATTTAGAAGCACAGTCTAGAAGCCATGCAGCCCAAACATTTCGGATTTGGTCCGCTCACGTTCCCGTTGCATGATTAAAAGTTACGGGATCATGGGTATTTTCCACCTGACAGGTGAGACGTTCCTGAATCATTCCTTGTAAGAGGACAAATGTTACCTTCTGATATTAATACCACAACATACACAGAAACTGAAGCTTCTACAACGTAAAAACAACAGCTATACTGGAAGATGATCAAAACTAAAGAAATGCTGCTCAAAACGAGGCTATTTAGAAGTCAAAAGGAGAACAAAAAGTATATCAGTGTTTGTTAAACACTTGGAACAGTCTAATCAGTATCAGCTTGAAAACCTGATTATAATAATGAACAAATGAGAGTTAGGAAATCCCCTGCTTTTATCTCGAACATTGGAACCATATTCTGAGGCTAAATGGATTTGAGAATAATAAAATACGACTTCTTCTGCTGCCTGCTTTCCAGGAACCATCTGTTGGATTAGGTCCATGTTCTGCCTTTTGGCTTCATTCAAATCAAAAACAGCACTACGCCTAAAAACACTGCCTGCGTGTGACTTCACATGCTGATCAGACTACTAGATATGACACAGGAAGGTCAGTTTGAGTAAGTTCAAGACATTCAAGTGAACTAGAATTACCGCCTCCTGGTTGTTGGCCTCCACCAACAAGTTTACATCCATGTCTGTCCAAAGTATCATCATGTTATCCTATTAGACAGAGTTAAAATTGCCATGATCATCTGAAATTAGTTATTGAGTTCTGGCTGAAAGAGTTTTCTGTTTGCAAGAAACTTTTAGGCAATTCGTTCAAGACTCCCGGAGATATCACATTCACACAAAATGGGACAGTTGTAACTACTCGCTGGTGCAAGAGCATTTAAGAGCATCGAATAAAAACGTGTTTATACGACTGATAGGAACATGTTGATGTTGAGTCTCAGACGTTCAGAAGTCTTCTATCAGGATTGTGTGTTTCCACGTTTTTTGATTGGACAACGCAGTGCATTTCTGAAAGACATCGAATAGGATTTTGGTAATAGTGTAGCTATGCTTTTCTGCAGTATCACTTTGCGTCTGCTTCAGTACCTTCAGTGCAACAACACGTTGGACTCATTGAAATGAATGAGTGGGCAGCTATGTGACATGCAGTGTTGCTGTTTGTCTGACAGACACTTGTTCAGCGCCATCAGGGTCTAGAGTTTGGAGGGTTCTAGGTTTCTGGGTCATTTTTGTAAGAGAATGTTAATCGTTCGAATCCTCAAAGCCTGTTACTATCAGGTTTAGGTAATGGCAATCTATACTTTGAAGGTGTATGTACTTTACACCTTTAAAAAGGTATTGACCGAAATATCCCAGAACCAAGTAGTATCCAAACTTCTCCAGTCAAACGATACCTGCTTCTGATCGTTCGTAGTCAGTTTTAGAAACAGATGACTATGTGTGGGGTTTTGCTACTAAGAAATCTTAGTATTATTTCTTTGTAAATATGCGATTTGTCACTAGCCCACTAACGAAGCAGCAACGAAGCATCTTCCTTACACATAGAGGGTATCAAAGGAAGTACTATCGGTATGATTTTAAGGGGATTGCCAATAGAGTGGTGCAGTGATGAAGTATTATTGTAGGCCATATTTGATGTGAAAACGTGAAAATCTCCGCAGTTTGTGTTAACCATAGACTTATATTTCAGGCATCTTACAAAAAATGCATTAAAAATGACATTGACTTAAAGACAAGGGAACTGAAAGTGGTAAAATGATAACTCATTTCCAGGTTTTAGGGTTAGGGTTCAACTGGATCAGTCTGCTAACGATAATCAAGTCTGGCATTTTTAACCAGTATTCCTGCACGTATCAATGGCACTTTTATAGTTTTTTGGACGATGGAGAAAACACTTTTTAATAAGCCGCTCTAGATGATTTGTGCACGTTCTTCAAGATGTTGTGATGTTTAAGATGAGTCAAGACCCACAAATCTTACGTCTGAGTCTGTGCTTCTACCTTCTCTCTCTGATCAGCACCCTCACCCTCTCTGAGTGAGTCTGTCACTCCGACTGACACCAGCTGTTGACGCTGCACCGCTCCTTTGACGGCGTCGACAGGATTTTTCCTTATCCCCAACTCTCCGTCTCCCTTCGCTTGACACGGTCGATCTGCATTTGAAGCTCCCAATTACTGCTCGCCCCTCGGGTGTGTTCTAATATGTCATATCATGAGCCATCTGCAGCACTGTATCTCTAATATTCCCTCAATTACTGGCAGACTGACGGGGAATTTAAGATATCGCTCCTCCGGGCGATCTGCGGCACTCAAATGTGCTCCGTGTCCTGCTCCATTTCTGACACACACACTGAAACTCATGCACTCTTACTGGCTTACATACTAATGATCCTTCCCTGCTATCCTCACACACCCTGACAAACACACACAGAGATGGAAGAAGAAGTACTTGAGTAAAAGTAGAAGTACTCAGATCTTGTACTTGAGTAAAAGTAGAAGTATTCAGATCTTGTACTTGAGTCAAAGTAGAAGTATTTTAGGATATTTCTAGCCGCATATACCCAGGATGACACTGGGAGAACATGGGTTGTATTTGACTCCAGTGTCGGATGTGTGTCTTGTTTAGGAACACACACCACCCACAACACACACACACACACACACACACACACACACACACACACACACACACACACACACACACACACACACACACACACACACACACACACACACACACACACACACACACACACACACACACACACACACACACACACACACACACACACACACACACACACACACACACACACACACACACACACACACACACACACACACACACACACACACACACACACACCACACACACACACACACACACACACACACAGGTAGACGGATGGCGGGAAAACAGCAGAGTCAGCGTCGGTGACAGTGATGAGGAGAGGAAACCCCCCCGAGCGCGAACAACACAGCGAGCACAGCCAGAAGCAGACAGTGTGAGGAGAAACAGCCCTGTTCCCAGAATGCACTGCTTCTCTGAGGAGCTGCACAATCACTCTCAGATTAAGTGAAATTCAGACAGATTTACTGAAGAAGTCATTTCGAAAAAACAATGTGTTGTACATAATTAAAGGTTTGCCACTGAATTTGAGGGAACACAGTCTGCGCTGTCTGCAGTTCAGGCTGTAATTAGTTGTAGTTTTGCATATTTAAAGGGCCCACTCCATCGGTTTTACACACGGTTAGGGCTCCTCAGTTTGTGGAAGCAGCTGCATTAACCAAATAGTCATACCTCTGATTTTTGCACATTTCTGGAAAATGTTCCCTCTTTTAAATCTAATATACTGCATTTTGTCAAATATTCACTGTAAAGTCTTTACTTTGTTTTATATTTAATTCTGAGTACATATTTCTCCACATTTTTCTATGTTAAATAGTTTTTCCTCAGCCGTTCTATTGGTAATCCTTCTCTTACAACTTATTCCCTTATACTGTGTTTATGTTTGCACCACTACCAAAACTAATATGTGTAAACCTGATTCTGATTCTAAATCTGAATTTACAGGCAGGTTTAAAATTGAAAGATGCCAGGGTTTCATGATGGATGAGTCTAGAGCATTTCAATTAAAGATTTAAAACCCTACATTATAGCTATTTAAACTGAATGCTGAATGAATGGTCAAAGTACATTAACAAGCAGTTTCCTTTCTCTACGGATTGTCGACATTTTAGATAATTTCTTGGGTTATCAGCCGAGATATTGGATCTATCATCTTATTCCGCTTCTACCTCCTCTATCCTTATTTAGCTTGAGGATTTAACTTATGGAGCTTGTGTTATTGTAACCTCTGAAGTACTTATAATTCTGCTTATACCTTTGTATAATCCTGATTTTACCTTTGCAAACACTACTTTTAAAAACAGGATCATAAAAAAGCATATTTACTTAATTCTGTGACACTTTCAGCCCTAACATAATTCCAATTCCGCATCTGCCTGATTTAGCCCATAGAAATGAATCTTCTCTAATCTTTTTTTAGACAGGCAACACGTCGCTATTTCAGTAGCAAACTCTTTTAAAAAACTGTGCTCTAGTTCCTCATGCAGCAGGTATTTTGGGAGCGCAGCGTGCTGTGTGTGTGTGTGTGTGTGTAGTGTGTGTGTGTGTGTGTGTCTGTAGAGAGTACAGTACCAGCAGAGGCCGTCCTCCCTGCCAAAGAGCAAGTTGGACTGAGAGGCCAAGCTGCAGAGGAGGGGGAGGAAAAAAGAGACAAGCAAGTTTAAAAGAGAGAGAGCTCCGACAGCAGGGAAACAGCGGGACGGAGGCCAGGCACGCTCAGTGGTAACAGAGGAAAAATAAAAAGGCTCAACAGCTGCTTCAGACATGTTGTTAAGAGGCAGAGCGGGAAGTGTTGCTGCTCACACACATTTGATTTTCTTCCACACGCAATGCATTCTTACAGTCCGCTCCAATAGACCTAAAAACATCGGCTTTTCCCTAAAAATGGGGGTCAAGCCAACGGGAGTTTAAAAAGGAATATTCCCTACATTCTCCAACAGTGTATTTTATTTAAGAGGCTGCTATAAATACAATTGTTTCATTGGACTTGAGGGATGAAATAAGGCATATATTTTGCAGAATGGAGACGACAGCCTTTGTGTTTCCCTTTATTTATTGTCTTTTATGACTGAATTGACGGTAAATGCCTCATTTGTTGTATGCATTCAGTATGTCGGGCTAATGTGATGCCTACATCAGTTTGCTACTAGTAAACAGACATTTCTTTCTATCAACAGCTAGTTGTTCCTGTTTGACTGGAGGGATGAACTTATGCATGTTTTGCAATTATTTGTAGAAGGGAGATGGCAACCTTATGGACAGATTTTCGTTTTCTAACAACTTACAGAAATGCAATTGTGATTTCTTTGTATGCATCCAATATGCCAATGTCTAATCTATGTTGGCTGATACGTGAAAAACGCGTTACAACGCCCAAAACCATGAGAAGAAACGCGCTGCAGCTTCAAAAACGATGCAAATATAAAACCACATGGAAGAGATCTTCACCAACTTGACAAAACATTACAGGTGGCTAACTTTTTAATCCTCGAACGTCACCAAGTGTTTGGGTTCCCAGCTGTGTCCGTCACTTTTTAATGTCCCCTGGTTCTGTTGTGTTTTGAGCTTCTTGCAGCGCTTTTAGTAAACGCTGGGCATGTGATGTCAAGTTGGTGAAGATGTTTCTTTATCTGTTTTGGCACATTTGTGTTTTGACATTAGCATCGTTTCTGAAGCTGCAGCGAGTGTCTCTTAGTGGAAATGTTCCGCGTTGGCACCTGTGGGCCACCATACTAATCTGAAGCACAAATCAATTGGCTACTGATAAGCAGACACTTTTCATACACAGCTCTTAATAGCTGCATGCAAAGTGTAATAATCTGCTTTTAAACATAGAACCAATAACCATAAGCATCCAATGACCGTACAGTCTATATGTTTTTTGCTCAATTAAACTATAGCAGGTAGCAGAATGTGTAATGAAGCGTCTGCTGTTTTTTTTTTAACTCTGTGGTGTCTAATGTGTACTCTGGGAAAACACAGATTCCTCTGGGGAGGTTTCACTGAACAGCCTCTGATAGCATGTGTGCATTGTGCCCTGCTGATTAAAAACAGTGTGTCCTGTAAGCAATTCAGCAGTGTGTGTGCGCTGTCTGCAAGTGTGTTTTTATTCTTAAACAACAGCTGAGAGAAGGAGGGAAAGAGACACAGACTGAGAGAGAAAATGTGTTTTTGTGGGCGAAAAAAGAGAAGAAAGTGAGAAGCAGGGATCTTCAGCCACCAATAAGACATTTCATCCACTCCACAGTTATTGATTTGTAGCCATGAATGGACAAAAACAACAATAATGCACGAGCAGACAATGTCCCAGAAGTTGTTCTGTTTGTTTCCCTGCTAAAATGTACCAGTCTGCAGATAACACATCGACGCCGAGAGGAAACAAACAACAAATGGCATCCAGAGAGCAATTCTATATAGACAGGGAAACAGGCCAAATAAGAGAGGCTCTGCAGGTGGCAGCCGTGATATATTAACATTTAGATTACGGGAGTGAAGGGGAGTCAACAGGTGTACGCCAGATTAAACTCTGAGAAAAAAGCAGGAAGTAAGGAATGATTAAATAAAGGGGGGATGGGAGAGGATGAGCTGACAGAAATGATTTCCTGGTGCCGAGTTTAAGTGTGAACGACAGCGAAGGCGGCCAAACCGTCGTTCACTGTTTGATTGGACAAAGCTTTGTTTGAGATGAAATCAGAAAGCTGCAGAAGTGTCCGTCGTGCAGAGAGAACAGTTGGAAAACGCCGCTCGCTTGTTTTCAGTGACAGACACTGTGATGGCACACACAGATGGATAAACCTGCCCCGTGTTTATTCTGCTGTCAAGTCGCAGCGCACAATAAATCCCTGCTTGTTCAGTAAAGTCAGGATTAGTGATCCAAATGTCTTAAGAACACAACAGATACACTTAATGTAGTCACTTGATACTGATTACTTAACACTTAACACCCTTTGTGCTCCTTTTCAGGTTCATATTAGTATGTAGTGTCTCTACTTTAAAGAGTCCTCTCCTGCTGATGTTCAGGTGTATATCAGTATGTAGTGTCTCTACTTTAAAGAGTCCTCTCCTGCTGATGTTCAGGTGTATATCAGTATGTAGTGTCTCTACTTTAAAGAGTCCTCTCCTGCTGATGTTCAGGTGTATATCAGTATGTAGTGTCTCTACTTTAAAGAGTCCTCTCCTGCTGATGTTCAGGTGTATATCAGTATGTAGTGTCTCTACTTTAAAGAGTCCTCTCCTGCTGATGTTCAGGTGTATATCAGTATGTAGTGCCTCTACTTTAAAGAGTCCTCTCCTGCTGATGTTCAGGTGTATATCAGTATGTAGTGTCTCTACTTTAAAGAGTCCTCTCCTGCTGATGTTCAGGTGTATATCAGTATGTAGTGTCTCTACTTTAAAGAGTCCTCTCCTGCTGATGTTCAGGTGTATATCAGTATGTAGTGTCTCTACTTTAAAGAGTCCTCTCCTGCTGATGTTCAGGTGTATATCAGTATGTAGTGTCTCTACTTTAAAGAGTCCTCTCCTGCTGATGTTCAGGTGTATATCAGTATGTAGTGTCTCTACTTTAAAGAGTCCTCTCCTGCTGATGTTCAGGTGTATATCAGTATGTAGTGTCTCTACTTTAAAGAGTCCTCTCCTGCTGATGTTCAGGTGTATATCAGTATGTAGTGTCTCTACTTTAAAGAGTCCTCTCCTGCTGATGTTCAGGTGTATATCAGTATGTAGTGTCTCTACTTTAAAGAGTCCTCTCCTGCTGATGTTCAGGTGTATATCAGTATGTAGTGTCTCTACTTTAAAGAGTCCTCTCCTGCTGATGTTCAGGTGTATATCAGTATGTAGTGTCTCTACTTTAAAGAGTCCTCTCCTGCTGATGTTCAGGTGTATATCAGTATGTAGTGTCTCTACTTTAAAGAGTCCTCTCCTGCTGATGTTCAGGTGTATATCAGTATGTAGTGTCTCTACTTTAAAGAGTCCTCTCCTGCTGATGTTCAGGTGTATATCAGTATGTAGTGTCTCTACTTTAAAGAGTCCTCTCCTGCTGATGTTCAGGTGTATATCAGTATGTAGTCTCTACTTTAAAGAGTCCTCTCCTGCTGATGTTCAGGTGTATATCAGTATGTAGTGTCTCTACTTTAAAGAGTCCTCTCCTGCTGATGTTCAGGTGTATATCAGTATGTAGTGTCTCTACTTTAAAGAGTCCTCTCCTGCTGATGTTCAGGTGTATATCAGTATGTAGTGTCTCTACTTTAAAGAGTCCTCTCCTGCTGATGTTCAGGTGTATATCAGTATGTAGTGTCTCTACTTTAAAGAGTCCTCTCCTGCTGATGTTCAGGTGTATATCAGTATGTAGTGTCTCTACTTTAAAGAGTCCTCTCCTGCTGATGTTCAGGTGTATATCAGTATGTAGTGTCTCTACTTTAAAGAGTCCTCTCCTGCTGATGTTCAGGTGTATATCAGTATGTATGTCTCTACTTTAAAGAGTCCTCTCCTGCTGATGTTCAGGTGTATATCAGTATGTAGTGTCTCTACTTTAAAGAGTCCTCTCCTGCTGATGTTCAGGTGTATATCAGTATGTAGTGTCTCTACTTTAAAGAGTCCTCTCCTGCTGATGTTCAGGTGTATATCAGTATGTAGTGTCTCTACTTTAAAGAGTCCTCTCCTGCTGATGTTCAGGTGTATATCAGTATGTAGTGTCTCTACTTTAAAGAGTCTCTCCTGCTGATGTTCAGGTGTATATCAGTATGTAGTGTCTCTACTTTAAAGAGTCCCTCCTGCTGATGTTCAGGTGTATATCAGTATGTAGTGTCTCTACTTTAAAGAGTCTCTCCTGCTGATGTTCAGGTGTATATCAGTATGTAGTGTCTCTACTGAGTCTGTCTCCATGCTTTATGTTCAAAAAGCTCTTGCTTTCTCATACTGCCTGTGCTGCAGCACCTCTTTTCACCCTCTGTCTGAAACCAGAGCCCAGTCTGCTCTGATCGGTTAGCTGGCCGGCTCTGTTGATCTATCTTTAAGGTGTAACTTGTAAAATGTGACTTACAGATATCCCCTTAAAACTTCCCCAGGTCATTACTCACATTAAGGTAATTATTTTTCATATTTTTCTCAAGTGTTGAAAAGTTGTGTTTAAATGTGGAAATGAGGCATTGTGTTATTCTACCCTTTGGTGAATTTAGAGATCTACAGACGCAAATAGACAACAATAGTAAAATAAACTTCTATGTGTATATTTTGTTTATACTGAAATGATTGCTGTCCTGGAAGCAAAACAGACCAAAATCTCAAACCTTTAATCTTAAAGATTAGAAACACTTCACGGTATATAAAAACTATTTTTATTTCCCTCAGTAGAGAAGCTATATCTGGATTGTTTTAGCTAATTCCCTTGAGAATAAGCGCTGGCTCCTTCTTCGTTTCCTGAGTGTTTTACCAGATCTGCCTGCTGAATAATTTCATGCAATCTGGACGTCCATTTGTTAAAACAGGGCGATGACAGGATCTCTGCTGACTATATCCTGCTTTCTGAAAGACACACAAATCCCCCAGGAGCCACAGCTGCTGTATACAATAACAAACAACCTATTATCATATTTTCATGGACAATTTTCAGCTTGTCAGACGGAGAAACACACAACAGTCTCCCTGCTGACAGATCGCATTACTTCAAGTGTCAGTTGTTAAACACACTTCTGTTATCTTCATTTTGTTGTGTGTGATAGAGACTGTGAGCAGCTGCATCCGTTAAGTTGACTTCAAGCAAATACATTTCTAGGGTCCGAGCACCGACACCGTCAGGTCAAGGTTTTGTATTATTATGTCTAAAAAGAATCACAGTTTGGAGGGCCTAAACATGTTTTAAGATGCGATTTTTCGTTGGTGAAAATGTACGCATATTAGGGTTCGCGCACCTAGAACGCAGCCCCTATATTGTTCCTACATGTATGAAATTCGGTGGGTGTATGTATCACGTGGAGACGACAAATAAAGTATATTGTGGCTAGACTGTAAACCCAACAGGAATTTTAGTTTTACAGCATTTTTTGACCATTTCAGGCAGCTCCTTCTTCCGATGTTATCTGATGGATTTGAAATGTTGTTGAATGAATTGTTGAATGTTAATTTCAGTGTGTGTAGCAAACAAGAAAGTCCATAATCACAGCAGACCCAAGAGCGTTACAGTCTATTAACTGATTAGCAAACTCTAATTCCAACCTCCATTTCATTTAATGTAATCCATCAAAATAAGTGGCTTTGACAGCGAAGCTACGTCTAAATTATTCTTTCTAGTAGTGCTGCTGTGTCTGAGGAATTGGAGTCTATGAAGACTGCCGGCTGACAGTGACAGCTAAATGGCTGCAGAGTAAAATTTTAATGCACTGTGTGGTGTACAGCTGAGCACTGGGACGCCGTTTGGTCCTGAACGCAGCATCAGGAGACGCCTTTTCAGAGCGACACACTGCAGCGTCTCCCTCTTTGTTCGTGACACTTCCAAAGAGCTTCACATCTCAGAGTTATGTGCACGCAGATGCTTACAACCACAGAGTAAACTGTCTTAAACTGAGGAGCGATGAAGTGCAGACAGCAAAGCATTAACATGTAACACACAGATGGAAAGGACAGAAGGTTTTGCATTGATTTTGTGATTTCTTTGGGTTATTTGGCTCCTAACCAAAGCCTGTGAGTATAACTTTACAGATAAAAAGGCATAGCAGAGCCGCTTAGCACCAGATGCTATCATGTCATTCACCTCAGGTTAGCAGCAAAATTGGAGATGCAGTTAACCATCTCTGCATTCTGTTTCTCTGCACCCCACATGCTGTGGAGAAAAAGGGGGGAGGGAGGACAAAACAAGAGGCAGTTACAAGCTGCTCCCCCATCCACAGGTTAGCCTAGCACAGCCAGACGGCTAACAGAAAAGACTTAGCGCTAGCGGCTAAAATGCTACGACACACATGGTCCTGAAAAGTTTAAAATGGCTGCCTTCCCCTGCCTGTGATGTAATGAAGACTTTTCTTTTTGCCGCGGCTTTTAATTGAACTATTCATATCTCACACTGCACTGTTTGTATATTGATTGTTGTGCTTTTATTTAGGTCTTAATGTGTGCATATGTATAAATGTGTCTTGTGTATATATAGGTATATACATATTTGCATACATATTTGTTTTTGTATTCGGGATTGTGGGAAACGTATTTCGGTCTCTCTGTACACACAAACTGGAAGACTGGGTTGACTTTGACTTCCTTTTATTCATGTATTTTTATTTTATGTTGATTTTATTATCTTTGCTTTTTAACGACTGTTTTTTTAAAATGCCATTTTCGTAATGTCTGTCATTTTGTAAAGCACTTGCTATTTAAAAAGACTTGCCTTGCCTAAACCATAATATAAACACCTGACTGACAACGACTTAGTATTCTCTGAAGTAACTTTACAACAGAACATCTGATAAGAGACATGTTTTTAATCGTGTGTGTGTCGTGTGTTGCCGGATAACACGGCTAGCAGACTAGCTACCAGGAGCCAAATGAGAGAAGGACCCCAGGGAGTGGGATCTGAGGGGGGTGAGTGGGAGGATGGGAGTGGAGGTGGGGAGAAGAGGCATGGAGTATCTAGGTCACCGCTAAGATGAATCAAACACAGCTGGGGTGATAAAAGAGCTCCGTACGGGAGAGAGGCTTCAAATGTTTCATGAGTCTGAGTCAGAGGTGGGAGAGCCACTTTGAATTCATTTAGTTTAACCACAGAGAGAAATACTCTGTCCTGCATTCAGCGTTTATTACTTAACCATTGCATCAAAATGTATTTGAACTACCATTTTGTCTTAATTTACATTATTTAATTTCATATTCTGTTCTTGTACATATCCTATATTCTCTCCACATGTACATAGACTTCTTGCACTACGGTTTCGTTTGTATTTCTGTATTTTATTATATATGTTGCATTGTTGGAGGAGCTCAGGTCAGAAGAAGTTCATTGCCATTTCTACACTGTAGCTTATGACAATAAAACCTTTGAATCTTTGATTTAATTAAAGTATTTTTTACTAATAAGAGTAATATGCAACACTTTATTGGATTTTGGAGAGTAATAGATTACATGTAACAGGATTATGTAATCAGGATACAGAAAAAGGGTAACTGTGTTCCCTTACAGTGACTTAATACAAATAACTGTAGGCTGTTGACTGTAGGTATATATGTATATGTATGTGTGTATATATATATATGTGTATGTATGTATATGTATATATATATATATATATATATGTGTGTATATGTATATATGTCAATCAACAAGTAAAGCAGATTAATAATAATAATAATAATGATAATTATTTATAGATTATAAATAAATAATTTAGGGACAAGGGGTGAGATTAAATAAATCATACTTCTTCTCACTCCTTTTTGAACACTAGATGTGGGACTGTTTATGTTGCTAATGCTGTTGTTGTTGTGTTGTTGTTGTTGTTGTAAAGGTCACTTTGTTTTGTTTTCTCTTACATGACTATGCACTGCAAAGAAATGTGTTTTGTAATTATTTTACTTGTTCGAAATAAATGTATCAATCAATCAATCAATCAATCAATCAATCAATCAATCAATCAATCAATCAACTAATCAGATTACTGTGACATAACATAATAAGAAATAATTAATATTATTGATCATTTACTTACATTGTTCTGTTTTACATAACACACTAACGTAATAAACATATCATTAATATTTGTTTTCTCTTGTATTTATTTGCATTGCATTTGATCCTGTATTGAGGTCATCCTAAATGAATGGAGAGTAATCAGATTACATTTGGTTGTTATGCTTAGATTAGGTTACAGGTAACTCGCAATCCTCCAAACCTAACTTATAATGAGTAATTCATGAATGTGTGCATCCTTTTAAATGTGCAGGTATGTCTTCTTATACTGTCAGGTATCATAATACATACAATCCATTGTTGTTATTATTTAAAATAATACTGTTTAATCTTATTTTATTCCATTTAGCCAATTTTTAATCCTGAACGTCACCAAGCGCTCTAAGTTACAGCTTCTTAAACGTCTACTGGTGGCATTTTAAAGAGGAAAGGGTAAAAAAGGTCATAAACTGCATCTAATGTCCCCTGGTTTCCGCTGTGTTTTGAGTCTCTTGCAGCGTTTTTTTATTTGTATAATGTTTGCCTTTGCAGCGTTTCCTTCATGCATCAAAGTTGGTGAAGATGTTTTATTAAGTGTGTTTTTATATTTGCATCGTTTTCAAAAGTGCAGCGAGCTTCTCCTATCAGAAATGTTTTGGGCCAGCGTATGAAGGAGAAGGAGCAGAAAGTAGCATAAAGTGGAAATACCTTAAAGTTAAGTTCAGTACTTAGTTACTTAAGGACTTAACTGCTCTAAGTTACATCTTTTTAAACGTCTACTGGTGGCATTTGAAAGAGGAAAAGGTAAAAAAAGGTTGTGAAAAACATCGAATGATTTTGTTAAATGAAGAGAAAGCAACTTACACCAAGTTACTGAGCGACGCCAGGCTCATCTGACTCGACTGTTGCTGCTGTTGTTGTTGCTGCTGCTGATGCTGCTGCTGCTGCTGCTGCTGTTGCTGGGAGACCACTGGTTGCTGTTGCCAGGCAGCCATGGACGGTGTGAACGTCTGCAGCGCGGTGAGATCTGCACTCGTAAGCTGGTACTCTGAGATAAAGGGAGAAAGAGAGAGGATGAGGATGAGGAGGAGGAGGAGGAGGAGGAGGGGGAGGAGGAGGAGGAGGAGGAGGAGGAGGAGGAGGAGGAGGAGGGGGGGGGGATTGTTTTTACATCACACAAGTTTTTCTGGAGCATCAATATTAATCAGAGCTAATCCATATTAATGGAGACCTTTGAAGTGCAAGTGTTCCACAATGAACAAAGTGAATATTCATAGTGGTTTGTGGCATCGCACTGCAAAGGGTTTCAAGTATTTCTTCACGTGGCACTTGGAGATATTTCACGACACACAAAGCAGACTGTGTGTTTGACTCCGAGTCCTGTTTCGTAAAGGAACGACCATAAGACATACTAAGGGGTTATTAGATAAGAGAAGATAAACCTGTATTTTATATTTAAATGCAGGTGACTTAGCGACAATTTCATATTAAGGAAATCCACAAAGTAATCGGGTTACTTTTATTTTTTGGTAATCAGACTAGATTGAAATTGAAAACGCATCTATTTCAACTGTACCTTGCTGAGGAGAAAACATTTTGAAAACACCAAGCAATTTAGGCTTTGTATCTGAGTCACCAGCACTTACTATGGTGCGATCTTAATTGAAGTGAATATATCTGCACTTTCCTTGTTGTTCAGAGTTTGATTCTTTATGGTCTTTGCACTTATTGTAAGTCGCTTTGGATAAAAGCGTCAGCTAAATGATATGTCATTATTTTGTTTATTATTTACATTTATACAGAGGTAACTAGTTATTTTAACGGAACATTACAAGTAACCCTCCCAACCCAAGTATTTACATTATATATTATTAACACATCTAGGATCGGAGAGAGTTAATGTGTCTTACAGAAACATTACAAGCTAAAAAGCACCAAACACCTGGCTCTAACCCTCCTCAATGGGCTACAACTTAATTTAAAAAAAGTAAATATAGGTGTTGAGTTTCCTGTCCTGACGTAAACACACAGATTTAGTCCGTGGTGCGTTCGCTGTCTCACCCGTATTGTAGGCCGTCTGCATGCCGGAGAAGGGTGCGAGGAGACTGGGTGTTGCCACGGAGACCACAGGTGTGGTGAGCGACTGGGAGACGCCTAGCCGCTGAGCATTCTGGGAAAACACAGAGATGGAGGGAGGAAACATGAGATACAGGAAGTGGGATTTGGGGACTTTTAGGAGCGTTTGGAGGTGGCTTCAAGGGGGTCTCCAACTAAATGGAGACTTTTGGAACATAATGACATCACTATGGAACACTCACGCTTCTATTGGCTAGCGCTTCAACACATTGTACGTTATAAGCCAAGGGGGGGACATCTCTAAGCGTGGAGACATGTCCCAGTAGAGACACTACATACTGATATACACCTGAACATCAGCAGGAGAGGACTCTTTAAAGTAGAGACACTACATACTGATATACACCTGAACGTCAGCAGGAGAGGACTCTTTAAA